>CM053772.1:196234572-196250064 GCA_028658325.1 Potorous gilbertii
GTGTGGACAAAGGATTCCATGTAGCTCTGAGAACATTTGTAAACCAGCTGACCTCAAGTGGATTCACTGGAGAACTCTTGCAATAATCCTTTCTGCATTTTCAATACAGCCCAAGAGGGAAGAGTGTTGACTGAGTATGCAGTTACTGCTGACACTGAGGGTGATAGATAGCTTCATAGATGTGAGCAGCCACTTCCTGTGATGACTTGTGAAGGTCTTCCAACCTGCTTAAATAATATTTTATTTTTTCTCCAACTACGTGTAAAAATAATTTTAAACATTCATTTTTTTTAGGTTTTGAATTCCAAATTATATCCTTCCCTTCCTTTTTCCCCTACACCCTCCTTGAGATGGTAAATGATTTGATATAGTTTCCTAAGGATTTTACTTATTATTCAAGTCATGTAGCATCATCTCCACATATAAATGAATTCATAAATGGATACTTTAATTTCAAAGACTATGATACTGATGCTGATTCAATTCATGTTTATTGTGTACCTTTTTTTTTGAGGTACTGTGTTAAGTTCTGGGGATAAAAAGCAAAATAAGTAAAATAAGACACAGTCCCTACTCTCAAGGAGCTTACAGTCTGGTAAAGCTATGTTGTCATGCACTTATCAAATCAATTCAAATTTATTTAACTTAATATATGAATAGCTAAAAATTTTTCTTACAGTAGAAAAATCATTTAACAGCTCCACATTGATATATTACATGTCAATTAGAAAAAAATACATAGTGAACAAGAAACCAAGTATTAAAGACATTCTCTATTTTCCTTACTTACTCTTTAATTTTTTGTAGGAATACTACTAATATTTTTCAAATTCAGTAAATTATAGTAAAACTCAAATGGAAAACTCTTTGCTATTTATTACAGATCTGATTAGATCTCTTGAGTACAGTGTATATTGTCACAGAATTTTGGAATTGGATGAAAATTTAGAATTCATCTGGTCCAAGGATTCCTAGTCTGGGGTCTGTAAATTTTTTTAAAAAATATTTTGATAATTGTGTTTCAACATAATTGATTTTCAATATATTTTATTTTATGTATTTAAAAACATTCTGAGAATGAATCCATAAGTTTCACCAGACTGCTAGCAGAGTCCATGGCACAAAAGAGGTTAAGAACCTATAATCTAGACTAATTACCTTATTTTTATGAATGAGAAGCCTGAGATTTGGAGAAATTAAGTGACTCACCCAAGGTTATACAACTGGCAGAGCCTGAATTCAGGTCCACTGTATTTCAGTATACTGGGAGCTTTTCCACTCTACCATACTGCCTTACAATCTAAGATGAAAATTTCATAAGACATATGTTTTCTACATTACAATTTAGTATGAAATTTGTTAATATTTTAAAAATTAATTCTTGAAGAGTGGGAAATTTGAAACTATTTGCATTTAAAGAGTTCAAGATCATGGGATCTCCTGACACAGTGTGATTTATCAATTAAAGGAATTATTTTTTATGAATGGAAATATAGTCAAGCCAACATTATTTTGAATATATGTGCAGTTTCATTTTAAATTAATATGAAGAAAACATTACTATTTGCAAAAAAAAGCTGTACTAACAACCATATACATTAAGAAAAATTAATGTCTTTAAACATTTATTTTCAATACTGTCTGTGCAAAACTGCTGTAGTATCCTATGATGGGCCTTCTGGAGTCAGTTTTCTTTTAAGACATCCCCTTAACCACAAACATTACAAGAATGTGGCTGTGGCTTCCTTCTACATGGTGATAGATTCTGGCAACTGTCACTGCTCCTCTTTCAAACAATTGGTTTGGATATGTGAAATCTGCAGAACAGGAAGCAACAGCTGGAAAGCATCCTGGATGTATGTTGTACTATTGGAGCCCTAATGAAGGAGGGAAAAAACGTGGTTGAAGAACTATTCTTAGAGTTCCTTTAAATTTGATTGCTTGCCACCATCTCCCCTCCCCCACATGATGCTTAATTCAATTCCTCAATCATTTTGGAATATAAACAAAATCTAAGTACATCCTGTCTAACAGAGTCACTCTTGATTATAAACTCTATCAGGCAGAAAGATTTTTATAAAATGGAAAAATAATTAATATAAGCTCCTGGGAGACAGTTAAAGAATTACACATTCACTAGCCTCTATACTTAACCTCTTCCTCCATCAGTCCAATGGTCTAGAAATCAAGGCTAGGAAAATGTCTTAGTTTGCCAGCAACAAAGCAGATAATTAATTGATCTGAGGAGGAGATCAGGAGCAAAGCCTCTGAATGTCTTGGAAGTCCTGGATAGTACCATCGTCTCCATCCATAACTGTCTATTCTGTTTTCAATTGGGATACATTATAGCTCAAGTTGCAAACTAGATTAATATCCAGTGTTAGCTCAAGGGACACTTCATGAAAAACAACAACCCTCAGACAACCCCAAAATCAAATCTCTCCTAAACTCCAAATCCAAATACTTGCAGCATGAATTCATCTTTGATTTCCTAAACTTTTTTACCCCCAACTAATTTGTTATATCATACTGTCGGTGCCTTTGAGGAATGGAAAGTAGGGAAGATTTTCTTAATTTACATTACTAAACTAAAAACCAGTTAATACCTTAGCTTAGTCCAAGACATTAGTCACATGCTTAAATTACCTGCAAAACATCTAACTGGCCTGAATATTGGTCACACTTCCTTTTCAAATCTGGCATGTACAAAATCTGAATCTGAATAAAGACAAAGTGACCAGTGGGAACAAAAATAAACAAAACATTGCTATCTGAATTGGAGAAATTTATTTTAAAATCCTTTCGTTGGAAATAAACATTTTAATAGGGTAATTTGGCATGACTATTTTGCACACATTTCAAAGAGGGTCTCATTTCAGGTGGTGGTTGGGACTATATTTGGGGGAAGTTTCTATTCAGACCAAGATAGTATATATAATTCTTGATGTTACTTTTCTGTATCTATCTGAGAACAACTCAGTCTTTTGGAATGAAAGAAATGTCTGAGTTGGAAAGAACTTTCAAAGTCCAACAACATTTTACAGATGATGAAAAAAATAATTAAGCATGATCTCCAGGAAACACAGCTACATATATGTAGTCAACTTTTCTGATTTATGGTATGGCAATTTAAATATCCATAGTACATATAGTGTCAACATATACATTCAATGTTGCAGGGGGTATGTATGTGTATGAATATATATACATATATGCATGTAAACATTCACATATACATATATACAGATTAAACATATACATATATATAATATATATGACATATTTTGTACAGATACCCTCAGCTGAATTTTAACAGAATTGCGAGGCAAATATATTTAGGGGAAAAGATAGGCAAATTGGATAGTCAGGAAACTTAGATTCAAATTCTACTTTCTCCTCTACTTTCTATGACTATGGGTTTAATCTCTCTCTCTCTGAGTTTCCTCTTCTCTGAATTGGAGATAAGAATATCTGTACTAGCAACTTCAAAGGGTAGTTCTGCAAACTTAAAAACATCATATAAATATAAACTATTATCTTGTTAAAGCCCTGTAGCTCTAGGTACTTGCCTACATAATAGCTCAAATTTTCCTCATTAAAACCTTTATCTACCACAGTACAAACCAATGTGCCAGTAGAGAATTTCCAGAACTCTCTAGAGTCCACCCCCACAAATGGGGAAAGGCTGCTATATTTCCCTTATCCTCTCACACATCACAGCTCCTAGCAAGGTCACAGATGACACTGGGCTAACATTAATTTAGTAATTCGTTACAGGAGATGATAGGGTCTGAGTCAGGGAAGAGCAGCCCTCTTGAGTTCCATATACAGATAGACCAAGTTTGACTACTGTATCATTTTTTAAGCCAAAAGGTATCTGCCACATCTGCCAACCTGGACTGGACCTCACTGGCCAAGAGGATCCAGTGGGTGTGAAGAGAGAAAGAGTTCAGATTTTCAGGGGATCAATCCTGAGTTTCAGACTGCCACACAAAACAGCAATTACAATGTTAAAATTAGTGTCAAACTTTACAGCACCAAGAGCCATTTGACAAGCCTAAGGCAATTGTTGCAGAAAGAAATGCAAGGCTAGCACTTCTTTTTACACTCAGAAATCCTTGGAAATTTAGGTTTTGTTGATTTACTTCAGGATTTCTAGCTAGCTGCTTGGCTGTTGATGAGATAGTGGAGAATCACAGTAACACTTTCTTCTTAAGAGAAAAGCATGGGAAATGTATTATTCATACGTGCTTCTTTTCAAAGGCACTTTATCAAGCCATCTCCAGGTGACAGTTAGAAGCTTACCTCTAACAAAACGCTGTTGATCATTGGGTTAAGGACCTCTGCCTTCTGATTGCTCTGTGAAATAAAAACACAAATCAGGTAGATTAAAGTCTATACCACAGGCCCAAATGCACTGATATTAATGAATAGAAATCAATTTGCTTTGTTAAGGGATCATTTGTGAACCATGGACTGGTGAATCAAGAACAGGAGAGGTCCTAAGATATCACAGGAAAATATCATTTTAATGCCTCCCATCTGCCTGGGATGAGAATAAGAAGATCTAGAATCTAGTCCCAGCTCTGTCACTTACAAGTTATAGGACCTCAGGTAAGACACTTAACATCCCTGGGCCTTTCTTCCCTAATCTGTAAATTTGGGCTACACATCAATAATCAGTATATTTTACAGGTCTGTTACATTTTTGAAATATAATCTTTATTGTCAGCTTAACTGAGAAACATAATAGTATGTTGAAAACTATATATGACTTTAAGTTAATATTGTTCTTAGACCTGATATTATGATTTTTAATTAAGCATTTCCATTATAGACCTTCAAAAACTATGTAGTTTATACATTAATAAACAATTTGACTCAGGTCACAGATATTAACTTTTATACTCCCACCTACATCACAAAGTGCTAATAGTACAGTGCAAGGGATAGAGTAAATGAATAATTCATTCAATAAATATTTATGGAGTTCATATTATATGTGAAGGTCCATGTATGTAAAATTATACAAGATACAGTATCTTTCCTCAAGACATTTACAGTTTAATTGAGGAACTTCTAATCAAGTAAGCAAATACTTGTTGGATGATGGATATTTGATAGTATCCCTAATGTATATATGAATTGGAAGATGATACTAGTAGCTTTAGGAGTATGTAACTATACTCAAATAAAAGCCATTGCTTTCTGTGATGAGTCAAATTATATTGATTTGATTGGGAAAGGGTAGGTCATAAAATAAAGACAGAGATAGGGGCTATATTTATGATGTGATTGGAATAGGAAATTCCTTATATAGAGAAACTCCATTTTCTAATACAGGCAACTTCTCTGTATTTTATGTTCTTAGAGAATTTCCCAGAGTGCCAAGAGGTGAAGTTACTTGCTCAAAGTAACAAAGTCAGTATGTGTCAGAGATGGGACTTGAACCCAGATCCACATTAACAAATTATGGAAAAAATTATATCTTTGGTTATTTTCTCCCTCTTCTTCTTACACTTTTTACCACCTTTGTTTATGAAGCCAAGTTACAATTGCTGAACTAGATGTGCACTGCAAGGAATTAAAACATGAGTGTACTTGTGAGGGGCAGATGACAAGGTCAAATAATGATGGTTACAGGATCACAAATGGGAAGGGACCTCAGGCATTACCTAGCTCATTTCTTACATGAGAAAACTGATGCAGGTTAAATGACTTGCCCAAGATCACAAAGGTAATAAGTCTGAGAAACAGGATTTGATCCAGGTCTGCTGGATCCAGAATAAATGTATCATGAAATATGAATAGATCTTTGTTAAGATAGTGTGTTCATCCTTTATTGCTGAAGAAGACTATGCTATCAGAGAAACAATGACATGACTTGTATTTGACTTTGTTTTGAGTGAGGGAGGGTTGTGCAGGTCACCAGTCTCACTTTTCCTCTAGAGCCATCTGAATTCAAGAAGGTCACACAGCTAGTGAGTGTCAAGTGTCTGAGGTGAGATTTGAGCTCAGATCTTCCTGACTCCTGCACTGGCACTCTATCCACTGCACCACCTAGCTAGCCCATTGTTAAGATAGTGGCTTTCTACTAATGAGCCTAAAGCACTTTCACTTGTCATCTGATCTATCTTTACAATGGCATAGCATTTATGAAGTGGTTATTATTTTTCCATTCTGTGG
Organism: Potorous gilbertii; assembly: GCA_028658325.1. Lineage (NCBI taxonomy): Eukaryota > Metazoa > Chordata > Mammalia > Diprotodontia > Potoroidae > Potorous > Potorous gilbertii. The sequence goes on from CM053772.1 coordinate 196,240,759, forward strand.
GGTGAAGGGGAAGGATCTGGAGCCATAATTTCATTGGTATAGGAGATTCCTGGGTGAGAAAACTGTCTCTACTAAGGCAAATTGACCCTTTCTCTACAAAGTATAGGCTAAGAGCTATCCAGGGTACTGAAAGGTTACGTGACTTGACCAGAGTAACACAGTATGTTTCAGAGGCTAGAATTGAACTTATTTCTTCCTGGCTTCAAAGTTAGCTCTTTATCCACTATGACACAGTGTGGTTCAGTGGCAAGAGAAGTAGTTTATATGTTGGAAGACCTTGGTTTTAATTCCTAGTTTTGCTGTCTATGTGACCTTGGACAAGTCCCTTCTTTCCTTCTTTGAGCCTCAGTTTCCTCATCTATAAAATGAAGCGGTTGTACTAGGTGGGGTCTAAGATCCTGTTGACCTTTGAAACTATTCTATCATATGGAAATAGAATTTTAGTGCCCCTAGATATTGGGGAGGCTGAGTTTACAATTAGGATCCCCCCACCCCCAATCCAGTGCTTGCTATCTATCATCACACCACTATGTGAAAAAGGGAAAATAACCCAAAGGGTTTTCCTCACTGCATCTAAGAGGACAGTCACAAAATTTACCACAACACAAGAAGCTTCACACAGCAGCTGGTTACAATTATTCCAATATAGGCAAAGTAGCATATACTACATATTATTTCTAGGGGTTCTAAAATGGAGTCTGGGGAAAAACTGTTTTGAAATGTAGTCTTTATTGTCAGTAACCAGAAAATCCATTATGATACTTGCTCTTGGTTTATTTGATTATCAATAAACTGCTGAAATATAATCAAAATGAGGATAATTAAATGACATTGATTTTGAGAATGTACAAACAATCAAAGGAGTCTGGAGAGTGATATAAACCCATTAACTTCTACTTATCAATAATGGCTGTATCTTAGGAGCTAGAAAAAACTCATAGAAATGATGACTTAAAATTCATGAATAATAACTTTACATCACAAATACCATTATACTGTGAGATGGTACTTTCATAGTGGCCACTAATTTAGATTTTTTTCCTTACTTAAAATATAAAAATCCCCCAAACTCTAACATCTTTTGCTGAAATTTATTGCCCTATAATATTTTTAATTAACATTTTATTCAGGTGTGGGAAAAATCTATGAAACCTAATTTTATGCATATAAAATACATAAACATTCTATTGATCTATTGTCACTATCCTTCCCCCAAAAGAATACAAGTTCCTCAAGGACAGAGACTCTTTCACTTTTGTATTTGTATCCCCAAGACCCATTATAGTTCCTACTACACTGTAAGCGTTTAATAAATGCTTGTTGATTGGTTGATATGATAGCTAGAGAACTACAGAAGATGATAAGTGGTCATTTGCCTACTAGACTGTGAAATAATTTGTATAGGGTCATTAACAAACTGAGGAATATAAAGAATTGTTGAAAATAAAGAAACCAAACCAAGCATGACTATAAAATAATGAGCTGGTTTTTCCTGTGGTTTGTAAACTGACTCTGAAGGTCAATCCAAGCAGAAGAAGCAGTATAAAACATAGCAAAGAAAAGTATTCAAATGAAATAAAAAAGAAATGACATTAAAGAGGAATCCATGGACCTCAGACCATAGAATGAGGAAACGGAGCTCTGCAAAGGTTCAATAAATTTTCCCAATCATACAACTAGCTACAAAAGTAGCCAGGACAGAACCAGAATTCCTGTGCCCTGACTCCCAATTCATTTTTTCTTATGAGTTTATACGTTGCCATGGAAAGAGATAAATTTGGAGATAGAATCGATCCGGATTCAGATCCCAGCCCTGACATTTACCTGTTGTGGGAGTGACTTCTGGTAAGATAGTTGATCTCTCTAAGCCTAATTTTTCTCCTCTGCAAAGTGAGGATAGTATGACATGTAGGGTTGTTGTGACAAGAGCATCTGGAAACCTCACAATGTTACACAATGTGAAGGATTATTACCTGCCATACCACTCATATGGCCTCATCACAGAGAAAACTACTAACCCAATTTTTCTAAACTGCATTTTAGAAGAATTATTTGATTAATTGGAGGCATAAATTTTGGTCTTACAAGCTCACCACTCCTCTCATTCCCTTACAAATGCACCTCACTATTTACATATCCAGGATAAATCAATGCCAGGAAGTATGATGCTATTGATAGAGATTTGGACTTAGAGTTGGGAAGACCTAGTTTCAAGTCCCAATTCAACCATACTGGCAATGTGACTGGGTAAATCACTTACACTCTCAGTGCCTCCAGGTAACTCTACAGGATTTTTAAGTTGTATGACAGTTGTAGATTCACATTAGTACAGGGGGCACCTAACTCTCATGAAGTCACAGGACCCCATTCCCCTTCTCCTTATAAAAAAAAATTATTATACTCTTACCCCAGTGGTGGTTAAAAAATCAGAAAACTTCTTAGATAAGGAGGCCACTTCATTACACATTGCATTGGTTAATCTGAAGGAAAAATACATGAGACCATTAGATTATTTTAAAGTTAATTAAAAAAAAATCAAAATGCTGAGATTACTATCTTAAAAAGTAACAGATTCCATCTTGCCATTGGAGATATTTTTCTCATTTCATGTTCTTCATGGAGTTCTGGACATCTAGAGGTTTACTATGGATTTTGGCTTATTTTAACATAAATATGAAAATACATTTTGATTTAGATGCATTTTCCCCACTGAAGTGGGAGAGAAGGTTGGTATATTCATTTGTTGATATTATTTGGTATGGTGATAAGAGTGGTGAGGAGGTGTGATAATACTCTGTCCTATCATTCATTATAAAGGACACACTTCCGACTTGTATAAAACATGATTATATTCCATAATTGATATCATTTTTTACTGTGTACCCATTTTTTCCTTTCAAAGAAATCTTTTTCTTAAGGAATGGGTTCCAGTCAAGGGAGGTAGCCCCTTTGATAAGTGAGCAAGGCACCTTGGAGGTGAGACAAGAGGTACCATGTGCCAGCTGAGTCACATCATTGTCTAACTTAACCATTATCTCTCTTCAGGTTCAAATGGAGAGAGCCAAGGATCTTGAGGATAAGAGCCCTAAGAAGAACAGACACCCTTTAGACTATTGGCCCTGATTCCGGCCCAGTCCCCACAGCCATCATCCAGGAAAGCGTACCTTTGGGGGACTAGGAGAGCTATCCTCACCCACTATCACCCATGGGACAGGCAAGCCAGCCTAGCTGAGACATCGGTGTACCTTGAAGGGGAGACAGGAATCCACATCTGCCAGAAAAGTCAAACCACCATTACCACTGTCACTACTTTGACCACTACTACTTCCTCTCCCATCTGAATGGAAATAGCCCAGGATACTGAGTATAAGGACCCAGGTAATAGCACTGCTTCCTCATTCCTTAATTCCTGCCAATACCACCATTTCTATGTCCAGACAGGCTCCATCCAGGGAAGCAAACCCTGTGACTTGGCAACTGCTTCTGTATGTGCCGAAGCACTCAGGGGACATAGCTATGAACACCCAGATAAGAATGTTGTAGCACCAAAATCCTTGGCACTGTTGGCTCAAAACCAGAAACCAATAAGGTTAAACTAATGCAAAAGATGCTAAGGAAATGTGTTAGCCATCTGCTTTCCTACTGAAACCTAAGACCTCTGGCCTTTCCATCTGACTTCTGCAACCTCATCCATGTGTTGCTTTCTGCATTAGAATGTGAGCATCTTGAAATCCAAGACTGTCTTAATTTTGTTATTTGTATCCTCAGCAGTGCTTTACAAAGAGTAAGCTCTTAATAAATACCTTTTTAAAAACTAATTCATCCACTCATATAAGTAATTATGGGGTTGCTACACCTGCTTAGAGCACTTATACACATTCTGAAGAAGGTGAGATGGTGGTTGCTGCCAAGGTAGAGAGTTTGCTGGCTGTGCATTTTCCAGAGGATCCATTCTGACTGTGTGTGGTATTTGTAGTGGCTTTCCCATGCTCCTTAAATGTGGAAGCTGATTGCTATCACATAGGCAGAATCAACTGAGACTTTCTAATAGTGGCTTGGAGACCAAATCGTTGTCTCATTGTAGTCTAAGTTGGAAACTGGAAAGTTTGGGGAATTTTCAAGAAAGAGGAAAGGACAAAATTGTCATCAAGTTCCTTGAGATAAAGAACTATTTAATTTATTTTGTTTTGGTATTTTTAGTGCACAGCACAGTACCTTGCACACAGTAAGCACTTAACAAATGACTGTTGATTTTATTTGACTGTTGTAAACCCCTAGGAGAACACAGAAGTGAGGGCTGGGGTGATGTCCTTTATCTCACAACATGTAGGATATTAAGAGTAAAAGCACACTTAGTAAATATTGAATTGAATTGAATCAAATTGTGAGCGAAATAAATGAACTGTCTCGGTGAGTTGTCAAGGAGGGACAAGGGACACTTCTACTGTTGCTCTCAGTCTTGCTCAAGACAATTTTTAGGTCCTTTCCTTTGGCTCCCTTGAATGTCTGTAACTAATGACTGGCCAAGAGTAACAGAATGGGGCTGACTCATCAACCAAGAATCTAGGGATGGAATCTGGTGGAAACTGCCAAGAAAATCTGTGTACTCTGGTGAATTTTGTCATTCCAGCTGTAAGACTAAGTTAAGGGAGTGAGTTCTCAATTTCTTTGTTGAAAACTTATAATGCCTGCATTTCAAAGCATCTCATCTCCTGAAACAATAAGTGATGTTGTAAATATGGCCAAGGTCACATGTCTTCTAAGATACTCCAGGTAATCTTAGTAACTCCTGGAAGACAGCTATTCTTATTTCCTCATTGCATTTCCTATGGAATTGTTCATTTATTTTCACAGCAAAATGAAGATTTGTTGATATCGGATGTTAATTTTTATGAACCTTGAGATGATGATGGGAAAAATACCAAACTGTTACAAAAGGCATTGAAAATTTTTTTTTTTTAAATTAAAGTTACATTTACTTTGTAAGAACTTTTGCTTGGTCCTGGGCTGGTTTTTCTACTTCTTGCCCATGAAGAATTAGCTCTGCTACCTTATGAAGTTGTTCAATACAGCGTGCAGTTACTTCAGCAAGACTTTCAATCGATAACATGTACACTTCCTGTAATGAAATAACAAATAAGTAGCATAAATATTCAGGTGGAGTCTGAGAGACTACTATTCATATTGAGCCCAGGGACAACACAAAATAAAACTTTGACACTTTGAATGATGAATTTCCAGAACTGACTGAATATTATCTGGTATAAGCCTCCTGAAATACCATGAGAAATTGTAAAACTATTTACATGTCGAAATACCAGTCATATGAATTGGAAATATTGCCCTCAGCGTTACCAAACTGAAAAATTATTTCACCTTAAAATATTTATATTTCACAGCCAAAATCTTTGGCACTGCCAAATGGTCCAACAACAGAACCTGATACGACTTTATCAGAAGAAACGACATTAAAGAATGAGCATTACTATCTGCTTTGCCACCGCAACCTAAAAAAATCACAAGACTTTTCCATCTGACTTGCAACTGAAACCTTCCATGTATTATTATGCCCCTTAGAATATGAGCTCCTTGAGCACAGGGACTGTCTTACTTGTCTGCTTGTATCCCCAGCTCTTTAGCATAGTGCTTTGCATATATTAAGCACTTAATAAATTCTTTATCAATTCATTCACTTTTCAATAGGCTTGCAAGCTCATACAAGTGTGAGTACTTGTTTCTCTATGGAGATTGTAATCCATCCATGCATTTTCATCTTCTGCATCCATATTCTCTTGCAAAAACTTCATTGAATAAACTGTTGCCTTCAACATTTAAGTACAGTATTAAATAATTATGGTAAATAAGGACATTGAAGACTATGCTACATTATTTATAATGCATAAAAGACATATGTGATGTTTTATAACAATTAACTTGTATACAAAATTGGACCTGTCCTTGAGGGTAAAATTATTATGTCCTTAATCCAAAAATATTTTTCCTTTACAATTCTCATAAGTCCATGAAGAAACTATCAAACTTATAAGAATAGGCAAATTGATTTATCCTAAGAAATTTGTTATATATTTATGACATTACCACAGTTTCTTGGAATGGTGAAAACAAATGTTATCATAACTTAAAATAAAAAGTGTTGATTCCAAATGTTGTGGTTCAGTTGTTTATCAGTCATTTCCAACTTTTCATGACCCCACTGGGATTTTCTTGGCAAAGACACTGAGGTGGTTTGCCATTTCCTTCTCCAGGTCATTTTATAGATGAGGAAACTGAGGCAAACAGGGTTAAGTGACTTGCCCAGGGTCACACAGCTAGTAAGTGTCTTAGGCCAAATTTAAACTCAGAATGAGGAGACTTCCTGACTAAAAGTCCAATATTCTATCCATTGTGTCACCAAGCTGCTCAATAGATTAACACAAGATAACGGTTCAAAGGATAGAAAAGTTATTTTTACCTCTAGTGTCTTGGTTTTCTTTTCTTCTCCTTTATTTTCAAGTTCAGGGACTTTAGGATTCTCTCCTTCATCATCTAGAGTTTTCTCTACTGGCTGTTCTACCACATCAACTGATGTCACAGGTTGAGCTTCTTCCACCCAGTCATGAGCCTTTTTTCTAGCCTATAGTCATCCCCACCCAAAGAAATATATTTACACTGTGAGAATGGAAGACGATGAACTGCTGTTAAATACAAAAAGCTAGACAAAAATCCATTCAGCCTAATTCTCTAAACCCTACTCTAGAAGTCAGGTTGTAGCAAACCATCGGAGGGCAGTCCTCAAGGGCACACATACTAGATTCTTTTACTTCTTTGAAACATTCCTTTGAGACTTTGGAAGGAAAGATTTATTTCCTTTTAGGCTTCATTGTTTCCTAACATTTCCATAGCATATGTTAGTAAATAGTATACAACTGGGGAGAATACTATGTTTTAAAAAGCAGCGAGAAAAGTTAATAACAATTATATTTATTTTTAAAGAACTTTTACCACCCTCTGGGCTGGCTCTAATTCTGCTGTTTTGTGGAGTTGCTCAGTACAATGTACAGAATAAAGAAAAGTGAATATGTCAAAAGAAGGAAGTCAGAATGGAACAAAATGATCTGTAGAGACTCAAGGACTCACAAAACCCCCAACAGTTACGTGAGAAGACCATTTGTGGTTTTATCAATTTAGGCAACTCCCAGTTGGGAAACTACCCCCACTGATGCAGTTAGGTAAGTCATCTGTAACTTATGGTCTTAGAGTTGCCTGTGTGTGTTCAGAATGCAAATGACTTGCTCATGATCACTCATCTGTTATGTCCCAGAGCCAGGACCAGAACCCAGGTTTTTCTGACTCTAAGGTCAATCTTCTATTAACAAATTATACTGCCTCTATAACTAAGATATAATAAAGTAAAAATGATGGGCACATCCAAAAAAGTAAAACACAAATATGACTGTTTTTTCCTTTTCCTGGCCAAATATTTTTTAAAATGAGCCCTTTAAAAAAAATCAAGCAGAAATTTAGCAATGGTCACTACTGAAGAAAATTTCCCTATTGGAAGCTGCTAATGTTTCATGAGTCTAATAGTATCTGTCAGAGAAGATGAACAATGGCTCAGAGGCTTTTGCACTCATGGACTTTCTTTTCAAGGAGAGGGAAAAAAAATTTGTTGTTGAAGTTCTAGGGCCAGATCACTCTTCCTTGTATTCTTGAGAGTCATCTAAATCATGCTTGACCTTAGCTACTCCCCCTCAACCCAACCCCAACCATCCCTTTGGGTAGAGGGTGTAGATGAAGGAGGAAATTTCTAGGCTCTTTGAAGTCCTGGAGCTGCTAGAAGTGATGCCTGATGAAGAAATCACTGACTTAGCATCTTTTTCCTTATTTCCTTACTCACTTAGCTGAAGGAAAGAAAGAACAAAGAAACAGAGGAATGAAGAGAAAGAGAGAGAAGAAGGAAGGGAGGAAGAAAGAAAGGTAAAAAGAAAAGAAAGGAAGAGAGGCTAGAAGGAAAAAAGAAAGGAAAGAAGCAAAGAAAAATACACAAACAACTGGATTAAATAAAGTTGAAAGGGTAATGATGTAACATCTAGAAAATAATTAAATTTTCATCAGATGTATCTACTCAGTAAAAAAGTTCCTCAGTGGTAGTAAACCTCCAAACAATTATAATATTAACACAGAATCACAGAATGAAAGAGATGGAAGACACCCTGGAGTTAGCCCAGGCCAAGTTTTGGTCTCAGCATGCCTTTATACTCAAAAATTATTGAGGACTGTCTCCATACTGCTCCCTCAAAGAGCTTTTGTTTATGTGGATTATATCTATTGATATTTGCTATGTCAGAAATTAAAATTGATAAATTTAAAAATATTAATTTGTTAATTAATTTACAAAGCAAACCCATAATATTCCATTATATGTTTTCCTATTTAAATAGTACCCACTGAACTCAATATCCTGACCTACTCTCATATGATAAAACCAGGCTACTGATATTCTGGTTTTTTTTAAAGGATCTCTGGGATACTAAAGTAAGATTTTTATTCAAAATGATTTTAATATGACCAACCTTGTTGAGTTTGTCAGGAGTCGCTGCAACATGTAATTCAAAGAGAAGTTCTGTCAGCATGCTAACAAATTCTCCCTTTTCATCTAGAAGTGGAAACAGAAAAAAGGCAGAAATCAGAAACAGCTTACTATTCTCTTTTCTGAGTGCAGGGACTCCCTGTAACTTTATGTTAGGACAAAGGCAAATAAATTGGCATCTGCAACAACTTTCCCTCCTGCTGCTGGGTGAATTTTCCCTCGTTTGACTTTGAAGTAAGCAAAGCAATTTTCCCAGTAGAGCAGTAATGGATAGAAAATTATCACAGTTACGCCGTGATAGACTTTGCCTGTGGACTCTACTAATAGTCTGGGAAATGTCCTTTTTCAGGGCTCTGTGACCTAGAAATGACTTAGTTGCAAACATTAGGACATCATTCTATCAGTCATATATAGAAGGCTTAGGGATTCCTTTTAAGGTGATATTTGGCTCCTTCAAATCAAACGCTTTTTCATAATCAACAAACAATAAACACAGTGGGAACTTGTATTCCTTAGATTTTTTTTCCAATTGTCTACTGTTAACGCTACAATGTACTATAGAATAATAGGGCTTGGAAAAGCCTGCCTGCTCCCTACTAATACCCTAATAAAGGATGTGTCTGCTGGGCATGTAGATGAATCTCAAATCAATTTCATGTAGGCATATGGGTCATTAACTGTTGACGGTTTCTCAGTCATATTTTTCAGTATTAAGG
>CM053772.1:196250564-196272102 GCA_028658325.1 Potorous gilbertii
GTCCCAGACACTTGCTAGCTGGCTCGCCTAGCACAGAATATGGTTTGTTCATCTGTTCTTTTGCTGGTCATGCCATGCTACCAATGTATATTGAGCTTGTAGTTCACTAAAAAAACAAACAAACAACCCTCCTCTTTCTTCCAGGAACTGGTATCTGTCTGTGCTTTCCTATGCTATACTTTTAAAGTTGATTTTTTGAAAATCTAAATGTAAGGTACTTTGCCTTTTGGCTTCTTAAGTTGCATGCTGTTGGTTTTGGCTCATAAGGAGAGCCTCACAACATTTTTGGGTCCTGATTATCATGATTCAGTTCATTTTCTATCCCTCCCATCATAGCATCAGTTACAAATTTAATTAGCATACCTTCTGTGTCTTCATCCAAGCTATTGATTAAAAATGTCACACAACGGGACAAAGACAGATCCTTGGAGTACTCCACTACAAAACACCTTCCAAGGGGACATCAGCTCATTAATGGCTACCTTAATTAGCCATTTTTAATCGGGATCATTCAATGGTTTTGAATCCATCTAACCAGATTATCATCTAAGCTACCTTTCTCCATCCTGTACAGAAGGAGAGAGTATGAGAAAATTTGTAAAATGCTATGTTGAAATCTAACTTTTTTATGACATTCCATGACTATCAGTCTTGAACCTCTGGGATCAAATATAAAATCCTTTGACATTTACAGTCCTTCATACTTGTCCTTCTCCTTCACTCCACCCCCGGCTTTCCAATCTTCTTATGCTCTATGTACTCTGTTCCTCAAATCCAGTGACACTGGCCTCCTTGGTCTTGCTGGAACAAGGCACTCCATTCCCTGCCTCCAGGCATTTTTGCTGGCTGTTTTCATGTTTGAAAAACTCTCCCTTTTCATTTCTATCTCCTGGTTTCCTTGACTTCTTTCAAATCCAAATAAAATCCCACCTTCTACAGGAAGCCTTTCCTTAACCCCCTCAATTCTAGTGCCTTCTATTGATAATTTCCAATTTGATCTCTACATAACTTGTTTATATGTAGTTGTTTGCATGTTGTCCCACCTGTTAGACTCTGAGCTCCTTGAGAGCAGGGCCTGTCTTTTACCTTTCTTTGTAATCCCAGGGTTTAGCACTATGTATACCATATAATAGATGTTTAATAAATGTTTACTGACTGGCTGAGATTCAATTTAAAAAGTATTTTTTAACCATCTACTATACTGAAGAGAGGTGAGTCTGGCACAGCGTTGGTCTTGATGAAGCCATCTTGCCTTTTAATGATCACTTTGACAAATACTAACAAAGGATTCCTTTAGTTTTTAAGATGGCAGAATTTTTCCAGGAATAGAAGTTGAGTCCAGTGTTAAGGCATTTCATTTAAATTTATTTTTGGTAGGCATCTTTGGGTTTTGAAATATTCCCCAATGCCCAAAAGGAATCTAGGCAAATTGATGAGATTTAGAAATGCAAATAGATTTACAAATTAACAACAGATGAGCCCATAAATAATTTGCCAAGTAGGAACCATTGCATTCCATCAATCTGCAGAAACCTAAACACAGAAGGAGGCATTTGCACAGTTCTTAAAGACTAACAAACTAGCATCAGGAGCTGTGAGAAGAAGCAAACCTCTGAATCTTGGCTCTTTCTTGGAATGTTATCAATTAAGTCTCTGATTCTTCAAAGTTGAGATCTTCAGGTTGCCCTCAGCTATATTGTGATTAATAAATGAAGATAAAAAATGCTCTTATCATTCCTTGTATTTCATCAGCTTTTCCACAACTCAGTTTAAATGAAGAAATAACTATTCCCTTCTTAAGAGTCAATAATTCTTCTTTAAATTTTTTTTAGCCGTTCATTCATGCTTTCATGTATATTCTAAACAAGATACTTTATATTTGCAAGGTGAATATTCTCCAAAAAAGAAAAAACACAGGTATTTTCCCAGAAGTCCAAATTATCCAAAGCAGTCAGTCTATTCCTTTGATTTTCTCAAAAGGTTAACCTGTAAAAGACAGTTATAAGGAAAACAGTATTCTTACAAAGCATTTGTTAAATGCAATGTATTTGGTAAATATAATTTAAAGATGGCTATTTACTAAGCTTAGAATATTAGTCTAGAGACTTCATTCTTGGGATTCACCTCCTGCTTCTCTTTTGTTCAATTTTATTTTACTTGCCTAGGTTACACAAGACCACAAAGCTATAAAAAGCCTTATCCCCTTCCTTTGTTTAATGAAAGATCTTTGCGAATTTAATTAGAGACAGCCAGATGATATTTCCAAGACATTCTTTTCTAATTTCAGCCTTCATGATAGTTAACAAGTAGGTCCATAAGAAATTGTCTTCCCTTAGAAATTCCCATAATTTTATGAATTTCTCTGACCTCTTCTTGGTCCCCAAACCAAAGTTTCTAAGTTGGCATTTGGCTCCTCAGATTTATCAAGAAAGTCACTCTACTAAAGTGTCAGAAAGTCCAATCTCCTTTCCACTGGAGTGAATCTAAAATATATTGACAAGGTCTGATCAGCTAGAGAAAAGACAGTTTACAAAAGGTAAATCATCTCTAGGGTCCTTTCCAGTTCTAAATACTCTAATCCATTCCATTTGAGTCTAATGGAGTACAAAATACAGTGCCTCCCTAGGGCATTATCTATCCTGTAAATCTCATAGATTTATTGGTAGGACTTTAATGGAATTGTTTATACTATTTTTTAAACTAAAGTAACTTGTTGGTTGAGACAGTTCCAGATTTCACATTCTTAACCAAAAGACTGTTTGAAGCCTGTCGGTCTGCCCTAAAGCAACCATCTGCCTATCGGAATCAGTCATGCCCAAGGATGTTTAAGTCTCTGACAGAACTTTATTTCTGGGCTCTCCTAAGATATTTGACTCACCCATCACCCAAAACTTCTTCATCAAAGGCTTTCACCCAATCAGCTGAAGCCTCAGAATAATTTCTTGCTCAGTTTTTGTCTTCATACACCTAGATATTTAACCTCTGGCTGTAGCTATACAAGTCACACTCTGGGCTCAGCCTGTATTACACAAAGGAAGATCTGTTCCCATGGTTTTTCTCATGATAGTAAAGTAAAGGATCTATCCCCCCATAATTAAATCCTCTTCACAACTGACCACAGCTGATTTCATTCTTCCACAATTGGGGAATGAAAAGTTGATTTGCCCATAATCCTAAATGATAGACTTTCTACCATGTGAAGCACATCATGCTCCCCTGACAAGCCAGAGTGCTGAAATTATAGTGCAGATTTTCTATTTAAAATTTTTATTTAGATTTAACATAGTGACAGATCCTTTTAAGCTCTGAGCCTAGATGCTTTATCGTATTCAGTGATGTGGGCCTCCATAAATCCCGTGAGCTATTGAGCAGCCTATAATCAGAGGCACTTAACTAACTTACCAGTACAGGCCATAGATCTATTGCCTTAAGGTTACTTTCTATTTTGGGAATAGAGGTCCACAGAAATTCTCCTGTGAAACCTGCTGACTGCAGCACTAGATACAAATACACGCAGAATACATTCATCTGGATTTCTAGGCTGGAGGACTTAGTAAATTATTTTTAATCCTTTTTTAAAAAATAAATCCTTAGTGAATATTACATATACTCTCCCTTCCTTACCCTTTAACAGAAGCAGTCATTAGCATGCAGTTTAAAATCTAAATGATAGTTCCAACCAGGGATATGGTGCCCAGCGATGAATTGAAGTCTTTAGGGGCACATAGAGTTTAACAAACGAAAAGATTAGTTATCGATCAGTTGTGGCACTCTGAAGAAATATTGATTTTGTTTCATGTCATCTAATTCATAAGAAACTGGTTTTCCAAGGTCACTACCTTTTACCTTCTGACCACATAGCAAAGGTAATTTTGAGGAAAGCATAGTTTTGTTTCTCCACTATAGTGCTATGTTGTGACCTCATTGTGGTCTGGAGGTGACCCTAGCTTCTTCCAAACTTTAGAAGCTGGGAACATTTTGAGTACTGGACATGGAGCTGTTTCTAGGGCAGTGCAACCAGGACTCTGCCACCAAGGCACTGAAATTTAGGGGATATTTGTGATTCATGAAAGCATCTGTTTTATCTAGTTTAACAGAATAACTAGTTAAAATAGAAAACTATTGGATGGTCCATTTATTGCCACACCCTAGTTGATGCCCTCTCCCCCCAATACCATGGTTCATACTATGTTCCCTCTCACTGCTCCTGGGGGAAAGTATTGAGAACCTTCTGTACACACACACACACATACACACACACACACACACTGGATCTGTCTTAAGTTGATTTGAAGTTTAGCACTCTTTGCCCTCTGGTGTCTCTTAGAAAGCTTGCGCAACTCTGAAAAACATTATATTTCTGATAGGCCACATGACCACTTTGAGGTGGGGGTCATTATACTGTATTATAAAACTGGGGGATAACTACCTGTATGGAGAATGGAGTATTCATTCACAGGGATAGGACTGTAAATTCTTGAAGTATTACAATATACATGGTTTTACCCACTCACTTCAGTAATGAGAAAAAGAAAACTGAATACTCACTCACTGTGAATGTTGATCTTTCCAACTCACTGCAGAAAAGATGTTCTAGTTCTGATATGGGAGGGAGTGCTTCTTTTGCCCCTGTGAAAGTGGAGGGTCCTCTCTGCTTGGTGGCCCCTGGTTTACAGAAGAAAGCCATTTAAATTCATCTTAGTCAAGAGCATCTGAAGTCAAGCAAATCATAGTAACAGTGATGACGATGATGATGTTGGCTTTGACAATGACAATGACAATGGTGACGGTGACAGATGACAATACTAACATAAAGTAGTGTGGCACAGGAAGAATGCTCAGATTTGCCCTTGCTGAGGGGCCATACAGAGTATTTGCAGATTCCACGTGGAAATTAGGAAGCCTATTGCCAGCTGTGTTTAACTAAGGGGCTGGTACTGGGTTAGGAAGAGAGTTCTTTTAATTGACTCCAGAGCCAAAACTCCATGGATCTACCAAAGACATGATCTGCCCCTCAGGGTTCCTCTTGCTGACCCTAGGACCAGAGCTCCATCCACTGTGCCACCTAGCTTCTTGGGACAAGTCTGGATTTTAGGAGATCTTAGGAAGCAAGAGAAGTAGTCATGACAGTGTCCACTGGAGTAGCCATATGCACACAGGTGCCAAGGGAAGAGAGAGTAGCCACCAGAAAAGATTACTCTTGGAAGGTGCTTGGTAACAGATCAGGCCGTGCTCAGTAGGGATGAAATGTAAAATGGGTAATTAGCAGAAATGCCAAATTGCATTGTCTTGATGAAGCCTACTACCATCTTCCAGCAGATTTTAATCTGGCTACAAATTAAATTTCTAAATCTTTTTAAAATTGTTCTCTTAATGAATTCTATGAGTCTCATGCTTATAATTGCTTTCTGTGTGAGAATAAAAGAGCCTGTCCTACATTTGATTTACATGATGCGTTGGTACCTATTTTACTCTGTCCCTGCTCCATTTGGGGGAAACCCTAGACTAGAGTCAAAGATAGAATTGTCCCCAAAGCAGCCAGAGTTGAGGGGTTGTGACTCAAAGAATGTGAGAATTGGGAAGCCTATTCCCTATTGAGAAGCCGGGTCACCCGGAGCTGAGATCTGGGCAAAACACAATGGTAGGCAAAGGACAGCAAATGGAAAAGGTCACCAGATCCTGTGGCCTGCCAAGCAGGACCTAGAGAGCAACTAGACTACATGAGCTTTTATTTAGCACTTTAAAGTTTACAAAAGGTCTCACATGTTTTCTTACTTGATTTTCACAAGGACCCTTGAGATAGCTGCCACTATTTTCTCCTTTTTTTTTAGAAGAGGAAACTGAGGCTAAATTATTTTGTCTTGCCTAGGGTTCCATAGCAAGTATCTAAGGCAAGGTTTGAAGTCAGGTATTGTTGATTCCAAATTCAATTCCTCATCCACCACTTCACCTACTTTCTTCAAATACCCCATACTCTAAGATGAATAGCAAAAGCCCTTTCTGTGGTGGTAAATAATTAGAAACTGGGGGAATGTGCATTAATTAGGGAAGGACTGAACAAACTATGTATATCATTGTTTTTGAATACTGTTGTGTTGTAAGACATGATGTTTTAAAAAAGAACTTCAGAAGACTTATATGAATTGAAACAAAGTGAAGTGAAAAGAACCAGGAAAATAGTATATGCAGTAACAGCAACATTGTGAAGATAAAAGCCTAAGAAAAACTTAGTAACTGTGATCAATACAATGGTCCACAATAATTCCAAAGAATTCAAGATTAAAAATGATATCTATCCCCAGAGGGAGACTTGCTGGACTTTGAGAATAGATTGGTGTATATTTTTTCTCTTTATTTTTCTTGCTTTTTTCTCTTTTTGTAACAAGGATATATGTTTTGCATGACTTCATTTGTATAATGAACATCATATTTCTTGCCTTTTCCATTGGTGGGGAGAGAGTAAATGGAGGGAGAGAAAGAATTTGGAAATGAAAAATTTTAAAGACCATCCCCCAAAAAAGAAAAATTAAAATGAATAACAAATACATGTAAATATATTGTTCTTCCTTAGGGCTCAGAATTAGACTCATGCAAAAGAATTTGCCTCAAGTTACCCACTAATAGGATTATAGGCGTCATAAAATGTTATGGAAAGAGTTCTGGTTTTGGAGGCAAAGGACCTATGGTCTATATTCTGCCTCTGTCATTACCTGTCTTACCTTGGACAACCCATTTAATCTCAACCTCAGTTTCCCCAACTATAAAAATGAAAAGACTACTATGAGTTCTTTAAGGTCCCTTCTAGCTCTAAATTTATGTTCCCATAATCCTAAAATTATGCTATCTCTTTCCTTTTAAAGGCACTCAGTGATTACTTTTCAAGATATCTCAAAGAGGGAAGATCCTCCCTAGATAGGAAAAGTAGCAGAATATTAACACACACAAAAAAAGAGACCAAATGTCATGTGTCATTGATAACAACTGACATGTAAACCTATTTTCTTATCTTTGATAATTTATAACCCTAGAGGTAACTTTAGTTAGTGATTCTTTATCAATATCAAGCCAAGCATAAAACATGGAGATACTAAAGATATTTCTCCACTATTATGGAGAATAGCCTGTATGAAAGTCAAATGGAAGAATTACCAATAGGTGATGAAGTTCTACTGATGATGCTCATGTTAGCAGATGACATTGTGCTGAGTCTCAGAATACTTCAGGACTTCTTCAGTGAAACTAAGACCACTCAAAAAGACTGACCTACTAACGTACTTGGGAAAAAATTCAATTGAAAAATATGTAATTATGCAGACTATGAGATGCAGCTGGATGTAACCCAATGCATCAAATGAAATCATTAGTACATGTATTTTGGGCAGACACTGTAATTGGACAATGAGCTGGGTCAAAAAATTGACTAAGAGAAAGAGAGCAAACTGGTCATATTTTGGAAACAGCCCAGTTCTTTCAAGGATTCCAAAATATTTTCTGCCACTAGAGTCTATCATTTTAAATTCAATAATCTCCCAACAATATTCTATTGGCTACAGATTTCAGAATACTACAGTCAGATGAATTAAACTTTCAGGTGAATCCAAAGAGTATTGGAAAGATGTGGTTGGTGTAGTTGGCGTGGTGTATTACTAAAGATATTTTGCATTCAAGAAATATTACAAGAAGCATTCTGAAGGACACTGATACAAATATAAGGTATTAGGAGCAATTGTATTAAGGTATAGTAAGACAGGAAGTTTGGGTAAAAAAACTAAAAAGTAATTAACACTAGAATAAACTACTAAAGGAAAGAGATTTTAACATCTCTATCTATAGATGTCTAAAAATAGGACAAAACCACCTGTTTTGGAAGGTTTAAATCAGTTGCTAACAGTTAAGTAGTACATAGGCTGCTGAGCTTGAAATCAGGATGCTAAATCCTACCTCAGATATTTACCAGCTTTGTAATCCTGGGGAAGTCACTTAACCACTGTCTGCATCAGTTTCCTCATCTATAAAATGGGGAAAATAGCAGTACCTACCTCCAGTGTTATGAAGACCAAATGAGATAATATTTGTAAAATACTTTGAAAACCTTAAGAGCTATGTAGATTTAAAGTGTTTTGGGGAATTTTAAAATATAAGACTATTATCAGTTAGTATTATTTAGTAACTATAGTGAAGTTTACAAGTACCAGAAGAGTACTTGGAAGAAAAATGACACCTGTCAGAACCAAACCTAAGGCTGAATTCTAGTATGAACCATTTTTCACATACAGAAACAATCAAAAGATACCCTGATGTGCCTTTAGGTTTTGTTTTGTTTTTTAATTTTTCTCACTGTCTCTCACACTATTCTGGGAGCTACAGCTCCCAGATACAAGACAGGATAATATTTAAAATGCTATAAAACTCAACAAAAACCAAATATGAACTGTCTTTCTAATTCCTTTCTTGAGAATATATAAGATAAGTAGATTTCTTTTAAAAGTTTAGAGTGATAAGTTTCCCTCTAAAAATTGCTTTTTAAAAAAAAATCCTTATCCCCCAATACCATTAACTCTCTACCACTAATCCTTTATATCTCTCTCTGGGCAACAGAAACAGTCGAGAATATTCAAGGACTTCACATAGAAATGGTCAAGACTCTGAATCAAACATTTCTTTTTCAGAGGGCTCAAAAGAACTAGAAAAAAGGAACAGTCTCAGGCACTGTTTTGCTTGCCCTGCCTGAGTTTAGCTGACAAAACGATTTTCTCAACAGCAAAGCCTTTGATTAAAAATAAGGTTCCATTCCTATTATGTTCTCAGATAAAGCCCCAATCACTGTCACCAGTGAGATTTTTATTTTCTCTATGTTTAATCCTGTTTTCAGAGCACACTTCGTAAAGGGGGGTAGGGGTAGGAGAAATTGAAATCCATGGCATCTGGCATTCTGTCTTCTAGTCTCAATTCATCATACAGTATTTTCATGTCCACTGAGTAAATATTCCTGTCCTTTTTTTCCCACCTTATTCTTAAAGATTTAAGAATTAGAGACAAGGAAATACAATCACTGCAGGCATATTAAGTTCCTCTGTGTTGACTTCTCACCTCTCTTACTTAGGTGATTAGCTTACTTTTTTTTTGATTTGTGAATTTAAGAAGAGATTATTGAAAGCTAGGAAAAAAGAGTTCAAGGTCATTTTCTTTCTCCTCTCTCCAAATTTCTAACCTATAAAATGGAGTTAAATCCCCCTAACAAAGTGAGGATCAGAATACTTGGAGCTGAAAAGAACCTTAGAGATCAAATAGGTAAAATCCAACCCCTTCATTTCACAGATGAAGACTTGCCTGAAGGCACCCCAATAGTATGTAGTAGGATCAGATTTGAACTAAGGTCTGAGGTGTTTCCAAGGTCATACAAGTTATATAGTTATTGGGATAATACAGCAAAATATATGTAAAATAGTTTGATAAATAAAATGCACTCTGGGTTCTTTTGCTTACTATTTAACCTTTTTTGTCTTTTCCCCACTTGCTTAGGTTGGGGTGGGGTGGGGGTGGGGTGTAGGGCAAGAATTGGAAGGGCATCATGAAAGTCTATCGGAAATTCTTGGAAGGTTCTCAAGTATTTAATTTTCACATAAACATCCTTTCCAAAAGCGGTGGTGCTCAAGTTACCTTCACAGATTTCTTTGGTCAAGGATAATATATTCAAAACCTCTTTGGAAACCAGAACTGTTATTTTTTTAAACCTTTCTGCTGAAATTCTTTGCTGTAGAGCCAACTTTCAACATGAGTCTTTTCCATTCCATAGCAACCATTCTCTCTCAAATCTTAACATCTTTCTTGATTGACATGAGAATTCAGCTGAGCCACAGCAAAGCGTATGCATAGTTCTGACCTTTTCATTCAACTCAGAGAGACATTCCATGGCAAGTGGCACTTTGTGGGCAAAAGAACAGACTATGGAATCACAGGACAGATTTCCATCATTCGACTTGCCAATGCAAATTCACCACCTACCATTCCCAAAGCTCCATCTGTCCTGTGACCAGTGATCCTAAACCTACCCATCTGCTCCAAGTCTAGATTGTGTGTAAATTAAATGAGAATGTTAAAATATCTGACTTTCATTTGTTTGTCTGCCTTGGAAGAGTAACTGCTACTAAGGCTTTCCTTGAACAACTTATCCAATGGAAACATCTGTAGTAGCCAGTACGCTGAACCAATGATTAAGCTACTATTACATTCCCATTTAAAATGTCCTCTTTAGTGAAGTAATGAAATTAATGAATTGCTCACACCTTTCATTACTTTTCTGCTTTTGGATAGGTATTACGAATAAAGATAAATGATAGGAAATCCTTGAAAGATTTATCATTTTTTTCATATTCTCTATTTCCCATTCGCCAATGGCACACTGATATGTGGTGATAAAAAAAAAAAGTAGTATACATTCTTCCCATATATAAAGTTTAGAGTTTAATTAGCAGATGTACTTGTCCCCAGTTGTCTGTAGCTACCTAGTACTCATCAAAGTCAAAGTTTTCCTTTAAAGAAAAAAAGGAAACTTTCCACTCTCTTTTGGAATCCACTCTTATAGAGCAGATGGTTATAACTTTGACTGTTTGATGTATATGAATCTGAATTATAAGAGTCATAAATATTATAGTTAAGCAAGTGAAAAATTAAATTTTCATGTTGCCTGCTTGCAGGACATCTGGCATTGGTAATTTGTCTTCCCTCCTGCAGGAAATTGAAACCTGTTCCATCCCTGTTTTCAAATATCAGCCACAAGTATATTATAAATGCTAACCTTGCACTGATGCTTTCAATTTTGGCTCCAGATAATAGCAACTCTAAATTACTAGGTGATGCACTTGTTCATGATATTTAGTGACTGTTTCACACTGAAATTTAGTTGTCCTTGCTATAGTTCACACCCATATTCATGGCATAAGATGGCTTGTCTAGTGTTGTTTCTAATTCTTTGTAGCTAGGATTCATGTTGCCAAGCATCAGTCTTTCAGAAAAAACTAGATCACCTTCTATTTCCAGGACCAGATGGATGAGAACAAGTAGGGATATATAACAGGGATAGGTGACCTGTTACGAGTACCACCTACTCAGCCATATGCACCTCTCAGGGTTTTTTTGTCCCCTTCCTCTTTCTAGCCCTCCTCTATTTCTTTTCTCTAACTATACCACTCCTTTTCTCTTTTATCACCTTTCTTCCCTTGTGTCTTTCTTTTCTTTATCCCTAGGACTAGAGCCATTCACCCCAAGGGTTAATGGCATTCAAAGTCATTACTGACTCTCTTGGCTACATATGTGTGAAAGCTGGAACTTAATGTGGAAATGACAAATTTCCAGATTATATATATAACCTTCTTTCCCTCTCACCTTCATACCTGCTATAAATGTCGAGTTTCTTGGTTTAAAAGCATATTATCCATAACACCCAGCCTGATGAAGTGGATAGTGAAGGCACTATTGTTTCATTTTAAAGATGATGGAATTGGGAATCAGGGAGTTTAAGTGATTTGCCTAGCTGAAGTACAATTAGCTGACCATAAATGCAAGATTTCTGGGTCTAAACCCAATAATTCTGTTCAATGATCCAATTACATAAAATTTACGTGGTGCCTTGAAATGAGCCAGGGGTTCTGCTAATTCACATGCTTTTCTTTCTCCTTTACATGCCTGTTCTAAAGAGGTAGAAGCAAAACAAGTATTTTAAGTATCTTAACATGGTTACATTAAAAAATTTTTTTTTGTCAGTGCCTGACCATATAGTAGATGCTTAACAATGGATCAAATTAAGTTCCTGTTAAGAATCTGCAAATTAAGTTCTTGTTAAGTAAGCTGTATAAAATTCTTTATAAATTTTTATTAATTTACCAATTTAATTTTTAAAATTTCTTTATTAATTTTTTAGTTTCCAAGTGAATTTTATTTGTCCTAGGCTAGATTCACTAGTACAGTTTCCTAACAGAAATCAAACCTAAAGAATTAGCAGATTCAGAAATTAATCTGGTAGATTTCTAGAATTAAATTTCCAAACTGACTTTTTTTTGTAACATGGGAAAGTTCCTCCCTCAAATTTGCTAACGCACTTTGACTTTATCTGCCTCCCCCATCCGCCCCAGTCGTACAAACTTGCATTGCATTTATCTCAGTATATTTTGTATCCTGTCCAGTAGAATGTAAACTTATGAAAGGCAGGGAACATGTTATTTTTTACCTTTTGTATCCCCAGCACCTACTACATTGCCAATACAGGTAACAATGGCATGGTCTTCTTTGGCAACAAAAGATAAACGTACACTTAAAATATATATGACTTGAATTGACAGAGTAATACTATTGTGATATCACTTAGCTTTTATATTTTAATTCAATTGAATTATTGAATACTTAAATATGTCAATGGAGAAGATGTCATTGACAGGATTATTTCCTCTGTGAAGATTGTAGAATCTAGCCGTACTTTCGAATCCTGTGACATGTCCTCTCATAAATCCTTTATGAAAGATCTACATAATAATAGACCAGAGGTCTTCAGCTGAGGTCTCTGAACATTCCTTGGTTACTAATGCATTTCTCAGGCCTTTCTTCTCTTATTTCTTGCTTTTGCTACATTTCAGACATTACTCCTTTTCTGATCATATATTTTCCAAATGATATATTTTACACTACTTCTTCCATGAAAGTTATGATTGGTAATAGGCTACATTCTACAATTTATTTAACACCAGGTGATGAAGCATTCCATAAAATCACTTTTCTTTTTGAATTTGGGCACACAATGAAATTCTCTACCAACCCTCTTTATTTGCTTTTCCAAGGAAAACTTGTGGGCTACCAGTGATCTAGTTTCAGCTTCTTTATTTCTTCTGGTTTTACTTGTAGTGAAAATGTCCAATTTGAAATTGTTCAGTAATATAGTAACTTACTAATCAAATGATCATAGATTTAGAGCTCCAAGGCACTTTAGCAACCATGTAGACCAAATTCCTCATTTTACAGAGGAGGAACAAAAGCCAACAAAGTATAAGTGACTTGTCCAATATTTTAAGTGTTTAAAGAGAGAATTGAATCCAAATCTTCCTCTCTCCAAGTCTATAAACCTTTTCATTCTGCCACACAGGATCCCCCACTTAGAGTATCCTTTTCCACTACTCAACTACCATCACTGAAAACTATGGAAACCAAAGAGGATCATATAACCTGTTAGTCATTTTATATTTTTGTTTTATCATACTCAAAGTTTTCAGCACCCACCAACTAATCTACTAGTGATGAACTTTTCTCTACTTAGTTAGGCTGGTTCTCAGGCAGTAGGCACAATCTGTTGTCATAACCATTCTTCCATCTCAGTAAGACCTGTCAGAGTTTATTGTTTACTCTCATAGCTCTTAAGAAGCTAGGGTCACCTTCACACCATAATGAGGTATTCAGATTTCCATAGTACAATAGAATAGGACTTATTTTTCTCTATGTCTTTATTAAATCATTCATGCAACTTATTCTGTAATCATATAAGATAAACCAGGTTGTAGGCATAGAAAAGTTTTAGTAAAAATGGAAAGCAAGACATTATTCAAACTCCTTATACCCACCTACACACATGGAGTTTAAAACAGAGTGCTCACCTTTTGTGCAATATGTGAATAAAATTTTAAAATTATCACAGCCAGTGAGAAAAACATAAACTGTTATGTTGACTGAAATAAAGACCACAAACACCCAGGGAAGGATGTATGCATTTGTATTCCAAAAGAAAGAAGAATACAGAAAATTGAGCATTCATCCAATTACTCTTCTCTTACCATGGAGAATGGGTTCTTACTAATCTGCATTTATTTTCTTTCAGCCAACATTCCTCTCTTTTGCTCTCAAGATGAATAAACTAACTTGGTGAATGGAGAATGGTGCGGTGTGAATTTGTGTCAATGTTTACTTTATGATTCAAGAACCACTATAAGAGAGGTACTGAGAAGTATAGTTGGAACTGACATATAACTGTTTTGCAGAGGTATGTCGTACAATCTTGGCTTTCTTCCAAACTGTCCTTCACTCATGTTACTGATTCTCCAGAGGATGATACTGACTCTTTATTCTTCCCGTTTCCAGAGACACCTCCAATCCATCATTACATAGGGAAGTCTCAAAGATGGTACCCAAGGGAAGTATTACTTCCTTTCCATTTATTTCTCAGAGAAAGAACAACTTACAAGCAGAAAAAAGTCTTTACATTGAGAGAATAGAAATAAAAGGTAGTATTTGATTCTTTCACCTTTAGACCTCAATTAGATTCTTGATTAAAAAATCATAAAAGGCTACAATCCAATACCTCAATAAGCAATGATATTAGGAGCACGTTAATAGAGTTAGAAGATTTTTAGTAAAATCTATGGAAAATAAAAGCTGACTGAGATAGGTTCTTGTGCTAATAAATTAATGAACATGTACATATATCTTGTGAAGTTAGCCAGGTCTTTTGAACTTAAATTACCATGAACACTTGGAAAGACAGGGTAACTATTGACTTTTTCTTCAAGGAAATCTGACACGTCATAAGCTATGACTTGTAAAAAGAAGTGACTAAGACAGGATGGGTCAAGCTGTTATCAGGTGATATCCTCAGCACCTTTGTTCTCACTCCCCAGCCTAGAGATTTCCATTAATAAGTTTACCATGCTTCACTCTACTTTGGGTGTATGGTTTTTATAAATCCACGTACTACCAAATTTATATTCTCCTTTCTCATATCTATCGCTTGAGGCAGGTGATGGCACAATGGCTAAAGCACTGAACCTGGAGTCAGGAAGACCCAAGTTCAAATTCGGCCTCAAACATTTAGTAGATATGCGACCCTGGACAAGTCACGTAACCTCTGTTTGCCTCAGCTTCTTCAACTGTAAAATGGAGATAATAAGAATACCTACCTCCCAGGGCTGCTGTGAGGATCAAGTAAGATAAAGTTTGTTAAAAAAAAAAGTGCTTAGCGTGGTACCTGGCACAAGCTAGGCACTGTTTAAATACTCATTTTCTCCCCTTCCCTCGTCATTGCCCTACTCCAATCATCTGATCTCAGTAATTATCATGGGGTTTAGAGCGGAAAAGAACCTTAGCGAGCTTCTAGTCCGACTTCTAGTTTCACAAATTAAGAAACTGAAGCCCAGACAGAAGGAAGGACAGACTGGGGGAAGGGGCAGTCAGAATGCACTCTGTCTTGGGGTGGGCAGAGGGAAGAGATGGGAAGAAAATTTGGAACTCAAAATCTTGTGGAAATAAATGCTGAAAACTAAAAATAAATTAATTAAAAAAAAAGAAACTGAGACCCAGAGAGGTTGTGAGTTCCCAGAGTGACACAGGCAATTAATTAGTAGTAAAGTCAAGATTCAAACTCAAGGTTATCTGACTCAAAATCAGGTTGTTGGACTCTGTAGCCAGTGCTTTCTACTACATGACACCACTTCTTGTCAGTAACTTCAGAACTCTTCAGTGCCAGGGGAATTATTTTTCAGTTACTAGCATTTGTACTAGCCTCTTTGTATGATCTTTTTAGGCCCAGTCTCATATTTTTTTTCACTGGGCAGAGCAGAATCTGTGAGGACACCCTAACTGAGAAGTCTCTTGGTCTCACTTGCACCTTGTAATCTCCTGCAAATCTCTAAACAGAAACAGATGCAGCTACAAATGCAGTTGAGGGTTTGGGTTTGGTTTGGTTTTGCCAGCTTTACAATGGTCAAGCATATAAGTATCTCAAGAGGGAATCGAGCCCAGTTCTTCCTGTCTCCAAGCCTAGCACTCTATCCACTCTGCCATGCAGGATCCCCCACTTAGGGTACCCTTTCCCACTACTCAACCACCATCACTGTAGGAACAGAAGGGGACCACATGACACTATTTGTCATTTTGTATTTTTTCTTTGCGCTGCCCAAAGTCTTCATCATCTAGTGACTAAACAATTAGTGATGGATTTCTCCCTACTTGGGCTGGTTCTTAGACATTAAGCACAACCTGCTGTCAGACCCATCTTTGCAGCTTGGTAAGACCTGTCAGAGTTTGTTGTCTACTCATTTTAGCTATTAAGAACCCAAGGTCACCTTCAGACCTGACTCAAAATGTCTTTTCTCTTTCTCTCAGGTTAGAGAAATATGGGAAGGCAAATAAGAAACTTTAGTCACTTTATTCATAATTCTGCTGCCGTCTAATAATCAAATATAGAACTATTCATGGTTATAAATGCAATGCCTCGTTCATAGTAAGCACTCAGTAAGTATGTATTTAATGAAATTTATGACAGAATCATAGGATCAGAGGTTTTTAACATGGATTTTGTGGACTTGTCTTTTTAAAAATACTTTGAAAAAATATTTTAAATTAATTGGTTTCATTTGTAATCCTATGTCTTTTACTTTATATCTTTAAAAACATGATTCTGAGAAGTGGTCCCTAGGCTACGCCAGGCTGCCAAAGGGGTCCATGATGCAAAAAAGGCTAAGAACCTCAGCTTTATGGTGAATGAAGTGAACAAAACCAGAACATTGCATACAGTACCAGCAACACTGTGAGATGATTAACTATGATTGACCTAGCACTTTTCAGCTATGAGGATCCAAGATAATTCCAAAAGACTCATGATGGAAAATGCTATACACATTCAGAGAAAGAACTATGGAATCTGAATGCAGATCGAAGCATAGTATTTTCTTTCTCTTTTTTACTTTTTCATGGCTTTTTCCTTCTGTTCTGATTTTTCTTGCACAACATGACTAATGTGGAAATATGTTTAACAAGATTTCATGTGTATAACCTATATCAGATTGTTTGCTGTCTTGGGGAGAAGAGGGAGGAAGGGAGAAAAAATTGGAATTCAAAATCTCCTAAAAAATGAATGTTGGAAACTATCCTTATATGTAACAGGAAAAAATAAAATATTACCCTCCCTCCAAAGAAAAGAGCCTTTGATCTAGTCCAACACCCTCACTTTACAGATGAGGAAGCTCAGACCCAAAGAATATTAAGTGATTTGCCTAAGGAAACACAGACAATAAGTGGGAAATTTGAGATAGGAATCCTAGTTCTCTCCCTCTAAATGCAGAATAACTTTATTCTGAATCAGACTGTCACGACTCTGGACAGTGGGTTCTGAAGGAACTTTCCTAATTAGTTCAAAGAGCTATAAGGAAAGTCAGCCAGCAGAGGCTGTGCTGACAGCCTCTCATTTACTCTCATTAGGTGCCTCTTATTCCAATACAATGACACTTAGAGAGGACAGAGGGGACTTTTTAATTGGTGCTATTATGAGCTCTCTCTATACAATGATGTACTCCATTAATAGAGAATCTAAAGAATTCTATGCCCACTCTACAATTACTTCTCACAATTCTCAGAAGTAACGGTATCTTGTCTCATTTAAAAATAAATCTGAAGTTCCCTCCTTACTGCCTTTCCCTTTCTGCCTACTCACATACATTTCTCCTTGCCAGTTAAGCAAACTTACCATTCTTGAAGGAGGCAGTTTTGATTTTAACTGTCCTCTCATACTAGAAAATTAAACTGAATTTCATAAGCCCACAGCTTATTTTTTCCAGATGTGAGGCCAATTTACATGAGTTCAGTTCTCTAATAAGTTCTCACTCTTAGGATTGAATCTTTGGAGATACTTTAGATTTTATTTAGCAGTGGCTCCAGAATATGAGATGTAGCACTCACCTGAAATAACATGGATATTTAACATTCTTCTCAACGTCTCAGAATCATTTCCTTTTAAGAGAGTAGAGGCAGTTTTGTACCTATGATCTGTTCAAAGAAAAGAAATTGCTAAGCATTTAAATGAGATACATGTACACATATTCATAAACATATATATATTTTTCAAACAAATATGTGAGGCAATAGGTTATCTATAAAAATTACCTGAGAAACTTGAAATTAAGTGCTCTCCTAAGATATTATTTCCCATTTTCAAATATTGATTCATTCTGAGATCAGGGCCTTCTTGGCTAACACTAATGAACATAGATATGTTCAGCCTAATAAAGACCTCTACCTATTATGTTCAGTCTGCCAAATAGTTCTGCTACCTAATAATATCACTCAGGCTAATAGGTGGGTGACATAATTCTGCAGTGTTAGATTCAAGAGACTGAACCTTCAGATGCCATTAACTTCATCCTAGACACCGTGCAGCTTATAGAGTGGTCTCCAATTGGACAGTAGTGGCTATGACTGAATCACCCAAATTGCTAGATTTCTTGTAAGTGTCCAGGCATATGAATCAAGGTGTGTATAATACATACTTTTAGCAAATAAATTTTTAAATAAACTATTAGGAAGCTAAATATTAATTGATAATGACTTCTATGGAGTCTCAGAGAAATCTGGAAATAAAATGAGGCACAATTTAGATCGAGAGTTAAAATCAGTCTTAGAACAGGAAGGGACAGTAGCACGTAAATGCTTAACAAGGGCTTGTTGAATTGGTTTGGCATCACAGACGCTTTAGTTCAGGGTTTCCCATGGCACTGACCTACAACAAATTCTTACCAGTCCATAAAACTTTTACTATCAAAGGTTGCTACCTATAAAACCCATAAACTTAAAATCTACCTTATTTTTCTTCTCCTTTGTTCATCCTGCTAATCCCACTTTGAGGTCCTTTTTCTTTCTACCCATCCACTGCGTGTTTCAGAAGGTATGTGGTCTATAGCAGAGAATTTTGGTATTTCACTGGCCCACAATATATCTCATCTTGGGAAATATTAAGCTAATTCAGCTCCCTCCTTTTATACATGACAAAATACAAACCTTTACTTACAATCTGGTATCCTTTTCATGAGTCTTCCAATATATGTAATCACAATTAAATCTATTCTAGTCCATTCTCTTAGGTAAAACAGTCTTCAGTTTTCCCCAAATTTTATCTTAGAATCAAAGGAGCATAGGTTGGATGCAAGGCTTTTGTATCTAGAATTGAAAGGGTCTCAGATAAACTTAGACTAAAAAAGTCATTGTAAGCTTTGTTCCTTGTTCTTTTCTTTTCTATTTTTAATTTTATTAATTTATTCGTTTTCAGTTTTCTACAATCATTTCCATAAGTCTTAAATTTTCTGTCCCTCCCTTCCTTCTCTCTCCCCAAGAGAGCATTCAATCTTATACGGTTTCTATACATACATTCTATACATTCTTATTAATAACATTTTCACATTAGTCATATTGCATAGAGGAACTAAAATGAATGGGGGAAACCATGAGAAAAAACAAACCAAAACAAAACCTAACACTAGAAAAAATATTTTGCTTCATTCTGTGTTCCAATTCCATAGTTCTTTCTCTGGATGTGGATGGCATTTTGCCTCAAGAGTCCTTTGGGAATATTTTAGGTCCTTGCATTGCTGTGAAGGGCTGCCTAAGTCTACCAGAAAATTTCCTAGAACACTGTGGTTGTTACTGTGTACAATGTTCTCCTGGTTCTGCTCATCTCACTCAACATCAGTTCATAAAAGTCCTTTCAGGCCTCTCTGAAGTCTTCCTGTTCATTTCTTATAGCACAATAGTATTCCATTACATTCACATACCATAACTTGTTCAGCCATTCCCCAGTTGAAGGGTATTGCCTTGATTTCCAGTTCTTGGCCACCAAAAATAGAGCTACTATAAATATTTTTGTACATGTAGGACCCTTTCCCATTTTTATGATCTCTTTAGGATATAGCCCTAGAAGCAATATTGCTGGGTCAAAGAGTATACACATTTTTGTAGCCCTTTGGGCATAGTTCCAAATTTCTCTCCAGAATGGCTGGATCAGCTCACAGCTCCACTAACAATGAATTAGTGTTCCACCTCTCCCACATCTTCTCCAACATTTACCATCTTCTTGTTTTGCAATGTTAGCCAATCTGATAGGTGTGATGTGATACCTCAGAATTGTTTTGATTTGCATCTCTCTAATCAATAGGGATTTAGAGCTTTTTTTTCATATGACTATAGATAGCTTTAATTTCTTCCTCTGAAAACTGCCTGTTCATATCCCTTGACCATTATCAATTGAAGAATGACTTGTATTCTTGTAAATTTGACTCAGTTCTCTGTATTTTAGAAATGAGGCCTTTATCATAGACACAAGTTGCAAAAATTCTTTCCCGGTTTTCTGCTTTTCTCCTAATCTTGGTTGTATTGGGTTTGTTTGTGCAAAAACTTTTCAATTTAATGTAATCAAAATTATTCATTATGCACTTCATAATGTTCTTGCACTTCATAATGTTCTCTGCCTCTTGTTTGGGCATAAATTTCTCCATTCTCCATAAATCTGACAAATACACTATTCCTCACTACCTTAATTTGTTTATAGTGTCAGCCTTTATACCTAGATCATATATCCACTTGGGCTTTATTCTTGTGTACGGTGTCAGGCATTGGTTTAATACCCAGTTTCTTCCAGACTATTATCTAGTTTTCCTAGAAGTTTTTGTCAGTCAGTGAGTTCTCATCCCAAAAGCTGGGGTCTTTGGGTTTACCAAATGGTAGACCACTATATTCATTGACTACTGTGTCCTGAGTACCTAACCTATTCCACTGGTCTACCCCTCTATTTCTTAGCCAGTACGAAGTGGTTTTCATGATTGCTGCTTTATAATACAATTTGAGATCTGGTAGGGCTAGGCCACCTTCCCTAGCATTTCTTTTCATTAACTCCCTTGATATTCTGGATCTTTTTTCTTCCAGATAAATTTTGATATTATTATTTTTTTTTTTGGCTCTAGAAAATAATTTTCTGATAGTTTGATTGGTATGGCACTGAATAAGTAAATTAAATTAGATAGAATTGTCATTTTTATTATATTAGCTTGGCCTACCCACAAGCAGTTGATGTTTTTCCAGTTACTTAGATCTGATTTTATTTGTGTGAAAAGTGTTTTGTAACTGTGTTCATATAGTGCCTGGGTTTATTTTGGCAGGTAGACTCCTAGATATTTTATAGTGCCTACTGTAGCTTTAAATAGGATTTCTCTTTCTATCTCTTGTTGTTGGGCTTTGTTAGTAATATACTATTGTTATGTGAGTTTATTTTGTAACCTGAAACTTTGTCAAAATTGTTTATTATTTCAAGTAGTTTTTTACTTAATTTTCCAAGATTCTCTAAGTGTATCATCATATCATCTACAAAGAATAACTTACTTTCTTCTTTGCCTATTCTAATTTCTTGAATTTATTTTTCTTCTCTTATTGCTAAAGCTAACATTTCTAGTACCATATTGAATAACAATGGTGATAATGGACATGCTAGTCCCCTGAGCTTATTGGAAATGCATCTAGCTTCTTCCCATTGCATATATGCTTGCTGATGGCTTTAGGTAGATACTACTTATTATTTTAAGGAAGCCTCCATTTATTTTTATGCTCTCCAGTGTTTTCAATAGAAATGGGTGCTGTATTTTGTCAAAAGCTTTTTCTCTATCTATTGAGATAATCATATGATTTTCATTAGTTTTCTTGTTGATATGATCAATAATGCTAATAGTTTTCCTAATATTGAACTAGC
>CM053772.1:196272602-196294034 GCA_028658325.1 Potorous gilbertii
CTCGAAGAAACTTGAGAGATGCCCTAGCTCAACTCCCTTCCTTTTTCTTTCCCATTTCATAAAAAAAATTCCTGCAAATCACTGTGACTTTGGCCCCTATATCAGCACCATTCCACAGGTAGTGAGTGACAAGGGAGGATAACTAGAATCCTGACCTGGTGGATGAGAGGGAGACAAAGTAATGATGTAAGGGGTGACACCAGAGATCAAAAAGTGACCTTCAGGTGCCCTGGATTTTAAATAGCTCAAACCTCCCCCACCAGATATAATTTTACAGTGGAACAGGTATATTCCACAGATATAATTATATCAGTCGAAATGATAGATGCATTACAATTAGCTTTGTACCTTGACCCTAGAGACCATGGTGGAGCCTTTCCATGTAATGTGCAACTAAAACTTCCTGTATGTGTTGCGCAGGGATTTTCTCTGTTTTCCTATTTCTGTTCCCAGTGCTTAACATAATGTTAGTACTCAATAAAGCCTTTTTCATTCATTAAGACAGGATAACTTGTTGGGTTTCAGAAAATGAGTGATAGTTTATATGTGCATGGATAAACTGCTATCTTAAAAATCCTTCTCTTCCCAGAAGCAAAGCCCATGTATGAATATGAATGTTAGTGCTTAGGTATGTAATTACCAATGAGTAAAGAGATTATTGAAGTTTATTCACTGATGATTACTACCCTATCATCATCACTTTTTAAAAGATTAATGAAATATTTTTTTTCTGGAAAAAAAGTCAAGAGATTTATTTTTCTTGAATGGACTTTTTAGATACCTTAATAAATCTTCTCCATTGGTGGGTCATAGATCTTAAAACTTTACTTAGAGTGACATCTAGTGTTTTTAAAATGAAACAACTAAGCCCAAGGCTATATAGGCAGTCTTGGATTTCATAGTGATGAAAAATTAGTGAATTACTTTACTTGTTTAAGCATACGTCTTTCTCTACAAACTGACCTTTTTACCCTGGAAGTTCATTTCTTCTACAGACCTCAGACATTTGAAATACTCTCTAGCCCAGGGTGGGGAAACTGGCCTCGAGGCCATGTGTGGCCTTCTAGGTCCTCAGGTGTGGCTTTCTAGGTCCTCGGGTGTGACTGAGTCCAAGTTTCGTAGAACAAATCCTTCTATTAAGGGGATTCATTCTGCGAAGTTTGGATTCAATCAAAGGGCTGCCATATGTGGCCTTGAGGTTGTAGGTTCCCGCCCCTGCTCCAGCCCCTGTGGCCTTGCTTCCTGATTCCAAGTCCAGGGTTCTATTTATACTGTGCCACCTAGCTACCCAGACTATTATATTAGCCTCCCAACTAATTCCCTTTCTTTAGCCTCTACCCCCTACTGCCCAATATACCTATGTACCTTTGCACAAACACACATATATACACATACAGTACTGCCACACACAGAGACACATATGTATACATATACACACATATATACATATATGTATATAAGATATTTGACATATATACATACATATGTTAATAGTTTGTTGATGTCCTTTGATGTTCTTTGACCACTTATTAATTGAGGAATGGTTCTTGGTCTTATATATTAGTGTTAGGACCATATATTGGTGTCCCAAAAATCTTAGTGCGGTTTTAAGCTATTAAAGCCTTTCTTTAGGTGACTATCATTCCCAGATGGATGCAGTATCTCCTATTGTCCATTCTATTTGGTTCCAGCTGAATTCACTGCATACTATTTGTCTAGTTTCTCCGATGAAATGATCATTGAGTGGTGGTTGAGGGTGAAAGAGAACAAGAGAAAAAATCTTTCACTCCTAAGAGTAATTCTCCTTGACTGTAACTCTCATGCTGAAATCTTTCCAACTGGAACTCTTCCAGCTTTGGACTGGTTCACTACTTGATTATCGCACCAGGGAAATTTCTCCAGCTACTTAAAGCCCTCAGAAGTACAGTTGATTTGTTTGATTAAGAGGTTCAAAAGTGGTCATTTCGATTAAGAAAAAAAGGCAATCAGGGCATTAGGTCAGAAAACTAATCTCTTATAATATTGTTACAATGGAAACAATCAGACTTGATTTAGATTTTATAATCGCGTGTTAAGTAGTATATTCCACTATATATATAAAGACTCCCAGCTTGGTTCTGTATGACTGGTGAGCAGCAAGATTTAAATTTGAATCTGGGCTCCATTTAGATGAGGCATTTCACCTTTCTAGACCTCAGTTTGGTCAACTATAAAATCAAGGAACTAGATGAATTAGATGACTTTTGAGTTTCTTCCTAGTTCTAAAGCTACAAATAAGCTTTTTACCCAAAACAAGAGCTAACCCACTCCCCTGGAAAAAAAAAAGAGGGAAAAAATGTTTAATTTGGCAATAATGGGAGAGGAGTTGCAGGGTTAAGCCACTGACTCTAAGGGACAAATCTGTGGCCTAGAATCCTTTTACTATTTGGACAATCTCAAATGCCGTCATTGCAGGTTCATGTGGCTATTGAAACTGGAATTCATAGTAAACATTCTGTATATGTTTTTCTGTGTTGCTAAGATTCACTTTGATTGCTAGACTACTATTCTTAAAATGTACATAAAGAGTTGGTCATCCACAGACAAGATCTCAGAAAAGGGCTGGATGCAGATGTGGGCTGAGTCATCTGCCACAGAAGGGGCCAGGACACTGGGAATGAAGACCCAGAGGCCCACCCAGTCCATAAACTGCCAAATGGGTTCATGATACAAAAAGGTTAAGAATCCAGGCTCTGTTGTATTAACTGAGCTTGTGATAGCTGTTCACCAATGAGGACTTTTCACACTTTGTTTCTGCTTATTTGTCTCTTTCGCTGATGATAGTCATTCCTTTAACACAAGCAGCAAAAGAATCTTACAGAGGAAGAAGCAGCATTTCGGTGATCTTACTATAAGGAGAGAAAGAAAAAGGGAGAAAGGAGAACAAAGAGGGAGATGGAGGAGGATGGGGGAATATGAAAAGAGAAGAGGGATTGGGAAGAAGAGAAGATGGGAAGAAAGAAGGGAAGGAAAGAGGAAGGGAAGGATGAGGAAAGGGAGTGAAGAAAATGAGGAAGGCAGGGAGGGAAGAAAAGGAGGAAGGGAGGAAAGGAGAAAGGAAGGGAAAGAAAGAAGAAAGAATGAGGAAAGGAGGGAGAATGGGAGGAAGGGGGAGAGAAAGTGTGGGAAGAAAGGAAAAAGGAGGAAGGTAGAGAAAAAAAGCAGAAAGAGAGAGAGAAATGGAGGAAGGAAGGGAGGGAAAGAGCAAGGAGGGAAGAGAAAAGAGAATAAGAAATATGAAGTCCTTAGGCCTAATGACCCATTGAAGGAGAATTATAAATAGAAAAGGGTAAGGATAATATTTTGCACATCAGACTTTCATTTCAATTTCTGGAGCAATGAGAAGAAAATATCTTAATACCTTTTAAAAGTCATTATCTTTTCATAATCAAAAAGGAAATGGTAAAACGGATAGTAGCAACTATCATGTGGTCTCCAGATCCTATCCAGATTTGTTCTGGATGAATTACTACACACACACAAACACACACACACACACACTCGCATCCACACACACATACACACACACAGAGTTTTGTTCACTGTGAGTCCTCTGGAATTTGCAGTGCTGTGATACACTGAACATGATCTTTGTGGTGTATCAGAGACAGAAGTTCAATATTAACAAGAAAAGTGATTATATACAACACAGTACCACATCAAACTACAGGTCAAGGTAGAGATCAATGGAGAAG
Organism: Potorous gilbertii; assembly: GCA_028658325.1. NCBI lineage: Eukaryota > Metazoa > Chordata > Mammalia > Diprotodontia > Potoroidae > Potorous > Potorous gilbertii. The sequence continues at coordinate 196,276,337 of CM053772.1, forward strand.
ATACAACAGAAACCCTATCTGGCGTCTTGAGTAGCTTTTGTGCTCCATATCAGTTAGCAAAACATTGAGACTTTGGAATCGAGCCAGTCTCCTGGTAATGAGTTGCACCAGGCCAAGTTCAGATGACAACAGGATATCTAAGAAGAGAGTGAATAGTAAATCCAAGAGAGAAAAGTACCCATTAGATATCACCCACCTCTGGAAGTTTAGAGGAATTCCCCAGAGGGGGCATAATGAAACAAGCACAGACTCAATAGTAATAGTGCCGTCTTTGCTTGAAGCAGTAAAACACATGAGGGAGACACAGGAAGCAGTGCATGCCAGGCAAGTCAAACTACTACTACCAGCTTGACCTTGATTACCATTGCCCCTAAGATTCTGATGGGGACCCCCCAGGACCCTAAACCCAAGAGCCTTGGGAAAAACAGTGTTTCCAAAACCTCCAGACCTGCTTCTAACCTAGCCCCCATGGAGGGGAGATATAAGTGTGGAGAGAGGGCCTACCTTCCTCATCACTACCAGAACAACTGTTGATCAACTACCAAATACGGGTAAACAGGCATGGGAGCCCTGGGAGTGACAGCATCCTCAAACCACTCTTCCTGCTTCTAGTCCAACCTTCATAGCCATCATCCAGGGAGGAAACTTTTGTAGAGAAAGGACCAGCCCTCCACACCAACTGCCAACTAATTGCCACACACAAGGCTGACAAATTAGCCTTGTTGAAGCAGCAAGGTACCCTGAGAGAGAGAGAGACAGGAGGTGGCATGTGCCAGTCATCAGAACTGTGCAACCCCGCTGTTTTGCTGAGACAAGTTCCTTTCAGATTCCTCTCACGACTTAGTAAATCTGCATGCCCTCTACAAAATGTCTCTTTTCCAGAGACAGGTGATTTAACTCGGTTACTGATACTATGATAACTTCTGACTAAGTTACATTTGTGAGATTTCTGAAGTTGGATATATTTTGAATATGGCATAACAAGATGGCTTTTGGAATGTAAGCCAACCCCAAAGGGAGTCTAGAAAAGTCACCAGAGCTCTTGGCTACTTCTTCTACAGGGCACTCATTAAAGTCACCTAGAATAAACTTAGAGCATAAGAGCAGTGCAACCAAAACCCCTCCTGAGGGAATATCTTCAGAGATTGGTCAGTTAGATCTTCGTTCGTTAGTGCTAATTAAAATGCCACTCTTGCCTGAATAATACATCTTCTCTCAACAAAGTATACAGGAAACTATCAGCATTCATCTTTAATGAATGACCCCAGCTTCAGATGTGAATTGAAGAAAGGATGGAAAACCATCAAACTGTACAGCCATGCCCTAAATATCACCCCTTATGAATATTAAGTAAAAGCGAAGAATAGATTTTAGGGATTAGATCTGGTAGATAGAATAAACTATGAACTATGGACAGGTGTTCACAATATTTTGCAGGAGACAGCAACAGAAACATCCCAAAGAAAAAGAAAAGAAAGAAAGCACACTGGCTGTCTGATGAGACTTTACAAGTAGTTGAGGAAAGAAGGAAGGAAAGGAAAAGGGGAAACAAAGATAGACTCAACTGAATGCAGAATTCCAGAGAGTAGCAAGAAGACATGAGATTTTCATAAATAAACAATAGAATGGAAAAGGCAAGAGATCTTTTCAAGAAAATTGGAGATATCAAGGGAATGTCTCATGCAAAAATGGGCATGGTACAAGACAAAAATAGTAGCGACTTAACAGAAATAGAAGAGATTAAGAAGAGGTAGCAAGAAAATAAAGAGCTATACAAGAAAGATCTTAGCAATAATCATGATGGAGTGGTTACTGGTCTAGAGACAGACATTTTGGAGAATGAAGTCAAGTGGGTTTAGAAAGGATTGCTAACAATAAGGCCAGCAGAGGTAAGAGAATTCCAGCAGAGACACTTAAATTCCTAAAAGATAATGCTATTAAAGGGCTGCATTCAATATACCAGCCAATGTGGAAAACTCAACCATGGCCTCTGAATTAGAAAAGATTGGTTTACACCCCAATCCTAAACAAGGGCAATGCCAAAGAATCTTCAAATTACTGAACAGTTGGGCTCATTTCAGACACCATCAAGTTTATGCTGAAGATTCTGCAAGCTAGGCTTCAGCAATATGTGAACTGAGAACTGTCAGAAGAGCAGGCTGGTTTTCGAAGAGGCAGAGGAATGAGAGACCAAATTGCCAACATTCACTAGATTATTCCAGAAAAACATCTATTTCTGCTGTATTCACTACACTAAAGCCTTTGACTGTGTGGATCACAACAAAATGTGGCAAGTCTGCAAAGAGATGGGAATACCAGATCATCTTACTTGTCTCCTGAAGAACCTGTTTGTGGGTCAAGAAGCAATGGTTAGAATCAAACATGAACAATTGATTGATTTAAGGTTGGAAAAGGTATACAACAATATATATTGTCACCTTACCTATTTAACTTATATGCAGAGTATATTATACAAAATGCCAGGATGGACAAATCAAAAGCCAGAAGTGAGTTTTCCAGGTTCTTCTATCAACAATCTTAGATAGGTAGATAATACCATTCTGATGACAGAAAGTGAAGAATTAATAACCCTCCGGATAAGGATGAAAGAGGAAAGTGTAAAAGCTGGCTTAAAGCCTAGCATAAAAAAAGTTAAGATCATGACAACTGGTCCCATCATTCCCTGGCAAATGGAGAAGAAGAAATGAAAACAGTGTCAGATTTTATACTCTTGGGCTCAAAGATCACTTCAGACAGCAACTGCAGCCATGAAATTAAAAGATGCTTGCTCCTTGGAAGAAAAGCTATGGTAAATCTGGATAGCATACTAAAAAGTAGACATTACCTTGGCAACAAAAGGACGGTATAGTCAAAGCTATGGTTCTCTTAGTAGAAATATATAGCTGAGACCTGAACTATAAGGATAGCTAAGTGTTGCAGGATCAACACTTTCTAATTGTGGTACTAGAGAAAACTTTTGAGAGTTCTTTGGACAGCAAAGGGATCAAATCAGGACATGCTTAAAGAAATTAATTCAGACTAGTCACTGGAAGACCAAATGCTAAAGCTGAAACTTAAATACTTTGGCCACATAATTATAAGACAAGACCCGCTGGAAAAGATGTCAATGTTGGGAAAGATTGGAGGCAAAAGAAGGGGACAGCAGATGATGAGATGGATAGCTAACATCATGAAAGCAATGAACATGAGCTTGAACAGACTTTGGTAGATAGTGGAGGATAGAAGGGCCTTGAATGCTATGGGCCATGAGGTCAGGAAGAGTCAGATATGACTGAATGACTAAATAACAAACAACAACATGGGGTAATGGAAAGAATGCTGGTTGTAGTCTGGAGAGACTGGAGTTTAAATTCTGTCTTTGACACATACTGATCATGTGATCATGGATAGGCAAGTCACAACATCACTAAACCCGTTTCTTCATCTACATAGTGGGGATAATACCTACAGTATCTTCCTCACAGGGCTGTTGTGAGGATAAAACAAGAAGTACGTAACCTTCAAATGCTATAGGATTATCAGCTCTTATTATATTCTCTAGGTTGAAAAGGTTGGTGGCTAGCTAGGTCTTTAATGATAGCTCCTACTGACCTAAGAAGGCCAATATCTGTTCCCATTTTCCCTGGACCATAAGAATACAGTGGCAAGTACAAAAATAGAGGTGCAGGCATATTCCCCCAAGTAGCACCATACAGTCTATACCTGCTACATCACAAGTCAAGCAACCACCTCCTGATGTATCTGTTCCTATTGGGGGAGCGCCCCCCCCAAAAAAGTGGAGGGAGCAAGAGAGTGTTAGAGGGGAAAGGAATTAGGATGAGTCATCTTTATGCATTACTGCAGTTGTCTTTATCTTGTGCTCTAAGGGAGAATAACTGGCTCTTCCCTTCCCTGTGCAGGTGAGTAACTTTGTGCCTGGATCAGTTTAATCAACCGACTGGAAATACTTCCCTTTCTCCAGTGCACTAATTTCTATTTGTATATAGTAGGGTCATAAATTTAAATAAATATTTCAAGAGAAAAAGAGTTGATGGAATTATTGCTTAACTCTATCAGTCCATTTATCTCGTCCTACTTCAAAAGAATTTCAACCTCTGTGAGTCCTGTGCATTGTATAATACTTACCAACTGTAGCAGATGCAGATGACAAAAGGGATTTTCCCCAGGATCCCCATCCTGTCCACCCACTTCCTTGAGAAGAAGAATCCTCAGCCTATAGGAGGGCAAATTAATCACATCAGCCACCAGTTTATTTCCCCAAAGAAAAAGAACAACACAAAACTTTCAAAATGAAGATATAAAAATCGCTAACAATTATGACTTAATGGATTAAAGTTTAACAGGGTCATAAAAGTGTCCCAACATACATGGCAATGTGCACTTTGGTACCAAATTGACTAGTTGTGTGAAGGGTTTCTGAGATCCTGATTCAAAATAAAAAAGTAGCTTATCTATTGCTCCCTGACCCCCAGTTCTCTGAATCCCTGGCAGTTAATGGTTGAGAATATGAAGCTTGGGTGAAAGCCATGAGTATCTTAAATTAGAATTGAATGATCACTTAAAAGTGTTTCCAACGACTTTATCTCATGTAATATTTATGGAACAGATTTTATGTGCCCCACAAAATATAGTTAAGTTTCAAATCTCTAGGTCCAATGGGAGCATGAATATGAGAAAATCATAGATAAATGGGCAAGTGAATTGAATGGACTTTTGTACCTGAAAAAGATTAAAAGCAGGTAATCAAGAAGTGACTGTGGAAAATATCAAATTCATTAACAATGACCTCCTACCCAAATATTCCCACCTTGATAATTTATCTTTTTAGTCTATCTGCGTTATTTGTTCACATAATTGAAAACAAATTTATGTAAATGATGTTATTTACTCTTTTACATTCACCTTATTCCCCTACAATAGAATGATACATAATTTATACAATAATTCATACTTGTAAAAGGTATTTTCTTCCTTTCTCCAATTTTTGTGTGTGATGTGACCTTTTATAGTCAGGTTGCATATCCATCTGGAGCTTACTGTGGTATATAATGTAAAATAATGATATATATCTGATTTTTTACAATCTGCTTTCCAGTTTCCTAGTAGTTCTTGCCAAATGGGGAGTAATTCTCCCAACAACTTATGTTCTTGGATGTATCAAGCTAATTAACTATGAAAAGAGTGGTTTAAAAAAAAAACAAGAGAGGAAAATTAAGACATTTCTACTGAGGTTATAGTTTCTATTTTTTTCTTAAGTAAATTTAAAAATACCATCTGTCTATAAACAAATATGATATTTTCACAACTAATATGCTATAAAAATCAAAATACTGATTTTTTTATGTAATAAAAAAGTGAGAAACATTCATAATGACTGGCAGGGGAAAGCTCATCGCTTCTGAAAATGTAAAATATAAAATGTAAAATGGTTTATACTTTGATTTGACTCATTGGAATACTGGAGCCTAGCCACAATACTTTGCATGGTAAGGACAGATCCAAGTATGTTAACAACATCCTTTCATTAGAGCAAATCACTATCCATAATCAGGGAGTGCTAATATTGGCATGGGAGAAATAGCTTTTGACTCAGACTGACAATATACTTAACGTGATCTGACAGCTGGTAATTGACTAGCAAATGGAAATAAATGATACATGAATCTAGGACTAGGTTGTTGTTCTTTTTCCCCCCTATATAAAGACTGCTTATATCCTCTTGCTTAGAAGTGAGCTATTCCTCCAGTTTTACACACAGTCTCCCTCTCTTCCTCTCTCTCCCTCTCTTCCATCTGTTTTTAATGCCCAAGATATACCTAAATGACAAAGTGGAAAAATTCTGAACTTAGAATCAGGAGAAACTGGGATTAGAAACCAATGTTTATTAGCTAGTTAAGTCACTTCTGAGTCTTAGCCTCCTCCTCTTTAAAATGGGTTAATGACACTTGTGCCTTTTAAATCAGTTATTAAAAAGGGCTTTTTAACTCTTAAAATGCTGGAGAAATGTGGATTATTACTTCTGGCATGCAGTATCTGGGGGTGTTTAGTCTACAGAAAAGATTACGACCATGACAGCAGTCCTCAAGCATGTGAAGGACTATTACATGTCAGAGTGATTACATTGATTCTACTTGGTCCCAGAGGGCAGAACTAAAAATCATGGGTAGAAGTTGTGCTTTAGTGTAAAGAAATCTCTAAAAATAAGCTTTATTCAATAGCCTAGATGTCTCTCTTAGTAGAACGGCTCAAGTAGAAACATGCTAGTCACTGGTCAGAGATTCAACACTGGGAATTCCTGAATCAAGCAAGGGGATGGACAAGATAACTTCTGTGATCCCTTTGTACTCCAAGAATCTATTATAATTCTAAATGAACATTTGTTCCTTTTGATTTAAGATGGGAGGAAGACAGAGAATCTGAAAATGGTTTTTTATAAAATAAACAATGTACTATCATTCATATTTTACTGATGTGGAAACTGAGGTTCAATAATGCCAGCAAGACAATAATACTAATTAATTAATGATATTAATAATTAATGATATTATTATTAATTAATTAACGATAATAATAGCTAACATTTATATAATACCAACTATATGCCAGGCATTGTGCTAAGTGATTTACATATATGATTTCATTTGATCCTCAAAACAACCCTTGGAGGTAGGTGATATTGTGATCCCTATTTTACAGATGAAGAAACTGAGGAAAGCAGAAGTTAAGTGACTTCCCCAGGATCACAAAGCTAATAAGTATCTGAAACTGGATTTGAACTCAGATCTTCTTCACTCCATAGCTGGTGCTGCCACTTAACTGTCTCTAATAAATATAAGAAATACTAATGAATTTGCAGGTTTCTGCATCATTCAAAATATTGATGGAATGATGTCAAGAGAAAAATAAAAAGTATAACCAAAAGAGCAAATTACACAGTAGGATCCCATATGTATTACCAAGGCAATATTCACAGCACTGATGGCGACTATGAATATGATGGTGTAGTTCTGAATCACAAAGTATAACAGATTCTCCATATGGAAGGCAGAAGAAAAACATTAATTCAGACACCAGAAAGCCAAATCCCAACACCAGAAAGCCAAATCCATCATAGTAACCAAAAAGTCAATACACATTATCACTGCAGGGGACAAAGTCATTCCCAAGCCTTCCCCTCACCCTATTGTGGCCTTCCCACATTCACAAGACTAGCTGTCCCTGCCTGTGTCCTCCCTCTCTGCCCTAACTGCTCTCCCAGTTCTGCTCCACCCTTTCTGTTCCACCCATGCAGCAAGCTCCTCCCACCACGTGTGACTTAGACTTGCATGGACCTATTAATGAATGGAAAAGAGCTTTCCATTTAAATGACCATTACCTATAAGAGACCAAATGAATGAGAAAGAATGGACAAATTGGATACTGTAACTGAAGTTATTGAACTGAACTGAAAGGTTGTTAGACTATTTTAGCATTCAAATAAGTAAGATAAATAGCTTCTAATCAAGTTAATGGTTAGCACTGATTCAATATTAAATGTTAAAGAAAACTTTAAAAAAATGACTAAGGCTTTAGCTTTTGCCTGTATTCATATCACATAGCTAGTAAGGAGAGGTTATTGTTGAGTCATTTTTTTAGTTGTGACCAAATCTTTGTGACCCCTTTTGGGGTTTCCTTAGCAAAGATACTGGAATGGTTTGTCATTTTCTTTCTCTGGTTCATTTTACAAATGAGGAAACTGAAGCAAACAGGGTTAAGTGACTCACCCAGGGTAAAACAACCAATAAATGTCTGAGGTCACATTTGAACTCAGGTCTTCCTGACTTCAAGCCCAGCACTCTATCTACTTTGTCACCTAGCTGTCCTAGTAGGTGGAGGACCCAGGACTAAACCCTAGGTCTCCTGATTGCCACATTGACTTTCATATATTTCCTCAGGGATAACAGTATAAGGAAAAAGTTATGAGACTTCTGTGGTGCCCCTCAGTAGACCAGGGACAAGTTAAGTCCTGGTCAGAAACAAAAGCTGATGGCAGTAGGAATGGAAGGAAGCTGGCCAATCTTTTTGGAGTCTGGAGAATGAAAAGAAAGGAGGTAACCCAGGAATTAGCCAGACTCTGAAGCAGTTTCCAAGAAGATACAAGATATGAGAAGATACAAGCAGTTCCCAAAAAGATACAAGATACAAGGGCAGGACACCCAACTCTACCTACCCATCCCAACTCTCCAGGTCTATATTGCTTCACTCACTCCTTAGGCTGTTGGACCTGACTCTCATTCTACTCCAGTCCCTAAAGAGTCTTATGCTCAGACCAGCCATATCCTTGAGCTATGAGTGATGGAGTATTACCAAAAAAGTCAGAGGAACTCAGCTAGGGCAATACATTAGAGATATACATCCAGGCAAGACCTGGGAGGTATTTAAATTAGCCTTCTGTTGTCTTCAGAAGATTATACACTTAGAGTGGAAAGCAACCTTAGAGGCCATCTTGTCCAGCTCCCTTATTTACAGATGAGGAAACTGAGAGCTAGGGAGATTGACTTGCCCAAGGTCACAAAGGTAGTACAAGTCAGAGGTGAACCACAGAGCCATAGAAGTAACATCATAAATTCCAAAATAACGCACTGAAGTCCTAAAGCGTTATGACTCTGGTTGACCAATTCTCGTGAATATTCTTGTACTCATGTACAGTACTGGAAAGAATACAGAAGTGGATGGCAGACAAGGTTCCAAGAGGCCTGCAGTGTCATGACAGCCCTCACAGATTTTTTTCTCCTTCTTGTGTGCCCTAGTGTTACTATGTGAGACCCTGGCTGACATATCTCAGCGAAGGCAGATAATAAGGAGATTGTGTGGCTTATCTATGTTTCCCGAAGGGTCTTGTGTGATCCAGGGTCCTATACCACTTGGGAGCTAAGATGTAGAGTATACAAGATCATGTCATTTCAGAAGTATATATTTAGCTGATCCTTTATGAGCTCAAAGCTCTACTTCCAAAAAGACTAGTATAGGGGAGAGAACACGGGACTTAGAGTCAAGAAATCTGGGCTTGCTCTCACCTCTTACACTTACTAGCAGCATGATGCAGGGCAAATGGCTTAACCTGAGCCTCAGTTTCCATAAAATGGAGATAATGATACAAGGAATAACAGGATCATTGTGAGAATCAAGTGAGATAATTCCCCCATTAGATTGTGATCTCCTTGAGAGCAGGGACTGTCATTTGCCTTTCTTCATGTCCCCAGGACTTCACAGTACCTGGTATACAAAAGGTGCTTAATTGATGTTTACTTTCTACATAAAAACATCCTGTGAACCTTATAAACTTTTGCTGTTAAATTCTTTACATCATGACAAAGAAAAGGGAAAAGAGAAGGCATATCCCCAGTGCATTCACAGCTGGAGAAACCAATCATAGTTCTAAACTGAATGGGGGTGAGTTTCCATAGTGCTACTGGTAAAGTACAATATGGGTTAGATGAGCTTTTGAGGTTTAGGCTGGGATAGCCACATGTTGCTGTGCACATTAGATTTGGGCGGAGTTCAATTCATTACTCTATTATTTACAAGCTGTATGACCTTGGGTAAGTCACTGAATGTAGGTCTCATTTTCATCATTGAAAAGGAAGGGCTTAGAGCAATGGGTAAAATGCAAACAGAAATGGATCCCTCCAGCTGAACATTGACTTGGAAAACTATAAATTAACATTATCTATGTAGGATTGCATTTTTATTGCTACTATGAATGACATTGTTTCTATAGGAGAACTAATTCTGGATTCCAAACAACTCACTTACATGAACTTGTAGAACACAGTTCATCTGCAAGTCTTGAAATACTCATATTTTAAGTAAAATTACATAAAGAGAACAAAGTTTGTAAAAGCTGCAAAATGACTCGGGGAGTATAGCATTGAATGAAGTTAGGAGACATCGTTTCTTTTCATTAACTCTGCAATTAGCTACATGACCCAAGCAAAAACACTCTTTAATTTTCTCCCTTTTAAAAATGAGAACAAATAAGTTTAGCCTTGTGAGGGTGAAGAGTACCAAGGTCCTTACATATTCATAATTTTGTTGAGCTCATTTCCTCAAGAGAATGTTAAGCAACAGTGTTCTAGGCTGGGGCATGGGATAAGGAGGGTGTGAAAGAAAGAAAAATTCTCTCAGTATTCTTCTGCCTAGAATGGGTTGTTCCCTCAGGTTATGAGCTCCCCTTCACTGGAAATATGGTCTAACATAGCCTCATACAGCTAGAAAGGATCTTAGAGATGGAGATGAGGATGAGGATGGTAGCTAGCATTTACATAACACTTTAAGGTTTGTAAAGAGCTTAAAAATATGATCTTATTTTATCATCGCAACAACCCTGGGAAGCAGTACAATTACTATCCTTATTTTATATGGGAGGAAATTGAGACAGATGTTGAGTGACTTGTCCTGGGACTGGGTCATATAGCTAGTAAAGTGTCTGAAGCAGGATTTGAATTCCAGCCTTTCTGGCTCTAAGTCCAGCTCTCTATCTACGGCACTACCTAGGTAGTTAAACAAGTTATAGATGCAGATGTTTTAGAGGACACTCCTGCCTCAGATAAAAGGTAGAATGAAATGACTTCTGAGAGTCTGTTATTAACAGTGTAGGTTTAAATTTTATCTGAGGGGAGGATAAGCCCTTCAGTCACAGCCAGCCAGCACAACTCTGGATGGGCTGCACAATTCCACTTCAAAGCAAATAATGATAGAATGTTCTAGAGTAGTGAGGTCCTGGTTGCATGGCTTTTAAACCCTTCTCCATTCCCCCAGGCATTCCTTCTACTTAGTTACCCATATACAACTCAAATAAAAATAAAGCCCATGGAATGACTTCCATGGAAAGGTGACTGATAAAATCCTATATGAAAATGTAGAAAAAAACAGTCAAACATATTATGTATTATTATACAATCCAAATGACTATAGCACATTTCCTGGAACTGACAGGTTTTTTAATAGGCAAATTGTCTTTCTGTAGCTACTGAGAAAATGAAAAAGGAAAGAAAAACACTCATATTCAAAACTCATTAATTTCTGATATGACTTAAGATATTCTTTTGTGGGTCAATAGTAAGAATGTTTCTCATTTTTTCCAGGAGGCTAGAAGAATGAAAAAGATTATATACATACATACATATATATATATATATATATATATACACAATACACACACACATATATGTACAAAAATAAGATCTGTTTCTTCCAAAAAAGCTTCTCCTCTACCAACACAGATCACAAGATCACAACCTCTCCCCACAAATGGATGGTTTCATAATATGTCTTCTCTGCAGCACTTGCCACTGTTGAATACCCTTTCCTGGATACTGTCTCTTCTCTGGGTTTTTGCAACACTGATATCTCTTGGTTTTTCTCCTAGCTCCCTGAGTGTAGTTTTTCAGTATCTTTTGCTGTACTATCATCTATGGCAGGCCCCCTGACTGAGGGGATCCTTGAGGATCTGTCTTAAGCTCTTCTTTTTTCTGTCTATACTGTCTCACTTAGTGACTTTATTAGTTTCTGCTAGTTCTCTATGTAGATGACTCCTAAATATAGCCAGCCCTAGCCTCTCTCCTAAGCTCTAGTTTCACATTTATAACTTTCTAGTGGACATTTCAAATTGGATGCTTTATAGGCATCTCAAACTCAAGAAGTGCAAAATGCAACTCATCATCTTTCCCTTCAAACTCACTCCTCTTCTAAATTTCCCTTTCTGTCTGAAGGTACCATCATCCTTCCAATTACTCAGATACATAACCTCAGAGTCATCCTTGACTCTGCTTGCCTTGTTGCTCCACATATCTATTAACTTCCCAAATATTGTGGTTTCTAACCCTACAATATCTCTTGCATACATTCCTATGTTTCCACTCATGCGGTGACTGCTCTAGTTTAGACTCTCAGCCCTTCTCACCTAGATTATTGTAATGTCCTTCTAATTGGCTCACTGCCCTTTCCCTTCGCACTCCAAGTCATCTGCTGCTAGAGTGATTTTCCTAAAACACAAGTCTGACTGTATGTTCCTTTTATTCAATAAATTCCAGCAGCTCCCTATAATCTCTAGGATCATATATAAACTCTTCAATCTGGCATTTGAACATCTTAGCCCATCTTGCCTTCCCAGAATTATTACATATCACTCTTTTCCACACATACCCAATCCAACCAAACTGGCCTTCGGGCTATTGCTCACTCACAACATCTCTCCCAGCTCAGTGCTCTTGCACTGACTATCCTCATGCCTGGAATGCAATCCCTTTGTCTCTTGGAATACCTAGCTTCCTTCTAGGCTCAGTTCAAGCACTACCTACTGCATGAGGTCTTTCCTTATTCTGCCATCTGATAGCTTCTTCCCAGACTACCTTGTATTCCTGTGCTACATGTGTTTTGTATATGTTTATATGTCTCCCCAATTAGAAAGTAAGCTCCTTGGGGGAAGGGACTATTTCCCCTTGGTTTTTGTATCCTCAGCACCCGGGACAGTACCTAGAGATAATAAATGCTTGTCAATTGGTGGATACTATGGTCAAATTGGTTTTTTTAGGAGTGGAAAGAGGGTCTATAAGCTTAATTATAATATGCAAATATATTATTTTACTTACCTTTTCTCTAATCACTCAAAAAAAAAAAGTCCTGGGGCAGGGGGGCAGGGAGAGAAATATCCTAATACTGAAAGTAGTTGTTTTTTTCTCTTTTTGTTGTTTCCCAAAAAAAAGGGCAAATTCTCTGAAGGTAGGAATAGCATTCTCCACCTTGTTTGGGCAGGGGGACATATGATTTACCATTCCTACCAGAGTATGAGGGACACACAATGGGAAAAACTTAAGTTGAATTATATAAATTCCACTTACTTGGTTGCTTTGCTCACTCAGTAACATTTCAGATGCAGGGTCTGGCTCAAGGCTTACAGACTCAATGCACTCAACAAGCACATCTTCTGTTGCTCCCCCATTAGAAGGTGGTTCCATTGCAGCTGTGTCTTCTGTGAAAGAATTGGTAGGATGTTGGATACCAGCTTCCTCTTCATTCTGTACTTTTACGGTTTTGTCTACCTCTTCTTTCAGTCCAATTGATGGAGATTCATCCAAAATTTCTGGTGTTTCATGGTGTGTTGCAGCATCCCCAAGTAAAGAATCTGTATCAGGCATCTTGGTTATTTCAGTTTTTTCTTCAGGTGCTATAGTGTTACTTGTGTCTTCAGACATTTTTATTTCTGTTCAATATATAGATTAAAAAAATTATATTAATTAATCTGTGATTGAAAAACTTTTCACTGGAGATCTCTAATCATGTCACTTCATGGCAGATATATATACCCAGAAATGAAACTTGGAAACAGCAAATGTCCTTCAACAAGTCAAAAAAAGGGATCACTGGATCATGGATCAGAGTTAGAAGGGACCTTAGATGCCATTAAATTCAATCACCTCATTTTATAGGCAAAGAAACCTAAGCATAGAGTGGTTAAATGACTTGCCCTAGGTTACACAGCTAATACATATCTGAAGCATGAAATTAAAGCACTATGCTGGCTCTCAAGGTTTCTGTTATATATAGTATAAAAATTGGAACTTTCATAGGACTTTCTATTTGGTGAAAAAGAAAACGTACTTGGAAACTTTATTTACATGGAAACTTTATTTATTTACACTCCTAAGGGAATTGTCATCTGTACGAATAAGTGGAAAAATCAATATATATAAAAACCAAGCAGACTGATATAAAATAACATATAAATTTTGAAATATAGTCAGAAACAACCACACATTTGCTGTGACACAAACTTATAACATCCAATGTTCCCAAACCCATTCTCCTATTTGTAGCACAAGATTTGATGAAAGAGGCAGAAGGAAAAAGCCAACTCTTAGATTTTTACCAATATACATTGTTTTTTTAAGTCAGCAAATCCTACTTCTTGTGGTACACATGCAATTTTTTTTTGGCGATAAGCTTCATATTATGGTGACGAGTCAAAATCACTGTACACAGTGACACACACAGGATGCAATTTTCAAACCTTGCCTAAGATACACAAACGCCTTGGCAATGCTCTGTTTGGAGGTTTCTCCAAAAGGGGATGATGTGGGGATAAATGAATTGTGGCAAGTATGGCATATGGTCACTGACAATGCTCTTGATACAGAATCACAGAATCTGAGTTGAACAGGATCTTGAGGGTCATCTAGTACAATCCATATCTAAACAGGAATGTCCTCTCCAATAAATAGGGCAAGCAAGGTTGCCCCTGCCAGAAGGGAGGGAGAAGTCACTCATCCCTTTGAAACAACCAACTCCATATTTAGACAGCTGTAGAAAGAAACTTTTCCATATATGAAGTCTAAATTTGCCTCACTGCAATTTTGAGTAATTATTCCTCTGAACCCTCAGGCTCTGGGTGGTACATCGTACTGGATATGGAAACTTCTCCTATGATACCCTCATAAGTTAAGCAGGATCCTTCCCATTACAGGTGTCTCTGGCACAAAATGATAGGAATATTGATCTGATTATAGTATAGATGAGCTTGGGAAGTATAAATCAACAAGTAATTATGGAATGTCTACTATCTACAAGGACCCATTTGTATGCTGTTTAAAGATTTATGTGTGGGCTGAAGTGGAAGATTCCTATACTGTTTTTTATTTCATTTTCTTTTCTTTTTAATATTATGTATTTATTTTAAGCATTCTTTTCTTTTTAAATTTTAAGTTCCAAATTCTTTTCCTTCTTACTCCCCCACTCCCACTCCCATCTCTTGTGAAAAGGCAAGCAATATATCAATTATACATGTGAAATCATGCGAAACATATTTCCATATTAGTCACATTGCCAAACAAACAATGCAAGAAATTATACTTCAATTTACAGAGTTCATAAGTTCTCTCTCTGCAAGTGGATAGCATTTTTTCCATTACGAGTCCATTAGAATTGTCTTAGATCTTTGTATTGATCAGAGTAGCCATGTCTTTCACAGATGACATCATTACAATACTGCTTTTACTGTGTACAATAATCTCTCATTTCTTCTCACTTTGCTTGGCATCATTTCACATAGGTCTTGTCATATTTTTCTGAAACCACCTCATCATCATTTCTTATAACACAATCATATGCCACAGATTGTTCAGCCATTTCCCAACTGATGAGCCTCTTCTTGATTTCCAGTTCTTTGCTTCTACAAAAAGAACCGCTATAAATATTTTTGTATATAGACATCATTTTCTTTTCCTTTGCTCTCTCTGGGATACAGCCCCAGTAGTGGTATTGTTGGGTCAGGAAAAAATTCACAGTTATATAGCCTCTTGGGCATAGTTCTGAATAGTTCTCCATGATAGTTAGACCAAGTTTACCATTCTGACAGAATTCATCAGTGTCCCTGTTTTCCTTTATCCCTTCTAGTGTTTATCCTTTCTGATAGGTTTGAAGTGAACCTCAGAGTTCTTTTAATTTGCCTTTCTCTAATCAATAGTGATTTAGAGCATTTTTTCATATGACCATAGACAGCTTTGATTCTTTCTTTGGAAAACTGTTCATTCACATTCTTTAACCAGTTATTAATTGGGGAATGGCTCTTATTTTTATATTTTTGACTCAATTCTCTATATATTTGAGAAATGAGACTTTTCTCAGAGAAACTTGCTGTAAAAATCTTTGCTACTGCTACATTGTCCATGGTATTTTTAGCAAAAATGTAGTTTCCCTGATTGTCTCTTTTAATTAGGTCTATTTTTGCTTTTGCTTTGTCTGAGATCATGATTGCTATCCCTGAGGGTTTTTTTTTTACTTCAACTGAAGCATTTTAGATTCTGCTTCAGCCCTTTATTTTAACTTTGTGCATGTGTTTCTATTTCAAGTGTCTCTTATAAACAACTTATTGTTGAATTCCATCTGCTCCTGCTTTATAAGTGAGTTCACCCCATTC
Organism: Potorous gilbertii; assembly: GCA_028658325.1. NCBI lineage: Eukaryota > Metazoa > Chordata > Mammalia > Diprotodontia > Potoroidae > Potorous > Potorous gilbertii. The sequence continues at coordinate 196,292,313 of CM053772.1, forward strand.
ACATTCATAATTATGACTACTGCATATTTTCCTCCATCACATTTTTTTCTGTTTCTTCTTCTATTTCTCTTTATCCTGTCCCTCCTCAAAAATCCATTTGCCTTCTAACCATTCCTACTTTCATCAATTTTCCCTTTTATCATCTCTCTCCTTTCTCTTATTGTCTTCCTTTCCTTTTTTCCCATTGGGTAAGAAAGATTTCTATACACAACTGAGTGTGTGTGTGTACGTATATATATACATATACATGTATATATATACGTACACACACACACACACACACACACACACACACACACACACACACACACACATATATATTCTTCCCTCTTTGAACGAATTCTGATGAAAGGGAGAGTCAAGCATTGCCTGCCACCTCTTATTTCCCCTCTACTCTAAAAGCTCTTCCTTGTGTACCTCTTTTATATGAGAAAATTTCCCCCATTCTGTCTTTCCCTTCCTCTTTCTCCCAGTGCATCTCACTTTTTCTTCTTTCCATTTATTTTATTTTATTTTTTTTGGAGAACATTCCAACATAATTGACCCATGCCTTCTGTCTATGTAAACTCCTTTTAGCTGTCCTAATAATGGCAAAGTTCTTTAGGAGTTACATGAATCAACTTTCCCTATGGGAATATAAACAATTTAACCTTAGTGAGTCCCTTATGATTTCTCTTTCATGTTTACCATTTTCAATGAGTCTCTTGGATCTTGTGTTTGAATGTCAATTTTTCTATTCAGCTCTGATCTTTTCATCAGGAATATTTGTAGGTCCTCTATTTCATTAAATATCCATTTCCTCCCCCTGAAGGATTATACTTAGATTTTACTGGGTAGGTGATTCTTGGTTGTAATCCTAGCTTCTTTGCCTTTTGGGATATCATATTCCAAGACCTGCTCTCCTTTACTGTGGAAGCCACTAAATCTTTTTTTTTTATTATTAAATAAATTTATTTATGTAACTTTTTACATTCATTTTCACAAAATTTGGGGTTCCAAATTTTCTCCCCATTTGTCCCCTCCACCCTCCCCAATACACTGAACATTCTAATTACCCATATCATCAATCTGCCCTCTCTTCTTTCATCCCTCCCTTCCTTTACCCCATCTTCTCTTTTGTCCAGTAGGGTGAGATAACTTTCAATTCCCCATTACCTGTATTTCTTATTTCCTAGTAGCAGGAACAATACTCAATGATTGTTCCTTAAACTTTGAGTTCCAACTTCTCCCCCCACCTATTCCCTTGGGAAGGCAGGCAATTCAATATAGGCCATATCTGTGTAGTTTTGCAAATGACTTCCATAATAGTCATGTTGTGTAAGACTGACTATATTTCCCTCCATCCTATCCTGCCCACCATTGCTTGTATTCTCTCTTTAGATCCTGTCCCTCCCCGAGTGTTGACTTTAAATTGCTCCCTCCTCCCATTGCCCTCCCATCCATCATCCCCCCAACCCTGCTTATCCCCATCTCCCCCACTTTCCTGTATTGTAAGATAGGTTTTCATACCAAAATGAGTGTGCATTTTATTCCTTCCTTGGTCAAATGTGATGAGAGTAAACTTCATGTTTTTCTCTCACCTCCCTTCTTTTCCCCTCCACTAAAAAGTCTCCTGCCTGCCTCTTCTGTGAGAGATAATTTGCCCCATTCCATTTCTCCCTCTCTTCTCCCAATACATTTCTCTCTCACGGCTTAACTTCATTTTTTTTTAGATATGATCCC
>CM053772.1:196294534-196383797 GCA_028658325.1 Potorous gilbertii
GGTAAGATTAAATCAGATTCTCAGGTGGGGGCAGGGCTGCCTCCCAGGCTCAGTTCCCTCAGGGGGTTTATGCAGAGACCTTCCGTAATGGAGCTCCTGCCTGCTCCGGGAGCCTTTGGGCGCCACTGCCTCTGCCGATGCCTCCCGAGGGGGCCTGAGTTATGGAAACACCTCGCTCCCTTCTGGGACAGCCCAGGAGTCTCTCTCACTGACCTGTGCGTCTGTGGGCGGAAGGACCCCCATGGCCACTGGAGATTCCGTCCCTGAAGCCTGCTCAGATCTGCTCCTCCCGGGGCTGCGTGGTCAAGGTAGGGCTGGGTTCCACTCTGGTCCCGTGTGCAACGGACCTTTGGTGAGGGTTTTTCAGGTCTTTCTGGAACAGAAATCTCCTCCACTCTGTTGTTCTGCGGCTTCCACCACTCCAGAATTTGTTAGGAGTTCTTCTTTACAGATATTTTATAGGCTATGGTTTCGGAGCTAGCATAAGTGTGTCTTTCAACTCCGCCATCTTGGCTCCTCCCCCGGAAGCCACTAAATCTTGTGTGATCCTGACTGTGACTCTATAATATTTGAATTGTTTTTTCTAGCTACTTACAATATTTTCTTCTTGACCTGGGAGCTCTGGGATTGGACTATAATATTCCTAGGAGTTTTCATTTTGGGATCTTTTTCAGGAAGTGATTGGTAGATTCTTTCAGTTTCTATTTTACCCTCTGAATCTAAGAACCTAGAGCACTTTTCTTTTGTAATTTCTTGAAATGTGATATCAAGGCTTTCTTTTTGATCATGGCTTAGAGATCCAATAATTCTTAAATTGTCTCTCATGGATCTATTTGCCAGGTTGGTTAATTTTCCAATAAGATAATTTGTGTTTTCTTCCCTATTTTTATACTTTTGACTTTGTTTTACTCTTTCTTGATGTGTCATGGAGTCATTAGCTTCCAATTGCCCAATTCTAATTTTTAAAGCAATATTTTCTTCAGTGAACTTGTCTCCTTTTCCACTTGGCTTACTCTTATTTTAAAGTTCTTTTCTTCAGTGAATTTTTGTACCTTTTTCTTTTTTACCATTAGGCCAATTCCACTTTTTTAGGCATTTTCTTCAGTATTTTGGGGCCTCTTTTACCAAGCAATTAATTCTATCTTTCTAATTTTCTTGCATCACTCGCATTCCCCGCCCCTCAGTTTTTCCCTCCACCACTTATCTCTTTTTTTAAGTTCTTCCAGGAATTCTTGGTGGGCTTGGGTCCAATTAGCAATTTTCTTTAAGACTTGGTACTTCCTTTTCCATTTGTCCAATTTTCCAAGTTAGGCTTTGTGCTTCCTTTTCTATTTGTTCAATTTTCCTTTTTAAGAGATGTTCTCATTGGTGAGTTCTTTTTTCATACTTTTAAACTTCTTCAGCTGTTCCAGGAGAGCTGTTTGTGCATGCGAGCAGTTCATAGTCCCTTCTGAAGTTTCAGATGGAAGTATAGTGTCACCGCTGACCTCTTTGGTATTTGTGTTTTGGTCTTTGTCCCCACAGAAAGATTCTATGGTTTTTTCGCCCCTCTTTTGCTTTTTCTTGTTCATGATGGTGATTATGTGTTGTGGCTTCTGGTAGAAGCTGCAGAACTTGGTGTTGAGCTGACTGGTGTGAAAAAACTAAGGGCAAGTGTCTTTTTATCTTTTTGTTTTGTGTTTCCCCTATCAGCCCTGAGGTTAGTTTGTTAAGTGTGGGGGAGGGGTGGTCTGGTCAAGGGAGATCTCCTCAGCTGAACTGAAGCAAAGGCAAGCTCAGGGGATGGTGATCCCTGCTGCCCTATTGTTTTCCTGTTTTCCCTGTAGCTGAGGCACGCATAGATCCTAGTTTGAGTTTCCACCCCTTCTGGGCTTCTCTCCTAGTGCTGAGGCTCGCCTGAGTCCTAGTGTGTTTCCCCCACCCTGGGGTCCTTCTCCTTCTGATTTGCCTCTGCCACAGTAGGAGGAATCCCCCTTAGCTATTTTCCTAGCCTCAGGTATTATGATACTATTTGCCCCCTCTGCTGTTTCTACTTATTCAGAATTTTTCTGGGGAAATACTTTATGGTTCTTTCATGGTCATCAAGGTGGGAGGAGAGAGCATTTACTGATCACTCCACCATCCCGGCTCCCGAAAGTTCAAGTAGGTGACTTATAGACGTTTAATCTGCAGGCTGAAAGTCTCAGGAGCTGCTGTGGCTTATATCTGGTGCTCAGAGGCTGTCATTCACTGGACTCTGCTGGTTTCTCACCCTAGGCTGCTGCTCCGCTGGTTCCACCTCTCTTTGAGACTTTGGTTGTTGTCTTCTAAGTGTCTGCCTTGATTTTTCTTGCCATCATAGAAGCTTTTTATGGTCAAGTTTTTTTCTTTTTGCTCATTTTTCTAGCCTATTTTCTTGACTTTGAACTTTATCTTAAAGTTGAGTTCTGCTCACCTAAGGTAGGGAGGCACTTTCCATAGTTTCAGGCTTTTTTCATGCTGCTGTCTTAAGAGCTAGTTCTAAAGGTCTAAAGTTTTTGGTGTTTCTAAGGAGGTGTGATATAGTGAGAGGTGTACTCACTACTCTCCTGGTCTGCACTTTGGTCTTTATCCAGGAAGGGTCTTAGCTCCTCTACAGCCACAAGCACTAGCATTCCTTTGGTCCTCGAACTGTGGTCAAATTGCTTGCTCTCTTGCAGCCACATGTGTAAGCACTCCTTTCTGCCTTGGAACTAAGACCAGGGCCCCTACTCCCTTGTGAATGACCACAAATAATCCTCCCTGCCTTGGAACTGGGACCCAGAACGCCATATATGTAATAGAGTTGCCAATTAATGCCAGTTGCACCCAGTGCCAGCAAAGGATCCCTTGCAATCTCTTTCTGACCAGTTGTCCAACCTCTTTTCCTTCTCTGGGCTCAGAACTCCCAAAACTGCTACTGTTGCTGCTGCAGTGGCAGCCTCCTCTCTCTGGAGGAGAAGTGAGGCTGGTGACCTTGCATAGCCCTCCCTTACTCAAAGCAAAGTCAAGTGCAAATCATGTCATTATTTCTCTGATGGCATGGTCTTCTTTGGCAACGAAGGATGAACACAACAATCTATTAAGTAGACCCAGCTGCCTGAATGGGGACCTAGCTAGCTGGGTAACTCACCTCCTCCTCTCTTGTCTATCTCCCCCTCCCCTTCCTTCTCCTATCCAAAGGAAGGCAAATTTGGATGACCAGAGAATGCCCTCTTAACTTGGGGTTTACTGGCTACACCCCTTCCATTCCCTTCCTTTCCCTAAACCTTAAACCTACTACACTCTGAAGGCTATAGATTGTATCACACTAGACTCCTGCCCAAGCTCCAACTAAGGGCTGTTTTCTGGACCTTTCTGACTTGAGTGATTATCAATAGTAATTGTTGCTGTTTCCTTCCCAGCCTTATTTAGTTATTTTTCTTTCCCTCAAGCAAAAGGGCCAGCCCCTGATTACTTCTTAAACAGGCCTATTCACTGAATAGGTGTTACCTCACCCTAAGTGAGTAACTCAATAGGTCTTGGCCTAAAGGGGCCACTGCATCGTGGGCCATCTCCAGTCATCCTGATGAATATCTGTTCACTGGATCCAGATGGCTCTGGAGGAGAAGTGAGGTTGGTGACCTTGCACAGTCTTCCCTCACTCAAAACAAAGTCAAGTACAAGTCATGTCATCATTTCTCTGATGGCATGGTCTTCTTAGGCAACGAAGGATGAATACACAACAACAGTGGCAGCCTCCAAAGCCCACAACTGGTGCTACTGCCTCACTCTGTGCCCACCTATCTCAATAGACCTCTACTACTGACCTTCTAAGTTGCCTTAGGCTGGAAAAAGAGTCACCCTGACCTTTTACTGGTTCTGTCACTATGGTTCTACCATTTGGGGAGTTAATTTAAAGATATTTAGATGAAAATATTGGGAAGGTTCAACTGGTTTGCTGCTTCTGCTCTGCCATCTTGGCACCACTATAGCTCTTATTCCATTTTCAAGGAAACCATGGATGATTGATATTCTAAAAGCCAAATCTGCATGGTATCTGAAGATACCATGAAATACAGGCACCTTCTCCAAGCCACTATTTACATGCTTTCCTTGACAACCAATGGAAATTCTAGAACAAAAATCCAAAACAATCATAGCATAGTCAACATATCATTATCCATGTAGAGAAATATTTTTATAGGATTATTTTTGCCCAAACATATGATTTTACAGATAGAGGGAGCTGCTACTAAGAAAACTCCCTCTATAAATATAGATATGTAACTTAGTCTTAGAATGTTAAAAGTGAAGGGAGGCACCATAAGATTATATGACCTATTTAGGGTCATACAGTCAACTTGTATCACAAATGGGAATTAAACCCAAGTCTTCCTGACCCTAAGGCTTGTTCTTGATCCCATTGCCCCTTTTTTTCCTTTTAGGGATAAAATAGGTAAATCTATAGTGGACCCAAAGACTCTTTTCAAACTAATAGTAGTAGCTTTTCTCTTTCATTAATTTTTTTTGTCCATTCCTAACAAGTGACATGGACAGGCAGTGCCGTGTTGGGAAGAGCAAACTGGCCTTAGAGTACAAAAGTCAAGGGTTAAAATCCTCACTTTAACACTTAATACCTATGTGATTACTTAACTTCTGAGCCTCAATTTGTCATCTGTAAAGTAGGGATAACAGTATCTTCAGTTTCAGCTTCCCAGGGTTGTTGTGGGACTCCAACGAGATTCATAAAAAGCATGATGCAAATTTTAAAATACTTTAAGAATATCAGTAATTTTCATTCTCTCTCTCTCTCTCTCTCTCTCTCTTTCCAATGTACAATGGCCCTACAGCAATATAGAACTAGGGAAAGGGAACAGTATATGAAAATTTGCGACTAAAAGGGCAAATACTTCTGAGGTACATAAAAATTTAAGACTGTTCCTTCTTCCTCCCTTCCCCCCACACTACGCTGATTTTAATTTGTTGCTAAACCAATGATACCTGGATCCATATTGATTGACAGGTTAGCCAGCATAGAAATGCCAGTATGTGATGGATACAAACTTGGAGCTGACTCTTCCAGCATATGACTGTACAAGATCTATTTTTCTCCAAAGACAGTAAAACAATTCAGATACTCCTGAAATTTCAGACTGATACTTAAAATATCCTTTGCTATCACATAAGAAATGGCTATCAATGGAAATTCTAAAAGGATTGACAATGGAATTGAGGGGTTGACAGTTTACAGCTGGGAACAAATGTGTCTTCAAATGGTGAGCAATGTGAGTATCTATTCTAACCCAGGAAGAGCCAAAAAAAAAAAAAAAATCTGGGCAATTGAATAGTTTAACTCAGAAAAAAGAGTTCGTTCCTTCAACTCTCTGCTCATATAACCTTCTGCATTAGACCTTTCAGGATTCCCCCAAGGGATAGTTTTTCTCCCTTCCCTTCAAAATTGCCTTGTGTTTTCTTTACATAAGGGTCAACCATGTTGTTGGGAATAAAGATCCAAACTTGGAGCCAGGAAATGTGGGTTCAAATCCCACATTTGGAATATAACCATTTCATAATTCTGGGCAAGTTACTTAACTTATCAGCCCTCTAGGCAAACTCTGTACAACTATAAATTATAGACCAAGTGCCTACCTGTGATGGTGGAGGAAGTTACCTTATCTAGGAGGTCTCTGTATCAATGAAATCACAGGTTCAGTCCTTACCTTTTATTTACTTTGTATATGCTTAAATATATGCAAATATTGTTTCCCTCAATACAGCATCAGCTCTTTGGAGGTAAGATTGTTTCATTTCTGACTTTGTATCTCTAGTACCTAGAACAGTTTGGAACATAGTAGGCACCTACTAAACACTTTTTGATTTTAGGTAAAAAAATTGTTAGAGACGCAGTATTGCATAGTGGATAGCGGGTCATTTTAGTGAACACCTAAGTTCAAATCTTGTGATTTATTGTGTCAGAAGTCACACTTATTGTGCGACTATGGCTACTTAAATTCTCAGGGACCTACTAAATTCTCTAAGACTGTAACTTATAGAATTGCCCCATTTCTATTCTGGGAGTTCCCTAGGCAGATGAAATAAAAGGTCTAGAGTCTAGAGATTCCACACTAAAAAAAAGTGGGAGGTGGTGGGTGGTGGTGGTGGTATTGGTGGTGGAGGAAGAAGAGGGGGAAGGGTTAAGACTAAATCTTTCTCGTCCTTTTAATACAAATTGGTACCAAGGTCCTCAGCTAGTATTAGCTAGTACTCCCCCAATTTTATCAGTAAAATTCCTAACTGTAGAACCAAATTTGCTACAGTAAGCAGCGAACTAGAGTAAAAGTAAGCAGTATACTTAAGCTAAAGTAAGCAATCTACTAGAACCTGAAGAGGGGTAAGAGGAGAAGAAGCTACCTGATCCCTTCTCTCTCTCTGCCAGCTACATAATATACTTCCCACAGGCAAGAAAGTACCAGTTCTGGGCAACAGATAATAACCTGTCAACCAATTTTTATTTTAGCCCTTCCCAGGACTAATGTGATGCGTGTGCACACTCACACACATGCGCGCACACACACACTTTTTAAGGCTACATTAATTATGATTTAAAAAATACTGGCACTTTCAAAAGAATCATAGTTAAAATTTACAAAGGTATTTTTGATGACAGTGTCTGCAGTAAAGCAATAAATGATGCAGTGATGACCTTATAAGAAGGCAAACAGGAAAGCACCAATCTCTGCTCCATCTTTTAAATAGTAACTCTCCTACCTGTTTCTTGATACTTGAAACTATGCCATTAGAAATTCATTTCCTTGGCTTAAAATGTATGCCTTGGTACAGGGTTTCTTAATTTTTTTGTGTTGTACTTTTTTGGCATCTGGAGAAGCCTACAGAACCTTTCTCAGAGCTATTTTTAAAAATGTATATAATAAAATATATAAGATGACAAAGGAGATTAATTATTTTGAAACAGTTATAACTTTTTAAAAGTCTATAGGCCTCAGGTTAAGAACCCCTGCCTTAATATGAGTAAATTTATCAGAACTTTTCCTAAGACCTGGTATTAATAGAAGAAAGGGAGTTGAGAGCACTTAGTGGAGGTTAAGGTCACTGAAGGACAAGAACAGATGAAAAATAGTGGGATACAGTGGAAAGTACTAGATTTGTAGTCAATGGACTTGGGTTCACATTCCTCATTCTGCCACTTACTACCTTTTGGAACCTTTGTCAAGTCACTTACGATTTCTGGGCCTCAGTTTCCTTGTATGTACAAAATGAGATGGTTAGTCTTTATAATCTCTAAAGTCTGTTTCAGTTCTAAATCTATGATCCTACGAAGTACAAAGGAAATACTGACAGCATATTTTTGACAACAAAGTTTGTCTAATCCACAGTTTTGTCTAGGAGTGGCATAATATTCACATACATACACATCCATACTTATGTATATACACACAGACATATCCACACATCATCTGCATCCCTCAGCATTATCTGGCTGAGAATTTCCTGTTGGGGGAAAGAGACCAGAAGAACATTCTCCACGGAAGACCCTCAGCAGTTTTTAGTATCCTAGAGAAGGGACAGAGTGGGAGTTGGCAGCAGGAAGTCCCTACCTGACCAAAACTTCCGGCTGAGAGGGACTTTCCAGTGAAAATAACTAGTTCCAAAGAAAGTCTTGCTCTAAGACATCCGGAAATACTCATCTGATCCCAGAGCAAATTTGATGGGGAGATGCAATCTCCACAAGGAGAGTGCTATCGAGCAGACAAAAGATCCCAACTGGGACCACACGAGCCCGAACCTGGCCCGCAGCACCACCACTCAACCTTTCCTCCTACCTTTCCTCCTCTCCTACCTCTTCTCCTCTCCTCCTTCCTCTCCTTCAGCGATCAAGGTCTCTCTGACTCTACCAGCACCTGTCTCTCGTCTGCGCGCTAGAAGCAGGGAAACTTTGTAAAACTCTGCTCCAATGGAGAGTCTGGAATGGCGCGGTCCAGAGAGGCTGGGATGGCATTGCAGACTAGTGGGCAAAGGAGATCCGGGCGCGTGCTTCTGCCTGGGTATGCACCCACAAAAGTCCCGCTCACGAGAGGGTGTGGAGCTGAAAGAAATGCGCCTCTGCCATCACCTTGGCCCCAGCCTTCCCTTCCTTAATATCCTCTGTCCAAAGTCTGAGCCTCGACACCGGGAGCATCCCCGTCCTTGCCCAGGTACCCTAGCTGCCCGGCTGGTACAGAGAGGTGACGGCCGCGCAGCGACAATCTCCCTGCCCTTGATGCCATGCCAATGGCATGTAATATATACACAGCAAAGGATCGTGCCCGGTTCGGCGCCAGAGCCTCTGTTGACACTGACCAGACACCCCACCCCCTGGCCCTCCGGCTGTGCCCAGCCCCGGGGCGCCTGGGACAAGGCACCCAAGCTCCTGCAAAGGCCCTGGAGCGCTGGGACGAGTGACCTCTTCGCGGGGGGCGAGAGAAAGAAAAGGAAGAAAAAAGAAAAGGGAGCTTTGGGCTCCTTACCGCTGGAGCCGGCAGAGCTGGTCCCCCGAGCGCCCCCTGGCCCTTCCCCGCCCCGCCACGTCGGCAGGGCCAGGGAGAAGCTGGGCGGACCCGGAGGGGCGGGGCAGGGGTGGGGCCGGGGACGGGCTGGGTCTGAATGGGGCAGCCGGCCCCGCCTCCCAGCAGCCTCAGGGCTTCAATGAGAACCCTACCCGGCCGGCCCGGGAAGCCCTAAGGAGTGGGCAGGGCAGTCAGAGGCGGGCGGGTTCAAGCCCTTCCCAGCCCTTCGGAAGAAACCTCCGCGGCGGCGGCTGTCCCTGCTGGGGAGGTTTGGTAGAACCCCAGGAAGAGCTGTCCCCTCTCTGCACCCCCAGCCCCCCAGGAGGTCCTGGAGGAATCCTTCAGGCGGAAGATGCAGCTTCTCTCTCTTTCTTTCTTTCTTTTTTCTTTCTTTCTTTCTTTCTTTCTTTCTTTCTTTCTTTCTTTCTTTCTTTCTTTCTTTCTTTCTCTCTCTCTCTCTCTCTCTCTCTCTCTCTCTCTCTCTCTTTCTTTCTTTCTCTCTTTCCTTCTCTCCTTCCTTCTGGGAGAATATAAACTCCTTGAGAGTGTGAACTATTTAGTTTTTGTCTTTGTGATCTGAGCACCTAGTACTGTGTAAGGGTTTGATAATTGCTTTATGAATGTAATTGATTTTGATATGTGACATCTTGAAGATTCAATATTTTATGTTCACACCCGTTGCCTAATTGCATACATACATACATATATTGGTGTGTGTGTACCATAGTAACATACCAGTTACATTTATTATTGGCTCATGGTGGTCTCATGGGTACCATAAGAGCATTACTAAGAATAATTGTTTTTATTGAGGATTCAGAATCCTCTCAAATTTATTGCTAATTGTAAATTTAATCAGAAAAGGAGTTGGAATAAGAGTGACCCATCCTTTGCCTTTCGGATTGGTCTACTTGGTGCTCTTCCAGAATGAAGGACAAACCACAATTGAACTTAGTCTAGGTGAACTCTCCCTATCTATTGATTACTGAGTCTACGAGGTGGAGAATCAATGGTTTCTAGAGTGTACTCCTAAAAGCATCAAACATGATGGAATCTGAACTGTTTCCCCCAAGGTATGATGTTTCTTCTTTTTCCACACTGTGCACAGCCTCAGATTGTGTATTTTGCTATTTTCACCCAAACTTTGTTTCTAGCCCTCTAGTGTGCAGTGATATCAGAGGGAAACAATTTGTTTGGAAAGATAATAAAGAATAAAAGCCATCAAAACAAACTCTTGTGTCCATATTTTTTCTTTATTATGCCTTTAAATGGTAAAAACCTCATTTAATTCAGAATTACACTATTTTAGTAATTACTATTTTAGTAAAAAACCATGAAAATGTTATACCCTTATTCCTTTATGGGAGTTTTAGTGGGTAGTGATTTTTTTTTAAATATATACAGCAATCTTCCTTCTGTAGGGTTAACTTTTATTTTTCTTTTTAAGAAAAGTCCAGTATCTCAAGAAATCTCAAGAAGTTAAAATATATAGCACTTTCTCAAATAGGTTTACTTTGCCTTATAGATGCTAGCCTCTCTTAAGTCAGTCCTGATACGCTACAAGAACTGTTAAAAGGCCAAACTGTGTTTCTTGCTGCCACCTGCAGAGAACTGAGAAGGCTCTTACATTTTTATGAGTAAGAATGAATTAGAGGAAGAAGCTAAGTCTTGGTCTTCCTAATAAATGCATAAGCGTTGAAGCCCAGCTGCAGGGTACTATGTGTGTTTTTTCATTAGTGATCTTAGGAAAAAAATCACTTAAAATTTTGGGAAAATACTGATTAGTAAGATTGATTATTGAATGGTCTCTCAACTACAATATAAAGTCTTATGTGCAGTAAAACCTTAATTAGAATGCTTACAGTATTTTGTTTAATTCACTTTTCAGACAAACTAGACCTCTTTTGATTTTGGCATTTGTTCATTTGAAATTCAACAAACATTTTTCATGTCCTACTGTGTGCAGAGGCTCTCCTAAATTGGATGTAGTTCCTGTTGTAGGGAAGATAAGAGGCATGTAATTTATTATAACATAAAATTATGGGTGGCACAAAATGCCATGTGGGATTATTATTGTTGTTGTGTTTGTCCTTCGTTTTGGAAGAGGACCATGACATCAGGGCAATGATGACATGACTTGCACTTGACTTTGTTTTGAGTGACGGAGGGCTGTGCAGGTCACCAGTCTCACTTTCTCCTCCTGAGCCATCTGGATTCAGTGACCAGATATTCATCAGGATAACTGGAGATGGCCCAGGATGCAACGGAAAACCCTGACCCTTTTAGGCTAAGACCTTTTCAGGTACTCACAGTGAGGTAATGTGCGTTATATGACTAGACCTCTTTAAGAAGTAGTCAAGGCATGGCCCCTTTAATTAGAAAAAAAATCAAGCTGGGAGGGCAAGACCTGAGAGTGGCTGTTCCAAACAGAAACAATTACTATTGATATTCACTCTAAGCCAAGAGGGCCTCAGAAAAACATCCATTAAGTGGAGCTTCTGCAGGGATCTATTGTGGGCCAATCTATGGACTTCAGAGTGAACTGGGAGAAAGAGAGAGAGGGAAGGAAGGAAGGAAGGAAGGAAGGAAGGAAGGAAGGAAGGAAGGAAGGGAGGGAGAGAGAAAGAAGTAAAGAAAGAAAGAAAGAAAGAAATCTAGCCAGTAAAGCCCAAGCTAACCAGGCAGCTTCTGGACAGCAATATTTACCTTCCTTTGGAGAGGAGAAGGAAAGGGAGAGGGAGAGGACAAGCTGAGGAGCTGAGTTACCCAGTTAAGTGGGTCCCCATTCAAGCAGCTCGTTCTACTCAGGTTATGTTTGTCCTTTGTTTTCGAAGAGGACCATGACAGCTCCATGTGAGATCAAAGGGAGAATCATGAAAGGATTCATGTAGGAGGTACCATTTGACTCAGGTGTTAAGGTGTGGGAAGGACTTCAAAAGGTAGAAAATGGTTGGGTACTCAAGATGCAGGGAATAGTGTGAACAAAGACATGGTAGATGGGAAAGTATTGAGCATTTAGTGGAAGTAAAGTCCAATTTGTCTGAAATGAAGTATATGGAGGGAAAGAGTATGAGCTAAAACTGGGAAGTTGAGGTGCCACTAGGTTGGGGACTCAGTCTAGAGTCTAATGTTTATTTAGGAGGTAGTCTGGAGCCAATCAAGGATTTCCAGCGGAAGAATTACATGATTAAATCTCTGGATGAGAAGGAAATGTGACAGTAAGACAAAGAGTAAAAATCTTTTCAGATTGTGTTAACATTGAAAAGAACAGATCCTCTCTTGAATGATTCAGGATTTTGCAATGTCTAGCCATCATTCTGAACTGGTTGTATAGTACTGTATATTAAGGGCAGAAGGGCTAGGCTATAAGGATAAATATGCACAGATCTTTGGAGAAATCTGCAAGATTTCTTTTTAAAGAACACTTTTATATATCTCTGTCTCCTCAAATGGGGCATAGAAAAAAAAAATTCTAGTTAATTAAAGGTTCCAGTAAATCAAAATTTTGCTAAAATGCTAAATGTGGTAACAATAAACCAAGGAAAGGACAATCCCCTACTCCAGAACACTCAGATTGCCCAGTGTAAGGACAATTTAAAATCTATTCTCCAAACTTAGATAATGCTAGATAGATAAATGTTGCTGTAAGAATATTTGTCTTTGAATGGTTATGGCTCTCCCCAACAGTGGGTCAAATATAGTAATATATATATATATATAATATGTATTATATATATAATATAGTATATAATATATAAAATTATATATATTATATATAATTATATACATAAAATGTATATATAATTATATATAATATATAAAATTATATATATTATATATAATTATATACATAAAATGTATATATAATTATATATAATATATATACTGTACAAATATAGTAATCTACTTTCTGAAAAGAATTTTAAAATGTAATCATTTAAAATCTACTTTTGTTTAGTAGGGAAAGAAGAGATGATTTTTTTTTTTTGCCTGGCGCAAGTTTCTGCCTAAATTACCCATTTTAATTTTATAAGATCCACAAGATTATATATTCAGAGCTAGAAGTAACCCTATAGGTCCTTTAGTATAGTAGTATCAAACAGAAACAGCTATATTGACCTACAAAACCACAAATTCACATTATGTTGTATTTTTACCTATTTTGTTAAATATTTTCCAATTGCCCTGTAACCTGGCTCCCATTCACCTACCAGTTTAACACTTTTAATCTAGCCTAACTTCTTATTTTGCAGATGAAAAGCACTGAGACCCAAAGAAGTAATGCATTGCTCTCAGGTAATGAAGGGCCAAGCCTGGATTCAGTTGTAGGTTCCTGGCTCTAAAGTCAGTTTCTTTCTCTAATAATAATAGCTTTCAGTTAAAGAAACTGGCTTAGTACGTTCTGCAACCCATTCCCTGGTTATGTATTTTGAACCACAGGTTATGCGTGTGTGTTCGTCCTTTGTTGCTGAAGACCATGCCGTCAGAGAAATGATGATATGACTTACCCTTGACTTTGTTTTGAGTGAGGGAGGGCCGTGCAGGTCACCAGCCTCACTTCTCCCCCAGAGCCATCTGAATCCAGTGACCAGATATTCATCAGGACTGGAGATGACCCAGGATGAGGCAATTGGGGTTAAGTGACTTGTCCAAGGTCACACAGCTAGTGTGTGGCAAGTGTCTGAGGTGAGATTTGAACTCGGGTCCTCCTGCACTGGTGCTCTATCCACTGCACCACCTAGCTGCCCACAGGTTATGCAATGTATACCTGAAATTTCAACTAGAAGTGTTAGATGTGAAAGGTGTACTGGAGCTAGCTCAAATCAGTTAGAGAGAGTCAATTGTTAAATTTTCAGTGAGAGTGTTTCCACCCTGAAAATTGGCAAACACTACAAATCAGAGTTTGATTTATTAACATACTGACTCTCAAGACTTAAAGTGACAAAGAAAATATAAATAATGATGATTAAATGTAAAAGTGTACATTTCCTCCTCCTCTCCCGCTGTCCCCAGATCCAATTATTAAACATTTACCACCATACCCCTGGCAAATATCTCTTTACTCTCCTTTTCAATTTCTCAGTGGCAGAGTAAATTTTCTCCTTAGGTCTGAGAAGTCACAAATAGTTCACAAGATTCCTTTTCTCATTCTGTCCTATATGCTTCAACTTACTAGCTGAAAATACAGTTTTAGAGAAAAATTGTTGTGCCAACAATGTAGAAAGATATTGCAATATATTTTGCCTAATTAATCTTTTGGGATCCTGGAAACAAGCACATTATTATTATATTTATGTAACAAACAAGGTATTTTAAATGACATTTGCTACCTCAAAAATATTAGTCCTGTGCAAAAGCATGGATAAGCATCACAAAACAAGCTTGGAAGCCATACAAATTCAGTTAGGCTAAGACTGTGGTGAGAGACCTTGGACCTTAGAACACAAGGCTTCATGTGGAAGGCAGATCATCCCCGGCTGGAGAGACAGGAACTATAGTTCCTACTACTTGAGGGAGAAAGGAGGTGAAAACAAAACTGGGAGAAAGTCAATTAGAATGTGACCATGGACTGAATTATCCCTCCTATCTAGCTGTTAAATTGTTTTTTCTACCTGTTAAAAGAGCTCAAGTGTTACAAGCGTCCGATACATTTTAGCACCCTAGGTCAAAGCTCTGATCACCTCCCCTAGTTTTATGCCTGTACTCTTGAGTAAGGGGCATATGGTTTACAGATGATGGTACAAATTTCATTTACAAGGTGTAGTTCCATTAAGGTACAATAGATGGCACAAAACCCTTCAAGATTTTTTTTAGTTACTTCCTGTATTTTGACCAGTCATTTTTTTTTTAGGGCAGTTAGAGGAAACTTTTCCTCTGAAGAGAAAGCTGGATAAGAAGGATTGCTCTTACACCATTTTCAAATCAAAACTATGAAAGATGAAGAAGGAAATACTGAGGATTATGCAGGAGACAGGTAGGTTTTCTTTACAGTCTCTGTGTTACTTGAATTCAGGAAATTCAGTTGCTTGTAGACCTTTCCTCCGTATTGACAGAGAAGAGGGTGTGTATGTAGTGGGGTGAAAAACAAATACATTTGTTCATTTTACCTGATGACTTTATCCTTTCCCTGGGACTTGTTAGTCCAGCGTTCTCTCATTTTCTATTGGTGTCCTCTTTCTTTCTTCTGTTTTCTTTCGTGATTTTTTTTGGGGGGGGCGATTTCTTAGAGCAGGTAGGTAATTCAGACACATAGGGCTCATCACATATGACTCTGTGTTGTGGAAATCCATGTGTGTCTTATCTTCTCAACTAAATTGTAAACTTTACATGTCTTGTACAGCTTTGCAGTCGTACAGTGTATAGTACTTTGCAGGCAGTCAGTACTTCTCAGTAAATGTTTGAATGGATAAATGAATTGTGGTTTCTTTTGAAGGGTCTTTTTTTAAAAATTCACTTTTCTTTTTTCCTTTTTTTGTTTCTCCTTTTTCTTATTATTCCGTATCTTCTATCTATTGTTTCTCCCTCTGCTTAATTACTTTTTTTTGCCTAAAAGCTTCCCCCTTTTTTCTAATCGTGTTTTTCTATTGCTGCCTTCCCCATCCCCCTTTTCTCTCTCTTGTTTTCTCCCTCTTTCCTTGTAGTTAAAGTGTTGATGGTTTATGGTGTCCAGTATCAGAGAAGTGTGTTGGCAGCAGAAATTTGGGCCAGAATGGAAGCAACAATTTCCAAGTCAGATCGGCTGAGGATCTGACTGCATTCCTCTATTTTGATGAATAATAACTGCTGGATTTGACTTGTGGTATAGTAGAACAGTGAGGGGAATCTCTGTTGGTCTGTGCTCCCTATGTCTATATAGAAATGTCTTATTTAGGTGATTTCAGAGGTATCAGTTAGCTTGAGGAGAATACCATGGCTGTTAAGCTTGTGTTTTATGAAAATTACTTTTTCAACTATGGAGTGATAGGAGAGGGGTGAGGCTAGAAGGAAGGAGATGGCAATGACAAAAACAAAATCATCAAACTTCTGATTAATTAACATTTGTTAAACACTGAACTAATGGGGGTGCAGTTATGTGTCACCCATAATTCAGTTGATCTGTGATCTCACCTATGTGGGTGCTCTCTCAAATGGTACAGACTGTAGCTTATTCCTGCCTCTCCCACAACCCTCAGACCACCTTCTTCATGTCCTTCATAACATGTAGGAGGAGAAGGAGAAATCAGTTGGATGACCATGCTGAGAGACTTCTTCCCATTCTCCTGACAAAGTGCAGATATCAGTGGAGCATCCAGTTTATTAACTACTTCCTGGTCTACACTTTTGACTAGTTTGCTCTGGTTATGTATCATCTACACTCCATGATATTCTTTGCGCAATCCCTCTTGCCCAATACTTAATTTGTAATATAATGTAACATAACCACACCCTGTGCCCCTTCATTTCCTTTTTGGTGACCTTCAACTTTAATTCTTTGGATACAACGTTTCCTATACATCTCATTTAAAAAAACCCTCTCATTACAATTCTGTTTAGTGCTTCTAGTCACAAAACTACCATCCCCATTTTCTCCTGAAGGTGAATAAAGTGTAGGGGAAAGGGGACTGATTTTGGTGCCAGAGGATCTTGGGTTTGAATCCTACCTAGACTAACTACAATTACTGCTACTGCTGGTTATAGCTACCACTTAAATAATACTTTCAGGTTTACAAGCCACTTCACAAATATCATCTCAACAACAAGCCTGGGAGATCGATGCTACTATTATCTCCAAAGAGAAGTTGGGACTTGTTGACATGACAACTAGTATGCTTAGATGCTTTGACATCTTGCTTTGGCAAGATTTGAGCTCGGGTTTTCCTAACTCCAAGTCCAGCACTCTGTCCACCATGCTACACAAAAGGCACATGCACAGTAGATAATACACTAGACTGGGAGTTAAGAAGACCTGAGTTCGAATCCTGACTCAGATGCTTACCTAGAAAATCTGCCTGCCTCAGTTTCTTCAACTGTAAAATGAGTGTGATATTAGTCTTACGGTTGTTGTGAGGATCAAGTGAGATAATATTTATGAAGAGCTTTGCAAACCTTAAAGCACTACATAAATGCTCATTATCATTTCATGCCACTTAGCTGCCTCCGTGCCACAAGTTCATGATCTTGAGTCAATCATTTCTCCAGGAAATTTCTGTAAAATGAAGGGGCTGGACTGGATGAACTCTAAGGCCCTTCCTGCTCAGTAACTACTATATATTTTTTAATGCTGTTAGCTCTTTTCCCATGATTCTTGAAATATTTAGGTCATTTTTAGAGATGTCAGGAGCCAGAAACCCTCCTGAGGAGGGATATAAAGTGAGGGGAGAGATGAGCAAAGGGAAATAGGTTTAAATTGATAAATTCTGTTAGACATAAAGAGGTGCTTCTTAACTGTAATGGTGATTCTACCTTAGAATACATTGTTCCTGCCCTCTCAAGCAATTCTTATCCCTCACCACCTTAAAAACTGTCTCCTTAACTCAGTTTCACTGAGAACTTCCCCTGGTCTATCTGACTCTAATAGTCTCTTTATTGGGTAATCAATAGACTTGTTAATGAATTATGGAAATATCTACCCTAAGCATGTGAAAACTCTACACACACACACATACACACACACACACACACACACACACACACACACACACACACACACACACACACACAAATACAGGATGGCAGATGAGGGCAATTTATTCCAGTGGCCAAGGAGGCGGCTGAAGCAAGCACTTGTGGAGTGTTTAGAGATTGTTTAGACATCAAAGACACCAAGGTCATCCACTGCATCCTGGCCATCACCAGTTGTCTTATCTTCTGTCTTGTCACTAGACTTCAATGACTGGAAGAGAGGGTGAGGTTGATGACTTTGTGCAACTTTGCCTCACTTAAATCCAATTCACAGGCAAGTCAAGACAACAGCCATGATGTGATTGGTCCCCTTCAGAAATGAAGGATATCCCCTCAATGTGTGTGTGTTGAGCATATGGAATATTTTCCTTTGCTTGTTGACCGATTACTTTCTAATAGTCTTAAATCCTTCTATGTGTCGTCTTCTCTCCTAGCTAGATTGCTGTAAACATTTTTGGTATTACTTCTTTGCTTATTGTACCTTTTCCAAAATGTAGTTTCCATGATTATCTCTTTTAATGAGGTCTATTTTTGCTTTTGCTTTGTCTGAGATCATGATTTCCACCCCTGTCTTTTTTACTTCCGCTGAAACATATTAGATTCTGCTTCAGCCTTTAACTCTTTGTGTGTATTTCTGTTCCAAGTGTATCTTTTGTAAACAATACATTTTCTGCCTTTGAATCCTTTCTGCTACCTGTTTCTGTTTTATGGACTAGTTCACCCCATTTATATTCACAGTTAGGATTACTGTGGATTTCCTTCTATTCTATTATCTTCTGTTTCTTTTTCTCTCTCTTTTTATCTTACCCCACCTCCAAAATCTATTTAGCTCCTAAGCACTGCCTCCCTTAATCCATCCCCCCTTTTATCATTTTTTGCCCTTCTCTTATTCCCTTCTCCTCCTATTTTCATATTGGTAAGATAGATTTCTATACATAACTGAGTGTGTGTGTGTGTAGATATATTCTTTCTTCTTTGAACCAATTATGATGAGAATGAGATTCAAACATTGCTCATTACCCTTCCCCACGTCTCCCCCTCACTGCAAAAGTTCTTCCTTGTGTGTCTCTTCTATGTGAGAAAATTTTCCCCATTCAAACTCTCCCTTCCCCCTTCTCCCAGTAAATTCTTCTTTTCCCCTTTCATTTTTTTCTTTTGGAGAGTATTCCAACATAACCGTCTCATTTGAACTTCACAGCAAGTATGGGAGATAACTGCTTTCATTACCTCCTTTTTACAGATAAAAAAAACTGAAGCAAGAGAAGTTGTGACTTGTTGAGTTTGCCCAGCTCGGATGTTTTGACATGTTGCTTTGGCAAGATTTGAGCTTGGGTTTTCCTAGCTCCAAGTCCAGCACTCTGTCCATGCCACACAAAAGGCAGCTAGCTACATGGCACAGTAGATAATATGTCAGACTGGGAATTAGGAAGACCTGAGTTCAATCCTGACTCAGATACTTACCCAGAAAACCTCTGTCTGTCTCAATTTTTTCAGCTGCAAAAGAAGTATAATATTAGCACCAGGGTTGCTGTGAGAATCAAATGAGATACAGGTAAACTCCTTTTAACTGTCCTAATTATGGTAAAGTTCTTCCCCTGTGGGAATGTAAACAGTTTAGTGCTATTAAGTCTCTTATGCTTTCTCTTTCATGTTTACCTTTTTTATTATTCTCTTAGGTGTTGGGTTTAAATGTCAGATTTTCTATTCAGCTCTTGTCTTTTCATAAGGAATGCTTGAAAGTTGTCTATTTCATTAAATATCCATTTCTCCCTTGAAAGATTATACCAAGTTTTGCTGAGTAGGCGATTCATGGTTGTAATCCTAACTCCTTTGCCTTATGGAATATCTTATTTCAAGTTCTGTTCTCCTTTTTCCTTGGGAGCCACTAAATCTTGTCTGATTCTGACTGTAGATTCATGATATTTGAATTGTTTCTTTCTGACTGCTTCAATATTTTCTCCTTGATCTAGGAGTTCTGAAATTTGACTATAATATTCCCAGGAATTTTCATTTCGGGATCTTTTCCAGGAGGTGCTTGGTAGATTCTTTCCATTTGCTGGGATGCTGCTGTTAATCATCCCTCTTGGCTCCACCCTCCCAGTTTTCCTTTATGATTTCTAGGTTTTTAAAAAACTCTTTCTTTTAGGTAGTCCAATAATTCTTAAATTATCTCTCCTTAATCTGGAAATATTTCAAATTTTTCCTATTTTTTTCCATTTTCTGGAGTTTGTTTTATTGCTTTTTGATGTCTCATGGAATGGAGTTATTAGCTTCCACATGCTCAGTTCTCATTTTTAAAGGGCTTATGTTCTTCAGTGAGCTTTTATAACTTTTTTTCCCCATTTGACCAATCTTGCTTTTTAAGGAGTTGTTTTCTTTTCAGTGAATGTTTGCATGTCCTTTTCCATTTGCCCTATTATGCTTTTTTAAGGAATCCTTTTCTCAGTGATATTTTTTTTTTGCCTCATTTACCATTTGGCCACTTCTATTTTTTGAGGTTTCATTTTCTTCAATATTTTATTGTGCCTCTTTTACTAATCTGTTAATTCTCTTTTCATAGTCTTCTTTCCTTTCTTTTCTCACTTTCATTTCTTTTTTAATTTGTCATCTGCTTTGATAACCAGATAAGACTGGTCTGTAATTACAATAACATCTCATTTATCTGGCATTGTTGGATAATTAGATAGTGCAGAGAAATCAATTTCAGCGTAACTGAAGATTATCATTTAAGTATTGAATCTTTTCTTTTAATGTCAACAATTGAGAGTGTCCAACTCTAGTGCCAAAGAGACTTTTCAACTCTGAAGTCCTTTTAAAAATGCATTCCACATTAGCCTGTTTTTATGAGTAGAGTATACAAAATGCCCTTGTGTTTTGCTACAGTACATTGATGTGTTCACAGATTATTAAAGTGGGTTGGACCTGTTTAGCTCCATGCTATATATTCCAAGAGTTCTATACCTTTCTAATTTGCTATTCTTCAGAATAGTAAAAATAAAATTAATTAAAAATAAATCAATAATAAAGTAATATTTAGCATTTACAAAGTATTTTATATACATTATCTTGTTTAACTCTGAGAGCTATTCTCTTATGTAACTTTATATAAGTAGCTTTCCCTTCAATCACTATGGGTATGTCTTCAGTTTTCAGGTTCAAGGAGTATCCTGTGGGATTACATTCCTAAAATTGTGTAGCTCATGAGACTCTTCTGCAACTTTTAAAAGTCAGTTAGTGAACACAATTAACTCAAAGCAAAGGCATTTATAAGATGGCATAGTAAGATCTTGGGCATACTATCTCAGAAATATACACAGTGCCTATGGAAAAACTAGGCACAAATTGTGGGAGTAGTGGTAGTGAGGCACATGCACAGGGATACAACTGGTCGAAGCAACTCATACCTCCAGTATTTCAGGATCCCAATGTCCTTTCTTTTCTTAGGGTTGTCCTCACAATGGATCAAAAATCTCTGTGGGGGAGGTCCCTCAGCTGGGCTCCATGAGTCTTCTCCTCTCTGCATTTTAACCCCAAGCTGTCAAGGCTAATTCTCCTTTTAATCAACAACTGGCTCTCTTTTAAAACTGCTTCTTGCCCTGAATGCTTTTCTCTGTTTGTGTCTCCTGACAGAGTATGTGTCTGTGTTCCATGCGGGATGTATTGGTCTCTTCCTGGGTAAGTATCTGCACAAAAAGTTTAGAGATGAGGGAAATGGGAAGGCAAGAGGAGAGAAAATGTTTCTTCCTCATCTCCCCACTCTCTGCTGTGCCTTTTTGTACTTATTCAGGGACCCTGCACCACCAAGCTGCTCTCTATCTTGAACTGGCAAGTCTGTCAAATTCATTTTCTGAAGGCCACAATGGGCATCACCAATATTCAGCTAGCTAGTGGCCAGCTGTCCTTTTCATTTTATCTTGGAATCTCCTTCCTACTTTGTAAAGGGATACACACACTTAGACTGTACTTTGTTAACGTGTTACCATCACATTATCTCTGTTATTGAAAGTAGTAGCTATAACTGTAATCTCTACCTCATAGTGTTGCTGTAAGATAAGTACTACAGATATAATGACTTCCTTTCACACATGAGGAAACTGAGGTTTGGAGAGGTTCAATGCTTTTTTAAACCTGTGTTTAGACAGCATCAGAGGTAGGATTTGCACCTAAGGCTTTCTGACTTGAAGACAAACTTCCCATCTTCTAAGTAATGTTGCCTCTGTAATTTATAAGTAAGGAAATTGAGGCATAGAGAAGTTAAATAACTTGACTAAAATCATTTAATTCTTAAGTTAAATAGAGTACTAGATATAGAATTAACAGACACCTGGGTACCTCTGACACTTGTTAGATGTGTAATTATGAGCTAGTCACCATAGTGTGGCATTGAAAACAAGATGTAGACCTGCAATCAGGAAGACTAGGTTTAAGTCCCACACCAAACATTTCCTAGCTATGTGACCCTAGGCTAATCACATAATCTCTCTGGGTCTCAGGAGTTGGACTCCCCGGCCTTTGAGATCCCTATCAGGGCTAAATTTATTATCCTCTGAAGCCACTTACCCTCTTTAAACCTCAGTTTTTCTATACACAAAACAGGGTCATCAATGCCTTTATTCTCTACTTAACAAGGTTAGGAACCAAATGAGCTAGTGTATTGTAGACACTCTGTGGGCTTTAAATTGCCATATAAACACTAGCCATTATTGTATTAGTTGGGATGGGGGTAACATACTGGAACTTTATTATTAGTATTCATTCAACACATACTGTCATGTGGATTTTGTTCTAGAATTTGGACCTGCGCTAAAACACTCTGAAGAATGACAGTGACATTTAATGATGTCCATTGCGATACTATGGCTAATCCCAGGCCACCAATCATTAGAACGTTTCCTTTTGTTCACATCTTTATGTTGATCTTTGGAAATGGAATCCAATGCTCTTTGGAAAATGAATTTGTGGGCAACTATTCAAACAACCATCTGAGTCATGTTCCAAGACTCTTGTCATCAAAGACAACAGTCTTAGATCTGTCACTAAACAATATAACTGGGCTTCAGATTGAAGACTTCAAACCTCTACCAAAGCTGAGAATTTTAAAACTTTCTCATAACAGGATCCAGCACCTTGATATGAATGTGTTCAAATTTAACCCGAATCTGGAACACTTGGACGTATCCCACAATAAGTTATGGAAGATTTCGTGCCATCCTCTCATGAATCTCACATATTTAGATCTCTCCTTCAATGAATTCGAAGCCCTGCCGATCTGTGAGGAATTTGCCAACATGTCGCAACTAGATTTCCTAGGACTAAGTGCTGCAAGAATCCAAATATCAGACTTACTACCAATTCAGCATTTGAATCTAAGTAACATCCTGCTGGATCTAGAAAGATTTTATGGAAAAAAAGACAAGTGGGAGAGCTTTCCAGTTTTGAGCACAAAGGTGCTACAAATTATTTTCCCTCCAAATAGAGAATTCTCCATGCAACTGAATATGTCCGTGAGCAACTTAAGAAGTTTAGAACTAAATAATATTCATTTGCATGATAATAATTGTTTAATTTTTGCTGGTTTTTTATCGAAAGTAATTAATAATTTAAGATTTCTGAATCTTACCCTCTACCAAATTGAAACTACTTGGAAATGCTTTGTGAAAATTCTTCAGTTTCTTTGGCACAAACCCACAGAATATATTTATATTTACAACTTAACATTGGTGGAAAAAATTGATTCTGAGGCATTTCTATATCATGAAACTTCACTGAAAGGACTAAAAATAGAATTTCTTACCGTCAAAGTTTATATATTTTCACAAATAGTTTTGTATCGTATCTTTTCAGAAATGAACATAAAAATGTTAACTCTCTCAAATACCCGTATATTGCATATGCTTTGCCCTTATCACCCTAGCCCATTTCAGTATTTGAACTTTGCTAACAGTCTTTTCACAGATAGTCTTTTCGAAGACTGTGGAAACTTAAACCTCTTACAAACGCTTATTTTACAAAAGAACAAATTTAAACATCTCTCCAAAATAGCTCAAATGACGGAGAAAATGAAGTCTCTGAAACATCTGGATTTAAGCCAGAATTCCATCAGTTATGATAATAAGGGAAAGTGCAATTGGACTGAAAGTCTCTTGGTCCTAAATTTGTCTTCCAATGAACTCACTGACTCTGTGTTCAGATGTTTACCTCCCAATATCACAGTGCTTGATTTACACAGAAACAATATCAGAAGTGTTCCTAAAGACATGTCCAATCTGGAAACTTTGCAAGAGCTAAATATTGCTTTTAATTCTTTATCTGATCTTCCAGGGTGCAGTACCTTTAGTAGCCTTTCTGTACTGGTCGTCACATATAATTCAGTTTCCCATCCATCTGCTCACTTCTTCAACACCTGTAAGAATATTAAATCACTCCAAGCAGGAGACAACCCATTCCTGTGTACCTGTGAGCTCAAAGAATTTAGAAAAAATATAGCCCTATTTTCGGACAAAGTGGTAAGTGGATGGCCACATTCATATAAGTGTACCTTTCCAGATAGCTATAAGGGGACACAGCTAAAGGATTTTCACTTGTCTTCCTTCTCATGTAATTTATTTCTATTGATTACAACTCTCGTCATCATTGGCTTTGTTCTGGTGATTGTTACAACTTTTTTGTGCATCCACTTTGACTTGCCATGGTATCTGAGGATGATATTTCAGTGGACTCGGACACGACACAGAGCTAGGAACATCCCCCTAGACAAACTTGAAAAGATTTTCCAATTTCATGCTTTTATTTCATACAGTGAACTGGACTCTGTCTGGGTGAAGCATGAGTTGCTTCCAAACCTAGAGAATGAAGACATAAGGATTTGCCTTCATGAGAGAAACTTTGTTCCTGGAAAGAGTATTGTTGAAAACATTATAAACTGTATAGAGAAAAGTCACAAATCCATCTTTATTTTGTCCCCCAACTTCGTTCAGAGTGAGTGGTGTCATTATGAGCTTTATTTTGCGCACCACAATCTTTTTCATGAAGGTTCAAGTAACTTAATCCTTATCTTACTGGAACCAATCCCACAACACAGCATTCCTGCTCGATATCACAAACTGAAAGCTTTCATGGCACAAAGAACTTATTTGGAATGGCCCAAGGAGAAGAGTAAGCAGGGGCTCTTTTGGGCTAACGTCAGAGCAGCATTTAATATGAAATTAGCATTAGTTAAAGAAGAGGATGATAGATAATTTAAAATTTTTCATTTTGTAAAATTACTATGAAACAAATATATTTTGTAACTAATTAATTGTGTGATTTGTGTGGTGTTTTTATGTCTGTAGAATTATTGTAGTTGATTTCATCTTGCTTAATTTGTTTAATAAAGTTGAACCAGACATGATTTTAAGAGATATAGGGAACTCCATCTACATGTTGACGGGGAGCAATTAGAGACTAAGCAACTGGCTTGTGGTCACACAGTATTTTTCAGAGTTGGGACTTGATTCTAGATCTTCCTGTCTCTGAAGCTCTCTATGTACTATGCAATGTTTCCCCTGAGATTTCATTTAATACTTTAAAAAGTCTATGGTTTGGATAGTGTGAGTAACACTGTCTCTACAGGTGCAGATTCCAGTTCTACCATACTTTCTTAATATTTATGACTTCTCCATATTTTTCATAAAGCCTTCAAAGTATACACTCAGAAGGCCTTCTAATTTTCCTTTTAGGACACCAGAGTGTCACTAACAGAGTACATTCAAAGTTTCTTATTTTCACTCAAACATATCCTGAGTAAAGTATTTTATGCAACTTCTTGTAGATAAGTTATCATGATTAATGTGCTCCAAAAACTTCAAAATTGCCATGTGTCTTTCCATTATCTTTTGGGTCAATTGTTTTATTTCTTTTGTGATTATTTCATAATTTGCAATTAAGATTCAGGAGGGCCTGGATTTAGTTTCAGCCTCTGAAACTGTGCGACCATGGACAGGTCACTGAACCTTTCTGAAATGGAATTATCTGCAAAATGTGATTAATAAAGTCATGATTACTGGCTTCAGAGTGTAGTTGTGAGGTTTAAATAAGATTTTTGTAAAGTACTTTGGAAACCTTAAAGCTTTCTCTCTTTTTCTATATGTTTCTGTCTCTATTTCTATGTATCTCTATCAAAAGCAAGTCAAATGAGATTATGTGATTGTGTGTGTCTGTGTATAGTACTTATAAGAGGAAGAATATAACTCAGGTCTTCCTGATTCCAAGTCCTCCACTCTGGCCAACTTCATCAATAATAAATATGCTTAAAAATGTGAATAAGGAGGACAATAATGTCAATGGGAAAAAACCCAAAGGAAAATGAGAAGTGACCTCAGGTCTGGAAAGAATTTAAGGAAGAGATCAAAAAGGAGCTTAAAAATCATATAAGAGAGGTAGAAGGAAAATTGGGAAAAGAAATGAGAGTGATGCAAGAGGATTATGAAGAAGGAAACAACAGGTTGGAAAAAAACCAGTTACTTAAAAAGGAGAATTGGCTAAAGGGAAAAGGAGATACAAAAATCCACTGAAGGAAACAATTCCTTAAAAAGTGCAATCACCAAAATGGAAATGAAAGTACAAAAGCTAATTGAAGAAAACAACACCTTAAAAGTTAGAATGGGCAAAGTGGAAGCTAAGGACTCTGAGACAACAAGAATTAATCAAACAAAATCAAAAGAATAAAAAATGAAAGAAAATGTAAAATATCTCACAGGTAAAATAAGTAACCTGAAAAACAGATCTGGGAAAGATAATATCAGAATCAGTGGAATACCTGAAGACCATAGTCAAAAGGAGGAACTGGACAGCAACTTTCAATAAATTATCGAGAAAAACTGCCCTGGCATCCTGGAACCAGAGGGCAACATATACAGTGAAAGAATCCACAATTGACCTCAGGAAAGAGATCCCAAACATTATAGACAAATTTTAGAACTATCAGGTCAAAGGAAAATACTACAGGTGACCAGAAAGAAACAATTCCAATATTGAGGAGTCACAATCAGGATTACACAGGACTTAGCAACTGCCACATTAAAGGACCAGAGGTCCTGAAACATGATATTCTGGAAAGCAAAGAAGCTAGGACTACAACTAAGAATCACTTGCCTGACAAAATTAAGCATAATACATCAAAGGAAAAAATGGTCACTCAACAAAATAGAGGGATTTCAAGATTTCATGAGGAGAAGATCAGAAATAAACCAAAAATTTGACCTCGAATATCAATATTCAAGAGATGTATAAAGAGGTAAAAGAGGAAAGGAAAATGGGATTCAATGAAACTGGATTATTTGCATCCCTACATAGAAAGATGATATTTGTAATTCTTGAAAACTGATTTACTAACAGTACAGCTGGAAGGAATATATATAAACAGGGTATGAGTATAAGGTAAATTGGAGGGAATGACATAAAAAAATTTAAAGGATGAGAAAAAAGAGTGGAATGGGGGCAGAGGGAAGGGAGAAGAGGAATAGGGTAAATTATTTTACTTGAAGAGACTCTGAGGACCTGTTTCAGGAGGGGAAAATGGGAGGGTGGCAAAGAGCAGTGCTTGAAACTTGTTCTCATCACTAGTAACTCAAAGAGAGAATAATAAACACCATCAGGTGAATACAACTATCTTACCCAACAGGAAAGTAGGAGGGAAGGAGATCAAGGAATAGGAGGTGAGAACTGACAGAAGGTACAAACAGGAGGAAGAATAGGATTCAAGGAAACACATAGTAATCACAACTGGAAATGGGATGAACTCTCCCTTAAATGGAAGTGGATAGCAAAGTGAATCAAAATCCAGAATCCTACAATTTTTTTTTTACAAGAAACACATTTGAAGGCAAAGTCTAGATGGCAGAGTAGAAAGACACATATACACTAGCACTTCCCTCATAGCCCACAAAATACCAATAAAAGAATGACTCTCAACAAACTCTAGAGCAGCAAAAGCCACAGAACAACACAGTGAAAGCCAAATATAACCTGGAATGCTGACAGGAAAAGTCTATCTCACAGGACCCTGAGCATAGCAGGGCCAGCCCTGGTTGTGAGGCACTGGGAGGAACAGGAGCTCAACAGAGGGGCAGAATTCCTAGCAGGGAGTGTACCAAATCCCTCAACCCAAAAGTGACAAAGAAAGCTGCAAAGGTCAGTGTGGGAAGGCTTTCCCAGAAGGGACAGAGGGAAATGGGGGTCCTCCCAGCACTGGCCTCAGGCAGCAGCAGTGGGCAGCTGGTGACTGCAGTGGCTGCGGGAGCAGCCTGGATCCATTGTCCAGGCAACTCAGGTTGAAGTCTCTGGGAGAACTGAGCAGCTGATCTGAACCTCAGCCCTCAGTGGTGGTCCTGCCTCCACCCAAAGTCCCTGGGAGAATTGAGCAGCTGATCTGAATCTCAGCCTTGAGCACAGTACTGGGGAGAGAAGAAGCACTAGGACCATCCCCTTGACAAAGAATTCACAAGGCAAGAAACTGGCTGGGAAAATGCCCAAAAAGGGGGAAAAAATAAGACCTTAGAAGTTTACTTTCTTGGTAAAGAGATATCTCCTTCCATTCTTTTAAATGAGGAAGAACAAGGTATACTGTCAGAGGAAATCAAGGCTTCTGCCTCTAGTACCTGCAAAATGAATTTGCAATGGGACCAGGCCATAGAAAAGCTTGAAAAGCATGTCAGCAGCCTGCTAAAGGAGAACCAAAAAAATACTGAGGAAAATAACACCTTTAAAAATAGGCTAACTCAATTGGAAAAAGAAGTCCAAAAAGCCAATGAGGAGAAGGAGGCTTTAAAAAGCAGGATTAGCCAAATGAAAAAGAAGATTCAAAAGCTCACAGAAGAAAATAGTTCTTTGAAAAAGAGACTGGAGTTCAGGGAAGCTAATGACTATGAGATAAAACCAAGAAGTTAAAAAACAAAACCAAAATATTGGAAAAATAGAGGATAATGTGAAACATCTCTTTGGAAAAACAACTGACCTGGAAAATAGATCCAGGAGAGACAGTTTAAAAATTATGGGACTACCTGAAAGCCATGATTAAAAAAAGAGCCTAGACATTATTTTTCATGAAATTATCAAGGAAAGCTGCCCTGACATTCTAGAACCAGAGGGCAAAATAAATATTAAAAGAATCCACCAATCACTGCCTGAAAGAGAGCCCAAAAGAGAAACTCCTAGGAATATTGTGGCCAAATTCCAGAGTTCCCAGGTCAAGGAGAAAATATTGCAAACAGCTGGAAAGAAACAATTTGAATATTGTGGAAATACTATCAGGATAACACAGGATCTGGCAGCTTCTACATTAAGGGATCAAAGGCCCTGGAATAGGATATTACAGAAATCAAAGGAACTGGGATTAAAACCAAGAATCACCTACCCAGCAAAACTGAGAGGATTTTCAAGCATTCATGATGAAAAGACCAGAACTGAAGAGAAAATTTGACTTTCAAACAGAAGAATCAAGAGAAGCATGAACAGGTAAACAGGAAAGAGAAATCATAAAGGACTTTCTAAAGCTGAACTGTTTACATTCCTACATGGAAAGATAATAGTTGTAACTTTTGAGACTTTTCTCAGTTTTTAGATAGGTGGAGGGATTACGCACACACACATCTATACTCTCTGTCTAGAGAGTACAGGTTGAGTTGAATCACAAGAGATGATATTCATAAAAAAAATTAAATTAAAAAGTGAGAGAGGAAAATATTGGGAGGAGAAAGGGAGAAATGGAATGGGATAGACTATCACTCATAAAAGAGATAAAAAAAATCTTGTTCAATGGAAGAGAAAAAGTAGAAGGTGAGAGGGAAAAAGTGAAGCTTACTCTCTT
The DNA here is from genome assembly GCA_028658325.1 of Potorous gilbertii. Classification (NCBI taxonomy): domain Eukaryota; kingdom Metazoa; phylum Chordata; class Mammalia; order Diprotodontia; family Potoroidae; genus Potorous; species Potorous gilbertii. Next base: position 196,323,584 of record CM053772.1, read on the forward strand.
CACGTATGGCTTAAGGAGAGAATAACAAGCTCACTAAATTTGGTATGAAAATCTATCTTACACTACAGGAAAGTAGGGGAGAAGGGGGCAAGTGGGGTGAGGGGAATGATAGAAGGGAGGGTATATGGGAGAAGGGAGTAACTAGAAGTAAACACTTTTGGGAAGGGACAAGATCAGATGAGAGAATAGCAAAAAAAAAAAAAAAGGGAGGGACAGGGTAGTTTGGAGGGCAATATAATTAGTCTTACACAACATGACTATTAGACATATACAACCTGTATTGAATTACTTCCTTTTCAGTGGGGATGGGTAGGGAGGGAGTGAGGGAGAGAAGTTGGAATTTAAAGTATTAGAAATGGATGTTGAGAATTATTATTGCATATAACTGGGAAATAAGAAATACAGGTAATGGGGTATAGAAATTTATCTTGTCCTACAAGAAAAGAGCGAAGATGGGGATAAGGGAAGGGTGGTGTGTGATAGAAGGGAGGGTACATTGAGGGAAATGGTAGTCAGAATGCAAGGTATTTTGGGGTGGGGGAGGGGAGAGATGGGGAGAAAAATTGGAACTCAAAATTTTGTGGAAATGAATGTCAAAATCTAAAAATAAATAAATTAATTTTAAAAAGAAGAAAATAACGAAAAAAAGAAACACATTTGAAGCAGAGACACACAAAGAATAAAATTAAGGGGCTGGAGCAGAATCTATTATGCTTCAGATGAAGTAAAACAAAAATCAGGGGCAGCAATCCCGATCTCAGACAGAGTAAAAGCAAAAATGGATCTAATTAAAAGAGATAAGGAAGGAAACCTTGCTAAAAGGTATCATAGATAATGAAACAATATTAATACTAAAAATATATGGACCAAGTGATATAGTATCCAAATTCTTAAAGGAGAAGTGAAGTGAGTTACAGGAAGAAATAGCAAAACTATACTAGTGGGGGACATCAATTAGTCCCTCTCAGAATTTGATAAATCCAATCAAAAAATAAGAAAGAAAAAAAGGAGGTAAATAGATTATTAGAGAAGTTAGATATAACAGACCTTTGGAGAAAACAGACTAGGAACAGAAAGGAATATACCTTTTTCTCAGCAAAAAATGGCACCTACACAAAAATGACTATGTAATAGGGCATAAACCTCAAAATCAAAGGAAGAAATAGTAAATGTAAAGTAAAAAGGCAGAAATAGTAAATGTATTCTTTTCATGTCATAATGCAATAAAATTACATTCAGCAAAGGACAGTGGAAATCTAGATTAAAAATTAATCGGAAATGAAATAATCTAATCCTAAAGAATAAATGAGCGAAAGAAACAAATCATAGAAATAATCAATAATTTCACTATAGAGAATGACAGTGAAGAGACAACACAGCAAAATTTATGGGATGTGGTCAAAGTAGTACTAGGAGAAAAACTATTTCTCTAAATTCTTACATCAACAAAATGGCAAAAGAACAGATCAATGAATTGGGAATGCAACTAAAAGAATTAGACAAAGAACAAATTGAAAATCCCCAATTGAGCACCCAAATGGAAATCTTGAAAATCAAAAGTAAGACTAATAAGATTGAAAATTAAAAAAAAACAAAACTATTGAACCAATAAATAAATCTAGGAGCTGCATTTGTGAAAAAAAAAATCAATTAAATAAATAAACCACTGGTCAATTTTATTAAAAAAAGAAAGAAGAAAATGAAATATCCAGTATCAAAAATGAAAAGGGTGAAATCACCACCAATGAAGAAGAAATTAAAGCAATCCTTAGGAAATACGTTGTCAAATTATATGCCAATAAATCTGACAATCTGAACAAAATGGATGAATATTAACAAAAACATAAATTACCTACATTCACAGATTGAGAAATAGAATGCCTAAATAACCCCATCTTAGAAAAAAAAAATTGAACAAATCATTAATGAACTCCCTAGGAAAAAGTCCCCAGGGTCAGATGGATTCATGAGTGAATTCTACCAAACATTTAAAGAACAATTAATTCCAATACTCTGTAAACTATTTAGAAAAATAGGTGGAGTCCTGTCAAAGTCCTTTTATGACACACATATGGTGCTGATATCTAAACCAGGAAGAGCTAAAACAGAGAAAGAAAATTATAGACCAATTTCCCTAGTAACTATCAATGCAAAAAATTTTTAACAAAATACTATCAGGGTGCTTACAGCAATGTATCACAAATTTATGACCAGGTGGGATTTATAGAAGGAATGCAGGGTTGGTTCAGTATTAGGAAAGCTATACATATAATTGATCATATAAATAACAAAACCAACAGAAATCATATGATTATCTCAATAGAAGCTGAAAAACTTGACAAAATAAAGTACCCATTCCTATTAAAAGTACTAGATAAAATAGGAATAAAGGGAACATTCCTTAAAATGATAAGCAGTATTGATATAAAACCATCAGCAAGCACTATCTTCCCAATAAACAGGATGCAGCAAGGATGCTCATTATCACCACTATTATTCAATATAGTATTAGAAATGTGAGTTATAGCAATAAGAAAAGGAAACAAAAGGATTTAAAATAGGCAATAAGGAAGCAAAACTATTTCCCCTTTGCAGATGATACGATGGCATACTTAGGGAACTCTAGAGCATTACCTAAAAAATTACTTGAAATAATTAACAACTTTAGCAAAGTTCAGGATATAGATAAACCCACATAAATCATTAGCATTTCTTTATATGACTAACAAAGCCTAGCAGCAAGAGACAGAAAGAAAAATTCCATTTAAAATAACTAAAAACAATATAAAATACTTAGGAATCTATCTGCCAAGACAAACCTAGGAACTATATGAGTACAATTGAAAAATATTTTTCACACAGATAAGGTCAGATCTAAACAATTGGAAAAATATCAATCACTCATGTAGGCCAAACTAATATAATAAAATTGACATTTCTGCCTAAATTAATTTTCTACTTCAGTGCATACCAATCAAAGTACTAAAAATTATTACATAGAACTAGAAAAAATAACAAAATTCATCCAGAAGAAGAAGAGGTCAAGGATATCCAGGGAATTTATGTTAAAAAATAAAAAGGGAGGTAGTCTAGCAATACCAGATCTCAAACTCAATTATAAAGTAGTAAGCGTCAAAACTATCTAGTTCTGGTTAAAAAATAGAGTGGTGGGTGAGGAAGAAAATCTAAGGCTTATGGAAGTGATTGTAGAAAATTGAAAATGAATTAATTTTTAAAAAAAGAGACTGAAGAGTGGTCTGATAGATGGGTCCACTTTTTACAGATGAGGAAACTGATGCCCAGAGAAGAACTAACTAGTCCAAAGTGAGACATACTGCTTCCACAAGAGGTGGAGGTGGTCTTCTGATACTGTTTTTCCCATTATTATATGTGCCCTTGTAATGTTAATGGAATGGAAATATCTTTCCTGCCCATTAATAGGCCTACATGACCTGCTTTGAGCTCTGGCCCAGCTGACTGCTGTGATGGAGCCCAAGTCACATGAAACCTGAGTCACATGGAACCCATGGGGGAAGGACCTTGCCAAATGGGTGGAGCAGGAAGTGAGAGTGAGGCAGAGCTGAGACAGAGCAGCTAGCTTGAGTGTGAGAGGGAGGAATTTTGTGTAGGGGAGCTTGTTTCTGGGAAACCTTGAGGGAGGGAAAGCTTGGGGATGTTGAGGCTCCCTGGATTGGTGATATATGTGTATATATATATATGTATACACACACATATATGTATACACACATATATGTATATATGTATACACACACATATATACACAGACACATATATACACATACACACACACATATACATATTCTTCTTTGTTACCATGGTGGAATTGGCTTTCTGGTATCTGAATAAATATCTTGGTTTCATCTTTGAGGAATAGAGTTTGTTATGTTTTTCTCTTAAACCCTGGAAATATGTCTGCATATTTATAACAGCTGCTGGGGGTATTGCATTGGTGATATAACCCTCTAATCTGATAGCGTGAAGTACTTTGTTTTGACCTCTTTTTGTTTCATTAATCTGTCAGACAGTATCAAAAAACAAACTATTTCTTTTCATTTTATTCTGCTTATTCATCAAATTCCTGAATAACTAAACAGTACTGAGTAATGGATTCATGAAAATCTGGATAAAGGTATTCAGTGAACCACAACAATAAAAAAGAAAGTTATTCTTAAGACTTACATGAACTGATGCTAAGTGAAATGAGCAGAGCCAGGACAACATTGTACACAGTAATAGCAACTTTGTACAATGACCGCCTTTGATAGACTTAGCCCTTCTCAGCAATACACTGATCTAAGGCAATTCCAAACGATTCATGATGGAAGGCCAGTAATACTGGCCCCCTTGTTGTTCCAAGACATTCTTTTTTCTGGCTTCCCCTCACGCCTATGATGCATACCTAGAATTCCTCCTTATCTACTAGTTTCCCTGATTTCCTTTAGGTCCCAACTAAAATCTCATCTTCTCAACCCTTCTCAATTCAATTGCCTTCCCTCTGTTAATTACTTCCTGTTTTTCCTGTTTATAGCTTGTTTGAATATGTGGGGTGAATTCTTCAGACGATGAGTTTGACTTCAAACCCTGGAAATAATCAAGAATATATTTAAGGAATGAGTTGTGTGCATTTGAAAGGGAAACAGTGATTCTCCCAAATTCATTATGAGTTTATCAAGAAAAAAGTCATGCCTGGCAAATTGTATTACCAAGACTAGAGTCACAGTAGACCTGGGATTGAATCCTGCCTTATATACTTTATGTGTAGTGTTACCATGGATAAGTCACTTAACCTCTTCTATCCTCAGTTTCCTCATATGCAAAATAGAAGAACTCATCCTTATACTTACTACCTACCTAAAAGATTATCATAAGGAAAAATATTTTGTAAACCTTGAATTGCTATATAAATGCTAATTGTTGCTATTTTCTGACAGGATAACTGAACTGATAAATGAAGAGAATGAAGACAGTATAACATGATGCTAGCAAGACATTTGTCATGTATCTCATGATATCCCTGTCATTATGGAAAGACATGAAATAGATGATAGTAGACTTCAATAGATTCATAGTTGACTGCACTACATGACCGTATTTTCTCCTTTGGCCCAAAGAAAAGCTCTCTTTGTTATAAAGGTAGGAGATATAGGTGTAGAATATTGTATATATTATCAGAAATAATTGATGTGTTGCTTAGATTTAGAATGACTTTCCTTGCTCTCTTTTAAAATAATTGCCATAAGGGAAGACCTTCTGAGTAGGGGAGGGAAGAGGGACGTAATAAAAGGAAGAGGGGTAAGTCATTTCAGGAATAGAAGTAGATTGTATTGAAATTTAATTGAAGCAATATATATATCTAGTAGGGGTATAAAAGCCTTCTTAACTTACAGAAAAATAGGAGGGCAAGGGAATAGGATGAAGGAGGGCCTCTTAACCTTTAAGTGTGTGGATAAGGGAGGTGATGGTCAAAAGTACATTAGATTTTTGAGGAGGAATGTGTGTGTGTGTGTGTGTGTGTGAGAGAGAAAGAGAGAGAGAGAGAGAGAGAGAGAGAGAGAGAGCAAAAGCAAGGAAAATAGGATTGAGGGAAATGCACAACTAGTAATTATAACTTTGAATGTGAATGGGATGAACTCACCCACAAAATGGAAATAGTGAAATGGACAAAAATTCAGAACACAATATGTTATTTACAAGAAACACATTTAAAAATGAGAGGCTTACAAAGAGTAAAAATAAAGGACTGAGGTAGAATATGCTTCAGCTGATGCAAAAAAATCTGGGATAGAAATCATGCTCTCAGATAAAGCTCAGGTTAAAATAGATTCAATGAAAAGTGATAAACAGGGAAGCTACATTATGTTAAAAGGTATCATAGATAATAAAGTAATAGCAATACCAAACACATATGCATGAAATGCTATGGCATCCAAATTTTTAAAGGAAAAACTAAATTAATCACAGGTGGAAATAGATAGCAAAACTCTAATGGGGAGGGGGGTGTTTCAATCTTCCCCTCTCAGAAATAGATAAAGCTAACAAAATTTAACAAAAAAAGAACTTAAGGAGATGAATAGAATCTTAGATAAGTTGGATATGAAAGACGTATGGAGAGAAATGAATGAGAATAGAAAGGAATATATCTTTTCTCAGTGGTACAAAAATTCACCATATGTTAAGCCATGAAAACTACAGTTAGATGCAGACAAGCATAAATATTAAATGAATCATTTTCAGATCAAAATGGAATAAAAATTACTTTTAGCAAAAGAACATAGAAACACAGACTTAAAATTAATTGGAGTCTAAGTAACCTAATGTTAAAGAATGAATGGGTTAAAGAACAAATCATAGAAACAAATAATTTTATTAAAGAAAATGATAATGAGGCAACATATAAAAACTTATGAGATGCAGCAAAAACAGTAATCAGAGGAAAATTTATATTTCCAAATTCTTATATCAATAAAATAGAGAAAGTGCAAATCAATGAATTAGGTATGCAATTAAAGAAACTGAAAGAACAAATTTAAAATCCCCAATTAAACACCAATTTGAAAATCCTGAAAGTTAAAGGAAACAATAAAACTGAATGCAAGAAAACCATTGGATTAATATATAAAACTTGTCATTGGTTTTATTTTTTAAAAATAAAATAAACTATTGATTAATATGATTTTAAAAAGGGAAGAAAACTAAATCACTCTTATTAAAAATGGAAAGGGTGAATAAGAACACCACAAATGAAGATGAAATTAAATCAATTACTAGGAGTTGTTTTGCCTAATTTTATGCCAATAAGTTTAACAGATTAACAGATGAGGAAATAGAATATCTAAATGAACCTATTTTAGAAAAAGAAATTGAACAGGCCATAAATGAACTTTCCAAGAAAAAAAAGCAACAGGACCAGATGGATCTGCAAGTGAATTCTATGAAACATTTAAAGATCAATTAGTTCCAATATTAATTAAATTATTTGAAATAATAGGCAAAGAAGTCTTACCAAACTCCTTTTTTGAAACAAATATGCTGCTGATACCTAAACCAGTAAGAGCAGAACGAAAGACAATTATAGACCAATTTCACTAATGAATATTGATGAAAAATTCTAAATAAAATACTAACTAGGAGACCACAATATATTCCAAAGATTATACATCGTGACCAAGTGGGGTTTGTATTAGAATGTGGAGCTGGTTCAATATAAGGAAACTACTAATATAATTGATCATAACAAAAACAAAGATCATATGATTATATCAATAGATGCAGCAAAAGGTTTTTAACAAAATATAAAAGTCATTCCTATTAAAAACATTTGAAAGCCTAGGTATAAATTGATTTTTCCTTAAAATGGTAAGAAGTATCTATCTAAAACCATGAGCAAGCATTATCTGTAGTGGGGACAAGCTAGAAGATTTCCCAGTAAGATCAGGAGTGAAACAAGGATGTCCATAATCACCAATATTATTTTATATTGTACTAGAAGTGCTAGCAATAGCTAGAGGAGAGGGAAAAGAAATTGAAGAAATCAGAATAGACAATGAGGTAATAAAATTATTTCTTTTTGCAGACAATGTGATGGTATACTTGAAAACTCCTAGAGATTTTGAAATGCTAGCTGAAAAAACAATTTTAGCAAAGTAGCAGAATATAAAATAAACCTACACAAATCATCAGCATTTCTATATATCACCAACAATGCCTTGCAAGAAGAGATAATAAGAGATGTTTCACTTAACATAACCATAAACAATATAAAATACTTGGGAATATATCTGCCAAGACAAACTCAGGGACTATATGAACATAATTATAAAACAATTTATAAGACAAATGAAGTCAGATTTAAATAGAGAGCTACTATTTATTGGTGGGCAAGGCCAACATAAGAAAAATGATAGTTCTACCTAAATTAATCCACTTATTCAGTGCCATCCCAATTAAATTACCAAAAAATATTTTTGAGCTAGAAAAATAATAACAAAATTCATTTGGAAGAACAAAAATTCCAGAATATCAAAGGAATTAATGAAAATGTAAAGGAAGGAGGTCTAACAGGGCCAGATCTTAAAACTATATTATAAGGACATAATTATCAAAACTATTTGGTGCTGGTTAAGAAAAAGAATGGTGGAGTAAAGCAGACATATCATACACAACAGTAAATGATTATAGTAACCTTTTGTTCAATAAATATAAAGATTTAAACTTTTGGGATAAGAATTCAGCATTTGGTTAAAAAAATTGTTGGGAAAACTGGAAAGCAATAAGGCAGAAACTAGGTATAGGTCAATATCTTGCACCATTTACCAAGATAAGGTCAACATGGATATATGTCATATACCTAAAAGGGGATATTATAAGTATAATAGAACAATATGGAGCACATTACCTATCCAATTTACAGACAGAAAAAGATTTTATGAATAAAGGAGAGAGAGCATTGTGAGATGTAAAATGGAAAATAACTTATATGTTCTAAAATATTTATAGCTGCTCTTTGTAGTGGCAAAAACCTGGAAATTGAGGGGATGCCCATAGTTGGGAAATATCTAAATAACTTGTGATATGTGATTGTGAAGGAATACTACTGTGCTGTAAGAAATGTTGTTATTACTGAGTCATTTAAGTCAGACTCTTCAAGACCTCATTTATGGTTTTCTTGGCAGGGATACTGGAGTGATTTGCCATTTCCTTCTCCAGCTCATTTTACAGATATGGAAATTGAGGCAAACAGGGTTAAGTGACTTGTCCAGGGTCACATAGCTAGTGAATGTCCTCACAAAGAGGAGTCTTCTCAACTCCAGTGTCAGCACTCTATGCACTGAGCCACCTACCTGCCCCTAGAAAAAGATGAGTAGATTGATTTTAGAAAAAATAGAAAGATTTGCATGAAATTAGTAAAAGTGAAACAGAGCCAAGACAACACTGTATACAGTAACAGCAATATTGTTCAAAGAGTAACTAAATGACTAAGTTATTCTAAGTTATATGAATACTCAAATTCATCTACAAGGGACCTATAAGGAAAAATGCTATCCACCTCCAGAAAAAAAATGAAACCTGATATATGGAAATATGTATTGTATAGTTTTACACATACACACACACACACACACACACACACACGTCAAATATTAACTTTCTTTAGTGCAGGTATTGGAGGGAAGGGGAGAAACAACTTTCAAAACAGAATGTAACCAAAAAAGGAGAAATATATAAAAAAAGGAATTCAATTGAAAAAAATACCAGGTGAAGCACCAGGTTGTATTTTTTTTGTTTGTTTTAAGACAAGAGTAGGGTAAAAGCCCCAGTAAGGTAGCATGGGCCCTTTGTGATATTTAAATCTGGTGTTTTTGCATTAATCAGTCAACAAGCACTTATTACAATAGATACAAGTTATCCATTGTATGTCAAGCAGTGTGCTGGCACTGGGGATAGAAACAAGATAGTTCCTGCTCATCAGGAAGTTGTATCCTCCCAGGTCACATTTAACATAATTATTTATTATTTGTTGTTCTAGATGCAGATGCTTTGAAGAATACCATTCACATTCAGATGGTCCAAAGAACAATATTCACCTTTGGGGAAGTCCACTGCAACAACATGTTTAGATCAAGGCAAACTACTTTCAGAATCTTTCATTTTGTTCCCATCATCATGTTAATGCTTGGTAATAAAATTCAACACCGTAGAAAATGAAATTGCTGTCAACTACTCAGTTTTCTCAGTCATGCACCAATACACTTACCATCAGAAACAATAGTCTTAGATTTGTCATTTAACAAGATAACTACATTTCAGACTGAGAACTTCAAATCTCTACTAAAGCTGACAATTTTGATACTTTCTCATGATAAGATTTCATACCTTGATAGTAATGTTTTCAGATTCAACCAGGATCTAGAATACTTGGATTTATGCCACAATGACTTGTGGGAGATTTCTTATATTGTTAGTGATCTCATCCAAAGAATTTTATTCCTTTTCCATTGTAGGCCATTTGGCAATCTGTCTCAACTGGACTTTCGAGAACTGAATGCCTTACATATATGAAAAACTAATTTACTATCTATTGCTCATTTGCCTCTAAGTAACTTTTTGCCAGTATTAGGAGACTTGATAGGAAATAGGAGTCATGAGAAAGCCTCCACTTAAGTATCAAGAGGCTGCACAGGGTTTCCCCACCATATAAGTCATTCTGTTTTATTTTGGATGTATCTGTTAAGACAATGATAAATTTAGAATTATCTGATATTAAATGTGGGCAGGATGGGGATGAATGTTCCTATTTCATAAACTTCTTGTCAAAAGTGAAAAAAATTCAAATTTGCTAAAACATACTCTGAACAATATTTAAAAATCTTAGAAATTAAAATTATTCAATTTCTTTGGCAAACACCCATTGCATATTTCCCTATATCTGGTGTGAAATTGGTGAAAAACTGGAAGAACTGGAACTTCTCTGAAAGTCCTGATTGTGGGACATCTTATTATTGATGTTTGCATTGTTTTTACACATTGACATCTATAGAATTTTCCAGATATGAACATAAAAATGTTAACAATATCAGATACACATCTTACATATGCTTTGCCCTTGTTATCCTAGCCCATTTCAATCACTGAACTTTTAAAATAATCTAATAATTTCTAATAATCTAATAATTTCCCAAGATTGTAAAAATTTTATTCTCTTGCAAACATTTATTTCATAAAAGAACATATTGAAATACCTTTCCAAGAGTTCACACGATGGAAAAAATGTAGTCTTTGAAATATCTGAACTTAAGCCAGAAATCCATCAGTTAATGAAGACAAGAGAAACTGCAGTTGGACTGGAAGTCCATTGGTTCTAAATTTGTCTACTAGTGAGCTCACTGACTATCTCAAGCACATACCTAGCAATTCGAACGCCTAAGGCAAGCACAAGGAAAACATCATGCAACTTTTACAAGCAAATTCATTTGATAAAAGGGGGTAGTGGGAAGTAGCACATCTATGATAAGAGAAAATTCAAGATACCACAAGACCGTTGTTAGGAAGGCTGCCCCTGGTCCAGTAACAAGGAAGGACCAGGTTACAAAGGAACTCAGCTGGAGAGTAGCTACCATGGGAAGGAAGTAGGAGGAAGGAGCTTTCATATAGCTTCTACTTTCAAATAATTATTCTTGAAAACTAATAAATCACTCAATCAGCAAACATTTAGAAGCATTTCCTATATGCCAGTCATTATTTATAAAAAAAAGTGAGGAAAAATCCCTTTCCTTGAAAAGGTTACATTCTATTAGGGAGACAACATATAGAAATATGGGTATGTAGCAAATATCTGCCAGGTGATTTCATTGGAGATGGCACAGGATCAGGAGCGAACTCATTTAGAAGATGATACTGAAGCTGAGTCTTGAAGGAGAATTCTTAGAGGAAGACATGAAGAGGAAGTGCTTTCCAGTCATGGGAGACAGGCAATGCAAAGGAACAGAGGCAAGAAATGGAGTATTTTCTATGAGGAACACTACGATGGCCAGTTTCACTGGTCTTTAGAACTTGTTTATGAAAGAGGAAGTAAAATGTAATGAGACTGGAAAAGAAGATTTGGGCTAGGTCATGGAGGACTTTAAAAGTGAACCAGAGGAATTTATAATGATATTTAAGATAATAAGTCACTGGTCCTTATTAGGAAGAGAAGTGACATGGTTAAGCCTGTCTTTTAGGAAGACTAGTTAAACCACTATATGGAAGGTGGATTGGAGTGAGGAGAGACTTGAAGCAGGTAGAGCAGTTAGGAGATTACGGCAATCATCTAAGTGAAAAATGATGGGAGCCTTGTCTAATATGATGATAATGTCAGTACAAAGAAAGGCATGGGTGTGACAGATGTTGTGGAGGGAGAAATTACTAGATGTAGAACTAAGGACCTATGAGAGGAAGGTCCTGAGGATGACACCAGGGTGGTGAGCCTAGATAATTGGAAGGATGATGGCTCCCTTGAGAGTTAAAAAGGGAAATTGAGAAGAGAGGCTCATTTTGTGAGAAAGATGATGAGTTCTATGTTGACATCTAGTTTCAAAAGTGCAATGAGCAGTGACTGAAGTAGGTGTGAAACACAGGAGAATAACAAATAATGAAAATAACAATAGCTGTCATGTATATAGTAACTACCACATGCCAAGCATTCTGCTAAATGCTTTACAAATAGTATTTTACTTGATCTTCATAAAAATCCTGGGAGGGAGGTGCTGTTATTATTCCTTTTTCATCCTTGAGGAAACTGAGGCAGTCAGAGGTTAAGTGACTTGCCTACGGTCAAACAGTAAGTATCTGAAGCTGGATTTGAACTCAACACTTTCTTACACTAAGCCCAAAACTCTACCTATTCCATCACCTGATTTTCTAAAACACCAAGGGTTAGATATATAGATCTAGGAGCTACCTGCATAGAGATGATAACTGAATCCATGGGAACTGATGAAGTCACCAAATTCAAAAGTGTAGAGAGAAAAGGAGGACCCTGGGTAGAGTCTTGGGGGGCATCCATAGTTACAGGTGTTTGATGAACCAGAAAAGGAGACTAAGAAGAAACAATCAGATATGTTGGAGGAGAACCAAGGCAAAACTCTGTCACATAATCTCAGAGAGGAGAGAGTGTGTTAAACAGTGTCAAATTTTTGCCAAAAGGTCAAGAAGGATGAGGAATGGCCAAACAGGTCTTCAGATTTGACATTTAGAAAGTCATTGATCACTTTGGAGAGAGCAAAGGTTAGGCTTTCTATGTCCTACAGTACTACAAATGCTGTCAGTATCCTTAAAACTTCAAAGCCTTGGAGTAAAGCACCAGTCATCATGTTCTACAAAACTGCCTTGTTATGAGAAACTATTTGCTTTTCTACCTTAATCATTCATTCATTCAACAAGCACTTGCTGAGCTCCTACAGTCAATAACACATGACACTTCCACCGGTATGGTCATGTATTTCAGTAGTTCTGACACTGTAGCTGTTCCACTTTGATTAGTTGGAATTTTCTCTTTGTGGAGATAGGGTTTGTTAAACTTTTTCACAGTGGCACAGTACACATATTTGCCTGAGGCTTTATTGCAACTGATCTATGCTCAAGGAAATATTATAAGATTCAGTGGGCAAAGGTTTATTCTCCACTTAATGTGTATATAGGATTAGTTTTGTAATGTATTTTGTTTCTTAAGAAAAAACCACATATTTGCAGTAAAAATATAATTTTTTAAAAGTGCTTGAAGTGTAGTCAAGATGGTGCAGCAAAGGCAGTGACTTGCCTGAACTCTACCCCAAACCCCTCTGAATACCTATAAATAATGCCAAAAACAATTACTGGAGTGGCAGAATCCCCAAAGGGATGGGGTGAAATAATTCTCCAGCCAAAGAGAGCTTTGAAGATTGGCACTAAAGGTCTGTTGTACCTGGATGAGAGTGGAGAATAATTCAGTGCAGGCTGTGTCAGTACAGACTCAGCCCCAGCAAAGCAGGAGCAGGGCTTGGGAGCTAGCAAATCAGCAGTAGCTGCTTCTGGAGCTCCCAGCCCACAGATGGTAAGGGGGTTGAACAACTGGCCAGAAGATTACAGGAGGTCTCTTTGCTAGCACTGAAGCAGGACTCTGTTGCTTTGCCTATACTCAGGTCTGAGTCAGAGTCCTGGGTGGAAATGCCAAGGCAAGAAGGAACACTAGCACCAGAGCTTGCAGGCTTCAGTGGAGCAGGACCCCTCATCACAGTTACAGGGAAGAAAAGAGTGCTTGTGATCACTCACAGATCAGAACCCAGGCCAGGAAAGTAGTAAATACCTCTCCTTAGATTATACCATCTTGGAAATACCTAAAAACTTACAGGTCCCTGGAAGTATTTCTGAAAACAGCTTCACAAAACCCCTGAAGCTTGGGATAGTGTACCCTCTACACTGGAAGCAGAGTCCCACTTTAACAAAGACTTACAAATCAAGAAAAATGAGCAAACAACAGAAAAAATTTCTTACCATAGAAAGTTACAAGGATGATGAGAAAGATCAAAACACACACTCAGAAGAAGATAACAAAGTCAAAATCCCTACATTCAAATCCTCCAAGAAAAATATGAATTGGTCTCAGGCCATGGAAAAGATCAAAAAGAATTTTGAAAATCAAATAAGAAAAGTAGAGGAAAAATTGGGAAGAGAAATGAGAGTGATGCAAGAAAATCATGAAAAAGGAGTCAACAGATTGGGAAAGGAGACACTAAGAAGTGCTGAAGTAAATAAAACCTTAAAAAACAGACTAGGTCAAATGGCAAAAGAGGTACAAAACACCTATGAGGAGAAGAATGCATTGTAAAGCAGAACTGGACAAATGAGGGGAAAAAGGCACAAAAACTCACTGAAGGAAAAAAACTCCTTAAAAAGTGGAATTGTCCAATGGAAAAGGAGAAACAAAAGCTCACTGAAGCAAATAATATCTTAAAAATTAGAACTGAGCAAATGGAAATGAATAACTTTATGAGAAATCAAGAAACAATAAAACAAAGCCAAACGAATGTAAAAAGAAATAGAAGACAATGTAAAATATGTCTTTGGAAAAAATAACTGATTTGGAAAATAGATCCTGGAGGAATAATATAAAAATTATTGGACTCTCTGAACACCATGATAAAAAAAAAAAGCCTAGACATTATCTTTCAAGAAATTATCAAGGGAAACTGCCCTGGTAATCTAGAACCAAAGGATAAAATAGAAATTGACAGAATCCACAGCTTACCTTCTGAAAGACATCCCAAAATGAAAACTGACAAGAGTATTATAGCCAAATTCCAGAGTTCCCAGGTTAAGGAGAAAATATTGCAAGCATCCAGAAAGAAACAATTCAAACATCATAGAGTCACAGTAAACATAAAACAAGATTTATCATCTTCTACATTAAAGGATCAGAGGACTTGGAATATGACATTCCAGAGGGCAAAAGAGCTAGTATTACAACCAAGAATCTCCTTCCTAGCAGAACTGAGTATATGGGGGGAGTATTCATGGGAAAATGGACATTCACTGAAATAGATGACTTTCAAGTATTCTTGATAAAAAAAAAAAATGAACTGAATAGAAAATTTGACTTCCAAATACAAGAATTAAGAGAAGCATGAAAAGGTAAACAGGAAAGAGAAACCATAAGGGACTTAATAAGGTTAAACTGTTTACTTTCCTACATGGGAAGGTGATACTTAAAACTCCTAAGAACTTTCTCAGTTAAAAGGAATATATATAGGCAGAGGGCACAAGTGTGAGTTGAATATGAAGGGATAATATCTAAAAACATAAAATTAAGGGATGAAAGAGGAATGCATTGGGAGAAAGGGAAAAGGAAGAATAGAATGGGGTAAATTATCATACATAAAAGAGGCAAGAAAATGCTTTTAATGATGGAGGGAAAGATGGGGGAAGTGGTGGGAGTGAGTGAACCTCACTCTCATTGGAATTGACTGGAAGAGAGAATAACATACAACTCAATTGGATATAGAAATCTGTTTTACTCTATAAGAAAGTAGGAGGGGAAAGGGGTAAAAAAGAGGGGTGGTAGAAGCAAGGGCGGATTGGGGGAAGTTGTGTCTGAAGCAATACACTTTTGAGAAGGGTCAGGGTGAAAGGAGAGAGAATAGCATAAAGAGAGGGGGAAATAGGATGGAGGGAAATACATTTAGCAATTGTGACTTTGAAAAAATTTTGAAACAACCTTCTCTGATAAAGGCCTCATTTCCCAAACATATAGAGCACTATCAACTTTATAAAAGTAAGAGCCGTTCCCCAATTGATAAATGGTCAGAAGGTATGAATAACCAGTTTCCAGATGAAGTAATCAAAGCTATCGATAGTCATATAAAAAAATGCTCTCTGAATCACTACTGATTGAAGAAATGCAAATTAAGACAATTCTGAAGTACTACCTCCAATAGGACAGAAAAGGAAAATGACAAATGTGGGGGAGAATGTAGGAAAAAGGAGACATTAATGCACTGTTGGTAGAATTGTGATCTGATCCAACCATTCTCTAGAGTAGAGATTCTTAAACTTTTTTCACTTGCAATCCCTTTTCAGCCAAGAAACTTTTACGTGACCCAAGTTTATAGGTACATAAAATAGGTATACAAATCTAACATTTACTGATAACAAATAATAAAGGAATTTATTTTAAAATAACGTTTTGGTATACGTATAATTTTTACTATTAATTATAGACAGATGTAAATTTACATACTAATGAGATGGATATTTTTGTTTATTTTTACATCAAGAATTAAATCTTGGCAGAATAATTAATGCTGTAGGACATAAGACATCTTCAACATTTTTCAGAATTGATAGATACTTTGACTTTATAATCATCAATGCTGAGAATGCCACTTTTCATAAATACATAGGACAAAATAGCAGAAGTACTGGATACCCAATTCTGAAGATCTTCTGCAAGGGGAAAACTTTTGATTACAGTGGCCCACAAGAAAAATATGGTATTGTGGACTAAATGATTGAACAATCTGAACCTCCATCCAAAGAAATTCTAACTATGTGACAAATCCAGGAGTTCCTGAAGGATGGAAATGATGTCATTATATAACATTGGCATCTTCAACAGCACTGATGACCAGGCTTACCAGCTCTATCAGGAAACTGTGAATATACCATGAGGGAAGATTACAAATTTCACCATACTTTCAACAATTAAGTTGCAAAATTCCTGGAAGTTTCATCTGGAAAGCTGGTTGTGACATAGCCAGAAAAATTTCATTCCAAGTATGAATAAAAAATCAGTGTTTTAGATATTAAGGAATCCACTGAAGGAGCTGCCATCAGGGATCATGGGGTAAAGCATGCTGTGCCATTAGTTGGTCATCGAACAACTTCCAAGGGTGCCAAGAGATATGCTAAACGTCCTTTGATGGTTGTCTGCTACACTGTGGACTCTAGTTTTGATTATAGAGTTGCTACTCAGTATTGAAGGAACAAGGTCTTGGAAATTGCTAAGGACTTCCCTAAATATACCTTTGCCATTGCTGATGAGGATGACTACTCTTCTGAAGTGAAGGACTTGGGACTTAGCGACAGTGGCAAAGAAATCGACATAGCTATCTCAGCTGAGGGTGGCAAGAAGTATGCCATGGGACCAGAGGAATTTGATTCCAATATTCTCAGAGACTTTGTGTTTGCATTCAATAAAGGAAAACTAAAGGCAATCATCAAATCCCAGCCTGTGCCCCAAAACAACAAAGGGCCAGTGACGATTGCAGTGAGTAAGACATTTGACCCTTTAATGACGGACCCCAAGTCTGATGTCCTCATTGAGTTCTATGCCCCATAGTGTTGACACTGTAAGCGGCTAGAACCTGTGTACACTGAATTGGGGAAGAAGTACAAGCCAAGGAAAACCTGGTCATAGCCAAGATGGATGCCACCACCAACGATGTGACCAATGACCAATACAAGGTGGAAGGATTTCCTACCAAATACTTTGCTCCTCTCACTGACAAAAATAACCCGATTAAATTTGAAAATGAGAAGAGAGATTTGGAGTCCCTGAGTGCATTTATAGAAGATCACAGCACAAAACTGAGTAGGACCAAAGAAGAACTTTGAAGGCCAAGAAAAGGAAAGGCAAGGCCATAGATACACTGTAGTTTTCCAATGAAAAGTTGTTGAATGGAGAACCACATGAGTCTTGTGGGCAAAAGGGGGTTGAGTATTAAAGCAGTTGCAGTAACTAATTTTCTTTTTATTTCACATTGTGTTACAGACACTGAACTGACATAAATGTATGGTTCAGATATTTAATGGCCATTTCAGAAATTGTTGGAAATTCTGTCCTAATCCCAAACCAAAATTCATTTAACAATATTTTAGGAAACTCAATTTTTAAACCTGTGTTGCTTGATAACCCAGCAAATTCTTCTTTACCTTTCAATGGCAAATGACTGACTTTGTTTATTTGAATTGAACAGGTTTTATGAACCCAACTTAATTTTTTAGGATCAAAATTTGAGGGGAAATATTTCTGAAACTGTATCTCCAGGCACTTCAGATGATCAATTATAACTTTTACAATTAAATCTTTGGGAGGGTTATTTTCATTTAAAAAATCATCTGTAGTTGTAAACATTTCTAAAGAAACCATTTTCCACCCTGTTCTTCCATATGTTAACTTTTTAAAGTAAAATTTTAAACAATTTTGTCTTTTAACATAAATATATTACAATTTTTTCCTTGAAGTGACATGTTTAAATCATTGAGTTTTTTGAAAATATCTCACAGATAACAGTTCTGGAAAAAATGAAACAAATTAGAAAAATTCAATTTCTGCTCACTCAAAAATTAAACAACTTTATCTTTCAATTTCAATAACCTGTTTAAGCTTCACTCTTTGAGAACCACCTCACCTCTGCAAATAGTAATAAGTTTTTGTAATCAGAGTTTATGTCTTTCCAAAGGTTTGAAAACAAACAACTGTTAAGGGCACAACTTTTGATGAAGTTAATGATTTTGATAGCATCACAAAGCACAACAACTAATTCTGGTGATTTTTTTTTGTTTTTGCTAGGAGTGCTTCTCGATGGATCATACAGTGAGTAAAAGTGAAATGTTCACTTCCACCAGCTTTAACTTTTGCTACCAATCCAATATTCTTACCCATCATTACTCCATCACCATCTCTACAGATTCCAAAGCAATTTTTCTACACCTTCATTTGTAAAGAATTCATCACTTTAAGATAGCCAAAGGGCTATCTCCCCCTCTTATATGCCCTTCCAAAGGGTGCCAAAACAATAATGCCTCATGTATGCTTCCTTCATATATATGTATCTTGCATAAAGTGACAGCTATGTCATGTTAGAAATGTCAGTTGTTTCATCTAACTGAATTGCAAACTTTGGGTTACTCTTAAAGTCTGGCATGGTAATAAGGTGTTGGAATTGGTTATTACAAATTCCAGAAATTCTTTTGAAAACAATACCATTCAGTAAAGGAATTTTATGAATTTCAGCCTCATACTTTTCCTTGTGAACTATTTCTGACATTTTAATAGCAACAGGTAACACAAGATCTCATATCATGTAAGGCTTTTTAGTTTTTATAATTAAATAAGAAGTTTCATAAGATGCAAGTAAATACTTTTTGTTGACAATAAGACATTTTTTCTTTATCTGAAGATTTCAAAAGTTGTTCAAAATATTCCTTTGGTTTTTGCAGTGTGCTGTATGTTTGGTATTGAGATGTTGTTTTAGTTTGACTGGTTTCATGCTCTCCACAGTCAAATATTCATTACAAATTAAGCAAAAAAGTTTTTCCACACTATCATGATTATTAGAAGTAAATCCATATTGCAAAAATGATTCAACATGGCTTTTTTTTCTTGTCAGTTTAAGTATACTACAACTTGGCAGCAAAGACTCTGCTACATTGTAATGAATATTTTTGTCTCTTCTGCCTAAATTTAGTCACTTATCCATAACTGAAAAATATTCTTGTCTAAAATATAAATACTGCTAATAATTTCTCAGATAAATGTTAGCTTTGGTTTATGTAATTATGTTTGTGCTTAATTTAAAAAATTGTTGTTCACACTTGCATGCACATACAGCCGTGATGATGATGAAATAATAATCTTTTGACTTTACTTGATGCAATTAAACATGTTTCTGTAAAATAAGAAGATAACAATTTTTAAAATCAAACATTCCAATACAATAAAGACCTACTAATTTGATAGTTACATACTGAGAAATGATGGTAGGAAAATATTAAAAGTCTTGATTTTCCAAAATTAAACTATTATGTTTCTGTAAAAGCAGAAAATTTTGTATGTACAGTAAAAATACTGCAATTCATAACATACAATAGTCTCATATCTGAGCCAAAATGTTTCTGGCAGCGTTCATTGACACAGTGCATGGAATGATGGCATGAGCAGTGCAAAGTGGCCATGTTATGCATGCAGAACCAAGGCTACAGTGAAGTCATGTGATACAGCATGGACAAGTGTTGCCAGAAACACATTAGATTCATCATGTGTTTGATTTTTTGTTAATTTTGGGTCACTGAGCATTCAAAAACCTTTTACTGTTGCCAAATTTTTCACAACCCTCACTTTCAGTTATGCAACCCCATATGGGATTGTGACCCACAGTTTAAGAAGCACTGCCAGTGTAGAGAAACTTGGAACTATACCTAAAGGGCTATAAAACCATGCATGACCTTTGGCCTAGCAATACCAATACTCAGTATGTATTTTAAAAGACTTAAAAACAAAAAGAAGAGGGACTTATATATACAAAAACATTTATAGCAGCTTTTTTCTGGAGACCAAAATTGAGGGGCTGTCCATCAACTGGTGAATGACCAAACAAATTGTGGTATGTGATTGTGATGGAATATCATTGTGCTTTAAGAAATGATGAGCAGGATGCTCTTAGGAAAAACCTGGAAAGACTTATAGAAGCTGATACAGAGTGAAGTGTGCTGTGTACAAAAACAGCAATGTTATAAAATGATCAGTTATACAATGATCCAAGAAAACTCTGAAGGACTTATGTTGAAAAATGTTATCCATCTCCAGCGCAAGAACGGGTGGTATCTGAATATAGATTGAAATATACCTTTTTTTACTTTATTTTTCTTGAAATTTTTTTTGTCCATGTTCCTTTCACGACATGACTGTTACGGAAGTGCTTTGCATAACTACCCATGTATAACCTATGTTAAATTGCTTGCCTTCTCAATGAGGGGGGTGGGGAGGGAGGAAGGAAGAGAATTTGGAGCTCAAAATTTAAAAAAGAATGTTAAAAATTGTTTTCATGTGTAACCGGGGGAAAATAAAAGAGTAAAAAAAAGATAAATGCTTTTCAGTTGGAGTTCAGAGGTAAGAGAGGTCATTTCTAACTGATGTGATTGGGCAGGGGTCCATGGGGGCAACCTTGTTAAACCTGAAGGATCAGTTCAACTTGAAGGATTGTAGTTGGCAATGATACCCGAAGCTGTAATGCCAGCGTGATTACCCACAGCAGCCATTATGGATATGCAGGCACAGGTGTATTTTCATGGTAAATTCTCAAAATATAAGCTCTCTTCCTCAAAGACAAAAATCAAGATATTTATTCAGGTACTAGAAAGCCCACGCCACCATGGTAACAATGAAGTTCGTACCCATTACCAATAGAGGGAGGACAGCCATCCTGAAACCTTCCCTCCATTATGCCTCTCCACAAACAAGCTCCCCTGGGCAAAATTCCACCCTCTCTCACTCACACTAGATTCTATGCTTCAGCTCTGTCTGCCTCACTCTCTCCCAGCTCTGCCTCACTCTCTTCCTGCTGCACCCTTCCTGCTCCACCATTCAGCAAACTCCGCTGACCATCAATTCCAAGTGACTCAAGCTGTGTACTGGACCAGAGCTCAAAACAGGTCACATGGGGCTACTAAGTGACAGGAAAGATCTTCCAATTCCCTTGCCATTACAGAAGCATAGTGTTTGGGAGACATTTTAAAAGGGGAAATTCACTTGAGATAAAGGTAGACTCAGTTTTTAAAAATACATTTTTTTTAATGCAGACAAACTAAAGAGCACTCCTCCCTCTCTGGTAAACCTAGACAGCCCCAAAAGAATCTAGTCTTAACTCTGCATTCAGAGAAGCCTCATCCCTGGAACAAGGAAGATGAAGGTCTTACTGTACTCTGTCCAATTTGGACTACATCTGAGTACTATATTCAGTTCTGGGCAATAGATTTTTTAGGAAGGGCCTTGATAAACTGAGGCTGATCTGGAAGTGGGGAATTAAGGTGGTGAGGCAGCAAGAGACCATGCAATAAAGGAGTGGGTGAAGAAGTTGAGGATGTTTACCCTGTAGAAGAGAAGACTTAAAAGGGAAGTCACAGAATATTTTCAAGTAGCTGATGCACCCTTTTGAGGAAGAGGAATTCAACTCCTCTGTTTGGCTTTATGAGGTCAGTGAGTAGATGGTTTGTGGACATATCTAAGTTCTACATAAGGAATAACTTCTTAACAATAAGATATTCTAAAGTGGGATTACTTCTGTCTTCAAGGGGAGACTGAATATTTTGAACATTTTGTAATATTTTGAAAAGGATCCTGGCAAAGGAATGGATCAGTTTGAACTTGGTGTCCTCTCAGGTCCCTCATACATCTGAGAGTCTGTGATTCCTATTCCAGGAACACGGAAGCTAGAGTATGAAAAATATTAAAGGTTTTTTTTCAAGAGGAAGTGAGGGCATATTTCCAGTTTCTACAATGCAAATAAAACCTAACTTATGCAACTTGTGGTGAAAAGCCTTAAATAAACTCTGTTCTTTACCAAAAGTTGTTGCAGTTCCTATAACTGGGTGATCCTGTTTTCTTTGAGATGCTTGAATTGAAGCTGAAGCATTTAACAATTTCTGAAACCAGACCTCAGGATTTCATAATCAAGTTTCCAGCTAACCAGCAGCACCAGATGTATATGCCTAAGGCCTGTAGCCCAAAGAAAAATCCACTGGAGAAAGTGATTTTGAATGTTCGTGCCTACTGGAAGTTTTGTTCAGAGATAACTTGGAATGTTCCTGCATAAATATTTAGTATCCTTATAGGGATCAAAGAGAGTCCATAATGTGAACACTGGTGGTGCTGTGGATAGAGCGCTAAGCTTGGAATCAGGAAGACTCATCTTCCTGAGTTCAAATCTGACCTCAGACACTTACTAGCTATGTGATCCTAGGCAAGTCACTTAACGCTGTTTGCCTTCATTTCCTCATCTGCAAAATGAGCTGGAGAAGGAAATGGCAAACCATATCTTTGTCAAGAAGACCTCAATGGGGTTACAGAGAGTCAGACAAGACTGCAATGATCAAGCAGCCACAACAAAAGTGGCTATATGCACCTCTTTATGGGAAAAAAAAATCCTATATTCTCAGAAGTATGTTTCAAAAGGGAGGTAGAATGGTGAGAGAAATAGAGAACCAGCTTCAGAATCAAGGAGACATGGGTTCAAATCCTGACTCTAACACATACTGTATGTATGACTATGGGCAAATCACTTAAGCTCACATTGCCCTAGATAACTATAACACTATATGTTACAGATGAATCACAAATTTCCACTGATAAAGGGAATTTCCTCACCATAAGTTCCCTACTACATCCATGAAATTATAGTTTCAGATTCCCCCATTATTCTCAAATAAGTTTCAGAAGAAATATAATGGGAGAAGAGAGGATGTGCTGATGAAATACGTTTAAACTGCATTGTGAATAATGCACATTATATATAATAAAGATGTGTCTTGACAGTGGGATAAGTTAAGGGATGTTGTAAAAAGCTCTTTGAGTCATTAAAAGCAACCTATTACAGGCCTTTCTTCTGAGTATAGTCCTGTCCAGGTGGATAGATGAAATGTCTTTTCATGGTCTTTTCCATATATTTTGGATTGTGTTTCTGATGGGATACTTGAGTGCCTGTGGTTGGACCCCAATTCTAAAACCACATTTCTCTCAGAAATATCACATTTCTCCTTAGCCCCAAAATACTATTCCAGTCAGTTTCTCCCCAGACCAAGGACAGCCTGCCCCAGCAAAAACTGTTATCTCTCTTCCTGATGCAGTAGCCAGCAGCACCTATAGAATTTATTAATTTGAACTAGCTGTGTACTGACTGAACTGGCTGTGTACTGGGTCATAAAGATATTTACTACTCACTGACCAATCATATGTATCTTAGACTTAGATATACATATGCTCCCTTACATTTATCTTATCAAACAAGGTATTGATGAGAGCAGTCAGGTATTACTTAGCCAGTCCTGACCATTAGTTGACTTAGTGACACGTCAGGTCTAAAACCACAACAACTCCATGTAGTTCCTCCTTGGGCTATTTCTCTATGAACTCTGGGTAAAATACTTGCACAGTAGATGCTAGAAGTGCGTGTTCCTTTAAGAACTAACCACTCCCTAATCCCCCCCAATCACCTAGGTAACATACTTGGCACATGTTATAGCATAGAATATACTATATAAACTTTAACTGTACCCCTCTAAGGTTGTAGCTTCCCTAAGAATTCTTGCCTGCTGAAAAGCATAATAAATCTTTACCTTGATCTCAAGAAAGCTTGAGTCTGTGAATTCATTCCAGGCAGTGCACAACCTGCCCGTTTACTCCAGTCTTTCAAAGATTTCAGATTTTTGTCCATCCCATTCGTCTTTCCAGCTCTCATCATTTCCTCACTCTCAGTCTTTCCCTCCAACCTCTCTAATTAAAAACAAATATAGCCAGACTTTGAGAAATGTAATGGTCTATTCAAAATAACATGACATTTGAAGATATAATAATCTCCTGTCAACTATATAACCTATTTTTAAAAAATAAAATCCAGATATTCTCTACTTGATTAATTCAGAACCCATTTCAATCCTGGACTCTTGTGTTTGAAGTAATGAGGCTTTTGATGCAAAATAAGCTTTTCACAATCTGATATCTACACTATTTTTGAAAAGTGCTAACTAGAAAGTTATCTATAGCATGAATATTTCCATACACAAAGAAAGCCATGTGTTTATCTGAGCTTCCTCAAAGTTTCTTCTGTATATTTTTAGATGCTTTATTGATACTCTTTTTTTTCTTTTTTCTTTGTATCTATGTTGCTTCCCTCTCCCTAAAACCTTTCTTTGCAAGAAATATAGTCAAACAAAACAAATTTGTGTTTTGTTGGTTGCATCTGAAAATCTATGTCTCCTGTCTCTAGGACAATAAAATCTATGTCTCCACAGCCTACCCAAAGGTAAAGAAATTCACTATTAGTCCTCTGTAGGGAAGATTAGCTATTGCATCAATCAGAGTTCTTAAGTTTTTCTAAATTATTTTCATTTACAATATTGTGATCTTTGTAGAAATCATAATAATTCTTGTTCATTGATCATACTATATCAGTTCATCTATATCTTTTCAGTGTAAATCCAACCTGGTCATTGTGTATACTCTTTTAAACAGGTTGCAACAAATTCTTTATCAATATTTTTATGCAATATTTTGGCATCAGTATTCATTAGCAATATTGGTCAGATTCTCACAACAATCCATTGCATTTTAGGGTGGTCCTAATTGTTAGGAATCTTTTCTTTACATTGAGCTGAACCATGACTTTCTCTAGCTTCTACCCATTGCTCCTAGTTCTGCCCTCTAAGGTCAGGTTCAGGTCAGAATGGGCTACTCTCCCTGATTTTTGTGGTTTGATCATTTTTCAATCACGTCAGATATTTTGTGACCCCATTTGGAGCAAAAATACTGGAGTAGCTTGCCATTTCCTTCTCCAGCTCACTTTACAGATGAGGAAATGGAAGCAAACAGGGTTAAAGGTCACAAAGCCAGTAAGTATCTGAGGCCAGATTTGAACTCAGGAACATGAGTCTTCCTGATTCCAGATCCTACCCTCTATCCACTGCACCACCTAACTGCCTCCTTTTCCAGATAACTATTTTTGAAAATGTAATCTATGTAATAGAGATCATGGTTTTATATGTAGGAATGTAAACAGTTCAACTTTAATGAATTCCTTAAGGCCTTTCTTTCCTGTTTACCTTTTTATGTTTCTCTTGATTCTTGTACTTGAAAGTCAAATTTTCTATTCAACTCTGCTTTTTTCAACAAGAATGATTGGAAGTCCTCTATTTCATTGAAATTCCAGTTTTTCTGGGTAGATGATTCTTGGTTTTAATCCTATCTTCTTTGACCTCTGGAATATCATATTCCAAGCCCTTCAGTCCCTTAGTGTAAAAGCTGCTAACTCCCGTGTTATTCTGATTGTATTTCTACAATACTTGAATTGTTTCTCTCTGGTTGTTTGTAATATTTTCTCCTTGACCTGGGAACTCTGGAATTTGGCTACAATATTCCTAGGAATTTTCCTTTGCGGATCTCTTTCAGGAGGTGATCAGTGAATTCTTTCCATTTCTATTTTACCCTCTGGGTCTAGAATATCAGGACAGTTTTCCTTGATAATTTCTTGCAAGATGATATCTAGGCTCTTTTTTTGGATCATGGTTTTCAAGTAGACCAATAGTTTTTAAATTATCTCTCCTGGATCTGTTTTCCAGGTCAGTTGTTTTTCCAATGAGAAATTTCACATTGTCTTCTATTTTTTCATTCTTTTGATTTTGTTTTGTAATTTCTTGGTTTCTCATAATCATTAGCTTCCATCTAATTCCATTCTAATTTTTAAAGAATTGTTTTCTTCAGTGAACTTTTGAACCTCCTTTTTAATGTGGCCAATTCTACTTTTTAAAGTATTCTTCTCTTCATTGACTTTTTGGACCTCTTTTATCATTTGGGTTATTCTCTTTTTGAAGGAATTATTTTCTTCAGCATTTTTTTTTTTGCATCTCCTTTAGCAAGCTGTTGACTCACTTTTCATGATTTTCTTGAATTGCTCTTATTTCTCTTCCCAATTTTTCCTCCACCTCTCTTACTTGATTTTCAAAATTCTTTTTGAGTTCTTCCATGGCCTGAGACCACTGCACATTCACTTTGGAGGTTTTGGATGCAGAAGCCCTTACCCCTAGGTTTTCTCTGATGGCATACATCGCTTCTCCTCATCTGAAAAGATGGAAGAAAATACCTGCTCACCAAGAAAGTAACCTTCTATTGGCTTATTCATTTTCCCTTTTGGGGGCATTTTCCCAGTCAGTTACACAATTTTTGAGTCCTTTGTCAAGAGTAGGGTATACTCTGGGGACCTGTAAGTTCTCAGTTCCTCCAAGGAAATTCCAGTTTTTCTGGGTAGATGATTCTTGGTCTTAATCCTATCTTCTTTGACCTCTGGAATATCATATTCCAAGCCCTTCAGTCCCTTAGTGTAAAAGCTGCTAACTCCCGTGTTATCCTGATTGTATTTCTCCTGATTGTAGCATAATCAAGAGGGAGGAGTTTACTCCTCTCCTGGACTGCACACTGGTATGGGAGCAACCAAAAATTTTTCTGTCCAGAATCTGTGAGTAGTAGAATTCCCTCTCCACAGTCACCACCAGCTCCACCACACCAGGGTCCTCACTCCAGGACCATCACTCAGAACTGTGATCCAGATCAGTGGCCTGATTCCCCCATGGTTTTTAGGCCAAGGGCTCCAAAAGTGGACAGTGCTGCAGTCACCTTGGGGCCAGGGCGAGAGCCAGACCACACTCCCCTCTTACCCAGGTGAAAGAGTTTTCTTATTGACCTTTGAAACTGTCTTTGGCATTTGTGGATTGAGGAACCTCAGCTGCTACACATGATTCCTGGCCCTGAAGCCTGTTCAAGTTCTGACTGTGTCATGCCTCACAGCCCAAATTGGGCTGTGCTCTGCTCTGAGTGTGGGTGTAATAGACCTTTCCTGTCATCCTTCCAGGCTGTCTTGGACTGGAAATCTCTTTCATTCTGTCATTTTGTAGCTTCTGCTGTTCTAGAATTGGTTTACAGTCATTTTTTTACAGGTATTTTTTGAGCTATTGGGGGAGAGCTAGGGCAGGTCCATCCTTCTACTCCGCCATCTTGACTCTGCCTGAAATGCAGAATTTTTTTTAAAAAACTGGAAAAAAAAACTACCAATGGCCTGTTGTTTGACCCTTAGTTGAATTCTTCCCAGCTTATCAGCTTAGAACTTTGTTGTCCACTCCACCACCATAGGCTCAGAGGACCAAGATTACGTCTATCAGGACTATAATCAATATTTTTTGTGCCCCTGAAAAGAAGCAACAATTATATTCAGGATTGGTGATAGAGTTCCAAGAGGAGTTTATCTGGGCCATCACTTTGAAGAGGAAGAAACTTCTAGAACTTCCTCTGTTAAATACTCATTCTTGCTAATGAAGAACTAAACTCAGTTATTTCTGGGCTGCTAAAGAACAGTAAGTACAGATGGCATCCTCTAAACTTCATGAGATTGAACAAGTAGAGTTTGAAGGAACCTTAAAGGTCATCTGTGCCAATCACCCATTTTACAAATGAAGAAACCAAAGGCCAAGGAGGCTGAATAACTTACCGAAGGTCACATAAGTAATAATTAGCAAGACTGTTATCAGTAATTATTCAGTAGAATTGGAACCTAAGTCCTTTGGTTTTGGAAGATTCTTTCTTTTATTCTAAATTGATTTTTTTTTTATTCTGAACTGAAATACCCCTCAAAGGCATCTTCACATGCACAGCAGAACACAAAAAGAGATTCTTTTGCAAAACTGTGAATTTCCATGTCATATCACTTATTTTTTTGGTAAAAGTACGTAATTCCACATATTACTTCCAAACCATCCTGATGTGCTTCCTTCTGAAATTTCTGCTAATTCATTTCTGTGCATTTTAAAAAATGTTTCAAAAGCCCTTCTCTAGGGGGCACAGGGGTATTATTGCTAGTCGACCTTTCAACTTCTCCCTCATTTAGAAAATAGGAGAAAGAAAAAAATTATTGTTAACAAATAATTATAGTCAAACACAATCCATATGGTGGTCATGTCCAAAACTGTGGGTCTCTTTTTGAACTTTGAGTCTATCACCTCTCTGTCAAGAGATAGATATTGGACTTCATCACTGGTCCTCTGGAGATATGGTTGATCATTAATCAGATTCCTTTAATTTTATTTATTTAATAATAATTCATTCAATTTCATTAATCAGAGTTCTTAAGTGTTTTAAAATTGTTTTTCTTGACAGTATTGTTGTCTTTCTATAAATTGATCCTTTGAGATTGATTTGTGCGCTGTGATTCCAATACATTTCAGGCGATGGCACAAGAAACCAGACAACCATGGCAATCTTTCAAGTAATGAGGGCTTGATTTTTGAGAAGAGCTCTTTCCTTTTCTACTCCAGAAAGAGAGTGGTGACTTTGGTGGCTTTTTCACATTTAATCAAAACAAATGTAATAAATATTATTGTCTATAAATAAGTAAGCTTAGGGGATCATGAAGGATGACAAAAATCTGTGTTGCTAGGTACAACCAATTCAGAATCATCTCATATTTCTTCATAAATGTTCCTGGAAGGAAAGATGGATCTATCTCTGGCTTACTTACAACTATCATTCTGACCATGATAAGCCTGACCTCATAATTCCTCCTCTCCTACACCTGCATTTATTCCTTTAGCTTTTCAGTATCTTCTCTCTCCTTTTTCTAATGCCATTTGTTGTTTATGCTGCATCCTTCATTTTCTCTCTGTTATATCTCAATTGTTCATCTTTTTTCTTTCACAGTATGTTTTTTCCCTCAGAGCCCATCTCAGTTTTTCTCCACTTTTCCTTCTGTTCTCTCTCTTCTTTTTCTTTTGGATTCTTACATCTGTTGTGACCTCATCAATCCTCTCACCCTATTGTTGTCTAGTCTCATGTTTTTATTCCACTCACTCATTTTATCTCTTCCTTTCTTCATTCCCTCCTCCCCCTCCTTCTTTGCTTCCTTCTCTGAGAGGGCTTTGAGCTAATTGGAGAGTAAGCATTGGTGATTATATGGTGACAGCAGTAGGACTTCAGCAGAGACTGCAAGATTATCTTGGGAAAGAGCCAAAGGGTCAAGACCTAATGGGAAAGGGAGGAGGCAGGAGTATCAGACAATGCTTATGACTGCTGGGGAGACCTTCTTTGAGGGAAACAGTTTTTGTTCTACTACTATTGCAGATGGATATTTATTAACTTAATCAAAACTCTTGATTTGAGTGTAAGCGAAAGGTGTGAAAATATTTCTTGTGGTTCTTCAAATTAGTTAGACCTTTTTTTCTCCTCAATAATTACTTGGAGTCATCTATTTGTTTGAATTTATCTTCTCCTTTACTTTCATGTATTAGTGTCTTTAAGCAAATAAGAATCTTTTTGAATTTATCAAGTAAGTAGAATTTCCCTGTCTTTTTTCTCCTGGCTTCCATTAGCACCTTCACACATTGATATAAGAAGTTTATATTTAACATTCGATTCAACCAATATTTAATCATCTCCTTTAAAGGAAAGCCTTGAATTATAAATGATGATTATATTTCATATCAGAAGAGAAACATAAATTTTTGAGAAGAGCTCTTCCCTTTTCCTCTCCAGAGAGAGAATGGTGACTTTGGTGTTTTTTTCACATTTAATCAAAACAAATGTAATGAAAATAATAATTCTCTTTGGTGACTACTGTCTATATGTGTATGCAGCATAATATAATGTAATAAATATAATACAATACAATACAATATAACATAACCACATATTATACTTCCAG
Source organism: Potorous gilbertii (assembly GCA_028658325.1). NCBI lineage: Eukaryota > Metazoa > Chordata > Mammalia > Diprotodontia > Potoroidae > Potorous > Potorous gilbertii. Next base: position 196,353,850 of record CM053772.1, read on the forward strand.
GGCATAATGTCAAATATCAAAAGCACTTGTGATTCATCATTGTGGATATCCTTTCCAATTTCCTAGTCATATCTGCCCAGCCAGTGGGTCTCTTGTCTGTCCATTGCTTCCCATAAGTATGAACACAGGGAATTCTCTCAACTATCTAGGGGCAATCCCTTTTTGATTTGTCTTGACATTATGAGGATGCTGATGGAGACTCAAGGCTGTTTATCAGTTCTCCCGTGCTCATATGCTTGTAGAACATATACATCATGTTAGGAAGGAAGAAGAAAAGGAAGGAAAGAAGGAAGGAAGGAAGGAAGGATGGAAGGGGGAAGGGAGAGCGGGATGAAAGAAATAAGTATTTGTTAAGCACCTGCTAGCATAGCCAGGCACTGTGATAAGGATTCATTTTACCCTCACAACAACTCTGGAAAGTAAGTACTATTGTAATCCTCATTTTACAGATGAGAAAACTGGGGCAGACAGAGGCTAAATGACTTGCTCAGGAGTCACCCTGCTGGTAAGTGTCTGAGGCTGGATTTGAACTCAGATCTCCTCAGTCTACCACTCTATCCACTGCACTGCTGAAGCTGCTTCCTGCACACACACATACACATTCATATTGGCATCTATATATTTTTTTCTGTACTTGTGACTTTGTTGTTTGGAGAGCTTCTGGTAAAGAACTTCCTCTAACAGTACAGATCAATTTATATGCTTAGGCATTGTGATGATAAGTGACTGACTCAGAGTAACACAGTCAGTATGTGTCAGAGACAGGAATTTGACCCCAGGTCTCCCTGACTCTGGTCAGCTCTCCATCCACTATGCCACACTGCCTCTCACTCTGATTTACTACCATATTTTATTTACAACATATGCACACACTCTTACACTGCTCCTTTCGATGTTTGTGTGAAGCATAAATCTATCAGGGAGATTCAGTGACTGACTATCATCTTTTCCCAGTTAGGTACTCCATGAACAGATATTGAGTACTCTAAACGTAGTGCACATAATTCATGGTATGGAGAATGCAATGAGGACAAACTAGGACCTCTGCCTTTCAGGGATTGATATAACCCTGATTGAGAAAATAAAATCTAAGTTCCCTAAAGGCATAATGACTCATCCTGGTGGTAGCTTTTCTTTAAGTTACTGCCTTAAAGAGGAGCCTGAGGTTCAGAAAAATTAAATGGCTTGCCCACAGTGATGTCACTAGTGTTATTGATGAGTCTTTCTGACTTTAAATCCTACACTCTGTCTACAATGCCAGACAACCTCTCCAACAATACAAGAAAACAATGATAAGTGCCAGGTGAATGGAACAGACAATAACAGTGATGTGAGAGTTCAGAAGAGGCATAGATCACTAAAGGTGGGTCAAAGAAGTAGACTTGATCTGGCTGCTTAAGAAGGTAATGGAGTTTTAAGACAATGTATTAACTGTTGGAGGGGATATAGAAGGATAGGTATACTCATTTGTTGCTGGTGGAGCTATGCATTGGTCTAACAATTCTAGAAAACAATTGGCAATTATATAAGAAAATCTTTGGGATATAACCTTTGGCACAGTGATCCCATAAATGGGTTCATCTCTCCGAGGAAGTTATTGTTTACAAGAAGAGGTCCATATATACAAAAGTATTCATGGATGCACTATTTGTAATAGTAAAAAGCTAGAAACAAGCTTCCAAATGATTTGAGAATGGCTAAACAAATTGCTGTATATAAATATCATTGCCCCATAAAGAACAATGAATAATTCAGAGAAACTTAGTAAGAGCTATATAAAGTGATAAAAAGGGAAAAATGCAAGACTGAAACAATATATACAATGACTACATTAGAACAAATGAAGACCACATTACTAAATACAATGGACAAAATTGGATCCAAATTGTATAAATTAAATAACATATTCTTTCCATCAGTTAACAAAAACTCTAAGTGACAAAAGTGAAAATTGGCACGTATTCTCAGTCACAACCACTCTCAGTTTTACTGAGCTGTTTTCAGGGAATGCATTTTGAAGGGCAATTTTGTTTGTCGGGATGTATTTGATAACTCGAAACCAAAAGTATCGATAAAAAAGATACCATATCAGTATTTGAATGTGCAGTAAACATTTCATTTGGGGTTCGAATTTTAGGGTTTAGCAAATACAAAACAAGAGTGACTGGATTCTGTAATCTGACCATGGTCATCAAACAGGAAAGACAAAATGAAAGATAGGAAAGAGAGGGAAGGGAATACAGTTGGAACGCTTGGGTATCAGTTTCTCACTACCAGCCAAGAAAGAGAGAGTTGTGAAAGGGTCTTTGAGGTATGAGAAGGAGAATGATCTGGAGGGGAAGGTTATTGCAGATACAGGAAACAGAATTCAAATAAGTTCCATCCAACCAACACTTACTATGTGCCATTAATAGTGTTAGGCTCTGGGTCTAAAAGGATGAAAATTAAGTTCTTTGTCCTCAAAGAACTTACGTTTTAGTTTTGAGGAGGTGTCAGTAGGGTAACATTATGAATAATGTAAGTAAATGTAAACAAAGGAAAACCAAATGTATGTAAATAAGCAAAAGTACAGCCAGTACCCACAACTAAATAATTCAGGGCTGCAGGGCAATCACAACTAGGAAAAAAGGGTGGGGAAGGAATTAAAAAAAAAAAGATCACATATAGGAAGTAACATTAGATATTAGCTTTGAAGGGAACTGTTATTGTTCAGTTGTTTCAGTCATGTCTGACTCTTCATGACCCCATTTGGGGTTTGCTTGGCAAAGATACTGGAGTGGTTTGCCATTTCCTTCTCCAGCTCATTTTATAGATGAGGCAAACAGGGTGAACTGACTTTACCAGAGTCACATAGCTACTAAGCGTCTCAAGTCAGATTTTAATTCAGGAAGACTCATCTTCCTGACTCCAGGTCCAGGACTCTATGCACTATGGCACTATATTGTTGCCCTTGAAGGAGATGAGTAATTCCATTTTCCAAAAGGAGAGGGGAGGAAAGAGAGCCATCTAGGCATGCAAGACAACCTGAACAAATGAATAGATATGGGAGGTGGAATGTTGTATATGTAATCAGTAAATATGTAATCAGTTAAGAAAAATAGGTTGGAGCCAAGATTGTGAAGGGATTTAAAAGTCAAACAAGGGAGAGTGTGTCTTATCCTAGAGGTAATAGGTGGTTTCCTGAATAAAGGGTGGAAGATGGTATGTTGTATGTGAGTAATAGTGAGAAGGCTAATAATTCATTTTGCTATTCTGTCGCATCTTCAGACATTTAGGAATAGGGAACTCACCTTTTAAAAGATGGAGAAAATCTTTTTCTTTCCCTAAATTCCCTTCAGGTAACTTACACTACTAATATGTTATGTTTATTTTTACCTAAACATTTCCTATATCCTGCTATTCCTCCACATATAAAAAGCCAGGAATTAGCTGGCAATACACAAACTTTTAGTTAGGGTACAGAATTTATTTAAATATCATAAATTTTTGTGATTATATTAATAACTGTTATAAACTACATAAAACAGCAAAGAGAGTCCTCAAACCTGAGGACTGCTATATTGTGCCTAGACCCAAAGTGAGCTAATATTGTTACAGGGTGTGGTTGATTAAATCTTCAGTCACTTGTGAGAATGGAAAAAGTCAGAGGAAAGACATGCAAGATCTGGATGAAGAGACATGGAGGGGATTTTGTTCTCCCCCTTGCAGCAGTGGGAAAGGAGCAGAAAGGATTGAACACTTTCCAAAGTGCGATCCACATATAGAGGAGATAATAGACTTGTGTTGTTTGATCTCAGAGGGAAGAACTGGGAACATTGGGGGAAGAGTTTCAAAGAGATGACTTTAGGCTCAATGTCAGAAAAATCTTCTTAACAATTAGACTTAATAATCTTAACAATCATCCAAAAATAGAATGCCCTACTTTGAGAGCTTGTAGTTCCCCCTTTGTGTTGGTTTTCTCTCAAAGGTTGAATGGTCATTTATAAGTGTGTGGGATAAAAAGACCCTTACTCAAAATCTTAAGTAAATGAAAAGGCTTCTCAATAAGAACAGAAAGAAAAAGATTTATTACAATTCTCGAGAAAGGGACGTCCTTCCACCAGGTCAGGGAATCTGGTGGAGGGAGACAACTTACAGAAATTGAAGCACAATTTTTATACCATAACGCAGAGAATCCCATCTCCCCACTATCCCACCTCTCCATTGGCTGGGAGGCGGGCTCACAATCTAAGTGCAAAATACTAGACAAACCCTGGGAAATCTTCACCTATCCCAACACAATTACCTCATCTAATATCTAACTTAACTGCTGATTTGGCTTTAGAAAAGAGGGGAGGGGGAGAAGCGGGAACTGGTAGCATTGATGTGGCAACAGTACAACAAACAAAGGGGAGATGTGAGTGACTTCCAAGTTTTGGCTACAGCCCACAGCACTTTCACAAAGAAAGCTGCTAGCTGGTAAGGGGTGGGGGACTAACTTGACCGTCCACAGGCCCTGGATGCCTGAAACTCAGGTATCCAAGGGAAGAGGCCTTATGGAAGAGAAATTGTATTTAGAAAATCCAGTATTCCCCATATTTTTGTTATGAAAAGTCTTCACAATCTCCTCATCTCATTCATAAGGCATGTTATAGTAAGCATTACTTTTGAGTATGGGTTGAACTGGATGACCAGAGACCTCGTTCAATTCTGAAATTTTGCAAGTCTAAGATTTTCTGAAGTGTTGATGGATTGAATGAAGTTGATGACCAAGAAAGTAGAGAAAAGGGGATGGATATAAGAGGTGCTGGAGGACAAATCAATTAGGTTTACCCAACTGATTGAATATGGGGAGAAGGATAGAGGACAGAAGGTGATAAAGAAGAGAGAAGAGCTAAGGATGAGTCCTAGATTGTAAACTCAGGTTACTGGATGGATATTCTAGGTAGAAACAGGGAAGTTGGGAAGAGAGATGGTAAGAGGGAGGGAAGATATTGAGTTGCATTTTTGAGAGGTATAGCAGGCAGTTTGTGATTTGTGACTGGGGCTGAAGAGACGAGAATATGCTTATTGGGTGTGCTTCATATAGTGATGAAAATTGAACTCCAAAGACTTAATGAGACCATAGAGTTTGGAGAGAAAAAAGAAGATCCATGCTCAGGCCATGGAAAACTGAATAAAAAAGTGTATTTGGGGCGTAAGCCAAAGGGGACAGGCTGAGGCGAAAGGACAGATAAGAGTTCTTGAGTTTTCTAAAATAGACTGATGGGAAGTCTAGATAGCAGAGAGCTGATGGAGTGTGTGTTCTTATATTCTGAAATCAGGAGTGTTACCTACTGATTGTCCGTAATGACCCGTGAACAAATTTTGTCACTGAAGGTGAAATGAAAGACAATTCCAGGTCATGGAAAAATTAGAATGGATGAGGAAGTTAGTGCTAGAAGAGAGCTGTAGAGTGGAGAAAACGTGAAATGATTTAAAAAAAATTGAATAGGAGGAGTAACGATTTAAAGATAAGGAAACTAAATTAAAGGCATACGAGCTCAAAGTGAATGTTTTCACCCCAATGACAGACACATCTTGAGATCTAGTTCAAAGTTCAAAACTAAGTCCTTAAACTAGGGGACTTCAACATGTGTATTTTGATGCTCCTACAAGCACCCTGACCTCCCACTTCATCCATCTACTTCTACCTTGGCCAGACAAAGACACTCTTGATCTCAAGCAGTACCTACAAATGTCCCAGGTCCATAATCTAGAATTTCTCAATTCCTCTGACTATAACCTTGTGTAATCTCTTCTAACCCTATCCTTTGTCCTAACTGTGATCTATAGTCCCTCCATTTGCTCGTGCTCCCTGAAGCTATTACCTCTGCTCTTCTCCATCTCAATCCCACAGGTTAACCAGTTGAATCTCACACTGAACTCTACCCTCAAATTGCTTGAACTTTTGTCTTATTTTTCTCACACCTTAACGAACTCCAAACCTCAAATATTCCTACCATCTTCCTCTTCCACTCCTATTCACATGCTACTGAATAGTGTTGAAGGAAGTCATGAAACTGGGTCCTGACTGGGACCACTAATTATCATTACCTACTAATTAGTTATTATCTAATCTCAACTGGACCCTCATATTTCTTCCAAATTATTTCTTTATTTAATTCTCCTAAACTTCTAAAATTCTTCTCTCCTCAAGCTTCCCATACTACTCCTCTTCTCCTTCAGTAGAGGATTTTACTTCAAAGTTTCCTGAGAAAATAAAAGCCTTTCTAATAGAGCTCCTTCTTCTTCCCTTCTCTACCCTTTAAAACTCTATGACATCATTTTTTCATTTCTCCCTTTACTCTAGCCTCTGAGGAAGAAGTAGCCCTTCCCTAGACCAATTTTTCTATTTGTGCCCTTGATCTCATTGCCTCCCATCTCTTCTGGTAGATGACCTCCATAATGGTTTTCCCTCTCTCTAATATTTAATCTCTTCCTATCTACTGACTCCTTCCTTATCACCTACAAACATACTCAAGGTGCTTTATCCTTAACAACAAAATCCTAAACCTATTACAGGCTGCCATCCTTTTCTTCAACAAGCTACCATGCTCCATCTCCCTTCCCTTTCACAGTTAAATTCAAAAAAGTTGACTTCACTCACTGCTTCTATTTCCTACCCTTTCACTCCTCCCTCTTGAAATCTGACTTCTAAACCAACTGACATTTCTCTCTCCAAAGTTACCAATAATGTCTTAATTGTTAAATCTGACATTCTTTTCTCAATATTTCTCTCCCTTGATCTCTCTAAAGTATTTGACACTGTTGACCACCCTCCCCTCCTGGTTCTCTCTCCTCTGTGAGTTTTTGTGACTCCCTTCCTTGTTTTTCCTCCTGCCTGATGCTTCCAAGTCTGTTTTGCTGGACCTTTATCCAAGCCTCACTCACCTTAAATGAGCTTTGTCATGAGCCCCCTTCTCTTTTCACTTTCTACTTTGTCAGTTGGTGACTTCATCAGCTCCTATAGGTTCAATGATCATCTTTATTTAGATGACTTCCAGATCTATATCTACAACTTTAGATCTTTCCTGAGCTCCAATCTCACATCACCAACTGCCTATTGGACATTTCAAACTGAATGACCAATAAGCAAATTGAGTTTGCTTCAGTTTGTTCAGAGTTTCAAACTGAAAATCAATGTGTCAAAAACAGGACCCAGTATCTTTCCCTAAAACTTCCTCTTCTGAATCTCCTTGGTTCTGTTAAGGACACCACAGTCCTTCCAGTCACCCAGGTTTTTTAATCTCTGCATCTTCCTCAGGTCTTTACCTTATATATTTAATTACTTTCCAAATATTATAAATTCTGCCTCCACATTTCTCTCATGACCTTGCATTTATCATCCTAATTCAGGCAATGATCACCGGGACTACCTGTCTTAGTTTCCATCAGACCCCTGATCTCATTTCTTTCCTCTCCAAGTCACCGTCTCTGCAACTACCCAAGAATGTTCCTAAGTCATAGGTGAGTCCATGTCACTCCCCTTCTCAAAAAGTCCCAATAGCTCTCTATTGTCACCTGGAAAAAATCCATGTTGTTCTGTTTGACATTTTAAAAGACTTACCTACCTATTAACTTCTTTCACACTCTCTATGGTCCAGTCAAATGGGTCTTTTTGCTTTTCTCACATGTGAGATTCCATTTCTTATCTCCATGCCTTTGAACATGATCCCTCTTCAATGCCATCTCTTAGAAAGAACCACTAGCTTCTTTCCAAGCTCAGCTCAAACATTACAGTCCTGTTAAACCTTTATGGATTCCCCCAATGCCAGTACACCTCCCTCCCAAACTAGTGCACATTCTGTATTTACTCCTATGTGCATACATTGTTTTCCCCAATGGAATATATCCTCCTTGACCAAGAAGGAGAGAGATGACTTAATAATTTATATTCCTACGTTCCAGGCACTGCATTTAGTGCTTTACAAATGACATTTCATTTGAGAGCAGAGACTATTTCACTTTTGTCTTTATAGCCATCGGTGCCCAGCCCTAACATTATGCCTGAAATATTGCAAGTGCTTGCTAAAAAGTTGTTGATTAATTCAAAGAGGAAAATAAGGAACACTAAATAAAGATTTAAAAAAAAGTTTTCACATTCATCAGATGTGAGGTAAATGAATAGAGCTTCATCACTGTTATTGTTCAGTGAAGAACTATGGGAAAGTTCCAATAATTAGAGCTATCCAACATGGGACAGAAAGTAGTGAGGTCCCTGGCCCTGGAGATGATTTAAGCTGATTCTACTGAGCAATTGTTAATGATGTTATAGAACTGATTCATATTTTGGTTGAGATTGTACAATATAACCTTTAAGATCCTTTCCAACTCTTATGGTTCTAGAGGTCTAAGCTCAAGCAAGCAAGAAGGGGAGTACAGTCAAAGGTACTCTGCTTGTTGAGAATCCAGATAAAAGTACAGCATCTGGGGTGCTGTAAGACAAACTTTATTCATGCATATAAAAATTTCTTGGCCAGCTATGGTTAATTAGGCAGAAAAATAGTAAAAGTTACATAGAATAGTTCTGCTTTTGCCTACACCCAGCTCTTTCAGTTTCTGTTTTGCTGAGTAGATTAATTAATTAAGCTTCATAGGTAAAATAGGCTAAATTTAGCTGAGTTCAGAAAAAGCAAAGGATAGTGAACTGCTATTTTATTTTGTGCTGGTTAAAAAATGGTAAACCTAGTAGGTGCCAATCAGTTGGCAACTGACTGAACAGAAATTGCTTTATGAATGCTACGGAATAAGTTTGTACCATAAGAAAAAATAAATAGGTGAAATTCTGAGAAACTTAGGAAGGGTCATCTAAACTGATACAGAATGTAGAAAGCAGAACCCCCAAAACAATATAAACAATGACTACAAAATGCAAAGGAAAATAATGCTAAAAGCATTAGAATTCAGATAAGTAGGATGACTAATCTTGATTCCAAGTGACTGATGATAAACTATGTTTCCCTCTCCACCCCTTTACCCCTTCCAGTAGAGAAGTGGCAGACTACAGATGGAGAATGTTGCATATATATCAGACATGCTACATGATAAGATAATAAGAGTTTGCTTACCTGTTTCTATTTGTTACAAGGAGGGGAAGATTCTAAGGTGGTGTGTGCGTGTGTGTGTGTGTGTGTGTGTGTGTGTGTAGGGGAAAGGATTGGGAAGTGAAAGTGTTTTTTAAAAAAACCCCAACAGAAGGGATTTTTAAAAAGTTGTTTGAAAGTCATGAGTTGGCCTAAAACATGTATTTTTGACACTGAAGGCTGAATGTAATTATCCTCCTTCAGAGAGCCAGTTCACAGCAAACTATTAGTCTCATCTTTTTCTATAGATTTTTTTTCTTTCTACACAAGAAATTAGCATCTTATGTTACCCAAGTAAAATATTCAAATGTTTGATCTAGGAAACAAATAAATTTCATTCTCTGGTTTCTGTTTTCCTCTTGTAATCTCTTAAAAATGTTGTTTTATTTATAATGCCCAATCCTTTGACCTGGACAGGGCTACTTTAAGATTCAATTCCTGCTTGGCCCCATGCTCAGTTGCTCTCCCCTCCCCGCCCCAATTCTGACTGCTTAAAAACACTAAAAGAAATGATAAAACTGAAATTCAAGAATTCATTTTGTCTCATGTATAATCCTGCAAATGATCAGTAGGCGTCTCCCTCTGCCCCAGAGGGTCAAGATTTCATCATAACCCTTGGTAGACTTTTGTACTGGAGCAAACTGGTCTTGTCTCATATGCACCTGCTGCTTCTGTTGAGACAGTTACAAACTTAAGGGTAAGACTTCTTCGTTTTACTTATTTGTCTACTTACGTGATTCTTAACCTGGGGTCCACAAAGTCCCAAGATGGTCTTTGGGTAAATTTCAGAGGGGCTGTGAACTTGAATGGGGATTATTTTCACTAACCTCTAACTGAAATTGAGCATTTACTTTATTTACAAATGTAGACAGCAAACCACAGTTGAATTAAGCTTCACCAGAATGTCGAAGGGATCCATGGCACAGAAATAGAGTAAGAAACTCTGACATAGAGTAAAGATCTTGAACTGCTCAGGTCTTTACAAACTGCATAGTAGTGGTTCTACTCAGTGGGAAGAAAAGTGAATTTTTAAATTAGATTTTAGTATTTATAAATTTTTTATCATATTGATTCATGAATAGTAAATGGGATTATTGCACTGAGGATTTAAAAAAAAGAATTCTAGATTGATGTGGGCTTGAATTAGAAACTAATTAAATCTTAAATAAAAATTCAAATTAAATAAGTTAAGTCAAATTAAATAGAGATATTGTATCGTTTTTAGAAGACTAAATCCGAATTTAGGCATTGGTGGTCAGTTTTATTGGTGGCCTTTCTTCTCTTACTTTTCCTGTTCTTAATTCAAAACCTATTATCACCATCTGTTTAATGCAGCTTTTTGCAGTTTGGAGCTTAGCTGTTTCCATTTTGCCTGGTTAATATTATGTCTTTGTGCTGTATTTTTTTTCACAAGGAAGGAAAACCCAATATATTTAAAATGATGATTGATCCGGGACTGCTAAATTTTAAACCCATAATAGGAAATTAACTACAGTACTGTGAAAGATTACTAATATTTAACTAGGGGTAGACATTTAGTACTTAATCAGTCTTTTCTCTTGAAAGAGCATAAAGTACTCAAATTGAATTGTTTATGAGATGTTTATTCACTGTCTATGTTTTACCTTCATTTTTATTTACTTATTTTGGTTCACACAAGTGTTTTCATCTTGGAGGAATTCCTAGCAAGGAATCTCCTCCCAGTACACATTTATAACTCCTTTGTAAATTACAGACATAGACCACATAGTTGTTAAGTGACTTGTCCATGTTCACAAAGTCAATATTTGTCAAAGGCAGGAGGTGAGCCCAGAGATTCCAGGGATAGCCCTTCCTTCACAATGCCACTCTGTCTCTCTTTATATTCAAACTTACTAGGGATAGGGACTGGACCTGTGCATGGGTGTAGGGAACTCTTGGTGAGGATACTTCCCCTACCAATGCAAGTTAGTACCTTCTCTGTAATTTGTAAGAGTTGCCCAGAACCCTCTGGGGTTAAGTGACTTGCCCAGGTCACAGCTGATATGTGTCAGAGACAGGACTTGAATCCAGATCTTCCTCATTTTTGAGACCAACTCACCATACACTATAAAGCAAGTAGGTGATACAGTGAATAAAGCGCCAGGCCTGAAGTCAGGAAGACCTGAGTTCCAATTTGACCTCAGACACTTAGTATCTGTGTGACCCTGGGCAAGAGACTTAAGCCTGTTTGCCTTAGCTTCCTCATCTGTAAAATGAGCTGGAGAAGTAAAAGGCAAACCACTTCAGTATCTGCTAGGAAAACCCCAAATGGGGTTACAAACAGTCAGACACAACTGAACAACTCAAAAATGATGCCACACCATTCCTCAATTCATACTTATAACAATTTTTCTCTAAATGTCACACTTCCGCATAGGCAAAGACCTTTGAAATCTACAATATTCTACGCATTGTAGATGCTCAATACTAAATATTGATGGATAACATAACATCTTGATGTTTGATGTTTCTACAGTATCTCCTATTATAGAAAACCTGAAATAATGCCCTCTAGATAATATAGCACTCTGATACACAGAATACGGCATCTTTTATAATAAAGCAATGAAAGTAATTTTGCAAAATGAAAGACAATTTAAAACAATCTGTAAAGGCAAATAACCAGGACAGACTTTTGAAACCTGTCAGGGCCACAAAATATTAATTTTTTTTTAATATCCCAGAGGCAACAGAACCACAGATGAATGAACATCATGCCTGTAACGGAAAAAAACAACAACCATACTTTAACCTTTGCTACTTTTTCACAACTACCACTCAAGCCTAAAATATGATTTAATCTTCTAACTCTAACACCTAGTACAGGACCTTTTGCATATAATAGGCAACTAATAAATATTTGCTAAATGACATTGGATTGAATTAAACCCTCCTCTCAGCTCATCTTCTGCTTTTTTACATTTTTTTCTCTACACTGCTGCCAAATTTATCTTCCTAATATACTACTTTAATTAGGTTTCTCCTTTGCTCAAAATTCAGATGATAAAAGCTCAAAATATGTCTTTATGGAGATTAAGACTGTTGTACCTGAGACTCTAAGAATGGGGGTGTAGGATGTGCTTGCTAAATCCAAAGAATGGGCACCTGAAACCCCATGTCATCAGAAAAGTTGCTGAAGTTTTCAACTAATAAGCTGCCAGTGAGGTAGTAGAGATGTTATCTGGTTTGTGTTTTCAGTTCCCAACTGGTGAGTTTTTTAAATTGAGTTTTCAGCATTCAGTTTCCTATCAGCATTCCTTTACACAGCCTGTCTCCCCTCCCCCACATCTGGAATTTACTCTGCCCTCACCTCTGACTATTATATTCTGAAGCTTCCTCAAGACTCAGGTCAGAGATCTCCAATTGAACTCTACTCCGCTTAAATTCAGCTATTTTTTTCTGTTCTCCCTAAGTTGTTAGTTCTCTCTCTCTTTCTCTCTGCACACTATCTGGTGTTGACTTCTCTGTGTATGTTGCATGAGCCTAAGTAAAATGAAAGTTTCTGGAGAACAGGGACTGACTTTTTATGTGTGTGTCTCTTGTAACTCCAAACACCTAGCACAACGCTTTGCATATAGATGCTTAGTAAAAGTTTGTTTTGAATTGACTGATGAGTCATGCATAGAGAGACAGAACTAGACTGAAAGCTGATTTGAGTGTGTAAGTTTGAGATCTCCCCAAAGACATTTGCAAAGACTGAATTAGGAAGAATCCAATGATATCCTGGAAGGCAGAAGGGAAAAAGGGGTAAATTTTGCCTTCTTAAGAGTTGCCTAAATTCTGGCTTAAGAACTAATCACCATTCCCCAACTGATACATGGTCACAGGATATGAACAGGCAGTTTTCAGAGGAAGAAATTAAAGCTATCTATAGTCATACGAAAAAATGCTCTAAATCAAAACAACTCTGAGGTACCATGTCATATCTGTCAGGTTGGCTAACATGACAAAACAGGGAGATGATAAATGTTGGAGAAGATGTGGGAAACTTGGAACACTAATTCATTGTTGGTGGAGCTGCGAGCTGATCCAAACATTCTGAAGAGTGATTTGGAACTATGCCCAAAGGGCTACAAAATGTGCATACCCTTTGATCCAGCCATATCGCTTCTAGGACTGTACCCCCAAGAGATCATAGGGTCCCACATGTACAAAAATATTTATAGCAGCTCTCTTTGTGGTGGTCAAAAACTGAAAATCAAGGGGATGCCTATCAATTGGAAAATGGCTGAATAAATTATAGTATATGAATGTAATGGATTACTATTGTGCTATAAGAAATGATGAACAGGAAGACTTCAGAGGGGCCTGGAAAGACTCTGATGTTGCTGAGTGAAAGGAGCAGGACCAGGAGAACTTTGTACATAGTGCCAACCACAGTGCACGAGGATTTTTCCTAGTAGGCTTAGAACTTCACAGCAATGCAAGGACTTAAAAAATTCCCAGTGGTCTTTTAAGGCAAAATGTCTTCCACATCCAGAGAAAGAACTATGGAATTCAATCACAGAATGTAGCAGATCATTTTCTTTTGTATTACGTTTTGATTTGTTATATGATTTCTCCCATTCATTTTAATTCTTCTATGCAACATGACTATGGTGAAAATGTATTTAATAGGAATGTATGTGTAGAACTATATAAAATTGTATGCTGTTGAGGAGGGAGGGGGAGGGAGGAGGAAGTAGGGGGGAAGGAGGGGGAGGGAGGGAAAAAATCTAAGTTATATGGTGGTAATTGTAGAACACTGAAAATAAATAAAATTTTAAAAAAAGAACTAATCACATAGGGAAACTTTCAGGTGAGTTTAGATTTTTTTTCTCTAAAAACATTTTTGTTGTCCATGGCTGGTCCAGTTCATCCCCTTAGAGGAACAGAGAAATGGAAAATATTCAAATCTAATGTAATGGAAAGGGGAAGGTAACTGATTAGAATGAGAGTATGAGAATCTCTCCTCTTCCCCCTTCAGAAAACTGAAGGAATAAAACAGCTGCTCCAGTTGGGATGAATAAGACTTTGTATTTTCTCTTTTCTTTTATGTTCCAGGAGCTTTTAGGTAGAGCAGCTAAATTGATATCCCTTCGTTAATAAATTGGGCTTTTCCTGAGAAGATGAAACCCTTTGGCAATGAATTGTTGGTTAAAAAACATTTAATAAATGGAACACAGAACAAAGACTTGAGGATCCAGACTAAGCTGAGGGCAATCTCTGAGGAAGTTGTTGTGGGGAAATTCCGAACTTGTGCCCGTAAAGGCATTATGAAGTCACCTCAGTTCAGTTCCTTTTGCCTATAATTTTGCTCTGTTTTTGTAGCCTGTTAAATTTATATCATCTGTTCCAAACAGGGGACCTATCTTTGTTGTTTGTTTTCTTACCCCCAACTCAGCTTTGCAAAACATTTTTATGTTCTTTTCCCTTTTTCTTTCCAACCTCACCTCATTATTTTAGGGATCTGTGATACTCATGTCCATTTTTCTTTGATTATGTGATCTTCTGTGCTTCTTAGATCTCTTTTTTCATTCTTTCATTCCCCCTCCCCTTTACCCTGTTAATCTAAGTTCAATGGAACGTTAACCAGGAAGCCATTTCAGTCTCCTTCAATACCTTTCCCCTTTTCATGGGGTCATAGGATCATAGATTTTGAACTTGAGAAGTCATATAGCCCAACTCTCTCATTTTCTGACCTTGGAGATTGCAAAAGTTTGCTTAAAAAAATCTCTGCTTCCATCTGGACCTTTTAGCATAATTTAATCTTAGATTTATAATCAGGAAACTGGGGGCCAAAAAATTTCACTGACTTGTCTAAGATGACAGAGCTAGTGGTGTCAGGAGCAGGATTTGAATGAAGCCACATGCTCTGACCACAAATCGAGTGCTCTCTCTTGTGATCAATTGAGATAGGTCCCTTTGTTATCCTTGGTACCAATTTTGATTGAGTCATCATTTTCTGAGAATCTTCCTTTCTTTTTGAGTTGTATTCTTGGAACATAGGATCGCATTGTCTTTTGATGAAATCAGTTTTCTTGAAGTCCAGAGAAAGTGTCTAACTATGTCCAACTTTTCCCTCTCTATCAGGGCTCCCTTGTTAATATAACTTTTTCCAAGGTACCTTCACCAACCAGTTCCTCTGCTACCACCATTTAATAAGCTCTCCTTCTTTGAAGTTCATGCCAACTGACAGTTACAATTCTTGTCCCACCATCCATACATAGATCTTTACTTTCCTCAATCACTTTAGCAATTGGTTTATAGTCTTTCCTCCCCATTCTCTGTTCCCACCATCTTTGACAACTTCACACTGAAGACCCTTCTCTTACCCTGACCTCTCAGTTCCTAGAAGCTTTTTTCCTGCCTTTCTTCAAGACTCAGCTAAAATCCCACCTTCAATAAGAATCCTTTTTCAATCCTTGTTAATGTTAGTGTCTTCCCTCTGTTATCCTTGATTTATCTTGTCTATATACTGTTTATACATGGTTATTTACATGTCATTTCCTCCATTAGATTGTAAGATCCTTGAGAGTAAAGACTGTCTTTCACCTTAGCTTGGACTATCTTTTGCCTTTCTCCATATCTCTGGTATGTAGTAGGTAACTAATAAATGTTTATTGACTGAATGAGTGACTCTTCAGTTCCTAGAACTTGTGTGCCTACTTTAATTTTGCCACCCACCAAAACGATCACATGCCAAACTTTGCAACCCACAAGATCTTGAATTCTGAAATATCCCTGACCATAATATTTTTTTAAAATAAAACTTCTTTTTCACCACTGTATTTCCTGAACTTCTCTTTACCTTCCTCATTATCTCTATTGCCTTTTGGCTTTTCTGGTCCTGATAATTCCCAACCCCAGATTTAACCTGACAATCTGTCATCTCTGCTATTGTCCTTGAACATTAGAGCAGTGAGTACCACAGGTAGTAACAACCCCTTGCTCACTTGATCCACTGTAATTGCATTCTAACTAACCTGCACCTTATTTTTTATCCCTTATTTTTTCCTCATCTGATTTTCCTGCAGTTACTATCTTCAGTATTTTTGTTTTCTGCAGCCTCCAACTCCATCCCCTAACTCCCTGTACTCTCAGCAAATCTCATCTCCTACTTTGCCAAAAACATTAAAATTATCCAATGGGATCCCTTTAATTTCTTTTCCTCCTCAACTTAAAATCTCCATCCTCCCTCTGGCCTTAGAGATTTCAAAAGTTTGCTTCCACCTGAGCCCTCGATCTCCTAGGGTTCCTTCAGCATGATTTAATGTTGGACATGGAATCAGGAAGATCTGTATTCTAATACCACTAACTTTGAGACCATGGACAAGTCACTCCACCTTTAACTAGATGTTCAATTAATTTTTATTAACCATTTACTATGCGCAAAGTGCTGTGTGGGTTCTGCTTCCCATGATCCTTCAGTACTTTCTTCCATTTGGGAAAAAGTCAGCCTCTATACCAACCTTACAAGCTGTCTGTCCCTCATGCCTGGAATGCTCTATTTTCTTGCCTCCACCTCTTGATATCTAGGGCTTAATTCACAATTCACTTCAAACACTACTTTCTGCTGGAGGCCTTCCCTATCTCTCCTTACTCTCTTTCCCCAAGCCCCCAGTCACATGAGTCTTCTTCTCTAAGATTATCTGCTCTACATCATTTTTTTGGAGGGGGAAAGTGAGGCAATAGGGGTTAAGTAACTTGCCCAAGGTCACACAGCTAGTGTCAAGAGTCTAAGGATGAATTTTAAATGGGGTCCTCCTGACTCCAGGGCTGGTGCTGTATTCACTGCGCCATGTAGCTGCCCCTCTGTATGTATCTTGTGTGTTCTTATTCATTTACATGTGTCCCCCATCAGTATGGAAATGCCATGAGAACTGGGTCTGTTCTTGTGTTTTATCTTTCTATGAGATTTAATTAGTCAAATGACCAGATAGTGTTACCAATTGTTTTTCTAGGCTTGATTCATCTTCATCTGTGACTTGAGAGAACCAATGAAGAAATCAGAAGAAAGTAATGGGAATCATCAGAAACATTTATATTCTGCATATTATTGGGCTCTCTGTTTTGTGTAGAGCTCTACTGTTGCCTGAAACAAATGAATTAACAACCAGCTGTTCTCAGGAGTTTCTTAAAAATGTTCTGATGGACATATCACCAGAAACTACCACAGTGGATCTATCCAACAAGTTTACATGTCAGCCTCAGGACTTGGACCTTAGTCCTTTCTCTAAGCTCAAAGTTTTAATTCTCTCTCATAACAGAATCCAGCACCTGAATATGAGCATCTTCCAATTCAACAAGGAATTAGAATACTTAGACTTATCTTACAATCACCTGAGGAATATTTCTTGCTATTCACTTCCGGCACTCAAACATTTAGATCTCTCTTTTAATGACTTCAACAATATTCCCATTTGCCAGGAGTTTGGCAGCATGTCACAACTGGAATTTTTAGGATTGAGTGGGGCACAGCTACGAAAATCAGATTTACAGAAAGTGGCTCCTTTGCCCCTAAGCACTATCTTCCTGGGCTTAAAGCAACTTTCTTACTATGAAGAAGACAGCTTACCCCTCTTAAACACTGAGAGGCTTTGTATAGTCTTTCCAGAGAATGCTGATTATAGATTTATTTTGCATGATGGGATCCGTACTTCAAAAATCTTGGAAATGACAAATATCAATATGGATCAATTTATAAGCCATGAAAGTCAGAAGAACCCTCTTTTAAGGAGCCCAAAGGGTTCTAAAACTTCTCAGTTGTTACTCAGTAATGTAGACGGACCTTGGCAGGAGTTCTTGCAAATACTGCAGTTTATTTGGCACTCATCAATTCAACAATTACAAATACAAAATTTGACCATTGGTGCCCAAAGTGAATTTAACTTCAAAGCATTTAATTATTCTAATACTTTGATGAAAGCCCTGAAGGTGGAGCATGTGACTGTTAAGATATTTTCCTTCTCACAAGAAGTAATCTACTTGCTCTTTACTTGCATGGACATTGAAAACTTGACAATATCAGGCGCGAGGATGCCACATATAATTTTTCCTAATTATCCCACCAAATTTCAGCATTTGGATTTTACCAACAATACCTTGACAGATGAATTATTTAGAAACACTCTTCAGTTGCCACATTTGAAAACTTTAATTTTGCAAAGGAATAAATTAGAAATGCTTTCCACAGTGAGTTCCTTTGCTATCAAAACATCCTTGGAACACTTAGATCTAAGTCAGAATCTGCTACAGTATGCTGATGAAGCAGATTGCTACTGGCCAGAAACCCTCACTACCATGAATTTGTCATCCAATAAATTTATTGGCACTGTTTTCAAATGCATACCAAAGAGCATCCAAGTGCTTGATCTGCATAGTAATGACATTAGGACCATCCCCAGAGAAATTGCTGATTTGAAAGCTTTAAGGGAGCTAAATGTTGCCTTCAATTCTCTAACTGATCTTCCTGGGTGTGGTCATTTCCAAAGACTTTCTGTGCTAAATATTGAAATGAATTCCATTATTAGCCCATCTCTTGATTTCTTCCAGACTTGTCAGGAGATCCAGTCATTAAAAGCAGGAGGCAACCCGTTCCGATGTGCCTGTGACTTAAGAAACTTCATCAACCTAGACATAAAATTCCAAGGCTTGCTGATTGGATGGCCAGATGCATATACCTGTGAATATCCTCCAACTCTAAAGGGAATCCCATTAGAGAATGTTGATCTGCCAGAATTACTCTGTAATACGCCCCTATTGGTTGCTGTCATTCTGATAGTTGGTTTAATCTGTATAGTTGTCATAGCAGTTCTCTGCATCCGCTTTGATTTGCCCTGGTACCTGAGGATGATAGCTCAGTGGACACAAATCCAGTACAGAGTTAGAAATGTGTCCCTAGAAGAACTCAAAAGAACAATCCAATTTCATGCTTTTATTTCATACAGTGAAGGTGATTCTCTCTGGGTAAAGAGTGAGCTGATACCAAACTTGGAGAAACAAGATAGTTCTGTATTGCTTTGTCTCCATGAGAGACACTTCATTCCAGGCAAGAGTATTGTTGAAAATATTATAAACTGCATTGAGAAAAGCTACAAATCTATCTTTGTTTTGTCCCCTAACTTTATTCAGAGTGAATGGTGCCATTATGAACTTTACTTTGCCCACCACAATCTACTCCATGAAGGTTCTAATAATTTAATTCTCATATTATTGGAACCAATTCCCCAGTATAGCATTCCTACCAGGTATCATAAACTAAAAGCTCTCATGGCACAAAGAACCTATTTGGAATGGCCCAAGGAGAAGAATAAACATGGGCTTTTCTGGGCTAACCTGAGGGCTGCCATTAATATTAATTTATCAGAATCTGGAAAGATGGACAAATCACAGACAATTTCAGAGTTGTAAACATCTTCGTGAAAGATGGAACGTGGAACTGAATTTCATTTTTATGCATTTCCCTTCAATAAATCATTGAGTATTCAATGGACAACTACTATGAATTTGCAATGTAGCACAATGTGGCGACATGTCCGTAATCCAAGTTACTGGGAAAGCTGAGGCTGGCTGATCTCTTGAGCTTGGGAAGTCTAAGTTGCATGTGGCTACCCACTAAGTACGGCATGGTGGTTGGATTTGGGGAGTGTGGGAGAACAGAGGAGTCTAGGTTGCGGTAACCGAAGAGGTTAAAACTCCCACGCTGATCATTTTTGAAATCAGATTGTTGTCTGCTGAATGGTTGTCAGGGATCAGCTTCCAACTTCGGAGATATAGAGAGACCCAGTCTTTGAAGTAATAATAAGAAGAAGAAATGAATGGATGAATCATAATAAAGAGAAAATTAGATGATAATTAAGTATTAAACTGCACAATATGGACTCTAAATTCAATTGCAATAGGACCACAGAGCTAGAACAGGAAGGGACCCCAGAGTCATCCAGTTAAATCCCTTCTTTTTTTTTAGGTGAGGGATTTGAAGCCCAGAGAGATTAAATGACTAGTCCAAATACTCATTGAATGGAAGGATTGCTCCTGGCTGGAGTAGTGAAAGAAAGTTTCATGAACTGGTGGGCGTTCAGTAGCAATCTTGAGGGATGAGCAAGCAGGAATATTACGTCTTGGACTGTGACTTGAAATTTATAAGGAAGGAAACTTGAGATCTTATAAAAAGAGACAATAGGATTTCTACAAGTCATACTTTCCCGAATCATCGTGAATACTTTTGTTAACAAATCAATTGACAAGTCAATGAAATGGGAATCTTGTAACTCATTAGGATCTGCTGGATCCTCTAAATTCTGTGATCCTTTATTGAATTTATTTACATTTTTAGCTCACATTCCTCAGAATGTTGTAAGTTAACTACCTTTTCAGGTACCTAACTTAACTTTAGTAGCCTTGAGGTACTAAAAACACCTTCTACAACCTAAAAAAGATGACCCCAAGTTCTTGATTTCTGAGATACGATCATCACTAGCCTTGGCCCATTAATAGAGCTCTGAACTCACATTGACTAGGTTCAATCTTGATGATGTCTCAGTCACAACACAGTGGTTTGCTTGGTCCCTACCCAAGGCAACTCTTGGAACAGCTGAATTTAGCTCACACACAGGAATATTTAGTTCCCCTATAAACAAGTAAGGCAACAAAGCTAATGACATAGAAAAGTTTATGAAAAGTCAGGGTAGAAGTGAGGAGTGAATATGCTGCAGGCATGCAAGGCAGCCTATATAAAGGGGGAGACAGGATATAGGGTGTTTAGTGAGTAAGTAGAAGTTCTCTGATGTCAGAGGACAGAGCTTCAAATTATACCCCTTATAGTCATACTGTGTGATTGTGGGTGGGTCAATTAATCTTGCTGGACCCGAGTTCCCTCATCTATAAAATGAGATGACTTGACTACATGGGTGTCTGAGATGCCCTTTAGCTCCAGGAATATATTCCTATCAGAAGTAAAGTAGAGCGGAGACATTATTGTCCTGGCCTGGTTTGTAAGGGAACACTCTTTCCCAGGTAAATGCTATTTCTTTTTCCTGCTGCCTAGAAGGTCATTCAGTCTCTGCAGAATAAACTCATAACACTGATAGGTGAAATTTCAGGAGCATGAGAGGAATCAGAGACCTCATTGAAGGGCAGTATTGGACGGTTTTTGTCTCTCTCCTGTTGGAACCCTGGTTTGCTCCTTTATTCCAACAGTTGCATACCCATTCTTCTACTTTTCTTCTTCAACTGGCAGTCCTCTAGCCCATCAGCATCCTCTTCTTCCTCCTCCTCATCAACAAGCATTTGTTAAACATCTACACTAAACACCTATACCAGGCATCGTGCTAAGGGCTGTAGCTACAAAGAAAGGTAAAAACAATCCCTGCTATCAAGGCATGCAAACTATGTACACACAAACAAGATGTATTCACTAAGAAGGGGAGGTAACTTCAGTGGGAAGGGGATGGAAGGAATGGAGAAAGCTTCTTGAAGAAAGTGAGTCTTGAAGGTAGGTAGAAAAAGCCAGGAGGTTGGAGGTGAGGAGGGAGGCAATTCCAAGCAAGGGGAGAGAGGAGCAGCCATTGAAAAAGGCACAGAATTGGAGGTTGAGTGTCACATGGGAGTAACAACCAGAAGATCAGTGTTCAGTATGTGAAGGAACATAAAGTGTAATAAAGCTGGATAGGTAGAAAGGCCTTAGGGTATGAAGGGCTTTAACAGCATCCTCAGAATGTCACAGCTTCCACAGTCTTTAGCTTCCCTCACAATTGACATCACTTTTTCCTCCTATTGACATAAATTGCAATTCCACTGCAACACATGCTCCTATATTTTGTAATAAATAAACTACCCCCCTGCATCCTCCAAGCCCTATAATTTTTGTGCCCATAAATATGTGGAAGGGTGATGTAACAGAAAACATTTTCATGGTTCAAAATGGCTCAACATGAGATCTCAAGTTGTTCTTTGTTTTGTAAATTTAATAATGTAATAGTGTCCTGTTAGCCACATAGATGCCTCTGCACATAGTAAATGCTTAATAAATGTTTATCGACTGAATGAATGGCTAGAATATTTGGAAGTGTTTGATATCTAGAAGGTAGATCTTTTTAGCAAATCATCCTTAAGAAATAAACTAGAGTAGAAAACAAAACTGTTCAAAGCAGCTAGTACCTTGTAAAACATATAGATTTTGAAAGCTAGTTCAACTCCATTAATGACTGAGCATAAGTCTTAGGTTATTGTCTCTGTAGTAATCAAAACAAGTAAAATTGCCTAAGATACTAAAAAGGAAGGGTAAATGACTGGGTGAATATTTGAAAGGATTGGGTGTGACTCCACCCTCAGTTTTCCTTCTTGTTTCACATCCTGTTAGACTCCACTTTTCATGAGGGATAGCAGAGGGGCAGTTTTCCTTATTCCTCACCCCAGAAACCCTAAGTTCATTCTCACATGGCAGATAAAAAGCATGTCCTGTCTAGTCAAGCCTAAGTTTGGGTTTTTTGGGGCATGCCTATTTTACATATGTTCTTCCTTCATCCTAGATAAAACAAATATCTATCCTGAGCCATATCTTTCAGGCTTGGAAATGGCCTTGTGAGTTTGAAAGGTTCAGAGTTCCTGGGTCCTTTTGGTTGTAGCTGACTGGCAGCAAGGGGAGGTGTCTATAGCAGAAGACAGAGGAGGAATTATTTGGACAGTGCAGAACCAAGGTGAAACATAAAATGCCTAATTCATAGTCCCACGAACTGTTCCATGTTTAAAGGAGGTTTCCTCTGAAAAGCTATAACAATAATTGTAAGTTTAGTTACTGAATCCTTTTTTAAGTCAGTTTGTCAATGTGAGTTTTTCAGGATTTCTTTTAAGTATAAGAAAGACATACCTGTTGTAGAGGAAATAGAGACTAGACTTGTGGCTTCATTGGTATAGGAAACTCCCAGATGAAGGAAATTGTTTCTACTAATGTAAGTCCACACTCTCGATGCAACCCAAAATCTTAGATAACAGCCTGGAACACTGAGAGATTAAATGATTTACCAAGGGTTACAGAGCCAGGATGTGTCCAATGCTAAACCTGAACGAAGATCTTTTGGCATCATCTGGCTCGCTATTCACTATCCCATAATTCCTTTTATCTGCTTCATAATGCAATTAAATTGGACATTGAGTATCTTTCTATTCTTTCCTTTGGGAAGATCCTAGACATGAATTACAACTTAAAATATAAGTAAATTTGGCCCTGATGTGTAAGGGTCGAGGTTTAATGCACCGAATTTGGAAAGAAGGGAGTCTAGTCCTCCATCTTATTAGAGGACAGACTTTCCCATGACTGAACAAGGTCCAAATCATATACCTGGGTTCAGAGTTTAGAGAAGTGAGGAAAAAATGGCAGTGCCTAGCCTTTTGAGTCCAGAAGCAGTGTGCGTGTGTGTGTGAGTGTGTGTGTATGTGTATGTGTGTGTGTGTGTGTATGGACAGAAGATTCCAGGAATCATGTGGGTATCTATAAATATATACACACCTACATATGCATGTACATATACTTATGTGTGTGTGTGTATATATATAGATAGATATAGATATATATGTATATCTATCTATCTATATATATATATATGCTTTATTGTATAGGTTGCTGAATAAGGTCATCAGCACTAAAGCATTAAGGGATCAACAGTCTAGATCTGGAGGAGTTACCAACCATTTCAGTCAACTAGTCAACTAGCATTTTAAAAGCAAATACTATGTGCTAAGTGCTGGGGATCTAAAGAAAGACAAAAGATAGTCCCTGCTCTCAAAGGGCTCACAGTCTAATAAGGAACACAAAATGCAAATACTTATGTACAAACAAGATCCATACAGGATGAGCTTAGAAATAATCAACAGATGAAGACATAAGAATTAAGGGGAGGACATTGGAAAAGGCATCCTGCCTCTATGTCTCCATTACTGATTTTACCACATGCACACCAGCATCTACAAAAAGGGCTAATCCTTGGCATTATGTCCCATTGTTTCTTCTTTCAATTTAGTCTCTAGTGAGAAAGCAACTCTTGTTCTAGCCAAGGCCAAATCTTTCACATGTATCCTTGGTGCCACCTGCATACACACACACACACACACACACACACACACACACACACACACCCCTTTATCCTTAATCTCTCTCCTGAGCTCCAGTTCTACAACACCAGCTGCTTGATAGATTTTTCCACTTGGATGTGTCATAGGCATCTCAGACTCTGTATGTCTAAAATAGAATTCATTATCTTCTCTCTTCTAGCCCCACTTCCAACCTTCTCTAATTCTAAGGTCAACACCACCTTCTAGAGAAAATAACAAGCCAAGCATTGTACAAGGTGTTACAGATCCAAAGACGAAAAGGAAAAAATCCCTGTCCTCAAAGAGGTTTTATTCTATGAAGAGAGGCAACATGGGTATATATAGGTATATGCAAATACACACAAAGTGGGTTATTAGCAGCTGGGGAGATCAGGTCAGTCAACAACATTTTATTAAGCATTTGCTATGAGCCATGCAACATGTTAAATGTTGGGAATATAGAGAAATACAAGAACACTGTTACTGACCTTTAGGAGCTCAGTCTGGAAGGGGGTGGGATTATGTAAATAACTATTACACACAAGAAAAGGTGAAGGTAGTCCCAGAAGAAGGATCAGAAAGCTTCAGAGGGAAGGTGGTTCTTGAGCTGTGTTTTATAAGAAATGAGGAATCCTAAAAAGTACAGGGAAGAAGGAACTGCATTGCTGTGATGGGGAGAGCCAGTGGAAAGGCACAAATGTTATATTTATTATGTGAAGGACAAAAGAAGAATGTCTGAAAGGAAGTAAATAATTTAGAGTAAGACTAGAAAGGTAGGTTGGGACCGGGTTATGAGGGACTTTAATTTGATCCTAACACCAATAGAGACACTGGAGTTTACTTAGTAAGGGAGTAATAGGTCCTACTTGGGCATTAGGAAAATCCCTTCGGCAGTTGTGTGGAAGGTGGAAGGGGAGAAAGAGAGAACTGAGGCAGGAAGACCAGGATGAAGCCCTACTCTAGGAGAACTATGATGAGGGCCCAAACTACATTGGAATTAGAGAGAAGGGAACGACTGTGAGTGACATTGTGGAGGTAAAGGGAAAAGATTTGGCAACTGAAAAGCTCTGTGATTAAGGAGTTGAGGAAAATGCCAAGGTTGTGAACCATGGGATTCACTGTCTATCTTCCAGTGAAGGATGGTTGTACTCTTCCCAGAAACAGAGAAGTTAAGAAGAGGGTGGGGAGGGAGTGGAGAGATCTTGAATTGTGTTTTGCACATGTTGAGTTTGAGGTGCTTCTCTAAGCATCCAGTTCAGAATGTCCAGTGGACAGTTGGTGATGAGAGCTGGAGGTTAGGATAGTTGGATATATAGACTGAGAATTAGCTTAGAAATGATCATTTAAACCACAGGAACTAATGAGGTTATTCGATGAGATCAGGATGGAGCATGGTGGTATATCCACAATTAAAGGCCATGCCACAGATGAGGATCTAACAAAGACCAAGGAAAAGTAATCAGACAGGTGTAACACCAAGCCCAGCAGCACACCTAAGGGTGGCTGCTGGGAACATGTAGGGTTGAATCGCGCAGTATAATAAGCGCTCTATTTAGAACTGAACCTTACTCAAGAAACTAAAGCATAACATTCACAATCCGTAACAGCACAGCAACTTATTACGAGGGTGGCCACATGACATTAAACAAAATATTTCATTCAGTAAATCCCATAACACTCAGCATGTAACATGGCACATGGCATGTATCATTGCATTCAGTATATACTCTACTCCTGGGTTACAATAGGTTACAATCCCCTTAATCAAAATAGAGGGCCAAGTAAAACCCTCTTGGGGGTGTGTCCTTCTCCTCACACTGCTGTTGCAGGCTCCCACCTGGCACTCTCAGGTGAAACAACTCCACCTCCTTGGTCCCAAAACATCCCAAGGGGGCATGGCAGGAAAGCATTCTCACTGCTCCTGTCTTGCTGCAAAACCTCCATCTCGACTCAGGGCCAAGTCCCGATGGCTCTTCCTCCTGCAATCGGTGGGCCAATGGCTCCCAGTTCTTGCCTGGATTCCTGTTCCTGCTCCAGGTCTCAGCTCACCAGGGCTGCTCCATGCCAAGCTCTCCTTGCTCCTGCCTGAGTCCAGGCACAGCAGGCTCCAGAGGCTCCTGCCCCAACTTCTGTCTCTGGGAAAACAAAGCTTAAATAGGGCAACAACAGTATTTACACACATTACCAGCACCATCTCAATTCACTTTTAAAACCTGAAGGTTCCTTGATAACAGCTCTTAAGAAGAAGTTAAGCTGAACCTCCTGGGGAGGGGGGTGGGTTTCCGTCCTTCAGCTCAATTCACTTCTATAACTGGGACCTCCTTCAGCGAGCCTCTGCTGCCTTATCAATGCTCCAGGCTCAATGCTCATTTTCTTATCATCTTTATTGTATTTTCCCTTCATTTTCTTCTTCTGGGTTCACATTCATGGGTTGGGGGCTGGGGCTGGGGCATGGAGAAGCTCTGAGTCTCCAAGATACTGGTCTTCTTCAGCAACGAAGGATGAACACACATGGGGTGGGGGGAGGGTGGAGAAGAGGGGCCTTAACAACTGCTACTCAGAGTCATGTTCAGGACATCTAGAATTCTCAGGAGTGAGCCCCAAGCAATATCAGTCTTTCAGCTTATATACATGGTTTTATTCGGCATCTGATTGGCTGAGCCTACATGCATAGTCCATGTGAGTAGCATGCTCACCCGACTGACTCAGTGCAGAGAGCCTACCTGAGCAGCCCAGAATCTCAGCATCTCATTGGCTCAGTGCCCAAAGGTGTGAGAACCTACTCTCCTCAACACCTAATGTCAAAGGAGATTAATCCTTCAGATTTAGCCTGAGGCTGGGAAACTGAATTTCAAAAGAAAAACAAAAATCCTACCTTACTGGCAGCTACAACAGGTAGGAGGGAAAGTAGAAAACCATTTCAGTAAAACCCAGAGGGGAAATAATGTCTAAGAGAAGATGGTATTCAACACTATCTGATACTGTAGAAAAGTTAAAAATGATAATGGTTAGGAAAAGCACATCAGTTATGAAAATTAAGAGATCACTGATGATTTCGGAGAGTAATTTTAGTTCAGTGATGAGGTCAGGAGTCAGATGGCAAAGAGTTAAAAAACTGGCAAAAGAAGAAGTGAGTACAGATAACTATTTCTGGGTGTTTGGCTGTGAAAGAGTATTTGGCACATAATAATTGCATAAATACTTGTCGACTGATTGAAAGAGAGAAGAGATATGCGTTGATAACTAGTAAAAATAGTAGGATCTAGTGAGAGGTTTTTGTTTGTTTATTTTATAATGATGTAGGAGATAGGAGTGTAGACAGCAGGGAAAGAGCCATTAGACATAAAGAGTCTGTAGATTATAAAGAGAGGGATATGATTGTGAGGGCATTCTGCAGGACAAGGGAGCAGATGGCATTAAGGATATTATTAAAGCTTTGGCCCTAGCTAAAAGAAGGCTCATTTCCTTACCAGAGACTGACTCAAAGGAAGAGAAAATGCCAAATGAGGTCAAGGGGTCTGCCAGGTTCTCAACCTCCTCTGAAGTCATACTCAACTTGCTGGGCAGCTAGGTGGTGCAGTGAATAGAGCACCAGGCAGGAGTTGGGAGGACCTGAGTTCAAATCTGACCTCAGACACTTGCCACCTACTAGCTGTGTGACCTTGGACAAGTCACTTAACCCCCATTGCCTCATCCTGGGTCATCTCCAGTCATCCTGATGAATATCTGGTCACTGGATTCAGATGGCTCTGGAGGAGACGTGAGGCTGGTGACCTGAACAGCCCTCCATCACTCAAAACAAAGTCAAGCGCAAGTCATGTCATCATTTCTCTAATGGCGTGGTCTTCTTTGGCAACGAAGGATGAACACACATACACTCAACTTGTTACTCTCCTTCATTCCTCCATAGTCAAATGTTGTCAATTCAACTAGTTCATCTTCTCAACACAGCCAGCAATGTTACATCTGTGTTCACCAGTCTTCAAGGGCTCCCAACTGTCTGTAAGATAAAATACAAATTCCTCAGCCTAGTATTTAAAGTCTTCCACAATATTGCTCCAACCTACCTTTCCAGACTTATTCTACATGACTTCCCTTAACATACATGGCATTTCAGCCAAAGACTAGCTCTTCCTTGGCCTTTGTGCTCAGTCCATAACTCTGGAAAGTTCTTCTTTCTCACTTTTTAGAAGAGAATCTTTAGCTTTCTTTAAGACCCAAGTCAGGAGCCCTCTTCTACATGAAGCCTTTCCTGGTTCTACCATTATTATTTTTCCTTCCCTCCTAAAATCACTCTGCATTTGTTTATGTACAACAAGGGTTCTAAAACTTATTTACTCATGGTACAATATGCTTTGTTAGAAGAATTGTGGCACACTGAATGTTTAATTTGACATTGCTGCAAAAAAGTCAGGCTACTCAAGCATGTGCAGTTTTCCCTTCAATAAGAACAGCCCTTTTTAAAAAAAAAAATTATTTATTTAAGTTTTCAACATTCATTTCCAAAAAATTTCTGGGTTCCAAATTTTCTCCCCATTTCTCCCCTCCCCCACCCCAAAATGCTGAGCCTTCTAATGACCCCTATCACCAATCTGCCTTCCCTTCTAACATCCCTCCCTTCCCTTATCTCCATCTTCTCTTTTGTAGGGCAAGATAAATTTCTATACCCCATTACCTGTATTTCTTATTTCCTAGTTGCAAGAATAATATTCAACAGTTGTTCCTAAAACTTTGAGTTCCAACTTCTCTTCATCCCTCCCTCCCCACCCATTCCCTTTGGGAAGGCAAGCAATTCAATATAGGCCATATCTGTGAAGTTTTGCAAATGACTTCCATAATAGTCGTGTTGTGTACGATTAACTGTATTTCCCTCCATCCTGTCCTGCCCCCCATTTATTCTATTCTCTCTTTTGTTCCTATCTCTCCCCAAGAGTGTTGACTTCTAATTGCTCCCTCCTCCTATTGCCCTCCTTTCCATCATCCTCCGCACCCTGTTTATCCCTTCTCCCCCACTTTCCTGTATTGTAAGATAAATTTTCATACCAAAATGAGTGTGCATTTTATTCCTTCTTTGAAGTCAAATGTGATGAGAGTGAGCTTCATGATTTTCTCTCACCTCCCTACTTTGTCCCTCCTCTGAAAAGTAATTTACTTGCCTCTTTTATGAGAGATAATTTGCCCCCTTCCATTTCTACCTTTCTCCTCCCAATATATTTCTCTCTCACTGCTTAATTTTATTTTTTTAAAGATATGATCCCATCCTATTCAATTCACCCTGGGCTCTCTGTCTCTCTCTGTCTCTCTCTCTCTATGTATGTGTGTGTGTGTGTGTGTGTGTGTGTGTGTGTGTGTAATCCCACCAACTACCCAGATACTGAAAAAAGTTTTCAAGAGTTACAAATATTGTCTTTCCATGTAGGAATGTAAACAGTTCAACTTTAGTAAGTCCCTTATGACTTCTCTTTGCTGTTTACCTTTTCATGCTTCTTTTCATTCTTGTGTTTGAAAGTCAAATTTTCTTTTCAGGTCTGCTCTTCTTATCAAGAATACTTTAAAGTCCTCTATTTCATTGAAAAACCATATTTTCCCCTGAAGTATTATACTCAGTTTTGCTGGGTAGGTGATTCTTGGTTTTAGTCCTAGTTCCTTTGACTTCTGGAATATCCTATTCCACACCCTTCGATCCCTTAATGTAGAAGCTGCTAGATCTTGTGTTATCCTGATTGTATTTACACAATACTTGAATTGTTTCTT
>CM053772.1:196384297-196427373 GCA_028658325.1 Potorous gilbertii
AAGGGAATGGGTGGGGAAGGAGGGATGGGGAGAAGTTGGAACTCAAAGTTTTAGGAACAACTGTTGAGTATTGTTCTTGCTACTAGGAAATAAGAAACACAGATAATGGGGAATAGAAAGTTATCTGGCCCTACAGGACAAAAGAGAAGATGGGGACAAGAGAAGGGAGGGACGATAGAAGAGAGGGCAGATGGGTGATATGGGTAATTAGAATGTTCAGTGTATTGGGGAAGGGGGAGGGGACAAATGGGGAGAAAATTTTGGAACCCAAAATCTTGTGAAAATGAATGTAAAAAGTTAAATAAATTTATTTTAAAAAAAATTTTGTTTGAGAAGCAATACAAAGTTACTCAGCTAAGGCTTTTAACATCTCTGGTCCAAAAAGTCTTTCTGTGAGCAGGTTAGTGTGCTGATAAAATATTCTGAAGAATGTTTGCTATCCAAACACAACCACAGGAGTTTAAGCAAAAATGAAGTCAAAGTCCACAGACACACAGGTTGTTACAAAAGTCACACAGGCAGTCAAGTAGCACATAAGGACTATGAACCCAGATCCTCTGCCTAAAAAGTACCTAGGTGGAACACTGGCTACAATGAGGGGCGTGGAGCCAGGAGCAAGGTCCCAAGCTCAGATCAAGCCTCAGACACTGACCAGCTATGGCCCTAGGCAAATCATTTAACCTCTTTACTTCAGTTTCTTCAACTCTAAAATGTTATTAGCACCTACCTTCCAGGGTTGCAAGAACCAAATTGGTTAAATACCTGGCACATAATAGATGCTATATTAATGATAGCTATTACTTATAAAATGTTTTACTTATTAGTGTGCCTTCTACTTCTCTTCGTTTTGTGGCTTTTCCCTTTCTACATAACTAATTGTGTACGTAAGGGAAGGTCTCTAGCAGTAGACCAGAGGTTTTTCCCTTTCAGGAAGCGTCTTTTACTCTCTGATCTTTTGTGGGTCATGCATAATAATCACGTGATCTCATTTAATATTCAGATGGTTTTATTAACAAGTTTATAATACATATATTGCATATGGTATATAGTATATGAGGACTGTACAGTACAAATTTATGTTCACAGTTTGACATGACAAAATGTCATTACTGAATTCCCATTGGACTACCAAAGTAGAAACAGTGAAGGTACATTAAACATTCACATCTTTAGTAAGAAAGATTACCAAAATGTTTCAGTATTTGCAAGGTATACTAATGCATGCTAAAAACCTTTTACCCATTCAGTCTTATTAGCTTATAAAATATATTACACTTTATTAAAAATTTCTGCATAGTTTACACAAGTATTAAAGTACTGTAAATGTAATAATCCTGCTATACTGGCAGGTATGGTTTAAGAGATGCTAAGCAGATTATTTTGACCCTCTAACATTAAGTACGTAAATAGCATGGGGAAAAAAGTGCTAGAATTTGTAAAACATAACATTGTAGCCCTCATTTAATGCGTGTAAAATGGCTTTATTTTAGGAAGAATCTTTAGTTATTTTAGAAGTTGTTAACCTCGACTGAAAGGAGAACACAACATACTCTGACCAACTTTATGTACTCCAGAGATTAATTAAGAACTATGGTATATTTTTTAAACAAACCAGATCACTGCCCAACCTGCTTCCCTTGAAAAGATTGTCTTTAAAAATTATCTGATCACAAATGACACACAGGGCTATACAGTATCAGCAAAATCATCTAAAATTCTTTATTAGTGCAATACTGATAGTGCAGATCAGTTTCATTTCAAAAAATATACGTCCAGTTCTCCTATGAATCTGTTTCAAGGCTCTAGAGAACCTTCTGCTAATTTAGCATCTCCTTAGTTGCATGTAGTAGCTATTTTGCTAATACATTCCCCAACCCAAAAGTCCATTATTAGAAAGTTAATGCCCATTGAAGATGTAGATTCACATTTAAAAACTCTACCATAAGACAGATTTAATGTCAATTTCCTGATTTCTTCCCCATGACACTTAAGTAATTCAAGAAATCCTATAATGGAATTAAAAAAAAAATTCCACGTATATAAACAATTATAGTTCATTACGGATGTTGCTACTAAAACCACCATTGAGAATGATAGGGTATATAACATAAAAATATGTTCAAGGGCATTTCAAGATTATGCTGGATGAGTCCTTCCACAATAAACAGCTAAAAATTGCTAAAAGACTAGAACTTTCATCTATGATAGTAAAATACAATATTCATCAAGGAGAATTTGGTAAAAGGCCAAATATTAAACTAAAAATACAGAGGAACACAATCATTTCTCAGGGTTGCTTTCCCTTTTGTTAATTGTTGATGGCTCTTTTATTACTGAAACAAACCAATGCTAAACAAATGAAAACGCACTGATGATTTATCTTTGAAGGCTTGTGTTCACTATTTCTAACATAAAATGCCAAATAGGCAAACCATAAACTTCAGTGCACCCATCCCATTATACAGACCAATACAAGTAACAGAATCATACAGGTTACTTTTTTGAGGGTACAACACCACAAATTATGGTCATTTGGTCAGATGCCCTTTTAATTCCTTTCCATGTTGGTTCTTGAGGATGTTAACTGCAATTCAAGATATTCTGGCAACAAAGCCCTTCATGTTATTTTTTTTGGAGGGGGAAGAAGGAATCAAATTATGAATTTTTTTTTTAATCCATAAACTGAATAAAGTTCTGCAATACTTAGGAAAAAAAAACTAATTCAGATAAGCCAAGATAACATATTCATTCCCAAACATCTTATCAAAATATAGTAATCTCACTCTTAAAGTGGGTCATCCATGCTGGAGAAATTGGGCATAGAAATTGGAAAAACACAATTATTTCATATTTGACTTGCTGGAAAATGACTTGGATTTCCCGATGCTTCGTTTACTACCATCCCAACTGGCTGTTCCACATAATTCATCCAGGATTCAAAAGGTGATGGAATCTTCAAAGACAGTGAATTACACAACCCTTCTTTTGTAACCCGTTAACTTTTTTTTTTTAAAAACAGCATCAGTTGAATGGTACCAAGGGATAAACTCACGTGCTCCTTTCCTCCCTGTGCCAAAGAACGGCAACATTTGACCATAGGTGCCCACTTTTTGTCCTGGGTGCCCCTCTGCTAATTTAGAACACAACATATGTACTCCCAAATATCCAATAGTGATGGTAGTGTTCAAAAGTTAGCTTTTGAAGAACTTCCTCACGGGATTAGTGCTGCTTATTTCAGATTCTAATTCAAGTAGGGGTCACAACTTTGGTATGCTCATCCTGCTGTTCGGATACTTACAATGGATGGAATCTTGTCAGGGGTTGGGGATTTCTGAGCATGCTACTCAGTAAGGGGAATAATTGTGAATCGACAGACATGAATCCCTCCCTGAATGGTGGTTTGCTCAATTGTTTAGAAATCTGCTACAGAAGTATAGGGGGTGTGTGTGTGTGCTTTGTATTAACTAGCTATATTTACAAGTGTCACTTAGAGGTCTTAAATTGAATGAATCTACCAAAGCATTAACAGATGCTTCTTTAAGAGGTTTATTATAAACACAGATGAGAGCCAAGTTGGCACATTATAGCTCATGCAGAATCCAGTTTCTGCATAAAAGTATGTGTGTATGTAACCTATTAGGTTATGGGAATATTAAATATTTCATGGTTTGAAAGCTATGCGCAGATATAAGATGCCATTGGGAACCCAAAAGATTACTAAGCTAAAGAAGGCATTTTTTCCGCACTGTTACCTTGATCAACTCTTCAATTATTCATCTATATGGTTGCACGGATGACCCAATGTTAAAGAACTTAGGTGGTTTTGTGCTTTATCATGGTGCGAACGTGCTCAGGCATGCACAGAACATGGGCTGAGTATGGTGGAAGACCCCAGGGCTAGGGATGAGGCGGTGGGAAAGCAATCTCCTTCACCTTTGCCATGAGGTGTAACATAAGGGCTGATGAAAATGCTTTCCCAGGGTGTGCCAGCACACCGGCCCATGCCAGAAGTGTGCTTATGCTGGTGTATCTGACGTTCTGGGGATCTGAAGCCCTTCAAACAAAACAATAGATTCAAAGAGGCAGTCTTAACACCAGGTTACCCAGATCTCCTGGTCTCTCCCCCAAACCCAATCCCCAGTTCTCCTTGCTCCCCACTTTATGATGGACATAGAGGGCATTCATTCCCTCTCAGACCGCAAGAGCAGCAGTAACTCATTGGCCCATTTTAAAAGCATTTTCTACTGGGCTGATACAGGAAGGTAGAGACAACGAATACTGCCAAAGAACGTAATTTAGATGAGATGATAAATCCAGTTTCTGACAAGTGGGATCCACTGAGAATAACGAAGAGTTGGCCATATTATCGTCTCACCTTCAACAGTTTTAGTTAACCTTTTTTCCATCAAACAAGTTACTAGAGTACATAAGCATGAAGATCTCTGGCAAGAACTAGCAGTCTGGATATTGTATTTCTAATACATTTACTGGTTTGTCAATATACGATGACTGAATACACGGAGAAACTGACAAATGGCTATGTTAATTTACACATTCCCTTATTTGCAGTACATTAAACATGTCTATAGGAAGGGTTTGCTTAGCATCCCCAGAAAAAAAAAAGTGTTCACATTCTTTAGGTCTGACCCGTGGTAAGGAGAAAGGAGGGTTAGATACCATCTATTACTGACCATATGGAAGTTTTTAATGATATAAACTCAGTGATTCAGACCAGCTGAATCAAAATTAAAATGTACATGTAAAAAAATGAGTTAGAGAAAGGGAGGAAGATGGTGAGAGGTGGGAGCAAAAGGAGTTGACGCAGGAGATGGAGGTGTTCAGACAAGCATGTGGCGTTTCCTATGTAGAGCAAGGTGATCAGAGCGAGAAAAGCTTCGGTCACAGTCCGGACACTGGAAAGGTTTAATCCCAGTGTGTTTCCGAAAATGCCTTGTCAGTTCATCCGACCGAGCAAACTTCCATGTACACCCCTCCCATGTGCACTTGTAGGGTTTTTCTCCTGCCAAAGAGAAGAAGGGAATGTGACTACTTTGTAAAAAGCAGAAATGTAACTAACAACATAGCCAAAAACTGCTTAACATTTTCTACTGTAAGGGTCAATGAATATTGTGCTTCCAGGACATTTCCCCTTCGGAGAATTAAAATGCAGTTCCTTAGAAGGATAGACAGATGGATTAATTTTCGAATTTTTAACTGAATCTGTGCCAAGAGATGGAAGTTTCAAAGTTATTTCTAAATCAAAAGGCAGGATTGAACAAGGGTCCTGGGAGCTACTACGAGCCGCAGCAGGTTTGGGGGCCTATCCTCTGCTGATTCACAGTCTTAAGCTTATTTGAGAGGCTGAGTGTAGTGGAAAGATCACTGAATTTAGCTGGGTTTTTGCTCATGATCTACCTGATCCTGGACAAAGTCACAACCCCTTTGGGCCTCAGTTTCCCTATCAGGAAAGATGAGGAGACTGGACTAAATGAACTCTAAGGTCCATGTTCCGACACTAAATAAAACTCTTATGATCCCAGCAGATTCATTATATTATTATGACTGCCAATTAAAAGATGGATGGACTTTTCTAGGTCTGAATCTCCTTTGCTAATTTTGAGACACACGCCTCATGTAGTACTTAGGGTTCTAAAAGTATAACATTAACTGCCAAGAGAATTCTGAATGTCCAAGTAACAGAGCTGGAAGAGATCTCAGAGGTCATTTGGTGCCATTCCCAAATGGGTCATGAGTTTAGAAGTCATATGCCAAGGTCAAGCAACTACAACTGTGGCAATGCCAGGACCAGAAATCCAGGATTATTTCCATTATACGATGATGCCTGCCCATGATCTCTGGGCAGGTTATGTTTCTCTAAAACAAGAGCCCAGGAGGTCCTAAGTGCGGCTCCTAGAATACTGTGGACTTCAAACACAGAGCAAATTAAGACAGGGCAACACTTCCTAGAACCCTAGTGCTAAGAATTCAGATCATGGATACAATCCATCAGTCTGA
The DNA here is from genome assembly GCA_028658325.1 of Potorous gilbertii. NCBI lineage: Eukaryota > Metazoa > Chordata > Mammalia > Diprotodontia > Potoroidae > Potorous > Potorous gilbertii. The sequence goes on from CM053772.1 coordinate 196,390,313, forward strand.
ACACTTGTTTTCCTGACCTTCCCTGGTCAACGACTCCAAATGGCCTCCGTTGCTCAGTCCCTGTTCTGTTAAACTGACAATTACTTCTCTTTTGCACATATTTTGCACCCCTTTCCTCCCCTCGTAAATCCAACTTCAAAATTTTCCACATCATCTTTGTTCCTAGGTGGTGCAGTACATCAAACTGTAGACGTGGATGTCATGAAGACCTGAGTTCAAATCCAGCTTTGGACAGCGAGTAACCACATAACCTTGAGTCAAGTCACTTAACCTCTGCCTAACTCAGTTTCCTCACAACTATAAAATGGGAATACTACCTCCCAAAGTTGTTGTAAGGATCAAATTAGGTAATATTAGTAAAGCACTTTGCAAATGTTACAGCATTAAATAAATGCTATTATCTTTGTTATTCTGTTTATTTTGAAAGATCTTTCAAGGTCAAGACAGTAGGTCCAGAGTTCCAGTGAGGAAACTGTGTTAGATAGAGGTTAAGTGACTTGACCCAAGGTCACACAGCTACTCGCTGTCCAAAGCTAAACACTCTATCTGGGTCACCCTGGTCAAGTCCTTCTTCAAAGGAAAATAAAGCATCCCCGTGCCCATTGATACCTGTATGTGTTCTTCTGTGGGCCTTCAAGTGAGAGCTCTTGGTGTAGACTTTATTACATCCCTCATAATCACATCTGTGTATCCTGCGTTTTCTTTGTGTATCTGGAGACTCCACCGGTAAAGGTCTCTTTCCAGGCTGCACTATGACTGAAGGGTGGTTCCTGTTAAAAGTTAATTTAAAAAATATTAAAATTCCAGACAAAGAGTCTAACGTTGTGTCCTTCAATAATTCTACACCAATTAATTTATGTTCATTCGTAAGCACCTGTAATCATCTTATTTTTTAGTTTTATCCACTTAACAGCATTTTACCATAGAAGTAAAATGATTAGATACTTTTCCTAAGCTGCCTTGAGTTTACAAGTACTTGGTGTTTTTACTACACTAAATATACGCCAAATTCCTGTCTCCAGCAAAGGTACTTTTAAGGTTTACCTTGGGGAGGGAGGATGGAGGAGTGGTCTCTAATAAAAGAAAATTTACTCTTAATTTTTAAATAATAGTTTTTCTGTGTCAAAGTAATGCCCTTGTCTCCACAAAGAGAAGGCTTTATGGTCACTGCCACTCCTTTTAGAGTAGCTGAGAATTTCCTGTTTGGTGTTGGCAGGTGGGTATAGTCTCCCTTTACCCCAGGCATCAAAACGCCTTCTAAAAGAACAGTTCAGGCGGCCATCACACACATTCCACCTTCACAAACAGTATATCCCAGCTTTAACCCCACAGGTACACATATTCCTGTAAAGCACACCTCTCTCAAACGGAACTTCGAAGGACTATCACTAATGACACACATTACTAAAAGCTGGTCAGTAATCTTGGTTGTAACTTTCTCCATCTCTTAGCACTCTGAACATAGTAGGTGTTTATTATAAAGTGCTCAAATGAGATCCTATGAGTAGAGTTGCTTTGTAAACTTTAAAACACTACATAAACAGGATATTCAATATATTCAATAAATATATTCAATAGGCATATTAAGAGAAATTTCCCCTACTGCTTAAGAAAAAGTTGAAACCCAGGCTAGAAGCTTAACTAATTTTTAAAAAAGGATTTTTCTAAGGACTGAAATTAATTCAGGGTTCATATATGTATACTTGATATTTTATTACCTTTTAATTAGAAGATCACATGCTTTTACAGCACCTGGCTCCAATTTCAATGGAAATTCTTTTTCATTTTTATATCTGATGATATAGACTGAAATATCAACGTCTCAACCTGTCCCTAATAGAAATAATTTTTATGCTTTTGAGTGTTTACAGAATGGAAAAAATGGGTACAAAAAGAGGGGAAAAAGTCCCTAACTTAAGGATAGGCCCTTTGGGATGACCTCTGAAGTCTCCACCCACCTCGGGACCTGTCTCATGCAGTTAAAAACATTGCAGTCATTTGTGTCCTCAATCTTATTTCTCCTACTAGACTATACCCTCCTCCAGGGCAAGGATTACATCTTACCTATCTTTCTTATGCCCTGAGGACCTACAGTAAGTGGGTGTTTAATGAATGTTAAGAGTTACAACTGGAAAGGGAATGTTCTACTAGAAAGGATCAGGGGGTATATGAGAATCACTTAGGGAAGGAACAAGAACAGAGGAAGGGAAACTGGATGAATTTCAAATTAAAATTTATTAAGCTTCTGCTACATCGTGGTGAAAATACAACTACTATTCATGCTTAAAGAAATGAGAAACCAAACCAGGACCACTTCTGCTCCAATGGCATAATTTTCCCTCTATGCTTCCTTAGAACAAGGCTCTTTATAGAGAGAAATATCCCCTCTTAAAAACCAATAGCTGGACAACGCCGTTTGGGGAGTAAATGATCGAAAAATGTGCTCCTCTATCATGCTGAAAATAATGATAACTGTCATAAATGATGATGATGAATAACCGATAAAAGTCCAACCTATGTGCTCAGTAGTGTGCTAAATGTTTCACAATGACTATTACCATCAGATTCTCACAAACAACCCGAGAGGTAGGTGCTATTATTAACCCCTTTTTACACATAAACTGAGGCCAAGAGAGGTTAGCTGACTTGCCCAGGGTCACAAAGTTCTTAAGCGTCTGAAACCAAATCTGAACTCAGGTCTTCCAGATTATAGGCCCGGTGCTATATATGCTGTACCACCTTGTTACCCACCCATGAAGTATTACTCATGTGTTTCAGCTTGAAGTGCAAAAATATTTCTCCTTTTAAAAAAAAATGAACAAGTCGAGGCATATGATCATGATGTAATCCTACTGTAGTGTAAGAGATGACAGGAGGGCAGATTTTAGGAAAACAGGCATTTTAAGACTTCCATGAAATAACAGAAGGTGAAAACAAGAACCAATATATACAGTGACTGCAACAGTGTTAAAAGAATAACTGTGACAAAAGACCTATGAAGGAAGATGCTATCTACCTCCAGAGAAAGAAATGTGAGGTAGGGGGGAGAGGGGGAGGAGGGAGACACTTTGGAACTTAAAATGTATCAATCAAAAAACAAATTTTTAAAAAAATTCACTTCCCACCTTTGTCAACACTTTATTTCTGAATTTAAGTTTCAAGGACAGAAAACTTAAAAAGGGCATATATTTACCTGTTTGTGAAAAATATCCAACAATTATAATCTGTTTGTGAATTTTAATAGATTATGATCCTTAAAAAAAATGCTATGAGTGAGACCCATAATTTAAGCATTGGACAGATAACATGTGAACTAGTGTGGTCAACTGTGGTGGGGGAAGGGTAGTTAATGGGACTTCTCAGCCTTTACGATGTTTTATATTTTAATACAATACTTCCAAAAGAAAAGCCAAAAAGTGTCTTTTAATTTTACAAATCAACATTTAAATATTTTCACATCTGTAAGCTCATTATTTAAGTCTTGTTAGTAGTTTCATGTACCCAATGACCCTTTCCCTGCTTTTAAGTAGCTAGTTTTATGTTTGGAGGGTAGCAGGCTTTCCTACCACCACTTTTTTAAAGCTAAGTGCCTTCTATTGTTAAATTTTAAAAACAAACCAAAAACCCTCCTGAGGATGCAGGGATATCTTAAGGGTATGCCAAAACCTTCGGTGAGACTCACTATCTGAGCTGGTATTCCCAGAGCTTTTTAAAAAACCAGAAGTAGAGGGACCTGCTTGCTGATGAGAAGCTCCTCCTCCAAATCCCCCAAGTTCCTCTGAATCCAAATTTAGGACAAGCTGTGCTAGAAAGGATGAGTGAGGGTCTGGGGCTCTCACTTCTGACTCTTAGCTTCCTATTCTTTAAGATAGTGTAGCTGTTGGAAAAGGTGGCCATCTTTAATCTGCTTCAGGATACATTTCTTAACTGACTTAAGTTTGCTTGCAGTAAAAAATTTAAAAAATTCAACAACAACAAAAAGCAAGACATTCCATCCCTTAAAAATTTTCTTTCCAAATACGGATGCATTTGTATGAAAATGACCTCCCACACAAAAGTATCTTTACATATATTTAAAACAAAACCAAACCTGAAGCATTCTAAAGTATGCCATGTCAACATAAAGAACACAAAGAAATTTGTTTTGAAGTCTTATTCAATACCTCCAGAGTAAGGAATACATAATGGAAATATCACTGGAACAGTTTGAAGCAATGCTATTAAGCTATAGGCTGAGGGTTACAAGTGATTCTTTCCTGGCTAGATGGTTTACTATGTGGGACACCACTGGTTACGTTCCAAGACGTGACTTAATCACATCTGTGTGTGAACAAAATTCATCTAGCAGTACGTTGTCCAAGTAGTGGAAAATGTATTTGTTAATAAGCTTTGGTAATGTAACACGAAGGATAACAACAACCATTCATTTATGTAGTACTTTAACCAGTATTTAAGTTTTTGGTAGTCTTAAAAAATGGTACTTTATCACTGAAATAATACAAAGTGTAACAATCACTCATCTAGCAATGTAAGTGCAAATATAAGATTTTTGCTATTAGTTACAATAACCATATTTAGGATTACCATTGTACTTGCTTTTAATCATCATGGACTTCTGTGGCAGTCTTGGTGAAACATATGAACCCTTTACTCATTCAAAAAAAAAGTTTTCACGTTAAATACAATACTACAAAAAATTGCTTTTTCCTCCTCGTTCATACAACCAAAATGAGAAAGCTGAGGTTGACCCAGTTTGTAACGATCAAAGCAGGATTTATTGTGAATATGACTAAAAACACTACTACTAGCAAACTGTCATCTTTTGAGTCTGAAAAAATTCTGGTGTTAAAAATAAGACTCTCCTTGTTCTGAAAACGGCTACTAAGAAGAGAATGAAAGTGAAAAGGGTACAAAGGTGGAAAGGATAGTGAAGGTTGCAGTTTTGGTCCCTTTATATAAAACTACATGCTGAACTTCAATTATATAACCCCAGCTGGCCCAGAGAGCACCACATTAGAATGGGGCTCTAAAGACAAAAAGTGGAACCTCTGTAGTGAAAATACTTTCAAGATTCTTTGATTTGTAACTGTCATCATTATTTACTTAACCTTTAATTTGTAGTCAGGCACAAGACACCACACCCCACACAAACCCATTCCGGGCTATTGTATACCACATCATTGGATCAGGGCTCATAGATCCTACTACTATACCATGTCCTCTGCAACCTGCAAATATGGCTTTGTGCAAATGACAGGCAGACCCAGATATACTTACTCTTGCAACATTGCAACTTGTGGAGGGGATACTGAGTTCATTAGGGGCGGTGACATTTCTTCAGGATAATAGTCTGTCCTTGGTGGTTCAATCCCAGGCTCTATTTTTATTTTTTTCTGTAAAATAGGCTTCTCGTACGATTCAATTACAGGTACTGGGTGGGGAGAAAAGAGACAGTGAAATCAATTTAAGTGTCCTTGCTGAAAAATGGCAACAATTTACCAATTTCACTGTGAAAACACTTTGGGAAAAGCCACTGTTTCTAAACCAATGGATCTATTTGCCTAACGCAAATATAATAGAAAGAAAGAAATACTGCATGAAGTCTCACTGAAACTTCTGTTTCAGTGACCAGCTACTTTGCCTGAAAGAAGCATCTAAAGGTTTTTAAAAATATTCCAACCACCTTCAAGCCTCTTGCCATTTATCAGTTGAAGAATAAAGTATGTAAACATGTGCACAATTATTGACAATTCCCTACATTTAAAAGGTATTTAATAAAGGACTACTGGTTTTATACTAAATGCCTATATGCACATGGAGCTGTCCTCTAAGCATAATGGAGAGCAGTTCATAGCCATGGTCCCCAATAATCTCAGCAATTACATCCTCTATGGCATTTGAGGTCATACTGATGTGTTTTATTAGGCTTTCCACCATCAACACTCTTAACAAAAATATTTTTCATACATCTTAGATGAAGTCTACCACCAGCATCTTTTAATGCTTCACCTGTCCCTGGCTCCTTTCTGTCCTCATCCAGAAATTTCTCTGTCTCTGATGGGCACTTTAAGTCTATGGGCTATCAGCCAGGATGAACTCACAGCATCCTATCTCATCAGCAACTCTTACCTTGCATGCTACTTGTATTTTCCAAGTCATCTGCTAGAACAGTAGACACCATTATAGGTTGCTGAAGGTGACTTGCGTACATGAAAGGTACAGGTTGCACAACAACCGGCTGTATAACTGGAAGGATTCCAGGGCTTCGAATGCCGTGTCTAGAAAGAGCCGCCATCACTGGAGGGATTGACAATGGCACGCTGAAGGGCTGTACACCAGGTGGAGGTGGGGTGAACTTTTTCATAGGTGGGCTAGGTGAAGGCATAGTTAATCCAGGGGAAGCTCGCCTATGAGAAGTCTGAAATTTCAGTGGGGAAGGTGAACTTCCAGCCGAAGGTGGGGAACTTCGCTTGTTCACTGTGAGATCAACTGGTTCCATCTGGATTCCATTAGAACTAAGGCCTTCCGGGTTTGGGTAGAATTTATTGTGTAACATATTCGGGGCAGAATAAATGACACTGTACTTGTTTGACTTCATATGTTCCATGAAATTAGATGGATAAGACTATTTGGAGAGAAAAAAAAACTGTGTAAATAAAAAAAAACCACGTATGCATATCAGAAGAAAAATACTAATTTTTTTGAAAAACAAATTTGATAGTTTAAATCTGGGACTACATCCCAAGAATGCTAAACTATATGTACCTTTGACCCAGTCAGTACTATATCTTGGAGTTCAAAGTAAGAGGGAAAAGGTCCATGTATAAACAACAGTTTTTGTAGGATCCCAAGAATGGAAACTGAAGTCATGCCAACTTATTGCAGAAGGGCTAAATCTATTGTGGTCCATGATTATTTTGTCCCAAGCTTCAGAAGAAGCTTTCAGAAGAAACTGGGAAGACCTCTATAATCTGATGCAAACGAAGTGAGAACAATTTGTAAAAGACAGCATGTTTGAGAAAAACAACTTTGCAAAACTTTAGGACTCTGGTTAATGCAATGATAACCCATGAGTCCAGAGTACTGATGAATCACACCACCCACCCTCCTGCCAGAGACAGAGGGAACGTCCAATCCAGAATTCGACCCCGCCAATACTGGAATTTGTTTTTCTGGACTATGCTTGTTTGCTGTGAGATTTTGTTTGTTTTTCTTCTGTTCAATGGGGTTAAGGGGAAAACAGTGAGAGGGAGAGAAAATTTTGAAGAAAAAAAGTTTAAGATCTTTAGCTCTGCAAGTAACTATTATACACATTGTCCTAAAATACACTTTTTGAGCGAGGTAAACGAAAATTAGGAGGCCAAAGTATAGTCAATATGGTTCTAAAAAACACACAGAGAAACTCCAACAGAATCTTTGAAGAAACCCCTATATCCAATTAAGTTGCGTAGGGAAGAAACAACTAGATGGCACAGTGGATAAAGCTCCGGGACTGGGAGAAGATCCAAGTTCAAATCTGGCTTCAGGTACTTATTAGATGATGACGCCTGTTGTTATTAACATGACTCTCCGGACAAGTTCCTTAACCCACCTCATCTATAAAATGGGGATAAGTAACAGCACCTCCCTCAGAGGATCAAATGAGACAATAGGTAAAGTGGTCTTGGATTTTTAGCTTTTGACAAAAATCACTTAAGGTCTGTTTTGTCGATAAAATGACTTAAATGACCCCAAGAGAACCGAGTAACCTCAGGATGATGGGAGGGAGTATTTGGGCTATCTGTTCTTGACACTGTCCAAGTTCAACATTTTTCAACTATCCCCAGGATCAAGATATGAAAGATTCACTTATCAAATATGTAAATGACACAAAATTGGGACTTGACAGTTCAACATGAAGCAGTAACATGATGCAACTACTTAAAGAAACAGAAGGAAAAAACTTAACACAATAGGCTACGTGAATACTGGCAGTGTCCAAATCACGGAGGTAGAGTCTGATGTCTACAATGCTGTAATTAATTCTGGGAGTTATGCTGACAAACTAGAATATACTGAGGATGGCAACTGTATGGTGAGTTGTTTTGAATCCATGTTAGGTGAAAAATAAGTGTAAGGAAGGAGAAAGAATAAGCATTTATTAAGCACCCACTAGGTACCACGCTAAGTACTTTACAAATCTCACCTCATTTGATCTTTACAACAACGTGAGGAGGCAGGTCCCAGGGAGGAAAATGAAGCGGGTTAAGTGGCTTGCCCAGGGTCACACTGCTAGGAAGTGTGTGAGACCAGATCTGGACTTGGAGGGCTCTCACAGGGTAAAAGGACTGGTGTATGGCTCCAGAAGACAGAATGAGGTGCGATGACTCATTATACCTGCCAGGAAGGCAAGTTCTGTTTCAATGTAAGTTAAGAACAACGACAGAATGACCTGTCTCATGAAACAGAATCATGGAACATTTGAGCTGAAAGGGACTGTAAAAAAAAGAAGTCCAATTTCCAGTTTTATGGGAAAGGAAAACAAGTCTTGGGGCAGTTCAGTAACCCTGCAATTCAGAACTCCCTCCCCAACATCTAACTGCCTCTCTATCTCCAGAAAGAGGAGCCAAGCAGAGGTTGGCTGACCAGATCTGCATGTAACATGTATACATATACATACATATATATATATGCAAGTTTTCCATTGCAGAGCAACCAAGATTCAGAAATACCACTAAGAATAACTTGGCTTTACATAGCTCCTTAGGGTTTATACTTATGACCTTAAGATCTCACTTAATGACCGTTGGCTGGTCCCAAAGAGTATGTATATAAATGATATAAATATACAGTGGCATCTATCTGTACACACTTTTCATTTAAAATAGTCTTAAAACTCACACATGAATCCACCCTACCCATTTAATTGCGTCCTCAAGACGTGAGTAAGACATGCATGGCTTTTTTATGTGTTTCTCTAGCTTACTTGGATTCAGTCAAAGGGCTGCACTTAGGGGCCTAGAAGGCCACAGGTTCCCCACCCCTAGTTGCCGGTGGTGAGGAAACGAAGGTCCAGGGCGATCATCTATTTGTAGATAAGAGTGTCTAACAAGTAATCATAGCTACACAGAGCTAGAGGTCCGCACACACAGCACAGCCGAGTTCCTTAATTACGGGCCTGGTTCTTAAAAGAGTTTGGGAGTAATCTAATCTCAGCGTATTTTAGACTTTTTGGAAAGACAAAAGACCGTGTGCTGAGGCTTAGGTGTACCCTATGTTCCCCGAGGAGAGTCAGAGATGTTGGGTGTCTGAATTTTCTCCCTGTCGCTTACAAGTCGTGTGACCTTGGACCAGTCAGTTGACTTGTTTGGGGCCCAGTCTTCTCATCTATACCAATGAGGGTACTGGCCTAGATGACTCACTACCCTAAACTGACAGTCTTGTGAAATAAGGTTCCAAGGGTTTAGATGATACAGAAACTCACTGAAATGAAACTGGATATTCTCATGGGAGAGGAAAAAAAAACCTTTTAAAGAGAATTAAAAGGCAAATTTTCAAAAATGACACTGCCTTGATGGTTGACAGCATCTCCAATTCAAAATAAAACAAGATGCAGTGAGAGCCAGTTTTGGAGCTAGGGAGACCTGGGTTCACATTCTTGCCTCTGACATATACTGAGAGACCCTGGGAAAGTCTGCCTTTCCAGGCTCTGGCCATATCTCTAAGCTGCAGACAAGGGGCCTAACTACATTGATTGAAGGAGTTTCCTTATCTGAGAATTCCCCACACCAAAGAAATAAATCACAGATCCAGTATCTATCCCAAAAATAGGGAATGTGGAAAATCAACCTTTTTAAAAAATGCATGCACATCTCCATTTTAAAAATTGGCAACATGCCAATTCAAGGGTCTATGATTTGGTAGGTGTCAATCTCTGCAGCTTGGCAGGTAGTCTTCAAGAGCATGCAGGCTGGTCTTCAGCTAGGTTGATCCTCAAACAGCAGACGCATGGCCTCCATCACTGGCACAGACCTAAAGTCTTTCCAGCTTGGCAGGGCCTGCTAGAGCTTGCATCGGAATGGCAAACTTTAAGAACACAGGGTCACCTCCAAGTCACAAGGAGGCAAGTAAGTAGGACTTCTGTGGCAGCAATGATTGATACAGAAAACACTGCCCCCACCCAAAAAAAAAAAAACCCTCCAAAGATATTACAGGACCAAGGACCTAGTAACACAATAGAAGGCATGAAGCCAAAAATGGCACCAGGTTCAGAGCAAAGTCAACAAGACTCCAGTAAGGAATGTACAGTGAGGGTTTAAGTTTTTGACACTGCAATTAAATACAGTACAATTGAAACAAAAAAAAGTTTCCATCCATTAGAGGTCTCACTAAAGACAAATGGTCTTGCTCTGTTCGTAAACTTCACAAAAAATGAACCATTTCTAATTGCTTTGATTCAGCAAAGAGCAACTTTCCTCTTAGTTTCACTCCCTTCTCTCTGTCCCTAATAAAATAGCAAGTAGCTAAAACCTTAAATTAAGTGGTATTTCCCCCTTTTTATACTGCCTCAAGCAAAAGCATCAGATCAGATTTTTAAAACACTCAAAACTCAGTGATTAAAAACACTTTCAGAGCTTAACCTGAAATCAGAACACAGAATCTAATCTTTCATATCTTTAGAGATATGCTAAAAAGACTAGTTATAGATACATCTCCAACATCTATAAAGCCTTACAAAGCTGACTGGCCTCAATATCACCATTCTGAGTACTGGATTCCATTTAGTCTACTGTTCAAATGTATTTTACCTACAAGCTAGGTGGCAAAAGTGGATAGAGCAGGGAGCATGGGGGCCTAGAGTCAGGAAGACCTGAGTTCAAATCTGGTCTCAAAAACTTACTAGCTGTGTCCCTGGACAAGTCACTCAATCCTGTTTCTATAAGATGACCTGGAGAAGGAAATGACAAACCACTCTAGGAACTTTGCTAAGAAAACCCCAAATGGGGTCATAAAGAGTCAAACTCAACTGAAACGACTGAAAAACTAAGTCACAAAAGCACCTATTTGAAAATTTTTAATAAAAGGGATGTAGTAACTCTCAGTAAAGGCAGGAAATAAATAACATCCCATTTCTTGAGTATTTTGCTCAATCCAAGTATGGAAACAGCCTTGTAAGGCCTCTATACAAGCTCTGCATCCAGACTCACAGGATTTAGAACCCAAATAATCTCTAAATAAAGGACCTTCCTAATTTAACTGTCCCCTCATTTTAATAGATTATGGAAATCCAGGCTCAGAAAGCAATTCTCCAAGATCCAACAAGTAGCAAACCACGGACTGGAGTTAAAACTAAAGTTCATCCTACTGACAGTCCTCCTCTACCCACGCAGCTGTCATCTTCATACAACTTCTAGTCCTGTAGCGTTGCCTAGAGAACCAGGGTCAGTCTATGTCAAAGGCGGGAACTGAACTCAGACTGCCTTCCTGGTTCCAAGGATGGCCCTCCATTGACCATGTGGTAACCAGCTGGTACACATGATAGGGAGCTGAGTCTGGAGTCAGGAAGACTGAGTTCAAATCTGACCTCACATACTACCTAACTGCATGATCCTGGACAAGTCACACTGCTGCTGCTTGCCTCAGTTTCCTCTTTTGTAAAATGAGGATAATATTATTAATGACCTCCCTCTCACAGGGCTGTGCTGAGGACCGAATAAGATAATAACAGAAAAGCACTTAACACAGTGCACACAGTAAGCCCTATCTAAATGCTAAATCATCATCACCCATCATATCACACTGCCTGTTATGATGAAAGACTTCATTAGTACCAACTCCTTAAGAATGACTGTGCACAGAATACATAATACACACGTACACTCACATGTGTGTAAACACATATACACACACGCTGCTAAAGCACAAAACATGGGGAGAAAGTCTCTAATTTATTCGAATCAAAACTGGAAATGATTTATCAGGCTAACATAATGACTGAAGTCAGAGCCATCTGCCAACCTGTGATGAAGTACCTATGGTCCTGGCTGCCTTGTCCATGTGTCCCAAGGAGCTAAGGAATAGGACAAGTACTCTCTGTGTGTCCTCCGTAGCATCCTGTGCTTGGACGTCCTTGGGGCCCCGCATATCACTGCCAGGCAAACAGTACATATTTGGCAAGTTGCAGTTGTTGGCTTCTGCTATCCAATGTGGCAAATTTCAGACAACTAGGAATTTAGGTTGGGTAGGATTTTCAAATTTAATAACACTCTCAAATTTTCAAAACCATAAACTAAAGGAGGAAAAAAACACAGTAAGACAAAGCTTCATAAACATCATGGACAGTTTTGGCTTGTGCCTTGGTTTCAAATAAATCTTTATTTTATAACAACTCATTTTCTCTCTTAAATACTGGAAACTATTTAGGAACACAGGGCTCACAAGAACAAATCACTAAGTTTAAGATAAGATTTAGCTACGCAGACCTGTGTACATGACTAATTATTTCAAATCTTATTGCTCCACAAAAGAAGACAAGCAATCGTCATTAATAAAACTATCTGGCTAAAGAATTTTGCTGATGTTTACCTGAACCTTATAAAAGATGCATTTATTTTAATTATTTAGGTGGAGTTAATAAGCAATTATAATTAGCTGGGTTTTACACCACCACTTAGTATCATCTTAGTTAGAAGAGAATTGTCGGGTGTGCAATACATTTCTCCCTACTGTATGACTGATAAAAGGTTCTTAGAGGGTGTGTACCTTGGGTGTGTACCCTGATCAGCTGAGAAGCATAGTTACAGTTCATTACCTACCTACCCATCTTGAAACACTCCCTTTATAACAAAGTCATGTAAATTACCAAAAGTCCTGGCTCAGAAAGAAATCAAATCGAAAGTAGGAATAATACTGGAGAGAGAAAGAATTTGTACTTCTCTCAGAATACCAGTGGTCATAAAAATGTATCACTGATAACAGTATTTGAATGTGGAGGGAAAAAAGTCTAAAAAATTTGCAGGTCTTCAAAATATGATTGGATGTTCCTCTCCCAGCCAAAGTTCTGAGCAGCCCTGCTATGTAAAGAATTGAAGACTTTCTGTATTTCCTTTTCTTCAGTACTGGTTTAGGAATCCATCTTATATTCTGTAGTTAGAATTATATTTTTATGAACAGATGGAGCTGGCCAGAGCATGACTAGGCGGAAATAATTTTCACTGGCTCCCAATTTTCTAAAGAATAAAGGCAAAAACTCCTTCCTCTGGAGCTCCAGGCATTCAAGCTAGGACCTGTCTTGGTACCTTTCCAGCCTTTTCTCCTATTACCCCATATAGTATTCTATGCTACAGCCAAAAGGAATTGCTCTTTGCCTCCCAAAATGCACACTAAGCTCCAAGGGCTCCATGCCTCTTTGACATTATTTCTCTATGTCCTTTGTCCTTTTTTTCCTGTTGAATTTGTACCTATTCTTTTCTTTATTTTCAAGGGTGGAAGGCAAAGCAACTGTGAGTAAGAGACTTGCTCAAGGTCACACAGCTAGTGTAAAATGTCGAGGCTGGATCTGAATTCAGGTTCTCTGGACTCTAAGGGACAGTGCTTTATTCCTCATGCCACCTAGCTGCCTCATCGGTACCTACTCTTAAAGCCCAGATACTATGCGAGCTCCTCAAATTTTCCTCACCCATGAGACCAGTTCATGACCTTCCCATAAGACCTCACATAGTATTTTGTTCCACAACTATTACAATGATCATGCCATATGGGGTATCACAGATGCCTGTGGTTATGCTTTCTCCTCCCCTTTAAAGCTTTTAGTGCCTGGCACATAGTAGATACTTAATAAATTTTTACTGACCGATTATAGCCAGCACTTCCCTCCCCATGCTTCCAATCCAGTCCATGTGAAAAAAATCTGAGAACCAGAAAAAAGTATCAACCGAGTTAATCATCAGTAACAGAGAAAGAAATATGCAAAGAGTTATGTATATCATTTAATTGTTTGAATCAGTAAAAACTGACCAAAAAAACTATCCACAAACCCCTGCCTCAGTTTCCTTCATCTGTCAAATGAGATAATCCTTAAGGTCCCTTACAATTCTACATTTACGCTCCTATGTTATTAAGAGTTCCTTCGTTAAAGCTAAAATACTCTTGATGGGAAATTGTAATGGATAGCAGGAATGTCCCCAGTAAGGTCCAAGGAGAGCTGTGAGTAGGAGAGAGGAATGAAGTGCTACACACCTGAACAAAGATCTAGGCTCCGATGTGTGACAAACACCCAAAGCATTGTTTCCTTGTTGGTAAAAATGAGGCTCCAGCAGAGCACTTGGCTCCCAGGGTCACCATGAGAATAAAATGAGCTAGCCGATAAATTCTAAGGTGTCATAGAAATAAACGTGAGTGATTATGAAGCTTGTCCACTAACACCAAAATGCCAATAATTAAAAGTATTGAAGCCTCAGAATCGTATTGTTAACTATTAAATTTACTTGTTATCACACAGATGAACAATAAAGAATATCGGAAGATCTGAGTTCAAATCTCAGCCCCACTTGCTGACTGCCACCTACCTGGGTAACCTTAGGACAACTCATTTAATCTCTATGGGCCTCTGAGGAGGTGATAAGGGGTTTTTAACCTGAGGACTATGGACTTGTTTTTTGAAAAAAATATTTCATTAATTGCATTGTATTATTGCTTTCCTTTGTCATTCTAAAAATATATATATATATTCTGAGAAGGGATTCATAGATTTTATTGTACTACCAAAGGGGTCCTGGGCACAAAAAGTGATTGAAGAAGCCCTGATCTCTAAGGTCCACCATCAGCTCTAAATATTTGAACCACCAATCACAAATGGCAGGTTAACAGGTAATGAACCTCCAGGCTCAAAAGAAATTTGATCTTGAACCGGTCTAGCTCTTTTCTTCTCCAAGTAAGAATCTCTGTTTTGAGGAGGAATCACAGCCCCTGAAACAAACAAAAGGCCCCTAGAATCGCTGCCCCAGCCTGGGGATTCTTCTCCTTCCCCTCCCCTTTCTTTTTTCCAGGGCTCTCAGTGGAGGAGATGGCTTTATGACTGAAAGGACAGAGCTGCTATTAGGTTCCAGATATAAGTGAGAGGACCGGGCTGCACACCACAGCTGGGGAAATTCCAATTCTCAGTGTGTGGGGGAGAATGCTGCAGCCTAAGGAGTGAAGGAAAGGAAAGGAGGAAACTTGCTGCCTTCTCAGTCTTACAGAAGAAAAATGAGTATCAGAGAGGATAAGTGGCTTAGCCCAAGACATTAAATTTTTTTTTTATATTTCAATCAAATTATTTGTATGTAAATACAAAAAATTAACATTAATTTACATAAATACGAAATATTTTTTAGAAAACAAGTCCCTGGTCCTCAAATTAAGAATCCTTGATCAATCCCCACATTTTACAAGTGAAGAAACTAAGACAGTAAGTGAATTACGGAGGGTTACACAGAATAGCAAAGCTAGAATTTGAATTTTCCCCTCCTCACACTCTACAAGGAGGCAATTTCACTCATTCCTTCAGATGGAAGTTCACCTAGGAAAGAGGTGAACTTATGAAGGAACAGAGTAGACTTCTTTCATATAACCACTTGCATATATCAAAGAGATTTACTAGAAGAACCAAAATTTTGAGATTGCATGTTACCACAGCATACACAGGACAGCTCTGCCAAAGAAATTCGATGTTCTTTTTTAAAAAATGAAATATTCATATTCTGAAATTTCATAGTAAATACCATTTTCCCTCCTCAACTTTTTACTAATAAAAATGCACTTTTAAAATTTATTTAGGAAAAATAAATGAGTGGTCCAATCTAGCAGGACAGGACTGACTTATCTTGAAGGAATCTTCAAGACCAGGGTGGAGTTCTAATAGCAGGAAGGTGTGGTTTATTTATAAACATACAGACTGTAGGAAGAGCAAATGTCACACCCTTCTAGGTAAATACAACTAGAGAATGCTCTCTTTCAACTACGCTCACTTCAATAAGCAGAATTTATGCTCCATAAGGGGCTTGGTGGTTAAGAGGGATCTTTTTTTAATCATAAAAGAAACAAGACTTCAGACACCACCTTCAGAACTCTAAGAGAACTTATTTAATACCTTTTTTGTCCTTTCCACCTTCTTTAATTTCAGTAACATTCCTCCAGGGTTTTTGTTTCAGTTGCAGTGGAGCCCTGGGGTACCCATTCCATTCTCAATTTGGCCAGTTTTAGAATCCTTTAGCTTCATTTCAGCTCACAGAGCTCAGGGAGGCATAAAAGGGGATTAAGTAGTATTATAAAATCAGAAATTTTATTTTTCTCTCCTAACTCTGAGATTGTAACCACAAGAAAACCTCAACAAATCCAAGTTCACTAGCATTTATTAAGCACCTACTGGTCTAGGTTTTGTTTTTAATCTTTGTTTGATTCGGCTCCTAAGACAAAGAGCCAAACCAGGAGAAAGACATTCTGGGCACCCAGAGTACCCGGCCTCAGCCTAACTTGCTCAATTCTTATTTCTGACAGTAAGAATTGAACTATGACCCTGAGGACACCGGGGGTCATAGGAATCAAATGCAAACTCAACTGTTTTCTGCCTATATAGGAAATATACCTATTTTAGAAAGATGTTCAACCAGAGGAATTTCCTAATACTTTAAGAATTTTAATATCGTGAAATTTTTACTGTATTTCAACCGAGTTTCCTGGAAATTTGAAGGATGCCAATCTATTTCTGGATGAAAGAAAAGCACATGTGGAAAGGAACCATGAGTTGCAAAGGGACAAAGAGAACACATGTATTTTGCTTTCATTTATGAGCACAAGTAAGGATGCTATAGAAACCAGTAATAAATTCACAATTCATTTTACTTCCAGTTTTTGTGGTTAGGTGCATTTTCTTGCTCTCAGTTATCATACTAACTTAGCAATACAGGTCTTTGTTTGTGCTCTAAATTAGACCCTGAGATTGTTTTCTATGCCTGATGCAAAGTGCTAGAAGAATACTGGATAAAATGCATCATTTGATAGTTCTGCATCATTTACAAAATGAATCATATTTTCTGGTACTGAAAAATTATTTCCATTTTAACGGACTGCCTCACATTTATGGACTGTCATTGCGTTTGGGGAAACTTTACACCTTGATTTTCTCTAGTATGACTCAAAAACTTGGAGAGAAGATCCCAAAAGAGTTGGGGAAAAGAAAAATGGAAGTTTTTCCGTTATTCTACTAATGCTAAAACAATTCTAAGATTCTTCATTTAAATATTAATTTTCAGTTAGTTTCCCTGAACCTGTTCAAATATACAATTACTCTATGCTCACTAATAAAGTAGTATTTCTTTCAGGACAATTATTGCTTTATGCTTAACTGTGGGCAATTGCATTCAATTTCACTGGACTACTTTATAAAGATTTTCTACCAAAAACTACAAATAGTTATAACCATAGCAACTCAGTTTCTGCAACCTCAGAGTGACCCCCCGGGTGTCTTGTATAATAAACACTTTTGGCAGCAACAGCCATGACAAATACATAAAGATGATCTAATTTTAAAAGCTTATTGCCAGCCTTCGGTCCAAATTTTTCCCCTTGGGAATATTTTCCAAGCACATGGAAGTAAAGGAAGAAGAGAGAATCAAGAGTAAGAGCTGTTCTTTAATACTGACTAAGCTAGAATCTCCCAAAGCTCAGCTATTCCCCCTTCTTTGAAGTCTGGGACTTCTGCCTAGTTAACTAATTCAGGTTATTCTACGGCCAAATAACTAATCGGAGAAATGACTGGCAGCCAGAGCTGCCTAAAATTTCCTAAAGGTATTCATGACAATAAAGCCACAATAGCAGCCACTGTGGCAACCAGAGTCAGCAGATTCGAATTTTGTAATTAGTGTTTTAAGGAACAAATGAACACTAGAATAGCCTGGCTTCACCAACAGATCAACACCTCAATTTTACAGATAGGAAAACTGAGGCAAGGTCATTCAGGGATATTTGCTCAAGATCATTCCGCTAGAAAGCCTATCACAAGATTAACCTGGAAAAGCAAAGCTGAGCCAGTCCTATGCACAAGGCCAAGGTGTCCTGGCCTGTCTTTTTTCTTTCCAAGTCTTTATTCAATTGCTGCACAGGCTTCTGATCTGGACTGCTGTTTTAAGCAGGGCATTTTATACTTGACACATTTAACATTTAATGGCAATATAGAAACAGGAGTGAGGGGCAGTTGCAAACATTACAGAACTCTACAACAAATCACTACCAGATTTTTCCACTATGTAGTATCTAAGAAGGGGTATAAGCCTTGAGTTCTTCAGAGTCACATCTAGCATGCTAAAGAAGCTGAAGAAAACTACTAGTTTTATTGAGAGGGAGCAAGGCATATAGACAGATAGCTCCCCTAAAATCAGAAAGATCTGGGTTCAGGACATACCTTTGACCCACACTAGCTGTGTAACCCTAGGCAGGTCTCCAGGCAACCAATTATAAATTACAAAGAAGACGACTACCTGTATCAGTAGAGGGACTTTGTTCCCCTGGGAGTTCCTTACACCAATAAAATCACTGGGCTAGTTCAATGACCAGTTTTCTAAGCATTTATCTGAGTTACTACTTGTGGCTTTGGGAAACCTTCTATTCAGAAAATCTTATGAGGTAGCTACCAATAATTCTAAGCAGGAACAGAACACAGGAGCCCTTTTGTAACAGAGAATTAGGAAAGTAAATCTCTTATCTTTGAAGACCTTACCACTGAGACAGGATCCATTGCCTCTTGCTTAACAGGGACAGGGTCAAACATCAGCATTCTTTTAGTTAAATCCTCTAAGATGTTCTTGTGTTTTGTCTAGAAAACAAAAAAAGAAAGGTATACAGCTGAAACCACCTAAATTGATTCCAAACATAAACTGGTACCCCAAAATTAAAATGAAAATACTCCCCCCATATGTATACACTCCTAGGAATGTCTGGAATTTGCTTCCTTTACTTAAGAAGGATGCCATTTTATATAATCAAAACCAGACCATAGGGTCCCAACCAGCCAATAAGTCAACCAGAATTTCCTCCAGTGAAATGTATGACTCCTTCTCCTTCCCACCCCAATGCTTAGAGAGTTTCAGCCACTTCTGAATAACCAAGCGGGCCTGGCTTTCTCTTATTACAAATGAAGACCTAATCTTAAGGCATTTTCTGCCAACGAAGATTTTTAGTCTATATGCAAAATGAAGCTCATGGGATACGGGGTACATCAGCACCTTTGTCTTCATCATGTAGATACAGGAACTGCTATAGAATTGGAATTACCTGGAATATGGGCACAGATGAAGGTGAACTTTGTCCTAGGGCTCACGCCCAGCATGAGGTCCAAGTCTAACATGCGAAAACAGACCTAATTTAGGTACCTCTTCCAATAGATCTCACATTAATAAGTACAGCACAGCCCTCAAAGAAAAAGTGCCCACATCAGAAACCAGGAGCCCTAACGGAAGAACTAGTCTGGCTTCTGTGTGAACAGTCAGAGCATAGGCTTCACCTGTAAAAGGAGGCTCATACTTAGTGCCCTAGCTCACGGGGTAAGAATTAAATTAGATAATGAGTATACTAGGGCACATCTAAATCAGCCCTTAAATACAGTGGAAAGGGGTTAGCAAAATGGTAGTTTATTTTTAATGGTGAAGAACAAGGGCCCAGAAGTCAGAGGGCCTTCAATACCAATCATTTGATGGCAAAGCTGGCTCTAAAGAATTAGGTATTATGGAATAGTAGAGAAGGCCCTGGATTTGGAGTCAAAATCAAATCCCACCTTTCCCATTTTCTGTATCCTGGATGACCTTGGGTAAGTCAATCAATCTCTGAGCCTAAGGGAGATGGATTAGATAACCTTTAAGGTTCCCTCTACATCTGGAACCTGTAATCAGTAGGGAGTTTATATCAAAAAAAGATGTCAATTCTTTCAATTCATCCAGCCCACCTTCTGTCACATCTTATTTCTAACACCATCGTATCTCACTGCCTACACACACACACACACACACACACACACACACAGAGTCTGCCAACACCTCCCCAAATGCCCACAGAACAGACTAGACACCCATAATCTGTCCAGCCAGCCTTATCTCTATTACTCAGCTATAAGAACCCTCCACTCTATTCCAGTCAAAATAGTTTACTCACTCTCTCCCTAAAATGTATCTTGCCTTTCCTACCCTCTGCCCTTTTGCTCACACTGTTTTCCCTTCCAGAAACCTTCCTTTTCTTCCAAACCCTAGGATCAGAACCCATATCTTCTAGAAGAACTTGAATCACCCCAAACTGATCTACCATTCATTTCTCTATGCTCCTCTTGAGATTACTCTCCATGGAAATCATTTATCAATTAAATCAGGCAGAGTCCTGGAATTTCTCTTGTAATACTATGTTTAAACTTCCCATTTAACTTATGTCTTATTTCCACAACTAAAAGTTAAGCCCCTTTAAGTGTGGTAATTTACTTAATACCTTCACCTCTGTGCCTAGATAATAAAACATTTGCTGCTTTTAGTAATGATATTCAATACTTAAATTAACTTTCTAACTTTAGTATTAGAAATTAACTACATTTAGGGAAATAAATACATACCCACATACATATTAAATACACACACACACATACAGTGTCTTCATGACACTGGTTATCACAAGAAAATAAAAAGTCCAGAATAAAGCACTAAGTCTACACCACCACAACTGAGTTCTTTATGCTGAACTCATGCTGAAGCACTATTACACATAGTTCATCTATCAAGCACTACCACGTTTAACAAAAAAAGCCCAAGTATGTTACCTGGCTTACCTGATCCAAAACCCTAGCAGCATTCTGTTAGCAATTAGTTTTTTCTGTAAACCTAATATTAGACTTTTAGGAGACTATCACAGGATGTAAATACATTGGCATATTTACGGTGGAGTATGACAAAAAGATCAGGGAACTGTGGAAAAGCCAAGAGATAACGGTCAAACAGAAATCCAGCGATGTCATATATATAAAACAATCTCTGACTTGGTTTGTAATTTTTATAAACAGTATTAATCTTTTAACTAATGTTGTCTTGGTCAAAAAAGTTGATAAGACTTCTCTCCCAAAGTGTCTAGCCTGTATCTCAGAAGTAATTTAGGCACTGGAAAAGTCCAAGTTGTTTGTGGAGCATTTTAAATAAGGCATGAGTGGTGTAGTGCTCTAGGATTGTTTTATTAAATGTAATACTGCTACAGAAGCTAGTCTTCCTGGCTAAGGCCTTATACCCAATTGCCTTTCTTCTTATTTCCAATAGATGGCAGGCTATATCCATCCATACACCATGTTGCATATCAAGTAAGGTTGATTTATGTAGGGGAATTTTAAATCACTTAACTTTAGCTGTTATAGAGTCTTAGAGGTTGCCAGAGATGTGGAATATGCCTCCAAGTGTATATAATGCTGTTTTTTCCCTTATGAAAGCTTTCTAATCAGTTGCACTTGTGTTATAACTTTAACTTTTAATCTGTTTATCCACAACCAAACCACAAAGTCTTAATTTCAAAATAAAACAACCTTTAGGGCAAAAAATTTCCCTAATTTACGGGATTATTAAAGTTGAATATGAATTACACTTTAAATTTTCAAAGAGAAAGTGAAAATTTATGTCAAGCAACACCAAACTACCTTGAAAATAGAAACAAATATTTCCTTGTCAAGTAATCTAAGGGAAGCATGGATGCAATTCCCTCTTTTACTTTATCATACTCTTCTCTTTCAAAGTTGTCGAGGCAAGGGCCAGTGTTTTGCTAAAAATTTAGTAAAATGTCTGTGTTATTCAGGGAACTTTTAAAAAAAGGTATCAATCCCACTATCTGGTCTCCAACTCCTTTCCAAGGCTCCAAAGTAGCTTCCCAATTTATGAAAGGATTGTGCTCCCAAGTTTAAAAGTCAGCTTTTGGGAAGTCTCAAAGAAAATTTTCTCAAAGAAAAATGTTATAAATGTTCCCATTAGCCTTCAAAAAGCCTGCTTAACCCACAAATGTACTTCTATGGTCCCCTAAGCCTGTGTTCTGAAAGCAGGGGGCCATTTAGTGAAGAAGTGGGAGGGTGGTGTTTTTTTTTTTTTTTTTTGCATTTCTCTACCTCCCGGTGTCTGGCTTTCCTCTCCAGGCCAAGTGCCCTCCCCCCCTGCCAACATACACCCATATGTTACACAAGTATTTCTCCCTTCTAGTCCATTTTCCCTCGAGTTTAGCTGCTCTAAATGAGGTATTAGGAAGAAAACAATTTGAATGAATTAATATGTAAATGGTAGTAGAGCCTTTACCCTTCCCAGTCCAGCTATATTTTTTTAAAAGAGGATGTTAACACAGCAAATGAAAAACCAAGTTAGGGGTAACAAAATCAAAACAAATTCTGGCCAGGTGGGGGAAGATGAGTTCTTGGGCCAGAGTCACTAGTGAAATTAACCAGTTTCACCTTAAAGCATTCTCCCCTACCCACCCCCAGGCCCCCAGCCCCTCCACTTACTTGCCTGCCAAAAGGCTGTAAAAGTTCCAAGTTTTCTTCACTCTAGTTCCCATGGAAGTAGGAGCAGGATTCTCTACCCCAAACACATCATCTTAATTCAGGCCCCATCTTTCCAACATTACAATGGAAAGACTGCTTATAGTTACTTGGAAATTAATTTTACTTCTGTGACTTACTATCTCCAGAAACCACAAGCCTGGACTGTTTTCATGAAACTAAAAACCATATGGAACATTTTGGGAGTCTTTGCTCCTCAAAGATTAAGACAGTTCTTTTTGCATTAAAATCTCTTAAATGGAGATAATAGTTAATTATTTAGTTTCAGATTAAATCCAATGATCCACTAAGCAAACTTTCCCATCCTGTCTCCTTTCAGTTGCCCTCTCTCTCCTTTCGAGCCACCCAATTTTACTTTCCGGGCTCCCACCCATTTGCTACACCCAATGGATCTGGGCCAAAGCAGTCCAACTTGTCCAAACAGGACATGGCTTTTGATAAGATTCTGCCCACACCCTGTACTTCGGAAAGACAAGTGAAGCAATTGATTTTGCATGTAAATAAGGACAGGTGCAAAGGTAAAGTCCAAGCAAAATCCCTCCCCATTTCTAGACCGAAGTCTCAGAAAAGGAAAGAAAAATCCACACACAGAAATCCTTTATCAAAGTTCAGCTCTAGCTCTCAAATTCAATGCCACCTTGTTAGCAGCAATCCACACCTTCTTAAAGAAACTTTAGCAAACACTAATCATTTTTCCTACTAAGGTTACATACTGGTTTTCTTTAAATTGTTTGACAATTTTGCCTTTTAGGATCCTGGGAAGCTAAGATCATTACCTACCATTAGTAGCCTGCTTTATATAAACCCTTTCCTCAGACTGTCTCTCACAGGGCTTATTGTGAGAGTTCATTATTCTCTTCTGCAAAGCATTATATAATCAATTCTAGAAGGCTCACAGCAACCCTTCAGCACACCACATCATTCCTCATCTTTCCCTGGTGTATTTTATTTCTCATCTTTGCCTACCACATCTCACTCGAACTGGAGTCCCACCCTGCTCCACCCTAGAGGGGACCCCACCCAGTGTCCCACCCTGCTGGGTGTGGGAGGATGGGAGGGCCTAGTTCCTGGAAATTCCGGCCTGAACAGGGATAGCTGGCAACCTTGTAAATAACCAAAATGTATCATATATGACTGTGGTAATTTATGGAAAGCTCCTGAAATTTTTTTTTCAAACATCCAATGGACTTCGGACCAAAAGCAAGGGTCTATTTTTATAACTGCTTTTACTCTTTAAAGAAACATCGTAAAGCTTAAAGCAAAAATATCTGCCATAAAAACAAAAAATAAAATTCAATGTCTGTAAATAAACCTCTTCTGTGTTCCCTCTTCCCCACCTCCCTCCTTAGCTTCCCTATTTTTTCATCAATAGCACACAATCTCCTAAATACCCATCCTGGAAACCCTGGGGGTCATCTTTAATGTCTCTCCTTCCCTTTTCTTTCCTCCCACCCCAAAAAAGAACTCATCAGGCCTTCACATCTTCTCAATTCTTCCTTTGTTTTTCCTTTCTACTTTCAAATCCAAAAACCTAATCCAAAACCACATTACCTCAAACATAGATCAGTGCAATAGCCAGCCATCTGATTATAGCCTCTCCCACCTGCAGCCATCTTGCCCTAATCATAGATCATATAACACAATCAAAGTTCACGTTCAAAAATTTTTACCAATTCATCTCTCCCTTCCTCCCACAAACATTTATTAAGCACCTAGAGTGTGCGCAACAATGCACAATAAGTTTCTGATCTTAGGCAATATTAAAAAAGCAGAAATATTTGAATATTCGCAAAAAACTGAATTTTCAAGCGTAGGAATGACATGGCCAGGTCAATATACACAGTAATGATAATGGCCCATAGCTGAAAGAGAACTTAAAGATTCACTTTTTTCACTATCCATCCCTCTTTCACACTCAGATGGTGTTTGAAGGTTTACAAAATGCTTTCCTTACAAAAACCTTGTGAGGTAGGTAGGCTATCTAGTATTTACTCCTATTTGTACAGTCAATAAGTCAGTCAACAAGCATTTAATTAAAAACCAAGCATGGCTTAGGATAACATCTGAGGCTCCAAGTATTTCTAGTCCAACCCCCTCATAAGAAACAGCTTAAGTCCAGAACCCTGGGAAAGAGAGTAAAGAAGAGAACATTTGTTGGATCAGATTGTTGTGAAGATGTTTTACAGACTTCAAGGTTCATAAGATGTGAATCTCTATTTGGAAACAATTAGAATAGCCCAGGTAATGAAACTCAACAAGTACTTTAAGTATGCCTCCTCAATATAGGTGACAGTTAGGTACCTGAGCGGCAAAGACAACAAATACCGTGTCTTCAAGAAGGGTACGTTCAAAGTATGGGGTGGGGCAATGGGTACATAAGTAAATATGAGCCAGGTAGAAAGTTTAGGTAGAACAGTCAGACAGTCTAGGACCAGTCAAAGGAAGTTTTAAGTATAAGATCTACAAGGGGAAAAAAATGGCCAAATGGATATGAAGCCTATCCACTGAGGAAAGAAAGGCAGGAACTGTGACTTTCGGAGGTCCTTCAGTCCATGTTATCATCTTAACCAATAAGAACTTGATAGGTACCTTGCTTTCTCCAAGGGCATGGAACGGCCCCTTTCCAAAGAAATGTTTGTAAGCAAGAGATGGTAAACAAAAGTACACTTGCAGTTCTAGTACTCACAGCTCCTGAGCCACGGCACCTATCCCTCTCAGGACAGGTAGGAATTTAATATTAACAGAGCCCCTAAAATAATTCCAGAGGTGGAACACACACATGGAAAGGCAAGATGGACAGATGACTGTTAGCTTTAACTCAACTGCGGGGGTACCTCAATGCCACCCCTCCCCCAAAGCAGTTAATTATAGCCCCAGTCCCATCATTCCAGAATTAACAAATAAGCAAAAGAAACAATGCGGGCATCCAAACTTAAAGCTATCTATTATTCTGCTTCTGACACACCTGCACTTTTGTCCATAAAAATCCAAGGGAAAAATTGGCAGCTTTATCTAAGTCAATACGGAAATCCTCACTGTAATTCTATGAAGCTGGAAGGGTCAGGCACTTTCATCCCCATTTTAGAAATGAGGAAATAAGAGGGACAGAGGTGGAAAGCCTTGCCCAAGATCAAACAGCTTGTCTGAATTGTAGCCAGGACTAGAAATAGGCCTAATTATTTTAGATCCTTCTATGGAAAGAAGACCTTGCAGCCCATGCTGTGGCCCTGTCTTTTAAGTGAAATCATCCTATAAAGAGGCTCTTTCTGGCAGTTCAGCAACGACACCTTGCTGGATGGTGGCCAAGAAAAACTTGCCTTCTTCTGAGCTCTGTTCTTTATCAGTATCATAGCATAGCAAAGTTCCAGGGCAAGAAATCAGCCTGTAAATGCTTTTTTTCAGGTTTGATCCATGAAGAACTTCACACATCTCAAGCTTTCTCATAATAAGGTGTATAAGAGATCACTACTGAATGAAAGGAATCTCAAAATAGACTCCTCCCCATCCCCCATCTGGTCATAAAGGGTATCATTAAGCCTATATTCCTTTTACTTGGGGAAATTTTTGCAATATCACACTAAAACTGGAACTTTATTTAATAAATTATTACTAATTACTGAAATTATCCTAAACAATTAACAGGAACAAAGTTAGAGAAAAACTGATGCTCTAGATTAGATAACTGATGGCCTTCCCTTTTAAGGATGTTTTCACAAAGTGGTACTGGAAAGAAGCTTAGGGGAGTGCCAGGATGCAAAATACTGAAACAGATAAGGGGACTGAGTTAGGTGATTAAGCTCAAAGAACAGTAGTTGGGAAAAAGAATAAAGAGGAGTAGGAAGAGGAAAAAAAACCCCTTTATTTACAGGCAGCCCTTTTTTGAGTTGAATGTCCTGAGCTAAATGACTGTTTGACTCACTGATGTTCTGAGGTCAGTCTGGTTCGGGCTAAATTCCTTAGTTTTAGGGTCTAGACTGGTCCCTGGTCATCTCCAGGGACATCTCGGGCCTGCCAAAGACTGTCAGCAATCTCAAGGGGGTCTCAGAACCGACCTAGGTCCCGCTAGATCTTCTAGAAGACGAGGCTGATTCACATTCCCCTCTCTCTAATTCTGGCCTGGACCCAGGGATTTGGCTGGAATGGGCCAGCCTCAAGCATGTAAATGGTTTAATGCTCAATTAATTTACTACATTTTACTACTGTCTGTCTCTTTTTCTTTGGAGGTGGTAGAGATGATTACAAAATATGGAGAAGGAAGAAAATGGAAAAATGAGGCAGTACTTTGCTTGAGGTAAGCACATAAGGAGGGAAAAAAACTTCCCAATCTTGTTTTTTGTTTTTTTAAATGCCAGTTTATTCTGAGACTAAAAAATTTCACCTAGGCTGTAAGTATACAATTTAACTTCAAAACTGCACAGAGATGTCACATTTTCCAGAGTTTATATGACTTGTTAAAAATCAATACATTCTTATATAGAGAGGTACAGAGGTCATCCAGACTTTTGATTCAGAAACCCTAGATCTGCACAACACTGTGTCTCCTTTATTTTAACAACCACTAGACTCCAAGGAAGGGGGAGAATGGAAGGGGGAAAAAGCAGTGGCTACCTCCCTTAGACAATACCCTGCCTTATCAGGGCAGACTGCTGTCTGGTTTCCTGTCTCTGCACTGGAGAGGAGAAACAAAGTCTAGTAAAGTGAACAGATCAGACTTCTAAAAACAAGTATGCTCAATAGTCTAATACTCCTCTCATGCACATGACTTTAAAATTAATTTGGTATGAATCACACAGATAAATAAACCAGGCCTCAAGTTTTAAGGAAGAAATCCTGGGAAATAAAGAAGCTTAAAGTCTGGGCCAATTTCAACCCCTCTTTAAAGAAAAATGCCAAAATAATGCCATTTCCTAGTTTTTAAGGATGAATTTTCTTTTCTTTTCTTTTTCACTTGCTCAAACAAAACTGGGTCACCCATGAATAGATCTGACAACAGGGTATGAAGTTAGCATCTAGGAAAGCTGAAGAACAAACAATTCAGCTTGTTAATTTTATAGAAAGATGGGGATTTAGAGAGGCAAAGAAGGTGGAGATAAGTATCCAAGGGGATTTCACTGAGGAAGAACAAAGATGAATGGAAAAATGATTAAATAAATGTGAGTTTTCTCAAGGGATGAGGCTGTCTTTCCCTAGCATACCAATGTTTGCTAGTAATTAGAATGACTGTATCAGACATCACTAAAATTTCTCCCCATCATTTTTGAGTTTATCATTTAGAAGTTTGCTAAAGTTTTATCCTTCTGGTTATCTGTCATGTTGCCTCTGAAGCCAAGGATCATTATTAGATACCCCAAAGGGAAACAACGATGAAAGAAAATTCAGGGAGAGTTAAAACTTCTGTCTGAAAGCATGTCTGCCAAATACCATATTTTGGACTGGAAGCAAGCAGCTTCAGAATGAAAACACAAAAGTTTCAGATTTTTAAGGGCTCACACTGCCCAAAGCAAGGCTTAATCTCTAAAAAGTTTGCTTTCCCTCTCCCCAAAAGAAAGCACAATTTTAGCCTCTTTCCAAAATCACATCTTCTGCTAAAGGGAAGCTTACCTTTTACTTAACATACTAGGTTCCACAGCTTTCTTACCATTTAAGTCATAAAGTGAAGATGAGGTGGAAACTGTGCTGTTTAAAAGCAGACTCCTAGATTGTCACATGAGATTTTTCTGATACTGAATACAAACGATATAAAATTATTTTCTATTAAAACTTTATGAATGAATACTATTGCACAGAAGGATCTAATCTCATTCTTCAATTCTCTCCTACTGAAAGAAAATTTAAAACCCACTGATGATCAAGTCATAAAAATTTAACCAAAAATTAAATTATTTTTCTTTTAAAACTTTTCCTTAAAAATTAGTTTCTGTAGAGCTAAGAAAAAAGTAATTATAAACATTCACTTTTTTTAAAATGTTGAACAGCAAGTAGTAATCAGAAAAAAAAAACTTATAGCAATCCATGGAATGATACATAAAAGTGTTTAATGCTCCAAACAGCAAAATTCTCCTGATGAAGTTCTTTAAAGGACCCAAGATGCTTCCAAAGCATCGTAAGTTTCCCTATTTCCAGGTCTCCTTTTCTTCTCACTTTTTCACTTTTAATGCTTTTCTCAAGTCAGTCCAAGAATAATAAAAACTTGATGTCCCCTTAAAAAATACATCTTGGTTTTTCTTCAGTCACACAATGCAATAAAAAAAAAATGTGTTTTTTAAAATGCAAGCAGAGAATTCAAGATGGCCAAGAGCCCTTGAATCCTCCAATTAAAGACTAACTACCTATGTCTGAATAGCGTCTTGTGTTAAAACTGAAAAAAGTAGACCATCTTTTCCAGATGACTCTTCACTCCATCATCTGCACAAAACTTATCTATGGTTAATCACAATCCAAAAGTAGTATCCTTCAGGGCAGAATACATTTCTAAAAACAAAAACCACCCCTAAGAGAAAACAAAACCAAAAAACCCTCAGATAGGGCATATGCATCAAAAATCATAATTTGGGATTAAAATAAAAATGGAAAATTAATCCACACACATAAACACAGTGAAGGAAAGGGGTGTGTGTGTAAAAAGGTTAACTGACTTCTCATTATGACATAATACAGGCATCTTAAGCAATCATGAGTGTGTGGAGACATGATAACTCCCTGGGTGGGGATTGGGAGTTAAGGGGCAGGGACAAGGGGCCTGGTCTGGGCTACTGATCTACCAGAAAACAGCCTGAAACAGGAAAGAGCACACATATGCCACTAGGAATGTATGACGCAAACCCCAGCCTTGAAACAAAGAACAGGAAACAGCTCTGCTAGCTGTGCTGGAGAGAAAGCACAGAGAAACATTTAGCCGGCCCTCCCTGACCCTATATTCATGAGCAGCTGGAGTTTTTAAAACAACAGGGGGTGGAGGTGTTTGTTCCATGGGTGTGAATAACAACACCGGCCTATACACGGGACCTACCCTATTTACAAATATAAGCAACCACATACAGTAAACATCATAAGTCAACAGACAGGAGAGCCCATCGTAATTAACACCAGCCTTCCCTCCCGATTTCTTTTGTCCCTTTTCTCCTATCTCAAGGAGCAAGTAGCAAGTGGTACACATTTTTTGAGTTGGATAGCCCATTACATTTAATATTATGGCTCAAAACAGGTTGGTCTGTTTGTTTTTTGGGGGGTAGAAGAGGCAGAAGACCGAACAAACCAGTGAAGAACACAGATTATACATCCATTCCCAGCATTACTCTGAACACAATGGGATCACAGTTACTAAAATACTCATCAAATCAGGTTCATTCATTCATTCATTCATTCATGGTTCTGAACTGCCAAAGCAAAAAAAGGTAGGTACCTCAGAATAATCCTAAATTTCACTGTATTGATTAAGTCACATAAACTCACACATCTACTTGAGATTTCATTAGTGAAGATGTTATGTAATTTATTGGATGATAACTAAATTAGTGGAAAAATATTTTTAAAAAATTCCTTTAACTATGTGACCCTCCACCCTTATTACCTTTCTTTAGTTAAGTTATTCCTTTGTTGCCTCTGAGAAATGTCAGACTCTGCTCTCTTTAGATATTTAGGAAGCCATGTATGGAGAGATAACGAAAAAGTAAAAAAAAAAAAAAAAAAGCATCCCGGTGACCATAGTAACCACAACCATGGATCCGGATTTAGAAACTTTCCAAATTACAAATGAAGTCGATCCATCTCTACATAGTCCTATCTTGCCTCTTGCCCCAATATCTGGAGGTTGTCTCACTTGTTTTTCTTTATTCAAACCAGAGTCAAATCTACACAGAACGACTTACTCCGTCCCAACACCTCTTCACGGACCACGGTAGAGAACACGTTGGATGTACAGATGTTTTGCAGAATGAAAGCCTCCTTCCTAGCTCTGAAGAGGAATAGACCGGGTACCCACAAAACAATCTCAGGGTTTCTCCAACAGCTCAAGCCAGCATGGTCTGTCAACTCCAGAAACGTCTTTCAGAAACCCCCTCCCCAAACGGCCGGGCCGAACGCCCCACTTCGCGCTGTCCTGGTGCTTTCGGACTCACCCCCCAATGCTCCTGAGGGTGAGCAGGCAGGTTACCGGGCCCAGAGGTTCCCAACAGCCGCCCCGGCTCTGGCGGAAAGGCCGGCAGGGCGCCGATCCCCCGCCGGACGGCGCACCGGGGACCTCGACACTTCTCACCGAGGTCCTGGATCGGGGGTGGGGGGGCACAGGCCGGCGCCCAGAGAGCCCCCGCCCCACGGCCCGGCCGGGCACCCCCACCGAAGGGAGGCAGCCCTGCGACTCAGAACACAGACCCGAGGCGGGACGAGAGGGATCCTGCCGTCCGGTCCTCTAAGGGGGGGGGGGCATGTCTGTGATAAATGCACCGCTGTCACCCGACGGCCGCGCACACGCGGGAACGCGGTCCCCGAGGTCGGAGGGGGCCCTTTCTAGGGCTGCTGGGCTCCCCCAAGGGCACCGGGGCGAGGGTCGGGCAGCAGGCGAGGCGGCGGCGGCGGCGGCTCCCCCACCCGGGGGGCAACCCCGAGAACAGCCCAGAGTCTCCGCCCCGCCCCTCCCCCGCCCTCCCGGTTCCCCGTCCGGTGAGAGGGCGGCGGGGTCCCCCGCCCGGCTCCTCCCGGGCCCCGCCGGAGCCGCAGCAAAGCCCCGAGGAAAACTTCCGACGCGGAGCGAGCCGGCGGGGGGGGGGGGGAGGGGGGTGGGGGAGGGGCCCCGATCGCGGCGTCCAGCCCACCTCCCTCCAAGCCAGGTTGCAGCACAGACCCCGCACACCGATCTCTACGGGGGGGGTTAAAGACCGCACAGGTGTACCAGCCCGGGCTCCCCCTCCGTCTCTCTCCACCCCCCCATAAGCCCGGACCCCCTCAAGTCCGCCCCCCCAGCGCGCAGACCCCGGCTCTGCCCGGGCTCCCATCGGTCCCACCCGTTCGACCGCGACACCGCGGCCGCCTGCCCCTCCCCCTCCAGGGCCGTCAGCAGTTGCACTTTCTGCCCCCCACACCGACTCCCTCCGTCCCGACACGTCCACGGGGGGGGTGCGCGGAGCGCGGCGAGCGCGGCTCCCAGGGTCGGTCCGGACGTGTGTCTGCACCGCCAGGCGCGCCCGTAGCACCCGGACACACGGACAGAATGTCAGGAAAACTTACTCGGAGCGCCGGGTGCTGAGCGCAGCGGGCAGGAAACGAAAGCCCGGGATCAGGGTTTCCTTTAATCCCCCGAACGCAACAGTGTCCGCGGAAAAGTCCCGCGACCGCGCGCGGCCGCCAAGGCTGGGCAGGGGAGGCGGGGGGCGGAGAGCGGGTCGGGGGGGAGGGGGCGGGGGCGGCGGGCCCCGGGCCCCGGGTCCGTGCGGATGGAGGCGGCCGCCTCCCGGCTGCGGCTCGGCCCGGCTCGGCTCGGCTGCGGCTGCCGGCTCGGCCCGGCTCGGCTCGGCTGCGGCTCGGCTCCGGCTCGGTGCGCTGTGTGCTCGGCTCCCTCGGCTCCCGCCGCCCGCCCGCTCGCTCTCCCCGCCGCGCTCGGTCTCCCAGGCTCCTGGCACCAAGTCCGGGGCCGTCACATGACGCCGGCGCCGCTCGCTCTGCGAGCCTCCCAGGGCTGGCCGGGTAAGTAGAGGCTGGGACCTGGGGTGGGAGGGTCAGGGAGGGGAGAGGGAGCCGCCGCCGCAGCCCGGGCAGGGCGGGGCGGGGTCCCCACCCACTAGGGCGGAGGCGGCGGCGGCGGCCGAGAGGGGTCGGACGAGTCACTCACACAAACACGCCCGGACTCCCCCCGCCCCTCCGCCGCCCCGCCCCGCCCTCCCCCTCCGCCGCCCCGCCCTCGCCTCCTCCCCCGCGCAGTCACCCGGGGACGGACTTACAGACACTCATTATTCTCCGGAGCGGGGTCCGCCCCGCATGCCGAGCCCGCCGGGGGCCGCGGGGCATCGGGCGTGCGTCCGGCCCGGCGCTCCGGAGGATCCCCCCCCTCGGCGCCCCACCCCGCCTCCCCCACCTGCCGCGGCCGCACCGCCCAGGGCCCGAGGGGAAGGAAGGGCGGCGCTGCCGGCTCCGAGGCGTGGCGGGGCGGCCGCGGCCTCCCGAGGTGGGACACGCGGGGAGGGATCCTGCGGGGCCCGATGGGGCCGCGCCCCGGGATCCTCCGGACAGAAAATGAAATTTAAACAAAACTACCCGAAGCCCGGGGGGTGGGCGCTGGATGGAGGGGCGGAGGGGGGGACGAAGCCAGGCCGAGGAAAGCCCGGAGTTTCAGGTTAATACAGCATCC
This sequence comes from Potorous gilbertii, assembly GCA_028658325.1. Lineage (NCBI taxonomy): Eukaryota > Metazoa > Chordata > Mammalia > Diprotodontia > Potoroidae > Potorous > Potorous gilbertii. The sequence continues at coordinate 196,423,222 of CM053772.1, forward strand.
TGTTCGCTAGCGGGCCCTTTGTGCTCGGGGGCTCTGGGAAAACTCGGCTCGGTCCCGGGGAAGGAGGAAGGCTGGGGGATGGGCGCGGCCGGAGTCCCCGTCCGGCGGCCTCCCCGTCTCCCCTCCCCCACCGAGCTCCGGAGCTCTGCGAAGCCTCAGGCCGAGCGCCTCGGAGCGGGGCTGGGAGCCCGAGATAGAAGTCCTGGGCGGCTCATCTGTTACATTGTTTCTTTCTGCTACACTCTTGTCTGAAAACTTTCCCCAAAGTGGGTCAGGTTCGTCCCCATCCCCATCCCCAAGTCGGACTCGTGTGCGAGGGGCGGCTTTTCCACCCATGCCGTCCCCGTGGGAAGAGACCACGCTCTGCGTGTGCTTTACCCAGCTTGCTACACCATGGGTACTCCAAGGATGACTGCGGATACTGTCTGCTTTATTCCGAGTCAGGGCCTGGAGAGTGGCTTGCTTGTATATTTAATACCTCTGAATTTTCTTTTAAAGCAGTATTAGCGTCATAAAGAATGCAATAAAAAAGAACAAAGGACAAATTGGTTCAATTGTTTTAGTGCTATGTAATATTTGAAAACACCCCTGCTTCCATCTATGCCTTTTTATTGATTCAAGATGTTTTAAAAGGCCTTTAAGTTCACCCTTATTGTGCTCCTTCCTCTAGGCCCCATACTACATAACATGCAGAAATATATTATAGACCTATTCCTAGAGGTACTATTCTAACAGTAGAGGGTCATCTTCACAGAGTGAAATTTTATAAGTATCTTGTACATATTAAAAATTTTACCTGGAGACACAAAAACAACTGAGTCACAGTGTTGTAGCATGGTAGAGATTTGTACATATACTTCTGAAATATGCATCTATAACTCATATCTTTGAAATATGCCTATGACTTTTAAAACTTAAATTAGGACTATTTGGGATGGGTAAAAGACAAATCCAAAGTAAAAACCAAGTTCCTACAAAAATGCTTGCAATTGATTTACAGATCTCTCAACTTGACTCAGAAAATTTGGGGTCTAGTCATTAAGTAGTTTAGGGCAAGTCTTACCTTTCTTAATCCCAAATTTCCTTATCTGTAAAATGATAAATCTGTAAAATAATAATATTTACTCTAATATTTTGCCTAACTCACAGGATTAAAAGCAAACCACTTTATAAAAGGCAAAGTGCTGTGTAAATGTGGGTAATAAATAATATTGAAAATTAGCTCAAGTCCATTGAATACCGGTGACTTTGTTAGACTGATGGAGTTTGTTTGCAGTGTGCATTTACTTACTAGATTGGTTCAGGGTAGGTTTAGAGTTGGAAACTTTTGTCTATAAAAATCTCTTTTCTATTGTTCATATGGATGAACAGGCCAGAAGCAAACAACAGGCGGTTATTAAGTACCTTCTGTGTTCCTGATTTGGGGCTAAATGTGTTGATTGTGAGTGTGTGATGCAGAAAAGGTAGAGGTGAGATTCAAGTAGGGAAAGAGGGGGAATTTGGAGAATGACAGCTGGACATGAAGGAATGATTCATCAATGAATATTTATTTAGCACCTATCCCATCCAAGGTAGTATGGAAATAAAAGAAATAGAAGTCATAGTACCTGCCATCAAGGTGCTTCCAATCTAGTTGGGCCAACAAGAAAACTTCCAAGGGCTCTTGGAGATTAAAACTATGATCCTATGACCTTTGCACAAGGCAGTATATGAGTGATAGGGCTAATAAAAGTTAAAATGAGTTCTAAAAGAGGAAAGCTCATGTGGGCTTGGATGGACTTCATAGAGAAGACTGGAGGTAAGCTTCGAAGGATGGATAGAACTTGTACAAGAAGAGAGAAGTGGAAAAGGGAATAGGGGTGGAGTACTGGAAGCTAGCTAAGCTATAGTAGTAGAAGAGGAAATAAGCAAGCATACTTAGAGAACGCTAAGTTGTCTAACTAAATAAGAGCACAATAGTGACAGTAGGTTGAGGCCACATTATTTTGTATTTACTTCTGTGTGTGACTGTTCTGTCTTCCAAGTAAACTCTTTAAGAAAGCTTCCATTTCTGCCTTGGTATCCCCAAGGCTTAAGGATGCATTGCATTGCACATCTTAGGAATTTAATGAACAAATGGTTGGATTTAATTGAATTGAAAGTTTATGAAGTGTCTGATGGCCATGGGGGAGGGATACAAGAGGAGCTTTTGGTACAACCCTTGCCCTCAAGGACCTTACCATCTTGCTGAAAAGACAAGACTTGAACACATGAAACAATTAGGGAACAATTGAATAAAATAGCATATAATAAAGTGCTAAATTAAATATAATCTTGGTTTGCAGCCTATTATCCTTACAGACACAGACAGGCATTCATGATCATGTTTGTGAGGGGTAGCCTACCCTCCTTACATTCAGCTGTCCAATGGGTCCTCCAGACATCTGGACTTTTGTCCCAGAGTACCCAAGAGGACACTGGCTAAGAGATTTGAGGTACGGAGAAAGGAATATATGCACAAAGGTGGCAGCATGCACACCTTCTCTTTCCCTCCTTTTCCCCTCTGACCTCCACCCTACCCCACCCTGCTTAATGAGAGAGGGAGTGAATATAGGACTCCTTTGGACTGCTGACTTCACTCCTTAGGAAAGATAATAAATACTGTTTGAGTATCTCTTATGTGTGCCACACAGTACAGAAATTTGCAAAGTGGCTTTTTACCTGCCCAAACCTTCACAAGCCCACCAACCATGTATCTAGGGGGAGGGAGGGGTAAAGAGCATACTGCTTTTGAATCTGGTTTCTCTACTTTCAGTAAATAAAAACGTGTTTACTTTAAAGCCTTCTTAAAAAAAAAAAAGGGAAAATGCAAACCACTATAGACAAAGCTTTGAGTTCCTTCTTTTCAAGAAGCAGAAATATACTTGCTTGAGCACAAGGTCCATTTCTACCTCTTTGTTTGGCTTTTCACCAGGATCTGGTGATTAAATGTAAGACAGAAGAGTACCTATGCCTGTGAACTGAGTGAGAAATAGCCTTTTTGCTTGTGGACAGTCTTCATGGGTGTTAAGGTCCTTCATGAGCTAAATTTCTGAATTGAGGATATACTTAGTTTGTCATCGTTTTCAGCTTCTCAGACTCTCTAAATAGCAGGGCCAGTTTTAAGAGTACCTATGACTTCCCATCTTCATTTCCCATGGACTCCCTGCTTCCCCTTCCCCAACCAAGCCCATTCCCCACCCCATTTCAGTCCTTTTTAGTGTGTTTTCTTTCTCATATTTTGAATTCACTTTATTTAGGGATCCAACAACCATGATGTAATCAACTTTTGTTCAACAATCTATCCAAACATCCTTTAATGTGTACTCCTTACATACATATTTTTGTTTCCAGTCTTGTGTCAGTTAAATGCTTAGCAGCTAAGTTGACGGAAAGCAGGAAGGCAGGAAGCTCTGAGTTCAAATCCTGCCTGTGTATCCCTTGAATTCTCTTAACCTCAGTTTTCTCATCTGTAAAATGAGAATAAATGATACCACTGCCCCAAAGTATGGTGGAGGTAATAGACACAAGGCATTTTGCAAACCCTAAAGCGCCATAAAAATGATATACTAGCTCTTATTGTTTTAGACGTGTAAAATTTCTGGAAATGTTGAAACCAAGGAGAGAAACTTTTTTCCCCCTGGGGGTTCAAACAGACATCTGAGCTTCTCCTAGGGACCTATAATATTATCCTTAGGCAGAAAATTCCAAGCTAAGGCTGAGGCTATCCCCAAAGGGAGTTTGGTGCTTTGTGTAGCTGGAGAGTTAACTCCTTCCAAGTAGACTTGTAGAAACCTCAGTGGTGGTGCTAGTCATAGGCAAGGCTCCTTTCAGAAGGTCATGCTTTGTTCTTTGCAACTCCTCCATCTTCTGGGCCAGATGCTTTCTGTTCTTTTCTTGAACCTCTTTTGCCAATTGAGTTAGCCTATTTTTCAAGGTGCTATTTTCTTCAGCATTTTTTTGGGTCTCCTTTATTAAGGTATTGACCTGTTTTTCATGCTTTTCTTGCATCTTTCTCATTTCTTTTCCCAGTTTTTCCTCCACCTGTCTGACTTGATTTTCAAAATCCTTTTTGAGCTCCTCCGTGGCCTGAGCCCATGGGGTATCGATTTCAGATATTTGGGATACAGAGGC
>CM053772.1:196427473-196462488 GCA_028658325.1 Potorous gilbertii
GTGCTCAGGTGGGGGCAGGGCCGCCTCCCAAGCTCAATTCCCTCAGGGGGTTTATGCAGAGATCTTTTGTAATGGAGCTGCTGTCGAGCTCCTGCCTGCTCTGGGAGCCTCTGGCCTCAGCTGCCTCTGCCTCTGCTGCAGTGGCTGCCTCCCGAGGGGGTCCGAGTCCCGGAGCTACCCCTGCTCCCCTCTCAGCCCGTCTCTCTCACTGACCTGTGAGTCCGTGGGTGGAGGGACCGTCGCGGCCGCTGGAGATTACGGTCCCTGAAGCCTGCTTGGATCTGCTCACTCCTCTCAGTGCTGCACAGACGGGGCAGGGCAGGATAGGGCTCTGCTCCCGTCTGGGGTTCGATGGACCTCTGGGGTCGGCTTTTCAGGGCTCTCTGGAACAGAAATCTCCTTCGCGGTGTTGCTGCACGGCTTCCACTGTTCCAGAATTTGTCAGGAGTTCTTTTTACAGGAAATCCATGGGCTGTGGGTTCGGAGCTAGTAAAAGTGAGTCTTTCTACTAGGCCATCTTGGCTCCACCCCCTGTTCTTTTCCTAATGAGGCTTGTTTCGGGAATGTGAATGCCGGAATCACAGAATTTTAGAATTAGAAGAGAATCTCACCAGTCATTTGTCCAAGCTGTATGCAAGGAATCCCCAGTGGGGATCTAGCCTTTCCTTTCGGGGAGAGGGGAAGAGGAGGGGAATACACCAACACTTGAAGTATCCATTCCACTTTCAGATGGCCCTTCCTGTAAGGAAGATCTTCATTATATCACACATAAGGCTGTCTCATCAAAATCACCATTGCTCTCGGTTCTGTTTTCCTAAGCTCGATCAGTACTACTTTAATTGCTGTTTCTACATTACAACCTTACAAATACTTGAAGGAAGTCCCTCCCTTAGACCTTTTCTTTGACAGGCCAATTATTTTACTGTGTCTTCGTGTGACAAGGACTCGAGGCCCATCAATGTAGAAGCTGCCCCAGCCAGCTGCTTCTTTTTTCTGAAGGAATTATTTTCTTCAGTGAGCTTTTGGATCTCCTTTTCCATTTGGCCAATTCTGCTTTTTAAGGCATTCTTCTCCTTGTTGACTTTTTGGACTTCTTTTGCCATTTGGGTTAGTCTATTTTTTAATGTGTTATTTTTTTCGGTATTTTTGGGGGTCTCTTTTTAGCATGCTGTTGACTTGATTTTCATGATTTTCTTTTATTTATCTTTTCTCATTTCTCTTCCCAGTTTTTCCTCCACCTACTTGATTTTCAAATTCTTTTTGAGCTCTTCCATGTCTTGCGACCAATTCATATTTTTCTTGGATGATTTTGAGGTCGGCACTTTGACTTTGTTGTCCTCTTCTGGTTCTATGTGTTTGTTACCAAAGTAAGTTTCTATTGTCTGTGTTCTTTTACAATGTCTATTCATCTTCCCAGCCAAATGCTTGACTTTCGAACTCTTTGTCAAGGTAGGACTCTGCTTCTAGTGGAGGTTTGGCTGGGGATGGGTATACTGTCCCAGGCTTCATGGATTTTGTGCATCTACCACCACAGCAACTACCACCCCATCACCCTGTACTGTACCTGACTGGTAACTTATTATCAAAGTCTTTCTTAAACTCTGATGTCCAGAACTGAACACAGTACCCTTAATATAGCCTAATCACAACTCTGGAGGACTGTATTTTTGTGTTCTGAAATGAAGAATATGAAGGAGACATCACTTTCTTACACCTATAATCTGTTCCTTTTATCAGCCCTAGGTCCATGATGTCTACCCATGGGCCTTTTCATTGTTCCCAGGGAGGCTTCCATCAGCTCCATATCCAGACCACTCATCTGTGTCCTTTGTTTTTGCTTTGGGGCTTTCTCCAATGCTCTACAATCTTTACCTGGCATCAGACCCAATCAAAATTGACAGATAATTGCTGTCTGGATGCCTTCAGGTATCCTTTTGCTTGTCATGTCTTCTGTGAATCCAGCCTCCAGAGCCTCACTCACAGATGGAACCAGCTCTCTCTAGAGGATGGGTCTTGAATAATTTAATTAATTTCCTCTTTCAATAGATCTCAATAGATAGTCAAGATCAGTAGCTCCCTAGTCATTGATAGTCTACTTAGACACATTCTTCAATTGTTAGCTTCCTCTCAATCCTATGATACTCTCTCCTTCTCAGTGATTCAGAACTTCTCTTCATTATAACACAAATCCTATTCCCCACCTCTATATCCCCTGAATACTCCTTACTTCTATCCCCTTCAGCCATACTTCCCACATGTCTCACTATAGATCTATTGGCCCCTTCTGCTGTGCTCTCTGGAATGCCCACTCCTTAGTTAACAGACTTTTTCATCTTAAACCTTTTCCTTTAGCACCTCTGTTTTCCAGCACTCCCTGAGAGCCAGTTTCCTCCCAATGGCACTGCATCTCTAGCTACCCTTTCAAGACCCAGCATTCATATCTTACAACTCGCTGGTCATAGTAGGGACATCAAAATACATGTTGGTCCCCATTGTCACTTCCAGACTCTTCCTCTATCACCATTACTCAACAACCTCTTTTTCTTTGAGGTTCATTCAAAGCAAACTTATTGCCCAATCAAGATTCTGGTGGCTGTTAAATACAGATTTTTAGAATATTCTTCTTCAGTGAATTTATGTCATTCTCACAGTCTTTTTATCCATCCCACCCCTCCCCTCAAATTAGAAGTCTTCAATTGATACTCCTTCAGATATCCTAATTTGCAAATTCTTCAGTTTACTCAAATCCTGACTTACTCCTTAACTATAATTCAGCTACCCACCACGGATGACCATACTCCTAACCTTGCTATCATGCACAAATATTTTCTTTTCAAGTTCATGAATTCCAAAATTCTTGCATTTGATCATAATCTTTTATCATTTCCTCTTTTCTTCTACTTTACAAGTCAAGTTAATTAGTATTTATTTAATGCCCATTATACTAAGTGAGAACCCCCTAACCCAGTTTTCTTTCCTTGCTGTAACCTCTAATCCTTTTACCCTTCAGTTCTTTCCTAGGCCATTATCTCTGCACTAGCTGTATTCTCCTTCATTACTTATATTGACTTTTTGATGAACCAGTTCAAGTCTACATTGTCCTCTACACTCACATTCCTTGCCCTTTATGCTATAGATGATCATGCCTTGCCAAGCCATCTCTAGATTACTTCCACCATCTACTGACCCAATACCTATTTACATGCTGCTTAACAGAGCTGGAGAAAATCACAAAACTATGGTGACTGGGTCCACTACAAATTTATATTAGATAATCTCAACTGAACCTTAACTGAAAAAAGGCAATCCTTTTATGCTGCCCCAATAATCAATTCATTATCACACTCACCAAAATGGCTATTCCAAACCTTTTCATCTTTCAGAAAGTTTTACCTATCCCTGCGCCTATCTTCTCAGCTGAAGACCTTGCCTCATACTTCACCCAAAACATCAAGGCTGATGAGAATTTCCTGTTCTTCTATTCTTCCTCATCTCACATCAGTCAGATATCTTTTTCATATGAAAAAAATGAGATACTTTATCAAATGCTTTGGGGGCAAAGCCTCTTAAGATGGTGAATAAAGTCTGCATTTTTACTGAGTGTCTCAAAATTTACTAAAATTTAGGCATATTATACCTTCAGTCTTTCCCTGATTAGCTAGCTTAGTGATCCTGAAAAAAAATAAGGTTCGTTTGGAATATCCTGTTCTTACTGAGGGCATATCAATTCCTTTCCTAGATATTCTCTAATCATCTTTTTATAGATCATTTTAATATTTTCCCATAAGTCAAAGTCAAGTTTTTTGGCCTATATTTGTAGATTTCATTATCTTCTCTTCTTTATTTTTTTAAATGAAATTTGAGGCATTGACCCTTCTCTAGATCTATAATACTTCTGCCATTTCCTGATATCTTTCACATATCACTGATAGTGACTTGGCAAACTTCTCTGCCAGTTCTTTTGGTACTTGAGGGTATAGCTCACCTAGGCCAGGTGTTTTGACTTCATCAAGAATGGCTGGGTGCAGGGCAGAGCCGAGATGGCAGAGAAAAGGCAGGGGTTCCCTAAGCAACTTTAAAATGATACCTTAAAGTGAATTCTAGGGCAGTAGAAACCACAAAAATATGAAGCAAAATGAATTTCCAATTCAAGACAATCTAGAAGGTCAGCAGGAAGGGTCTGTAGCACCAAAACAAGAGTATAGAAAAGTCTAGCTCAAGCAACACCCTTGGCAAGCCAGCAGCAGGCAACTGAATCAGCAGAGTAGCTTCTGGAGTTCTCAGCCTACAGATGATAAGAGGGCCAGGCAACTAATCAGAAGGAGATTACAGGGATCCCTTGACTGGCAATGACTACAGGACTCTGTTGTGTTGCCCATTTACAGATTAGGGTCACAGTCTTGGGTGGCAGTCCCAGAGCAAGGAGGAGTACTACAAGAGCAGCACTTATGGCAGTAAAGGAGTATAGACCCTGGTCACAATTCCAAAGTGGAAAAGAGTTCATGTGGTCACTCATAGACCAGAGCACAGGCCAAGACAGTAGTAAACACACCTCTCCTTAGATCTTACTGCCTTGTAAGAACTAAAAACTTATAGACCTTCAGAACTAGCTCAAAACAGCTGCATAAAAACCTGAAGTTTGGGGCAGTGTCCCCTCCACCCCGGGAGCAGAGCCCAACTTTAACATAAAGTTTAAAGCCAAGAAATAGACTGGAAAATGAGTAAGCAAACAAGAACAACAAAGCACTTGACTTTAGAAAGTTACTATAGTGACAAGGAAGACCAAAACACAAACTCAGAAGACAACAAAGTCAAACCTGGTTCATCCAAAACTTCAAAGAAAAAGTGAATTGGTCTCAGGCCCAAAAAATAATTCCTGGAAGAACTCAAAAAGGATATTAAAAATCAAATAAGAAAGACAGAGAAAATAATAGGAAAAGCAATTAGAATGATGTAAGAAATAATGAAAATAGAGTCACCATCTTGGTAAAGGAGGCATAGAAGATACTGGAGAAAATAACATTCTAAAAAACAGAATAAAATGGCTGAATGATAAGAGAAACACAAAAATCCACTGGAGAGAAATCCTTAAAAAGCAGAATTGGCCAATTGGAAAAAGATGTACAAAAATTCACTGAAGAAATGAACTCATTAAAAGTAGAATTGGACAAGTGGAAGCTAATGACTCCACTGGACATCAAGAAACAATAAAGCAAGATCAAAAGAATGAAGAAAAAAATTGAAGAAAATATGAAATATCTCTTTGGAAAAACCACTGACCTGGACAATATATTGAGGAGAGATAATTTAAGAATTATTGGACTACCCAAAGGCTATGATTAAAAAAAAAAAAGAGCCTAGACATCATCTTCCAAGAAATTATTAAAGAAAACTGCCCTGATATTTTAGAATTACAGGGTAAAATAGAAATGGAAAGAATCCACTGGTAACTTCCTGAAAGAGATCACCAAATTAAAACTCCCAAGAATATTATAGCCAAATTCCAGAGCTTCTATCAAGGAGAAAAATATTATAAACAGCCCAGCCAGAAAGAAGTAATTCAGATATCATGGAACCACAGTCAACATAACACAAGGCTTAGCAGCATTCACCGTAAGGAATCAGAGGGCTTATAATATGATATTGTGAAAGGCAAAGGAGCTATAATTACAACCAAGAATAATCTGCCTATCAAAACTGAGTGTAATCCTTAAGGGTCAAAATGGATGTTCAATGAGATAGAAGATTTTCAGGCATTCCTGATGAAAGGACCAGAGCTGGCTGAATAGAAAATTTAACTTTCAAATATAAGACCCAAGAGAAGTATAAAAAAGCTAAACAGGAAAGAGAAATCATAACAGATTCAATAAGGCTAAACTGTTTACATTCCTAAATGGAAAGATAATACTTGTAACTCCTAAAAAGTTTATCATTATTAGACAATTAGAAGAAGTATACGTAGAGGGCACGGGTGTGAGTTCAATGTGATGAGATTATAACTAAAAAATAAAATAAGAGATGAGAAAGAGAAATGCACAGGGAAAAGGGGGAATGGAGAGGTAGAATGGGGGTAAATTATCTCACATAAGAGAGATATGAAAGAGCATTTATAGTAGAGGGGAATATGGGAGAGGTGAAAAAGAGTACTTGAACCTTTCTCTCCTTGGAATTAATTCAAAAAGGGAATAAATAACATACATACTCAGTTGGGTATAGAAATCTATCTTGCCCTACAGGAAAGTAGGAATGGAAAAAGAGAAGAGGGCAGCTGATAGCAGATTTGGGAAGATGGTAGTCAGAAGCAAAACACTTTTGAGGATGGACAGGGTGAAAGAAGAGAGAGAATAAGATAAATGGGGGAAAATAGGATGGAGATGGCTCTGGAGGAGAAGTGAGGCTGGTGACCTACATAGCCCTCCCTCACTCAAAACAAAGTCAAGTGCAAGTCATGTCATCATTTCTCTGTTGGCATGGTCTCCTTCAGCCACGAAGGACGAACTCACACACAGGGAAATGAGTCAAATTCATAGAAACAAAAAATAAGAGCCATTCTCCAATTAAAAAATGGTCAAAGGATATGAATGGGCAGTTTTCAGATGAAGAAATAAAATCTGCCTATAGTTATATGAAAAAATGTTCTAAATCATTATAGATTAGAGAAATACAAATTAAAACAAGTCTGAGATAATACCGTACACCTATCAGATTGACTATTGTGACAGAAAAGGAAAAGGGCATATGTTGGGGATGTCGGAAAATGGTGAAACACTAATATGTTGTTGGTGGAGTTGTGAACTGATTCAACCATTCTTTTTAGAGCCCAACAGTACTACTACTAGGTCTGTATCTCAAAAAGATAAAAAACAAACGGGAAAAGAACCTATATCTACAAACATATTTAGAGCAGCTCTTTGTGAGGTGGCCAAGAATGAGAAGTTGAGAATATCCCCTTCAGTTAGGGAATGACTGAACACATTGTGGTATTTCTGTGATGGAATCCTTTTGTGCTGTAAGATATGACAAACAGGATTCTTTCAGAAAACTCTGGAAAGACTTACTTGAACTGATATGAAGTGAAATGAACCAGACCTAGGAGAACACTGTACACAGTGAGTACATCAATGCTGCAAGATGAGCAATTGTGAATAACAGCTATTCTCAGCAATACGTGATCTAAGACAGTTTTGAAGGACTGATGATGAAAATGCTATCCATCTCCAGAGAAAGAACTGATGAAGTCTGGATGCAGTCAAATCATACTTATTAAGCTTTTTTTTCATTTTTTTCGGGGGCAGTTGTGTTTTCTTTCACAACATTACTAATATGGAAATAGGCTTTGCGTGACTACACATGTATAAGTATGTAAAATCTCTTGCCTTTTCAAGGAAGAAAGAGGAGAGGGAGAAAGGGAGAATTTGAGACAAAATTTTTAAAAAACAGAAGTTAAAAACTGTCATTTAATTGGGAAAAATAAAATATTAATTTAAAAAAATGGCTTTGTGCTCTCTCATTACGTCCTTGCTTGGTTATCAACACTATGTTAACGGTTTTAGTTCTGTACAAAGGTCATTTTTGTTGACAGAGAAAACGGAAGCCACGTGAGAATTAAGCAACTCTGTTTTCTCTTGGTTATCAGTCATCTCCATCCCATCCACTCCCAGCAAGGCACCTATTCTTTCTATTATTCTCCTTTTCTCCTTGACATAATTTTTAAAAAAACCAACAACAATGCAACTTTTGTTGCTCTTGGTTTTCATTGACAGCTTCAGCTCATCTTCTGTTTTAAAATAGTGTCTCCTGGCACTATTTTATCGGATCAGTGTCATACTCTTCTCTTTATAACCTATCACCTACCCTTGCTTCCATCTTTTGGAAACCTTTCTGGACTGACTTCCCTGGTAAGATAAGAGCCTATCTACTTTCCCCAAATCTAGTATGCATATCAGACTATGTCCGACTTTTCTCTTATTCCCTATCACTCTCTAGGAGAAGGTGATCACTACCTCAAAATTCCCATCATTTACATTCCAGCAACCAGTTCTTTCCTTTAAGTGATAATCAGATCTAGAGTATAATTTTCTTTCAATGGTTCCTTCACCTTTTAAAGGATAAAAGTATCAATAAGGCAAGTCACTAAGTTGTTCGTTGCTTTGCTTTTGGCAAAGATAGAGAACTCCAGCAGATGTTTGGAGAATTGAAGTCTCCTATCACTACTTCATCATGCCTCTAGGCTTGTAATCTATTTCCCTAACTCACCTGTTTCCTCTTTTTGTCCAGGTGGTCTGTAATATATTCTGATGAAAAAAAATCACTTCTGTTTCTCCTCTTTTTATCTTCATCTAAATTCTTCTGACCATATTTCACCTACTTCTGCTTTCTGTCTTTATGCACATGAATATCACTTCTTAATATACATTTTTACTATATCCCCCTTTTTGCCCATGTTAGTGAGCTTGGAAAAATATTATAAGTTATTTTTTAAGACTGAATGGGGGCTATTGGGCCATCCAATTATGGGATGTTTAGACAGCCATCAAGAGTTGTAATTAGAACTTCATGGAAACTGCTGTGGGCTTCTTTGGGAGAGATAAGGCACGGGGAAAGGTACTCAGAAAAGGTATTAAATATTAAATGCATTAAATAAGCAGCATGACACCATGGAGTGTTTCTGGGTCTCCAGAGAAATACTCAGAATTGGAGATGTAGACCAGTGCACCTGGAGAACCCTTGGTATGAATTGCCAGGACTGAAAATTTTTAACTGAGGGAGAGGACAGGACATGTTACCCTGAGTAGCCTGGAAAACCTAATAAAGCTAAAGACTTTTGATCTATCCAAACCAACTCCATGGAAGATACAGCCCTTTCTCTTGTCGTCTTGATGAGGATCGTTGATTGAGTCACAGTTGGAGTAATCCTAAACCCTACTCTTCCCTTGGCCTATAAAAGGAGATCTTAGAGAAAACTGAATTGAGCTTAGCATACGTAACAAGAGACCGTAACTGAAAAAGAGATTCATACAAAGTGGACTTGAACTCCTGGGGAAGGGGAAACCAGTGACTTGACCTCAGATATGGCAGTGGGCAGAGGCAAGAGGGGAGAGGTGAAAACTACTGGATTTCGCCCTCTGTGTAGCAAAGGGGGGATATATATTGGACAATAATATGTTCTTGGACCCTTGTCCTCCCCCAGTGGCATATGTTGCTCCTAAAAGTTTCCTGTTTTGTACATTGAATTTAAGAGTTGACTTATTAATATAATTATTTCACATTTACTAATTGAATTTACTTGTAAATGTTTTCAGTTTTTATTATAAATAGAACAAACTGAACTTTTAAAGAATCTGTTGTCTCTTCCTTTTTGCCTGTTTGTAAGAAGCAGGCAGAGACTCGAAAGTGTGAGAAACCATCAATATTACAATAAAACCAAGTAAGTTAGTCTGATTTATGATCACAGCACCTAGTTCATTGTCAAGCTGTACAGAAAGCATTCGTTTTCTGAAAAGGAGCTAAGGAACAAAAAGAAGGGAAAACCAAAATTCAGTAAATTAATCTTGAGTCACATGAAACTTCACCTAATATCACATTTAACTTCAGTTTCCTCTTTTGTAAAATGGTGACAATGATGGCACCTACCTCACACATAGTGTTGTTATGAGGACCAAAAGAGATTGCACATGTAAAGTGTCTTGCAAAATTTGAAGCAGTACATAAATGTTAGCTGTGTTATTATTGCCGTTATATAATGATATCTGTAAATTTAGGACTTGACGAGACCTTAGTGATACAATTTTCTCATTTTACAGGTGACCGAAAGTGAGGGTACAGAGTAACTAGCCCCAGGATGCATAGGTAATAAATTGTGGAGCCAAGATGCTGAGCTGACGATAAAAAGGAAAAATCACAGAAAGCAGAAACTATTTAAAATCTTGGAAACCAATAGTTAGAAACCAGATATAGAGCCCAGAATAATTTTATTTTCACATGCTCTAGAAAATAGAGAAATTTGAAGTTGGGCAAGAAACAAAATGACTCAAAAGCTATGTTGAACAAAATCCTTGCCAGGAAGCTATAGGACAGAGAAGTCTGGCATTCCTAAAGCAAACATCAGGAAATATTCTTTACCCTACACAATTTCAAAGTTACTTCTTTTGTAATTCAGTCAAATGCAGTGGAAGTGCCACTATCATGACATATTTCTGCCTTTGAATTCATGAGAATTGACTGTCAAAATTCTTTCTGTTTCTTAACAAAGCCTTTAATTTTACTTCCTTTGGTACTTGTGACTGGAAATGCAATTGGATTCTCCAAAGCAGTTGTTTTAATCTGTATCATCTGGATAGGAATATCTAAGAAGAAAAAATATTTGATTCATATTTTGGAGACTCACAGAAGAGAGAGAAAAGGTTATCTAATCACACTACTCATTTTACGTATGAGGAAATGGAAGTTCAGAAAAAAGACTTCCCAGTACCACACAGTAGCAATTACTATAATTTTACTTAAATACCCCCTACTGCATTGTTTTACTTTTAGAAATCATTCATCATACTTTTTTTTTTCAAAAATCTTCCAATATAAACAAAAGAACTTCTTGAGAGAACAAAGGGAAAGCAGTTGTTTGCCTCCCATTTTTTCTGCATTTTGTGGGGCACTCTACTTTGTTCTAACTCCCATATTATCTCACAAGTTTCTTGAGGACAGAGATATTACCTTGTACCTTGTAGAACTTAGTATAGCCTTTCATGCTATAGAATTATTGTTATTCAGTCATTTCAGAGGTGTCTTTGTGAGACTAGTTGAGATTTTGACAAAAATACTGGAGTGGTTTACCTCTTCCTTCACCACCTCATTTTACAGATGAGACCAACAGGGTTAAATGACTTGCCCAGGGTCACATAGCTATTAAGTGTCTGAGGTCAGATTGGAACTCGTCTTCCTGATTCCAGGCCTGGTGCTTTATCTATTGTGCCACCTACCTGTCCCCAATAACCATACTGTAATAGACACTAATAATAGACACACACTCTAAAATTCACTCATTTCCTTGACAACATAAATCATTTTTCTTTCTCTTGAGTTTCTTTGTTCATGTCAGGGGTGCCATACCTAGGGACAGCTATTGATATGGGTCCAGATTACAACCCCTTACAAGGGGTTGAGGAGTGAGTCAGTGATAAGAAAGCACCGTTAAATGTAGACTGATTTTTCAAGCAACTTGCTGGTAAAAGGAAGAAGGGTCAAAAGAGAATTAAAAAAAAAATTAAGGCTGAGCAAGTTTGTAGGAGGATAGGGTAAAACATAATGGAAGGGCAGTAATTGAAACTGCATGAGAAAGAGGATGATTGAGCATGGTTCTGGATGAGAAGGAAGGGCTGAGATATAGAATACGTGTAGAGTTCAGGTGAAGAAATTAAAGCTGCCCATAGTTATATGAGAAAATGCTCAAGTCATTATTGACTAGAGAAATACACATTAAAGCAACTCTGGGGTATCCATCAGATTGCTTAACATGGCAAAACAGGAAAATGGTAGAAGTTGGAGAAGTGGGAAAATAGGAACACTGATGCATTGTTGGTGGAGTTGTGAGCTGACCCAACCATTCTGGAGGGCAATTTGGAATGATGCCCAAAGGGCTATAAAATTGTTCAGACCCTTTGACCCAGCAGTACCACTTCTAAGTGTGTATTCCCAAGAGATCATAAAAATAGGAAGAGGACCCACATGTACAAAAGTATTTATAGCAGCTTTTCTTTGTGCTAGCCAAGAATTGGAAACTGAGTAGATGTCCATCAATCGGGAAATCGCTGAACAAGTTGTAATTTGTTAATATAATGGAATACTATTGTTCCATAAGAAATGATGGCAGGTAGACGTCAGAAAAATCTAGAAAGATTTACGTGAACTGATGCAAAGTGAAGTGAGCAGAACCAGGACAACATTGTACACAGTTATAGCAACATTGTGCAATGACCGACTTTGATAGACTTAATTCTTAATTCTCAGCAATACAAAGATCTAAGACAACTCCAAAAGAATCACGAAAATGCTATCCACATCTAGAGAAAAAACTATGGAGTTTGAATGCAGATCAAAGCGTATGATTTCCTTTTTTTTTGTTTGTTTCTTTCTCTTGTTTTTTCCCTTTGGTTCTAATTCTTCTTTGAAACATGACTAATGTGGAAATATGTTTAATATAAATTAGTCTATATGAGATTGCATGCCATTTTGGGGAGCAGGGAATGGAGGGAGGGGGAAAATTTAGAACTCAAAATCTTATAGAAATGAATGTTGAAAACTAAAAACAAATAAATAAAATAGCCTGGGGGGAAGAAAAAAGAAAGAAAAGTTGGAGAAGATTCTGATTAGACTGCCAAGCACATTGTATGAGATCTACCAGTGATTAAACTCTAACTCATACTTGTAACTACATCTGTTGCATGTGTACTTCCCAGTTCAAAGAACTGAGTGAATTAAATTAAAGATACAGCACCAAAAAAACCCCAAAACAATATAGGTAGAGCAATTAGCTTTGGCTAGGAGAAGGAACATCTTATAAGTCAGAAAGGAAGGAGAAGAAAGTGGGTGAAGATGTCATTGGTGAGTTTTTATGTATGGAGAAGGGATGTTGAGAGAACTCTGGATATTCACCTATGAAGTATGATGGACCATCTTCAGTAAATATGGGAGGTAGAGGAGTAGAGAGGACTTTGAAAAAAATCGCTATAGGAAATTAGATAAAGACATATCACATCACTATATTTTTCCCTTTTCTACAGTTTCAGAGGATGAGCTGCTAGTTCTTACCAAATTTAGCTCTTGTCCTTATATCTGGTCCTAATCCTTCCTGTCTTCCTCAGGAGGTTTGTGTACCTCTACTCCACATCATTTTATCTACCTCTTATCTTTAATCTCTAGTTATCAGCTCCTTCCTGGCTGCCCCAAAATAAGCACAGATCTCTCCTGTCCTTAAAAAAAATGTATTTTTCCTTGATTTTACAATTTCCTAAAGCTATCACCCAATAATATCCCTCCTCTCTTTCCCTACTTAACTCCTAGAAATAGTCTGTATTCATTACCTTTCTTCTTCTACCTGCTCACTCCCCAATCTCTTACAGTCTGGCTTCTGACCAAGCGCTCTTTCAAAGGTTAATTCCAATGGCCTTTCCTTAGTGCTCATCCTCCTTGTTCTATCTGCAGTCTTTGCTATTTGTAAACATCGCCCTCCTTCTGGATACTCTCTCCTTTTTTACCTTTAATGCTGTTGCTACCTCCTTATTCTGCTCCCACCCATATGCCCAGTCTTTCTCAGTCTCCTTCACTAGTTCATCATCTGACTCCTGCCCACTAAATGTGGGTGTTTTCCAAGAATCTGCCCTGGGCCTCTTCTTTTTTCTTACACTCTCTCCTCTGGTTGGTTTCTTTGTTCCCATTGGGTTCAATTATCATCTCTACAGAGAAGATTGCCAAATCTACTATACTGCCCAAAATCTTTGTCCTGGACTCTGGGTCCCACGGTTATCTACTGGGCCTTTCAGCGTGGATGACCTGCCAGAAACGCAAACTCATTTTGTCCCAAGCAGAACTTTTAATCTTTCTTCCCAAACCTACACCATACACAAACTTTCTTTTTCCTGTCCATGGCATCAACATCTTCTCAGTCACCCAAGCTTGTAACTTCTAAGTCTTCTTAGTCTGTTCTCTTCCTCTTATCCCCCATATCAGTTATCAAAGTTTGCCAGTTTTAATTCTACAAGCCTAGTTCATGTTCTTGTCACCTGTCACCTGAACTATATTAATAGTCCTTTCCTCCACTCTGTCTCCTCTGTAATCCACCATCCACAAAGCTGTCAAAATAATCTTCCTGAAGCACAGGTCTGACCATATCACTAATGGGCTAGAAACATTTAGTGTCTCCCTATTGGTTGTAAAGTAAAATACTGACTTCACTTAATGCCCTCCACGGTCAGGCTTCAGCCCTCTTTAACAGCCTTATTTCATATTATTTCTCTTAATATACTCCATGTTCCAAGCAAACTGCCCATTTGTAACATACTTTTTTGAATGCACCATCTTCCACTGGCATATTCACATGGACCATTTTCTACACCTAGAATGCAACCACTTTTTACTTCTTTCAAGTTTCAGCTGAAAGTACCACCTACCTGTATAGCTTTCTTTGATCCCCAGATGAAAGTACCTTCTTCCACTTAGTGCACTTTGTCAGGATCTTTTCTTTGCCCCTATCACTTCCTGTCTTATGTTTAGGATCATTGGATCAAGCAGAAAAAATTGGAAGAGACCTCAGAGGCCATCTTAGTCTAATCCCTTCATTTTACAGGTAAGGAAATTGAGGTCTAGGAAGGTTAAGTAACTTGCAAAGGTCATATAGGTACTGATTATCAGTGTTCGAATTTGACTCCAGATTCTGACTCCTGAAGCAGGTTCCTTCCCACTCCTGATCCCAACACTTTGTTATATGCCTGTTACATTCCCTTCCTTTCCCTCCATTTCATCATTTGGGGAAGGAACTATTTAGTTTTTGTCTGCGTACCATGGCACCTCACATAGTGCCTTGTGGACAGGAGTCATTTAATGTTTGTAGAATTTAATTGAAAAATGTTTTATATTTATTTTTCAAACCAACTTTATTCAGAGACCAATTTCCTGAAGGAGTAATCTAATTGGAGGTTGTATTCATCGATGCACTAGATAGTAAGGGAGAAATGGTTAAAATGAGATCTGAAATCAAACAGTTTTCATCAAAGGTGACTGATGATAGCAGAATTTATGCTTAGCTATGTATAATAAGAAATAGAAAAATGTAATAGAAAAAGCAGTTGAGTGAGATGTTCATCCAAATAATCAGTCATAAGTCCTATATGCCAAACTACTTAGCATTAGGAAACCTGGGTTCCCAGCTCAAATTGTGTTTCTTTTCTTTTTTAAATTAAATTTATTCTTTGTTATATTTTTAAATCCTGAACTATCTTCTTCTCTCCTTCCCTACCCTGTAGTAGAGGTCACCATTTCACACACACATGCAGATATATATGTATATATACATATAAATGTATGTTTATATGTATAGGTATGTTTGTATCTAAAACCATACTCTTCACACTTCTCTTTATCAGTTCTTTCTCTGGTAGATAGCATCTTCCTTCATAAGTCCTTTGTAGTTGATTTGAACATTTATAATACTCAATGGCTTAGTTATGCATAGTTATTCTTCAAACAATATTGCTATTACTGTATACAATGTTAAATGCTCTCTTGGTTCTGCTTGTTTTACTTACTCCTCACTATTTCATTGAATTCTTTCCTTGTTTTTCTAAAGTCAGCCTGCTCATCATTTCTTACAGCACAATAATATCCCATCACAATCATACCACAACTTGTTCAACTATTCCCCAGTTGATGGACATCCAGCCTTTCCAGTTCTTTGCTACCAGAAAGAGAGCTGCTACAAATATTTTAAGATATATAGGTTCTTTTCCCCTTTCCCTGATCACCTTGGGAAACAAATCTAATTAACAGTGGTATTGCTGAGGCAAAGTTTTATAACTTTTATGACTTCACAGTTTTATAATTCTTTGGCATAATTCCAGATTGTTCTCCAAAATGGTTGGATCAATTCACAGTTCCACCAACAGTGTATTAGTGTCCCAGTTTTTCTACTTCTCCTCTAACATTGGTTATTTTCCCCTTTTAGACAGCTGGAAAGGTTTGAGATTACTACAGGATTTCCATTTGGATTCTAATCCCAGTTTTGCAAAATAATATGATTTTGGCTCGATTACTATTCCCCTAGGCTTCAGTATCTTTATTTGTAAAGTGAGGAAGATTAGGGTAGATGATTTTTGAAGTCCCTTCTAGCTGTAAGATATTGATTTCAAGGTAAGAGAGGAACATCTTTGGTACCTCTGCTCAGCTCTAACTATATGAGAAAATGGATTTGTTTAAAACAACAGAAGAATAGCAAGAATAAAACTTTTAAAAACACGATTATAAGGACATTGCATTTTTCCATTTTTATTTATGTTATTTAGCTATTTTACCTTTTGGGGAGGTTTCTTGGCAAAAATATTGGAGTGATTTGCCATTTCCTTCTCCAGCTTATTTTTCAGATGAAGAAACTAAAGCAAATAGGGTTCAGTGACTTACCCAGGGTCACACAGCTATTAAGTAAGTGTCTGAGGCTAGATTTGAACTTGAGGTGAGTTTTCTTAACTTCAGTCCTGTCACTCTCTCTACTGCACCACCTAACTGCCCCATTTGACCCTAAGGACACTGAAATAAGCTAAGAAAAAAACATTTTCTTTCCTGGTAGCACTATTGTCAGTAGCTTTTTAGTTCAGTTTCAATGTTGAAATGAAATGAGACATTTATAAGTTGTTAATAGTTAACAACCCTAACATAGCAAGAATATGCTACAAAGACAGAGTAAACTTAACTTCTCTAGTCGTAATTTCCTTTGTCTCCATATGGAAACATGTCTGGTCAATAGAGCAGAATACGGAAATCTACCAAGATCCCTATGCTGTCCATGACTAAAATTTTTTATGCCTTTGAGTGACCAAGAGGCTGCCCAGGGAAGCTGGGGTCAATGTGGTCCTACAATCAGCTTTGTCTCCTTTTAGGGAAAGCTAATCTCTTTAGAATTTGGAAGGGAGAAAAGGCCTGGACCTTCAAATGTTTTGAGTGAGGGAATAGGAGTTGGATCAGAGAAATGCTGGTAAATAGTAGTCTTAACACATACCATCCCTTGGTGGTAAGGTCCTAAGGATTTTCTGTTTATACTACTATTATTGTATAATAACAAGGGGAAAAAGGGGGGACAAATTATAGTCCCCTCCCCCTGGAAATTATCATAATGAAAGAAAAGAATGAAGAAAAATATGGCAAAGAACAAAAACTAGAGATCCTAAGTTTTCCTTCTTTCTTCAGAAGGGCCGAGTGTTAAATCTCAATGGTCTTGTCTGTGGTGCGTAGAGTTCATGCTGGGTATCTTAATGCAGAGTGGTGAAGATGAACCAGAGCAACATCAGAAACATCCAAGTCACAATACAGATGATGGCGTCTCTAATACAGTCACAGATTTCTTCTCATGAGAGGTGCTGAGGATGAGTAGGGGCAGGTCCAGGAACATCAGGGCCACAGCTAAGAAACTTCTGGCACAGTCAACAATTCTTCATTATAGATCAGGGTCACCTATAGTAGAGTAGCTAAATGCTCAGAAGTCTCTTACATACATGCATCCTATCCCAAATCTCCCTCTCTATGTATTGCTACTCACTCAATATCCTCTGGGCCGCCTATCAAACCCTCCCCCTCCCCACATCAAGGGAAAAATCCAAAATCTTTTCCCCTTTAGAAGTCTCTGTGGGGAGGGGGCTGTTTCTTTCTTCCATAGAGACTAAATAAAGATTTTCCCTCACCACTACCCAGTGACTCCAAATTTCTACCAAGTCAGCTAAGGGATCTCCTGTCTTCCAAATAAATACAAATCCAATATAGTTTTTAAAGCAATGATTTCACCTTCCACATGCTATCAGAAAGCAAAACTTCTTCCAATTGTACCATCCCATTAACCCCAAGTCCTTTCTGGAAAAGGTGGTCAAACTATCCCAAAGGAAAGAAGTTTTCCATTTTGAGGGATAACTGAGCTATATCCCCAGGTGTATGGAATCTTCTGAGGGTCAAGGCAACTATGCACTGGAGAACGAATAAGAAAGAGATGTAGAGGGGTTAGCAGCAATTATGTCCAAAACCAGTTCATTCTTATCGGATAAATCTTTCTAGAGACTGGGCTACAGAAACCACTGGCCCAGACAGCCTTTCCTCTTCCCAGGGAAGATTTGTCACATAGTTTTTGGAAGATTGGTTATTTGACCTGGGCAGATGCATTAACAGTGCAAGTGTCTATTTTCAAGGTCAAAAGTTTTGCTTTAAGATGAGAGAATGCTATTTTGCCTTTTGGGGACAGATTGAAGACCATTTGGATTAGGGAGGTATTCTAACTGGTACAAGAAGTCCAGTTGAGCTGGAATAGCTGACATATATTATGGAGATCACATGGCCCCTTGGCCAGCACAACATGATATCACCACTCCAGAGTCCAAATTGACAATGGACCTACTCCGCAAGCTCTGTTATTCTTGTAAAGTCTCTAGCCTACTTGTTAGTTAATAAACATTTACCAAGTGCCTAATATGTGCCAGTTACTGTGACAAATGCTGGGGATTTACAAGTACAAAAAAAAAAAAGATAATTTCTACCCTCAGGGAGAAGACAATACTCAAAAGGAAGTGAAGAAAGGGAGGAAAGGTACCCTTGCAAGAGCATGATGGAATCTAGTCCAAAGAGGTTGTGAATCATTTAGAAATGAAAAGATGGTAGTCTTGGAGGGCTGCGTTCAATGGAGGCTTTAGGAAGAATTCTCTGTTCAACCCTTCAATCAGAAACAGAGTGTCCTAAGTGAATGAATGAACTGTGAGTATCAAGACTGATGCAGTGGCTGTTTAGTATGTGTTGTCTCTGATGACTTCCCCAATAAACAATTGTATGCATTGGGAGGCATCCGAAAAATTCTTCCTTTGGTTCCAACTCCAAAGAGGAGAACTTTTGATTGACCAGTACTGTGCTCTCCAGGCCCCAGACAACTTGACCAGACTCATGGACATCCCTCAAGAATTAATGCAGATGAAACCTTTATCCAATTCCTCAGTATTCTGTCACATTCTAGCTAGACATCCTGAAGCTCAGCCCACTGGAAGAACTTTCCACTAAGATATCTTCTGTTTACCACATTAGTGGCTTCTGAAGTCCAGTTGCATATGTGTCTCTCATAGGCTTCAACCAGGTGACATTCATTAGGAGCCAAGTTCTTAGAGATCAGAGCCCATATGAAGGAATCTGCTTTCCAGGGTTTGGACTGAAGGCATACCTTAGTCTCTGGCATATTCACCACTTGCTTATGAAGGGCACTGATTGGAGTGATCCAGGTAATGTGCCATTCCATTTATCAGTAGAAGATTCCTGTGCTCAACCCATTTTGTTAAAGCAATCTGCTTGCGTAACCCAACCCATAATAGGCAACTCTGGTCAAAAGGTGATTGTATGAAACTATGTCATCTTTTCAGTAGCAACTAGAGTCTAGTAACTAGCTTGTAAATAGTGGTATAGTGAGTGGCTGCTCTGGGGAACTCTAGAAGCAAAATAGTCAATTATTCTGACTACCTTTTAGTGCCTGCCAAAGATTCTACTTAGCCTGGGCTTTATGGACAGATCTCCAGAAACATGGGCCTTGTAGGGTCCTGAGGGCCCTATGGAAGAGATGGCTGAACAGCCTGATTTATAATTTCCAGGGCTATGGCCTGGGCCCTGTTTGAAAGAAGACTTGCAAGTGACTTAATAAATGGGGCCATCAGAACACCCACATAGAAAATGTGAATTCTCCAAAACCTGAGGAGCACACAGTAAGTGTTTGTGCTTCCTTTAGATGGTAGGGAAGCAAGTAACTTATTTTGGGCTGTGCCAGGTATCCTAGGGGTTTTCTCCAACCACTGTGTTACTCCAAGCTTAACTAAACAGGCTGAATTTTCTTAAAATTGATTTCCTATCCTTGTTCCTCACACATGGGCTGCCATCTGATCTAGAGACTCTGCCATCATGGCTTTATCTGGCCTGGTCAAAATTATATCATCAATGTAGTATTGTACATTGATGTGCTCAGGAAGGGAAGCCTCTTTCATGCCTCTGCTCATCATAATGTAGCAATCTAAGAAAGACTTCAGGTAGCCCTGGGTAAGGTTGGTGAAGATATATTGGACTTCTCCCTGGTGAAAGCAAGCTGTTCCTGATTAGTCTCAGTCATGGGAACAGAGAGGGGAAAGGCATTGGTAGGGTTGACAACCCCATGCCACTCACCCTGAATTGGTTTACAACATTGATGAGGTCAGGAACACATGTTGGGATAGGCATGACAGCTCTCTTCAGCTCTCACTCTCACAGGCAACACAGTATTGTTGTACTCTTGTACTCCAGCTTCCTTCATCTCCTTCCTTAGAAAAGAAATATCTTTCACCCTGTTGGGGACCCAGTATTATATGGTGCTAACTTCATGGGGTGACTTGGGTAACTCTAAGGGTTTCCATTTGGCTCTACCCATTGTCACATGCCTAGAGGTTGAAGAAAACTACTGAGCCCTTTCTTCCATGGTCTACCCTCTGTAGCCTTTGGTAAACAATCCAAATGCAGCAGAGGCTTTAGAGGATTAAACAGGCTTGGGTGGGAATGAAGGCTCCTAGTGCCCTGGTGCTGAATTTCCCTGTAAAGTTCTATTAGCACCGCCATGGATTGGCCATCAATAGCCTTCTTATCAAAACAACGGAATGTCTCTGGAGCCGCACCCAAAGCTCCCTCTGGGAGGACGTGTCATTGCCATCTGCTCACCTAATAGGCCAGCAGGCTCTGTGATTCCTCATTCTATTTCCAGAGGGCCTATTCCCCCTGACAGCTGTATTTTCCCATGCCACAAATGTCCCAGACTCCTGCTCAAATTTCACCAATTGACCATTTGAATGGGGCTCCACCCTGAAGGTCTTATTGCTTCTGAGAAAGTCTGGCCATAAGGTGTTACTTGCTGTGGAGGAGGGTGTGTAAATCCAATCTATCACACCCAAATGCTTTAGGAACTTCACCTCCTACCTTGCAGATGTCCATTGGAGGAGGAGACTGCAATGGGAATTTGAATTTATGAGACCAGTGGCAAATAATTCTTCATCTCAGTCACCTAAAAAAAGGACAAAAAAATTACTTTCTGGATGATCTAATAAATTTAGTTGATTCTATAAAATTACATTCTCAGGGAGCTTCTCAGTCTATGGAAGTCAGCTGCAAAGCATGGGCTCCATTAGAATATGCCTTCAGCTCATCAGTTTTATGATTGAACTTCTCAGACAGCCACTCCAACTCCTAAGTGGAAATCAGCCCAACTCCTGCTCCCTCAGGAGGAGGGAGTCACCCTCTTCCCAGAAGCAGTGATAGGATAAGCCTATAAATGCTAAGAGATTTTTTAGTGTCTGTGGGAGTTTCTAAATTTCTAGATCCAGTCTGCTTTCCTTCTGTCTCATGACTCTGCAGGAACTGGAATCTTTGAGTTAGATACCATAAGGTGGGTTCCAGCTTGGAGCCATAAGTTTCATCTCTTCAGAAGAAATTCCTGTACTAGTACAGCGACCAGCTCCATTAGCTGCCTCTAATTTCATTGAATAATGCTAAAAAATGGAGGTCTATCTTTAGCGGCTGATTGTGCCATCCAAGTTTGCTTTTATTATACTCATTGTGATGGCAATCTAACTTTGCGCTGTAGTCAACAACAACCAATGAATGTTGGACTTGTCATTTTTTTACCTTCCTAGGCAGCTTCCTCCAGTTACTGGGCTGCCATGGGTGAGTAGGAGGTGGGCATCAGGGGAGGGTCTGCTCCCTATCCTCTAGAGATTTCTTAAGATCAGAGGTAGTGCTGGGGTGGTATCTGATCACCCTTGAGATCTGCAACTTTTCCCCCAACTCAGTCCCAAAGTGAGTCAGCCTATCTTATCTTATCTGCCAAATTGATGCTATGCCAAATGTTAGAGACAGCTCTATCGCCAATGCTCTCTTAATTCAGGTTGGGATGAAATGAGGCACTCATAAACCATTGAATAGTTAACAAAAAGAGATTTATTCTGCCCTAACACAACAAGCATATGCAGTGAGGATACAGTGACTTCTCAGCCCTCTTGGTCTCCAGATGAAAATGTGTCTGGTCGTCCGGGCAGGATGGCATGTAGGACACATTGACCAAGCTGAGTAATGACATGGCTTGGGTTTTTTATGCCTGTAGATGACTTAGCTGCTGGAGAATCTGGGGTCATCAGTCACTCAGTCAATAAACATTTAATTAAACACCTCCTTTGTGCCTGACAATGTACTAAGTGCTAGGAATACAGAGAAAAGTCAGAAGACAGTCCCTGCCCTCAAGGTACTCACCATCAAAGGGGAGAGACGACAAGCAAACAAACATGTACAAGTAAGCCATATACAGGAAAAATATGAAATAAATAAGAGGGAAGGCACTAGAATTAAAGAGGGGTTGGGAAAGACTTCCTGTAGAAAATAGGATTTTAGTTGGGACTTTAACAAAACTAGGGAAGGCAGTTGACAGAGATGAGGAGGGAGTGCATTCCTGGCATGGACAACCAGAGAAAATGTCCAGAACTGAGAAATGGAGATCTTTGTTTGTGCAACAGTTTAGAGACTAGTATCACTGAACTGAAGAATATGTGTTGGAGAATAAGATATAAGAAGGCTGAAAAGGCTTTGAATGTCAAACAGGATTTTAAATTTGGTCCTATTGGCAATAGGAAGCCACTGGAATTTATTTAGTAGGGGAGGATCACATGGTCAGATCGGCTCTTTGGGGAAAATCACTTTGGTGGCTGAATAGAAGATGAATTAGAATGGGGGAAGCTTGGGACAGTCAGATCTACAGATGATCTATTGTAAAAGTCCAAATATGAGGTGATGAGGCCTATACCAGAGTAGTGGCAATGTCAGAGGAGAAAGGGGGGCATATTTGATAGATGTTGTAAAGGTGAAGTGGAGAGGCCTTGGCAATATGTTGGATATAGATGGTGAGAGATAGTGAGGAGTCAAGGCTGGGAGCCTAAGAGACAGAGAAGATAGTTGTCATCTACCATAATAAGGAAGGTAGGAAATAGGGAGGATTTAGGGGAAAAGATGAGTTCAATTTTAGACATGTTGAGTTTAAGATGTGTCAACCAGACAGAACTGGCATCTGACCTGGGGGGGGTCACTGGAGCCAAAACAGAGCAGGCTAGAGACAGGAGAGTCAGGACTCAAACAAGTTTAATTAATTTCAAAATGAGGAAAATGACATTTGTAAATGGAAGTCTCCCCTCCTAAGGAGGATTTAACATATTGGACCAAAGGCAGGTCTTATATACATAAAAACCACAAGTGTACTGGCCTATGACATAATCATTTTTAGGTCTTGAGTTACTATTCCCACAGACCCTGTGGGAATGGTATTCTCAAATCTTGGGGGTCATGATTGCTTATAGGGTGCAAAATCGGTTCTGTCATGGAAACAGGAGGAAAGTACTGGTCAGTGACAAGGAACAGGGATTGTAAACATGTGATGGATGACCCTGGGAAATAGGGGGAGCTGAATCCCTCAGTGAATACCTGATGCTGATCTAAGCAATACACTTTGCCAGAGGGTGAGATCGTTGCAGAGTGCAAAGGATTGTAGTTATGCCAAGTTTAGGGCACAGTGTGCTTGCTGAACCTTAGCTCTGGAAAACTGGGTATCTCCAAAATATTTTGACAGATGTCTACTGGGCAACCAGTTTAAGAAGTCTAAAAGGCAGTTGGCAAAGTGAGATTGGAGTAGAGCGGTTGGGGCAGGATAGGTAGATTAAGGATCTTTAGCATGGAGATTATAAAAGAGCTGATGAGATTTACAAAGTGAGTAGTATAGAGAAAGAAGACCAAGACAGAACCCGGTGTGACAACTATGTTTAGAAGGCATGATCTGGATGAGGATCCTGTAACAGAAACTGAGAAGGAGCAGTCAGATAGGCAGAAGGAGAGGATGGTGTACCAAAAACCTAGAGACAAGAGAATATTAATGGAGGAGAAGGTAATCAACAGTGTATTGTACAATGTCTATTGTAAGTCTACTGTAGGTGACTTTCTCAAGGACCATAGCCACAAAGGGCAGATGTAGATAATTCTACAGTCCCAGAGACAGCTTTTTGTTCTAATTCCCATCAGAAGGGGAAAGGAGGGAAGGAGTTGGGATTTGGACCTTCTCGTATGGTGGTTGGGGGAAAAGAAGCTACATCAAGTGACTATTAGTAAATACTAGTCCTATCACACCTGAGACAGGTTTGCATCTAGTTTTGTTTGTCCTTCCTCATAATCAATATCTTTTTCCCAAGATGTGATGGCCAGAAAATTTTCTTGTTACAGTTGACTAGCTTGACATGGGGAATACCCCTCAATACCAGACCCATTTTTAATTCTTCCTAGAAGCAGTAAAAAATAAATCATGTATTTTATCAACAATACATCACCCTAGCAGAGCTCTATTTTATTTTTTTAATAACCTATGATTTCATTGGTTTATGGAACTTTCAGTGAGGAAAGTCCCTCAGCTACTATAGTTCATTTCCTACATTACAACTTATAACCCTACAGGATTTCCTGGAGCAAGTACTTAGAGTTTGGGATGTGCCCCAGTCACAGAGTCAACAATAACAATGAAAACAACAAGCACTTATTACTAGGAATCATATTAAACACTAGTGATACAAACAAAGGCAAAACCAGTCCCTTTTCTCAAGAGGCATACTTTAAAAAAAAATTTTCCACCAAAATTGATGAATTTATTGTTTTTAGTTTTCAACAATCACTTCCATAAGTTTTCAATTTTCTTCCCCCCCACCCCTCCCCAAGACGGCATGCAGTCTTTTCTTTTTATGTTGTCCAACCTTTTTAATTTACAAAAGAAAGTGATAGCTAAAGAAATGAAATGACTTGTTCAAAGTCTCACAGTTAAAAAGTGGTTAAGATGGAATTTGACTCCAAATCCAGCAATCTTTCTAAATCAATAGGTTTTTTTAAAATTATTTGTTTTCAGTTTTCAACAGTCACTTTCATAAATTTTAAATTTTCTCCCTCTCCCTCCCTGAGAGGGCATGCAATCTTATATGGATTCTACACATACATTCTTATTAAACACATTTTCACATTAGTTCTGTTGCATAGAAAAATTGAAACAAATGGGAGAAACCATGAGAAAACCAAAATATAACGAAAGAGAAGAAGCATATTTTCTAATGGGGAACTCAACATGTAAATAACTAGATGCAAAGAAGATATATGCAGAGTAAATGGAAGGTCATCTCTGAGGGAAGGGATGCTATAGGGTAGGAGTATACACAGAGAGAAATATGGAGGGGAAGGCAAAGTTAGGATAAGATCTGAGCTGAGTTTTGAAGGAAGCAAGAAAGGAAACAAGGAAGAGGGAGAGGTCAGTGAACATAACACTCTCTTAGGCACGGGGAACAACCAGTACTAAGGCAGAAATGGGATATGTTTGAGAAACTAGAAGTAGATTAGGATAGCAACTTGATCTTTGAGTACATGGAGGGGAAGACCAGGTAAGAATATTGAAAATGGAAGAAGAGGCTAGCTTATGAAAAACTTTAAGAGATAAATAGAGGAATTTATATTTGATGCTGAAATTAATAGGGAGCCATCAGAGCTCATTGAAGAGCTGGAAAGGGGAGTGGGGTGTCATGGGGTGTCAAGATTTTGAATGCCAGTAGGTGTCAGAGGCAGAACTCAAGCCTAGGTTTTCCTAACTCTTGGGCTAGATCTCCAATCCATTATATTGCCCTGCCTCTCCATGTAACTCCAAATACAAATCTCTGTTATTACTGCAAATAATAAAGTTATGCCTAAAGTTTTGAAAAATAAATCACATAGATTATACTTCAGTGAACTTGTGATCTCATCAATGTGAGTATTCCCTCCAAAAAGGAAGTATTTATAACCCTTTTCATGCCTTCTGTTCCTGGGCAAATCTTCCAATAAATTTATTCAGAACTTATACCCTGGGGTCCTTTCTCTAGGTTTCTTGACATTATATGGTCCCTATTGGAGCATGCAAGCTATCTGTTATGCCTTTCTTTCATTATCTGCCTAGTTTACCTCCTTTTCTGTTTGTTTTTTCTTTGATGAAGTCTTTTACATTGTGTCTTGTATGTGTATTTTGCTGTGGGTCATATGCTACAATCTACTTATAAGTACCGTGCATCTTTCCTTTGCCCCTAGGGTAATATGAAATTTTAGTCTCTTGGAGGCTGTGGTATATTTCATAATTCACAACTACGCATACATCAATCAATAGTTACTTTTTAAACACTCTGTGCCAAGACACTAGTCAGCTAGTCAAATGTTGGAGGTACAAAGACAAAACGCAAGTAATTCCTACCTTCAAGGAACTATTTCCATCTTCCCTCACTGCTTATTTCTAACTGGGAGTATTTCCCCTCAAAAAATCTGAATTGCTTTGTTTTCTCTCTGCTGATAAATTAGCCTTGTTAGGTTCTATGCTTTCTTGGCATCCCGAACCTTACTCAAACTGAATTAAGACACAAGCACATTTTGTTGTTGTTGAGTTAGCTGTTTGATCTTCTGATTCTTTGTGACCCTATTGATCATAGCATGCCATGCCTTTCTATCCTTCACTATTTCTCAAAGTTTGTCCAAGCTCATGTTCAGTGTTTCCATGACATTACCTATCCATCTCATCCTCTGCCATCCTCTTTTTCTTTTACCTTCAATCTTTCCCAACATCGGGGTTTTTTTTTTTCTCAGTGAGTCCTGTCTTCTTATCATGTGCCCAAATTATTTAAACTTCAGCTTCAGCATTTGACCTTCCAGTGAATAGTCTGCATTTATTTCTTTAAGTACTCACCAATTTGATTTCCTTGCTGTCCAAGGGATTCTCAAAAGTCTTCTCCTTGCAACATAATTTGAAAGTGTTGATCCTGCAGCACTCAGCTTTGCTTATAGTCCAGTTCTCACAACCATACATTGCAACTGGAAAAACCATAGTTTTGACTATATGAACCTTCATCAGCATGGTATTATCTCTGCTTTTTAGTATGCTGTTTAGATTTGCCATACCTTTCCTTCCAAGGAGCAAGGGTCTTTTAATTTCATGGCTGCAGCTGCTGTCTACAGTGATCTTTGAGTCCAAGAATATAAAATCTGACACTGGTTCCACTTCTTCTCCCTTTATTTGCCAGAAAGTGATGGGACCAGTTGCCAAGATCTTAGCTTTTTGGATTTTTTTTATGTTAAGTTTCAAGTCAGCTTTTATACTCTTCCCTTTCACCCTCATCAAGAGGCTTTTCTTCACTTTCTGCCATCAGAGTGGTATCATCTGCGTATCTGAGATTGTTAATATTTTTCCTGAAAACCTTAATTCTGGCTTTTGAATCATCCAGCCTGGCATTTCATATCATGTGCCCTTCATATAAGTTAAATAAACAATATACAGTCCTGTTGTACTCCATTTCCATTCTTAAACCAGTCATGTGTTCCAAATTTGGTTCTAACGGTTGCTTCTTGACCCTCATACAGGCTCCTCAGGAGATAAGTAAGATGATCTAGTTCTTACCTCTTTGAGAATTTGCCACATTTTGTTCTTATCCATGCAGTCAAAGCTTTTAGTGTAGCTATTGAAGCAGTAGATGTTTTTCTGGAACTTCCTTGTTTTCTTCATAATCCAGCGAATGTTAGTAATTTGGTCTCTAGTTCCTTTACTTCTTTGAAAACCAACTTGCTCTTCTGGTGATTCTTGGTTCACATATTGCTGAAGCCTAGCTTATGAAATCTTAACCATAACCTTGCTAGCATGTGAAACAAATGCAATTGTTCAGTAATTTGAACATTTCTTGGGGTATTGTATGGCCAAGGCAATATTCATAGCACGGAGGGTGACTGTGAATATGTAGTATAGTTCTGAATTGCAAAGTGTAACAGGCTCTCCATGTAGAAATATGACAATCAAATTAGGATATTTTGCTGTTTTTATTTTACTATAAGTGCCTCTGATTGAATAATGTAATTGGAGAGGATCTTCCCCACCCGCTGATGGGCCTGCCCATTGTGGAAAGCTTGATTAGGGGTGTTGTTTTGTCCAGGGTCCCAAGTACCTCTTGTTTTTTCTGTTGAGGCACTGGGTCAGAGGGTTATGCCTTCTGGCTCTAAAAAGTACATAAATACTCTGAGGGTGAGGTTTTACTTTGGGGCTTAGTTTTTGGAAGAAAGTCTGTGTGCCAGATGAGACTCTGGGAAGCCACTGACTGACTTTTTGAAAACCCAGATGTTGGTGCTTCCCTCTCTGTTAAAGATACATGTATGTTAGTGGTCGGGCAGTTTGGAAGTGCTGTCTGTTGGTTTTTAATTTCTCTGAAATTTTGTCTTCGATTTTCTCTGATACCTGTACTTGATTAAAGGGATTGTTAACCCTCAAACGCTACCTTTTCTCTTACGAATGCAGATCTAGGAACCTGTGATAGGAGGCCCCTCTATGTATGTTGGGGTGCTTACTGACACAAGAAGGCAGAAGAAAAACATTTATTCAAACACCAGAAAGCCAAAATCCATCATGGTAACTAAGAAATCTATACACAATAAGAATGCAGAGGTCAACACCATCCCCAAGCCTTCCCCCTGCCTTCCCACAAACCAGCTCCAATAAACAAATCATAAGCAGGCTCTCCCACTCATGCTAGTTGCTGCCTTTCCCAGTTCTGACTGCTCTCTGACCAACTTCCTCCTAGCTCTGCTCCACCTTTCCTGTTCCACCTGTTCAGCAAGCTCCTCCCACCACGTGTGACTTAGGCTTTCATGTGATTTAAGCAGGTCACATAGGCCTATTAATGAATGGGAAAGATCTTCCCATTTAAATTACCATTACAGGTGTAAATTAGGATTCGTGTGTAAACTGATCTTTCCCAATCCAGCAGCCACTGATGAGTTTTGCAAATTTACTGGCACACTGAATGCAGTACTTTAGCAGCATCATCTTTTAGAATTTTAAGTAATTCAGTTGGAATTCTGTTACTTCCATTGGTCTTATTGCTAGCAGTTCTTGTTAAGGCCCACTTGACTTCATGCTTCAGGATCTCTGGTTCTAGATCAGAAGTGATACTGTCATGGTTATTGGTGATATTAAGATCTTTCTTGTATAGTTCATTTGTGTATTCTTGCCATCTCATTTTAATCTCTTCTGCTTCTGTTAAGTCCCTTCAATTTTTGTCTTTCATCATACCCATTTTTTCATGAAACATTTCATTTAAACTTTTTTGAAGGGAATCTCCTCTTTCCTGTTCTTATGTTTTCTTCTTTTCCTTTGCTTTGCTCATTTAAGAAAACTTTCTTATTTTTCCTTGCTGTTCTCTGGAATTCTGCATTGAGTTGGGGATATCTTTCCTTTCTCCTTCCCCTTTCCCTTTCCTTCTTTTCTCAGCTATTTATAAAACCTCATCAGATAACCAGTTTGCTTTCTTGTTCTTTTTTTTGGAATGTTTTTGTTGCGGCCTCTTGCACAATACTGTGAACCTCTGTCCATAGTTCTTCATTTTAGAACCTCATTTTACAGAGAAGGAACTGAGGTTCAGAGAAATGATTTGCCTAAGGTAACAAAAATAGGTAGTAGAAGAAAGTGGATCTCAACCGAAGTGGTCTGACTCCAAATCCAAGACTCTTCAAAACATGTGGAGATGTTATTTAAAAAAAAGTGAAAAGAATATAGACAAAAACTAGCCTAAAAATATTAGAATAGTTTAGGGAATGTCTAATCCAAGACTCTTCAAAACATGTGGAGATGTTATTTAAAAAAAAGTGAAAAGAATATAGACAAAAACCAGCCTAAAAATATTAGAATAGTTTAGGGAATGTCTAAACAAGGTGTGGCGTAAGATTGTGATGGAATGATATTGTGCTATAAGAAATGACAAGCAGGATGATTTCAGGATAACCTGGAAAGACTTACATGAACTGATGCAAAGTGAAGAAAGCAGAACCAGGAGAACGTTGTACCCAGTAATAGCAATATTGTACCAGGAAGACCTGTGAATAACTTAGCTATTTTCAGCAATATAGTGATCCAGGGCAATTCCAAAGGACTAATGATAAAGCATATTATCTGCCTCCTCACAAAGATTGTATGGTTTGTCTTTCATTCTTGAAGAGGACCACGACATCAAGGAGATGACGATATGACTTGCAATTGACTTTGATTTGAGTGCAGGAGGGCATACAAAGTAACCAGCCTCACTTTCTCCTCCAGAGCCATCAGGGTCCAGTGGCCAGATATTGATCAGGATGACTGGAGATGGCCCAGGATATAGTGGGAAACCTTGGCCCTTTTTAGTTAAGGTCTTTTCAGGTTCTTACTTTGACTGATCCAAGGACTATTCAGTGAATAGGCCTCTTTAAGAAGGGAGTCAAGGGATGGCCCCTTTAATAATAACAGTGGTAATACATCAAAGTGGGAGAGGAAAACCCACAGGTTTTTGCTGGTCAAAAGAGAAACAGTTACCACATACTTTCACTCTCATCCTGGAGGGCCCAAAAATAACCATTAAGTGGTGCTTAGGCAGGGACCTATTGTTGTACCATCCATGAGATCCAGAGTGAATTGGGTTGAAGGCTTGGTTTTTGAGAAAGAAATTTATCCAGTAGAAAGAACTGGTAGTTTGAATGTATGTTTGAAGTATACTATTTATCAATTTCTTTCTTGCATTCCTTTTCTTTTATTGGAGTTTTCTTGTATAAAATGACTAATATGGAATTGTTTTACATGATTGCACATATGTAACCTATCTCTGATTGTTTACCATCTCAGGAAAGGAGAAGGGGAAGGAAGGAAGGCATGACAGATAGATGTTAGAACTCAAAACTTTTTTTTAAATGTTAAAAATTGTTTCAACATGCAGATAGGAAGAAAATTTTATATACATATATATATATATATATATGTACACACGTACACACACACACACACACACATATATGCATACTTAAAAAATCGCAGAAAGAAACCCCAATGAATATTAGAAAAACATATTAGTAAATGTGATAAAAGCAGAAACCCAAGATTAGAGCTGTGAGAGGCAGGGCTAGGCTAAATGTAGCCTGGGTAACTGCTTCAGTTCATCAAATTTTCCCCCTGGCATTTATACTTTTAAATGTTTTTATTCCTGGGTTTGTCAATCTGTGGAAACTTTGTTCCTAATGCCTCAGCTTCCTATGAGGGCCATAGGATGGGGAAGGATGGTGGGAAGAGGAGAGTTTACCACAACTTTTCACTGGCTCTGCAGAAAAGAATACTGTCCAAAGTCCTAGTCTCAGAATTCAGAGCCTTCAACAACATAACCCCAACCTATATTTTCCATTCCTTCTCACCACTTCCCCATATGAATCTTTTGTCGTAGCCAAAATATTCGTCTCATTGTCTCTGGAACATGTCAGGAGCATTCCCCCTCCTGTATCACCGCCAGTCTTCCACACTGATCTAGGACAAAATAACAACAAATATTTGTTAAGCACTTGCTGTGTGTGGGGCACTGTACGCCATGCGTAGGCAGATAATGATTTCAGTTAAGACACAGTCCTAGCCCTTACCAGAGCTTACATTCTCATCAGATTCTACCAGCAAGAGCTGAAAACATAACATTACTTTTGTAGGTACACTAGAAAGTTACACATAGTAAAGGACGATGGAAACAGGTCCCTTGGGGGTTGTGGTAGAGTTGAACACTCCCAAACTGGTAAAAAGCTATGCATTTTTATGTGGTTCTTATCTGGAACTAGCAGACATTGAGGGGAGGGAGCAGGGAGTCTGGACCTGGAGACTGATCTGGTTATGAGGAGAGGGGAATGAAGTGGGGTGGGGTGGGGGTGGGGGGGAACACACAATTAATACCTAGTTAATAGTCAAACTCCCCTCCTGTGAGAAAAAAGACTCTCAGTCAACTGTTGCTGAAAACTTTACTTTGACAGGGTGACTGAAGGATTTGAAATTCCTCTGGGCTTCTTCAGGTTCTTAGTTTGAAGGAAGGCTACTGAAGTCCTTAGACCCTGGCACTGTGGCTAGCGCTGAGGATCCAAACACCAAAATAAGACAATTCCTCCCCTCCATCCTGATAGAGAAGGGCTACACATAAAAGGAAGCTGGAGGGGAGGTGGACATACCAAAATATTTGTAGCAGTGCTCTGTAGTGGCAAAGAACCAAGAATCAACTGGGTGCAGTATACACTATGGCTCCAACAATGCAAATGAAATACCATTTTTAATGGTATGGTTCTCCTTCAATCTATGTGACCACTTATCATCTGCAATACACATCCAGCTATGGTATTTTATCCTAAGAGGCTGTCCTGCTTCTCTCTATGTTGTCTTGGTTGGTAAGCTTGTCAATCAAATGGGTTTAATTTTCATCTTTATACTGATGACTCTCAGATCTTTATGTTTTTAGGTCTTTCTGTCTAGTTACCTTTCAGAGTTCCAGTCTCATATCACCAACTGCCTCTCAGGCATTTCAGACTGGATGTCCCACAGACAACTTCTTCCTTACCTTCTCCCACCTCTCACTTCTGAACTTCCTCATTTCTTTCAAGTACCACCATTTTTCCAATCACCCATTTTAAAAACTCCCTACCATCCTTGACTCCTTGCTCTTAGCCCACATAGCCATTTAGTTACCAACTCTTACAATATTTGCTCCCCCAATATCGCTTAAGTCTCTCATCTCATTTCATCCACTCTTTTTCTCTCCACTCACAGAAACCATTCTAGTTCAGTCCCTCATCATCTCTTGCCTGGACTATTACAATACCTTCCTAACTGGTTTACCTGACTTAATTCTCCATCCTCCCCAATCTATCCTTAATACAACTGTTGAAAAGATGTCAATGGCACCTTACCTCACTCAATTCTATGGTTCCCTATTACCTTTAGGATCAAAAATAAAATCTTTGGTCATTTAAAGTCCTTCCCAACCTGGTTCCAATTTGCCTCTTCAGCTTTACTCTTTCTTACTATCATCCAGCACACGTGCTATCATCCAGACTAACTTAAATTCTTGATGTTCTTCACACATGGTCCTCCATCTCCCATATCCTTATCTTTGCCTCTTCTCCAAGTCTTTTCACAAACTCTCCATAAAATATCCACCCAATATGCTGAAAGCTTTCTTCCAGATTATTTTAATATTTCAAGGGTATCAGTTCAACACTTGGTCTGTTCAAATTGCTGCCTTGTGAGTGAGTAGTTAAAATATTATTAAGCCCATTTAATGAGTGAGGAAATTGAGTATAATATTAACTAATAATATAATTATTGTAATATAACTAATATTATAATTATAATATTTATTCAATGAGGCTCATTGAAAGGAATTGACTTCCCCAAAAGTCACCCAGGGTGAGCAAGGATTTAAACCTACATTCTCTGACTTCAAATCTAATAGTCTTTCAATTACACCATTCAGTAGCTGGATTATGAAAGAACTGTCTTAAGACAATATGGAGTCTTTTGCCTATAATGTTAAGGGGATTTCGAAGAATAGGTCAGTTATATAATTTTATATACAGTGTTATTAGTAACTTTGATGTTGGAATAAAAAACATATTCCTTATTCAGTTTGTGGATATCCTTGAAGACTAGTAGTACTATTAGGATCTTGGAAAATAGGATTTGAAAAGTGGCTGAAGCATTTGAACATTAAAAAAACATTTCCCTCCCCAGCACAGTGTTTTCTTAATAACAGGTGCTCCCTTACTTAGTAAATGGACTTCATATTTTGCTATAGAAATAAAAATCAACTTCCTCTGCTAGGTGTGACTTCATGGAGGTCATTAAACAAAAATAAAGGCTCCATATGTACCAAAGTACTTAGAGCTACATTTTTTTTGGTGGCAAATAACTTGAAACAATTGATGTTCATCAGAATGGCTAATATATATTTCTGGGCTACAAGAAATTGTAAATATGATGAATACAGAAAAGCCTGGAAAAGCTTACATGAGCTAATGCAATGAAGTAAGGTGAACTACTAAGACAATACATTCAATGTAAATAGGGGAATAAAAACCAAAAAACAATTGAAAATAGATATTGTGAGGAGTAGGAGCCAAGAGAGCAGAGTGAAGTGAGCATTTCTGTCCAGTTCTCCCAACATAACTCTCTAAACAGCTTTAAAAAACATATCAAACCAAATTCTAAATTTGGTGAGTCATTTTTCCATCCCAGGGTAGCTTAGAAAGCTATCAGTCTGAGGACACTGGGTAGGGACTGGCCAGGGGCCTAGTGAGCAGCATGGGTTGTGGTCTTTGGATTTAGCAGCAAAAGTTCCTGTGGTGTTGGGAGCCCTCAATATCCAGGGACAGTAAGGTGACTGAATATCTTGTCAGAAAGGGATTACAGGTTACCCTGGGGCTAGCACTGAGCACAGGATCAGGTGTCATTGAACAGCTCCTTCACCTATTACCCATTTCCAGGTTTTAGGTCTAGGAAGGAGAGAAGCACTTGTGGTCTTGGGAGCAGGAGTCCTGCTTGGGTAGAACAACATGCAGACCAAGAGGGTGCTGAGCAGAACCCTTTCCAGGTCACAACATTTTGGAAGCATTGGAAAACCTATAGGCTCCCAGACCTAGCTAAGAAAGCAGCAGGACATAGAAGTCGGAAGACTAGATTAGACATCCCATGATTCCCAGAGATAAGCAGAACCCCATTTTAACATAAAGTCCAAAGTCAAGGAATAGGCTAGAAAACTGAGTGAGCAAACAACAGAAAAGAACTCATTCATGAAAAGCTACTCTGGTGACAAGAAAAGCTGAAGACATAGACTCAGAAGTTAATGATTTGAAAAGTTCTACAAGCAAACCCTCAAATGAAAATGCAGGTTGGATAGAAGTTTAACAAGAATTTTTTTTTAATAATTAAATAAATTTATTTATTTAACTTTTTACATTCATTTCCACAGAATTTTGGGTTCCAAATTTTCTCCCCATTTGTCCCCTCCCCCCTCCCCAATACACTGAGCATTCTAATTACCCATATCACCCATCTGCCCTCTCTTCTTTCATCCCTCCCTTCCCTTACCCCATCTTCTCTTTTGTCCTGTAGGGCCAGATAACTTTCTATTCCCCATTACCTGTATTTCTTATTTCCTAGTAGCAGGAACAATACTCAAAAGTTGTTCCTTAAACTTTGAGTTCCAACTTCTCCCCATTCCTCCCTCCCCACTCATTCCCTTGGGAAGGCAGGTAATTCAATATAGGCCATATCTGTGTAGTTTTGCAAATGACTTCCATAATAGTCATGTTGTGTAAGACTAACTATATTTCCCTCCATC
>CM053772.1:196462988-196478515 GCA_028658325.1 Potorous gilbertii
ATGGGCTCAGGCCATAGAGGAGCTCAAAAAGGATTTTGAAAATCAAGTTAGACAGGTGGAGGTAAAACTGGGAAGAGAAATGAGAGAGATGCAAGAAAAGCATGAAAAACAGGTCAATACTTTAATAAAGGAGGCCCAAAAAAATGCTGAAGAAAATAGCACCTTGAAAAGAAGATAGGGCAGATGGGTGATAGGGGAAATTAGAATGCTTGGTGTATTGGGGTGGGTGGAGGGGACAAATGGGGAGAAAATTTTGGAACCCAAAATCTTGTGAAAATGAATGTAAAAAGTTAAATAAATAAATTTATAAAAAAAAAAAAAGAAAAAAGAATGATTTTTAAGTAATACCAGCATATATTTTTTTAAAGCTTCACATAATGGTCACACTCCACTTTTTTGCAAAAAAAAGAAAAAAAATGGCATAAAATCTGCAACAATTATGTGGCAAAATACGGTATTTTATAGTAATCCCTGAAACATAATCAGATCTACTCAGTGTCTAAACTGCAAAATAAATAATATCCTGGTAACCACAAATGAATATGGCTTCTAAAAGTACCTAATTTAAAAGTAAGTGAACATTATTTGCTGAAAAACACTAGTAGGTTATAATGTAAAACTGACACTTGGAAATTTAGGTGGTATAGTCTGCTCAAACTCTTGGCAAGCTATAATGTTATCTTTAGAAGATAGGTGACTCAGAACTTGCCTAACCAAATTCTGATTCATTACTTCCCCACTCTGTGGCAAAGGAACCCCCCCAAAATTCAGAATTTCCCTAAGCAGCCCAAGCTTATCCTCAGCCTTCTGTGCAAAAATCAAATTTTTCCCCCCAGTTGCTATATCATAGCCATCCACTATTGAAAGTAACTCTTTTGAAGGCATTCTTCTTTCCAGATGATGTCCTGAAAGTTTCCTGCAGTTTGGTACCTAGACCTGGAGAAAAGAAAAATGAACTCATAGGGGTTTTTGGTTAGTCTGGAAAAGCCTCTGAGAAGTAGGAGTTTTGCA
Source organism: Potorous gilbertii (assembly GCA_028658325.1). Lineage (NCBI taxonomy): Eukaryota > Metazoa > Chordata > Mammalia > Diprotodontia > Potoroidae > Potorous > Potorous gilbertii. The sequence goes on from CM053772.1 coordinate 196,464,000, forward strand.
GGGTAAGAAAGATTCTTCTCAAAGAAGTGACCAGAGCTAAAGTGAGCAATTCTTATTTGCTTCAGCTGATTTTATTTGCTAGGTTAACTCTCATGGAGAATCAACTTCACTAGATAAAATGACACTTTAACATAATATAACTAATAAAGCTGGTATGTACATATAACTTCACAGTTTACAAAACTCTTTATAGTTATCATCTCATTTAATTCTCACAACAACCCTGGAAGGTAAGGTGCTAATATTATTCCTACTTTACATTTGAGGAAACTGAGGCAGGCAATACTTAAATGACTTGTCCAGGGTCACACAGCTAGACACAGATCTGAACTCTGGACTTTCTAACTCCAAGTCCAACTCCAAACCAAAATGACTTATTTTGGTTAGGAATTAGACTTGGATGTGGCTCTATCTACTGAGCTACCTCTTGGTTACACATTTTCCGGTGAGTTATCCTTGGTAGCTTATATCAAAGTTAGCGATGGGCTCTGATTTGATACCATTTCTCATTGGTGCAATAGTTTGAGTTCCAGTCCACTCATAGGCCATTATTGTTCATCACGTATCTTTTAAGGGGACCAGTGACATCACTGGGTTTGTCTTGACTTACACTTGAATTAGATTTCTGTGAAAAGGGTTGTACAAAGTTCTCAGCCTCACTCTCTCTTCTGGAGTCACTGAAGTCCAGTGGCAAGACAAAAGTCGAGGTGATCCATGATGACCCTCATGTCATCAGTGTCATCCTGCAGTGGATGACTTTGGCTTCTTGGATGTCTGACCAAACTCAAAGTGCTCCACAGTGCTTTGTGGCCTTCATGGGTTTTGGAATAAATTGTTCTCATTGGTTCATTCCTCCAGGAGAAGTCTTCATACACTTGGGGTAGACATCTCCCTGATTCCCAGATATACTCTCAACCATCTCCCAAGACAGTTTTACTGGGATGTGGTCACTGCACATAGTACAGCTTCTTGGAGCCACAGGTGAGAGTTACATGGCATACAGTTATGAGAGAAGAATACACTTTGCTTCACCTCATTTTAGCCATTGGATTGAAGAAGATACAGAATTCCCTAAGGGCATTTTCTCCTTGGTTATCTTCAAATGCCTTGAGTGATGGAAAAAAGTTTTCATCTTTGTTTTCAAACCCATCAATCATATATTTTTAAAGAAAGGGATGTTGTTCTGTGTACTGTATTGCCTGATATCCACATTATTTTGTGTAGGGATAGTTTTCTAAATCCCAAATGTTGCTTAACTAACAGAAGTCATCTTGTAAATGCATTGTTTTCTCTCTACATGGTTGAATGGGAAGAGACTTCTAATTCCAGAAGAGCTGAGTTTAATTTCTGTACATACTGTCACAAACGTGCTATCTGACCATGTTCAAGTTTCATTACCCCTCACTATCCCAGGGAACTCTTAAAGACTACCAAGTACAAAGATTTCCCATCTGTGTTAATGGAGAGAGAGCTGTATACATTAGTGAAATCACAGGTCTAACTTCCCAACCCCGCTAAGAAAATTGAATACATGGCATAGTGGATCTACTTGGTACCCAGTAATTCTTTTTTTTTTCTTTATACCACAACATTTATTTAGTTTTATTCCTCCTTTATAATTTAATTCTTTAAAAAATTCTGATCAATTCGATGACCAATCAAGATTCCAAAAGACATGATGAAGTGTGCTTCCTACTTCACTAGAAGTGATGGGTTGCAGGTAGAGAATGAGATAGACATTTGGAGACACCAAAACACATTTTGTTTGAATGTTCTTGTTTGTTACAAAGAAAGACTTTTATTGGGGATAAGTAGACGTTGGGGATGACATGAGAAATAATGATAACAATGCAAAAAAGAACCTCAATAAAATATACTAAAAATGCGCAAAAGAGAGCAGAAGAAAATTCAGTAGGGGACATTAATAAGAAGGGTGATGTTGGTTCAGCCATGTTAAAATTCATATATGCTTTTAAAAAACTATACATAGTAGATTTGCCATTTGAAATTCCTTTTTCCTCTCCTTTGTATATGGAAATATTCATGTTTTTCAATCACTGTTAGTAATAATTTTTAAATTTTCTTTAAGAACTTAAAAGATTCAGAAAAGAAATACTTTCATTCTTTGTAGTATATTTTGCTTTGTGGATAGACATTCCTCCTACTAGAAATTCAATATCTGTGCCTCACATGCAGTGGAATAATTTCCTGAGGCAAATACAATCCTCTAGGATAGATGTCTGCAAAAATACCTGATGGGAAATATGTCATGAACACCGTTCCTTATTTGGAGTGGCATGGACTCTCCAGTAATGGTTTGGCACAATCTTTTACAACATTTGTTAATTTTTCAATCTCTTTTTGCCTTCTTTCAAAGTTAACATGATTTGGGTTCGTTTGAAAATATATCTTGTTAAGATGTGCATTTCATTCAGCGTTGGGTATCCAATCCTTTTTTTTTTTCACCCAAAGTCCCATCATTCTTCCCTTAGCAAAGTAATTAGAGATTCCACCATGTGCTTATGGACAAACAGGGAACTAGGAGCCTGAGATAATCAAATTGCAAGATCAGATTTAATGTGACCTGGAGTGCTCCTCCTCCAGCACTTGTAACCCAACTTTGGTTTTAGTGTAAGCCATAAAGCAGTTCATTTCAGGCAAATTAAAATATCAAAGGAATTACACACATTAGTGTAACCTGATGTAGATAAAGTCTGGGTAATTCAGGGTCAGGATCCCAAGCAAAGTTAAACATTAAACTCAACAAATATTAGCATGTAGGCTACTGTAGGTGGCAGGAAGGGGCCTCTGGGGGCTGGCTATGCCATTGTAACAGCACTCCCGCCCTTCTCCAGTGCTTCAGGTACTTCAAGCCCTTTGGACCCATTGTTCTTAAATTGTGGGTAATTACCAAGTATTTCTTTATGCATTCTCTCTATATTGGCTTTAAGATTATGTCACCTAACCTGAGTAATTTGGTGAACTGCAGTCAAGCAAATTAAAGGCCTGAAGTGAAAAGCCAGGACCAGCTTGAGCCTTCCCTTATATTGCTACTAATTATCTCCTAAACAGGATCCATTGGAGCTTCTTATAAATTCCCAGGAGCCTAGACCACTTCTTGATGTCAAGTTGAGTGCTTAAGAGAGGATGAGTCAACCATTGTAAGCCCCTTGGGTTCCATTAATTTGCAAGAGGATGGCTAACCAGGCCCTCAAGTCCTCTGATGACCACAAAGTAATCTATTACAGAAAAGTCCTTCTTAAAATAATGTCTTAATGGTAATAGGGTGGTAGAGCGGTCCCAATTCTGTCATTATCTAGCAATGTTGGATGTGGAAGATTAGGGCGGGGGAAGGAAATCCTGGCTTCAAAAACCCTCTCACACATTTACTAACTGTATTATTCCTGGGCAAGCCATTTAACTTCTCAGAGGCTCAGTTTCTTTGACGGAAAAAAAGGGGGTAATAGCACAGATAACAAGAGTTGTTTTGAGGGATAAAAGAGATAATTTAAAACTGTTCCAAGTCTTTCTTCAAACATTAGACAACAGTCCTCACCCCAGCTCCACCTCTCAGAAAACACCTTGTCTCCTAATTCACTGAGAAACTAGGAGCATTTGCCACTAGCTGGTTCTTCTCCACTCTCCATGTTGATATCATTCCCCACCATCTCCTTCTTCACTCCAATCTCTGATGAAAATAGGACCCTTTCCACCAAAGCCAACCCTTTTGTTGTATACTTAACCTCCTCCCCCTTTTGTCTCCTTTTGAGATTGCCTCTTCTATGATCCCTTTTCTTTAGTCTTTAGTCTCCACTGGTTCCTTCTCTACTGCCTAAGTCATCCTTATGGACTTGGCCTTATCCTCTCAAGTTGCTCTCCTCCCATTCATAGCAAAACCCAGTGGGGAAAAACACCCCAACTATGTATGCTTGTTGCCTCTACTTCACCTCTTACTAACCTCTCAACTCCTTGTAATTATTAATTACTAATAACTGTAACAGAGTTAGCTAAGTAATAGTCTGAATTCTTTTGATTGTATTGTACTGATTCTTGATGTCTCATAGAGTCATTAGCTTCCATTTGCCCATTTTGAATTTGTCAGGAATCATTTTCTTCATGAGCTTTTGTACCCCTTTTCTATTTGGTCAATTCTACTTTTTAAGGAGCTGTTCTCTTCAATGGATTTTTTTTTTCAATTTGGTCAATTCTATTTTTTTAGTTTTCTTTAGTTCATTTTTGCACTTCCTTTTCTAAGTTGTTGACTCTTTTTTCATGATTCTTTTCCATAACTCTCATTTCTTTTCCCAATTTTTTTCTACCTTTCTTATTTGATTTTTAAAATCCTTTTGGAGCTCTTTTAAGAGGACTTTTTGGGCTTGAGACCAATTTAGATTCCTCTTTGAGACTTTGCATGTAGGCATTTTGACACTCTTGTCCTTCTCTGAGTTTGGGTTTTGGTCTTCCCTACTGCCATAGCAGCTTTTAATGGTCAGGGCTCTTTCCTGATTTCTGCTCATTTTCTATCCTATTTCATGACTTTTAAAGTGGAGCTCTGCTCCTAGGGTACAGGGGATACTTTCTCAAGCTTCTTGTTTAGGGGCCAGGGGCCTGGTCACTGCATTAGGGCCTCCAGGGCTGGCAGTTTGCTCACTAAGTTAGGGTGGCCCAGCATACTCACAGCTCCTGTGCCCAGAGTTCCAGGGTGGGCAGTTTCCCTGCTGCAATGAGGCTGGAGGCCTCACAGCTGGCCTGCTGTACCACTGGCCTGCTGAACCTTGACCCCAAGGTCTTGGCTACTGACCTGTGCTGTGGCTAAGAGCCTTTGGCTGGTTTTCCCAGACGCTTCCTGTGCTGGGCTGTGCTTTCTTTTTACCCAAGTGAAACAGACCTTTCCTGAAGTCCTTACAAGTTATCGTGTGCTGGGAAATTGTTTTACTCTGTCTTTCTATGGGTTCTGTCACACCAGAATTTGTTTGGAGGCTTGATTTAATGTTGCTTCTGAGAGAAACTGGGGGAAGCTCAGGCATCTTCCTGGCTTTTCTCTGCCATCTTGTCTCTGCCTCCAACTAAGTGATATTCTTAAAATAAAAGTCTGACCATATCCCTCCCCTGCACAAGAAGCTCCATTGACTCTTTCTCTAGGACCAAACTCTTGTTTTGGGAATTTAAAGTCCCTTACTGTCTGATTCTAGCCTACCTTTCTATTCTTATTAAATGTTACTCCCCTATATATACTCTTGTTCAGTCATTTCAGTCATGTCTGACTCCCTGTGATCCCATTTCAGTTTGTGTTTTGAGGAAAGATACCGGAACAGTTGACCATTTCCTTCTCCAGCTCATTTTATAATTGAGGAACTGAGGCAAACAGGACTAAGTGATTTGCCCAGAGTCACACTGCTAGTAAGTGTCTGAGGCCAGCTTTGAACTCACGAAGATGAGTCTGCCTGCCTCGAGTCCTGACACTCCAGCCATTGTGCCACCTAGCTTCTCTATAGTCCAGTCAAACTGGCTTTCTTCCTGCTTCTCACAAAATGACATTCCATCTCCCAAAATTTTGCCTTTGGACAGCCAATAGTCTTTGAAATGCCTTCCCCTTACCCCTGCCTCTTAGAATTGCTAAAGCTCAGCCCAAGCACAGCACTTACAAGTGTCCTTTCCTGATTCCCCGTCCCACAAACTGCTAGGATTCCCAACCTGAAATTATTTGTATTGACTTTGTACATACCCAAATGTGCGTGTTATTTCCTCAAATAGAAGATAATTTCTTTGAAGGCAAAGATTTTCATTTTGCTTTGCTTTGCATCTCCAATACCTAGAGAAGTACTTGACAATAATAGTCCCTCAATAAATACTTGTCAATTGATAGACTACTTGAAAATTTTACATAAATTTCATCTTTTATTATTGGACAAGTCATGGTTTCATTAGGCCAAATATTCCTCCTATCTAAAAGGAGAAGGTTGATGTAATAAATTCTGAAGATTTCTCCAACCTGCTAAACATAGACATCCTAGGGAAGCTAAAAACCCCTGAGTCACCCAGACAGAGTAAGTCTAGCAAGAAATTCCCTTTCCCCAGGCTGGGGAGTTTGAATATCAACTAGCCACCAATTCCCCAGGAGTCTTTCTTCTCCCACAAGCATGAATCAGCACCAGTTCCCAGGTTCTGGTTCCTCACTCCCTTTCCCCAGGGTCTAGTCCTGCTAGACCCAATTAAAAACCTTGTAAAAAACCCATTAAACTTTGTTGATTTGGGAGAGGGTCCTCCATTCCCCCCAGGAAGGACCTCAGTTGTACCTGGGAGCCCAGCAGATCTAACCAGCTTCCATCATCTTCCCTGACTGCTCTTATTTTGTAACCATTTCCCCCTCAATAAAGATGCCTTGCTTTACTACCTTGTTGGGATCTCCATGTTTCCTTGTACTGGACCTTAGTATTTCTAACCCTTACTGAGTCTGTATTAAGACATTTGGAGTAGATGATGTTTATGATATCTTTCTTAAGCCTATGGCCTATGACAGTATATAGAAAAAAGAAATGATAGAAAGAAATTCTTATCACTTTGTCATGAGGGGACTTTTTAGCGATCTAATCCAGAGTTTCCAAGTATTTGGATTATAAACTCCAGAAAGGCAGGGACTGACTCTCTGGGTCTTATCTAAATGTTATACTCCTTCGATGGCTTAGTAAAGAAGGTACTTAATATATTTTTGTACAGTTGAAATTTATTGAACTGAAATGGATTTTCAAATTTTTGGAAGTCACAGAAACTTAAGCAAAAATGTATTACAGAGCACTGATCAGATATTTTAATGATCCATCACTCATATATTTGAAAGATGGGAATGAAGTTATATTTATACCTGTATCCACATAACAACTATGTTAAGGTGAGTCTGAAATAATAATAGCCATAATAGAAATAACAAATATGGTTGTATGCAGGTGACTGTAAATTCTTGAGGGTTAAGTAAGTACAGGACAAGCTGGGGCAGGTCCTTCTGAGGTAGAAAGTCTTTGAGGATTGTTCTCTGACTCTATCAAAGGTCTAGCCTAGCTAAGGTCAGAGAAGCTTAGCCTGAGAAAGGCCTCACCGTGGTGATTTCCAGTCCCCTGCAGTAACTCTCAAAGACAATCTGCTATTTGAAGGAACCGTGATTTCTTTCTGTGTGGGTACTTCCTCTTCTGATATTCAAGTCTCAGCACTTAATGCAGCACATAGTGAATACTTAATATTTATTGACTGACTAATTGATGTTGTAACTCCTTGACAGTTAGGCACTGGGTAATAAATTTGGGGAAAGGGAGGGAGGCTGTCATAAAGTTTTTCATTTCTTTGTACTTCTTATCTAGTTCTCGGTCAGATAAAAGGATCCATTTCTCTTCCCACAGACCATAATAACTGTATTGTTCATCATTGTTTCTGATCCCTATATCTAGAACCAGTGGGGTTCTCATGAGAAGCTGTTACTTGGGGATCATCCGCAGTACATCAGAGGCACTTAGTGTTTGTTGATTAGAATGGAGTCTTTGATTGTAGCAGAGAACAAATGCACCTACATTTGTTGGTGCGCCAACAAAGCCCAGTAGCAACAGAAAGAAATTTCATTTAAAATAACTGTAAATAATGTAAAATACAAACAGAAAACACATCTGTCTGACTCAGTTTCCCCAAATGTAAAATAGGGATATTAATAACACTTACCTCCCAGGGTCATTGTGAGGATCAAATTAGAAAATATTTGTAAAATAGTTAGCACAGTGCCTGGCATATAGTACAGAGTGAAAATAAAAATATTAAAGGAAGGAAATTTGTGAGAAATATGAAGAAAATAAAATCCAGTAATTTCACAAAACACCTAAAGCTTAATTCTACTTGGAAAATAATCCCTCATTTTGCTCTGGGGTTTTACAGATCACAATTAGAAAAGTCCTAATTTAAGTGTTCTCCCATTTTTTTCAATAAAGCAAAGATTAAGCCATTTGAGGTACGTATCAAAAGCATCTTGTTCTAAAGCATCCATCCCCGACCCCCAGAGAGGGCGTGTAGTTGGGTGGAAAAGAACACTTGGAGATCAGAAGACCTGGATTCAGATTTAGCATCTGAGGCTTTTTGATCTCTGAGCTTGGCCAGTCACTTACAGGCCCTAGGCCACATTTCCCTGATCTGTAAAAGGAGGGTTTTGGATTGTACAACCTTAGACAGTCTACCTAGAACGACAACGGTCAGGGAAGAAGGTGTTTGGCAAATCAAGATTCATGGCAGTTTGCTGCAGTGTTAGGTTAGAAATTGTAAATAATTTCCATAATACTTCTTCCTGCAGCTTTCTCTACCTGGGTGGAGATCAAGAGCAGCTGGCCGCACTATCTCCTTCCTAATAACCCTTCATATACCTGAAGACTATTATTAAGTTCCTCCCTCAGTCTACTCCGCCTCAGGCTAAATAATCCTAGTTCTTTTAACCCTTTCTCATAGATCCTATTACCCAACCCTTTAATCATTGTTATGCTTTCCCCTCTGAACTTTCTCCAAGCTTTTCCCATCCCCCTTAAACTACGGAAATAGGAATTGCATCGAATATTTTCATCACACTCCCTAAATACAGGGTTATGCAGGGGATAGTGGGAATAAGGTGACTGGCCTTCTCTGGCATTCACTGCATCCATTTTTCTCCCAGTCAACATAGGGTCCCATAGGGTAGAATCTCCATTCATTCTTTTCACCAGACTCTTCACACTTCCCACATTCTTAGGCTTCCCGTCCCTCAACCTAGAATCCAGAGTCCTGAAGACGCTAAGGGAAATGCTGTATGCTGGGGCAGATTCCTTGGTTTTGTACCTAATGTCTTTATTTCTGTAATTTAGATCCTTAGATGGGTCTTGGGCTGATGCTCATGGACATTCTCTCTTCCTGTTTTCTTATCCTAGGTTTCTTCTTCCATAAATCAACTGTAAAGGATTCACACCTTACTAAAACAAACAGAACTTTCCTTTGCTTCTTTTAATACCACAAGCATATCAATGTGGCACATGGCATGTTTTTCAGTTGTCGTCATTGCCCCGGCCTGCTTTTCTAATTCAGAGCTGGGCTTTATAACTTTCTATCCACATGACCTCACAAGTTAATAAACCTCTCTGTATCTGAATTTTCACATCTATAAAATGGAGTTGGACTCAAGGGACTCCTAAGGTCCCTATCAGCTCTAAAACTATTTAAAATAGCAGGGGACCTTTGAGATCACTATATACAAGTATTGTTTGGTTTTGTTTTTTTCAAGGGTGAGTTATCACACATCATGATTTAGCCATATCTCACCTCTAAGAAATGGTCCTAGGTTCCCACACTATCCGAAGGATAGGCCTGATACTGGGAGAATTACCTACTGGTTCCTACATGTTACAGACATAAATACATAGACACAGAGGGAACTTATTTACAGACAGAGAGATGATCAATAGGTAGATAGATAACAAATTAGATCAGTAGGTAGACAGACAGATGATTGATAGGTAGATAGATAATAGGTAGACAGACAGATAGGTAGATTGATAGATAGATGGATGGATGATGCATAGATAGAGAGAAAGAAAGATGATAGATAGATATGCCCATATCATTCTGACTGACTCCTATGTACTTGGTGGTTTACTCTAAGGCTAAGCCCTACATCATTTTCCAAAATGCTCATTCAAATCTCTATCAACCTGTTCCCTTTTGTATTATAGTCTATAAGTCTAGCAGATAGAAAAATGGTCTTGAATTCAGGCAGACCTAGGTTTAAATTCTACCTCTAACATGTGACCATGGGAAAGTCATTTGACCTCAGTGCCTCAGGCAACTAAGACTGAGTTACAGAAAAGTTGTCTTGGCAGAAAGAGAGGAGAGTTGTTACCAGGAATTCTATTGAAATCACAAGTCCTACTCTCAAAAAAATAAAAAGGTTGCACTATACCCTTCACAAGGTTATTGAAGAAAGTGCTTTTCAAGTTTTATAAGTCTTATATAAATATTATTTGTCCTATTATTAAGTTTCAGATGTTGGAAGACATTTCTATAGCCAAAATGATGGTTCATAAGAAGGCTGATTTGAGTGTAATCTGGGAGCCTTCTCTAGGCCTGTCATATTTAAATCATGTGAAATTGTAGACTTACTCATTCTGCCATGAAATGTAGCAACCTCTCCCTTCTAATATACCCTGGAGGGAGGGATGGGGTCTAGAGGGAGGGAAGGGATGAAATCATCACTCCCTTTGGGGGCCTAAGTAATATTTTGTTGGAAGCCAAGAGTGGGAGATATTATCAATCCAATTTACATTTTCAAAGCTCTTCCCTCCACCCCCTGAGGGCACCATTTGGAGTTAACACAATTTAGGAATAGCAGTAAGTTCAAAAAGCACATACTTAACTTTCCCTTTGGGTTTCAGAACTGGTTTGACTTTCAATAGAACTGGAAAGGGAGGACTGAGGAAGTCAAGGACCATACAGAAAGCAAATAGAGGGGGTTAAAATATAAACTGCAAACCTAAAAGAGATAAATTATCCTGGGATTAACTGCAAGGAAGAAACTGCCACTGAATACATATGCCCAGGCAATAACATCAGAAAATATCTTGAGCAATTATTTCTATTCTATAGAGTTCAAAATGAGTTAGGCAGGCATGGCCTCTTTCTCAGGGGGCTTATGTCTTAATACCGAAATGGCAAAGTACTGAAAAATTGATCATGTTCCCTCTACTATCTTAACAAATCAGATGCTGGCACTTTGAGTCCTGAATGGTCGGACTTTGATTTCTGTGTAGCCCAGAAATAGTTGTGTTTGACTGTCCAGGGTTGGGCACTCCTATCTTACCCCCTGGCACATGGAGCCAGGAGGAGGAGTTACTTATTGACCAATGCCATTTCCAGACCCTCCCTCTTCCACTATCATTTAGCAATCTCTTCTTTTGAGTTTGCTTGGTGACTTTAACATTTGTGTTGATGCCCTTTCTAACATGCTGGTCTCATAGTTTATCCTCCTCATATTTCAGAAATTCTCACCCCACTCTTCCTCACCACCTGTAGGGGTGAATTATTCCTCAGAGCACATCATCCCTCTAAATTCTTCCATTGCTGAAATACTGAACTCTGAAATTCCCCAACTTTGATCACAATCACCTGTGAACCACGTCTACCTAACTCCTCCTTGATACCTCCTTGCTTTGTCACCCCAATATTATTTCAGAACCTTCCATTCCAAGTCTTGACCCATTAAACATTTCAGTAGATACTGTTCTCTACCCTTGAATCCACACCTGTCTCCCGTGAGCTTGACCCTTTTATCATCTGCTCTTTCCCTAATTTTCATTTTCTATCTGTCCACCAGCTCCTTTGCTGCTTACAAATATGCCCAGATCTGCTCTATTCTGAAACCTTCCCTTGTCCCACCATTCCCTCAAGCTATTGTCCTAAATTTCAGATGCTGATAGGCATTTCCGTAGCCAAAATGATGGTTCATAAGACAGCTAATTTGAGTGTATTCTGGGCGTCTTCTCTGGGCCTGTCATATTTAAATCACATGAAACTGTAGACATCCATTCTGCCATGAAATGTAGCAACCTCTCCCTTCTAACATACTTCCCTCTCACAGCCAAAATCTTAGAAAAGATTGTCTGTACTCATCTCCACTTTCTTACGATCCGCTCTTGCCTAATCCTCTTGCAATCTCGTTTCCAACCCTACCTGCCGCTCAATTGAAATTGTTCTCTTAAAGTCTCCTAATTGCCAAATGTAATGATCTCTCTCAAGCTTTATCCTATTTCCTTCACTTTATTTTTTGGGGGGGAGGGGAGGAATTCCTTTTGCAAACTATACATTTTTTTGGAAACATTTCTTTCACATTGGACTAATAGGGAAATATATTTTGCATGGTTGCGCAAATTACTATCTTAGGGAGGGAAGAGAGAAAAGAAGGAGGAAGAAAATTTGGAATTAAAAATTTCGTTTAAAAAAATGTCAAAAATTCTTTACATGTAATTGGAAAAAATAAAATACCATTAAAATTAAAAATAACCAAAGACTCAAAATGGACCTCATGATCTATTAGAAAAAACAAAAAACACCAACCCATATTTCTTCCTAGTCTTTCTGTTCTTGCTAAAAGACTGCTTGCTATCTTTCCTGTAAAACAGGTTTGAAATCTTGGAACCTTCCTCAAGCATTCATTCTCGCTAACACCTAATCAATTAGATATAATCAATTGGCATCTGATCTATGACAAGTCATTGATTCTATCTCTATGATATATCTTGCATCTGGGTCCTTATTACTCTCACATCTGCTGTCCTAGTCCAGGCCCCTATTAATTCTTACCTGGACTATTGCAAAGTCTTCCTAAATTCCTAGTAATCTGCTTGACCCAGCCTAGAAACAAATCACTTTGTCCAATTGAGATACCCATCACTGCCAATGAGGGACCAGGAAAGCTGAACAGTAGAGTGACTCAATGATCACTGATGCCCTACACCACAGGGAACTTTGTGAAAACCCTCCAGAGAAAGAAAGGACAACTGTTTTTCAGTTGTGTCCAACTCTTTGTGATCCCAGTTGGGGTTTTCTTGGCAAAGATACTGGAGTGGTTTGGTACTTCCTTCTCCACCTCATTTTATAGATGAGAAAACTGAGTCAAACAGAGTTAATTGACTTGCCAGGGTCACACAGCTAAGAAGTGCCTGAGGTTAGATTTGAACTCACGAAGATGAGTCTTCCTGACTCCAGGCCTGGCACTCAATCCACTGTACCACCTGGCTGCCCTAGATAGCAATGCCTTACATTTCCAGAGTTTTGAGTTACAGTTACCATGTATGCTTCCTGTGCTACTATTGTACATCAACCTCATTCCCAGTCTTCCTGTACTGCTGTTGTATGTCAACCTCATTCCCATTCTTCCTGTGCTACTATTGTACTTCAACCTCATTCCCAGTCTTCCTGTGCTACTGTTGTACTTCAACCTCATTCCCAGTCTTCCTGTGCTACTGTTGTACGTCAACCTCATTCCCAGTCTTCCTGTGCTACTGTTGTACGTCAACCTCATTCCCAGTCTTCCCCTCATAGACCTCCGTGTATATTTGAGGAAGTTGTTTCCCTGATTTGGGATGAAATGTTTTATGATTACTCTTCTTGCTGTGCCATTTGAGTAAATGCGTTTGCTAAAGAAATGAGTCTACTTGTTGATTGTTTAAGGGAAAGTACACCAGTGGGGACTTATGGTCTACCGATTAGGAAAATAGAACCCAAAGAACTACACTTAGAACCCTGGTAATACTAGGAGTTTCCCCTTTGGGGACACAACTTGCCAGAGTCAGTGAGGATTAGAGGAATCAGCCCAGAAGTAGTATTACATGAATACAAGGTAATTAGAGAGGGAAGGCACTAGCAGTGAGGGGAAGGTAGGAGGTAAGGGTGGAGGAATTGTCAGGAGAGGCTTCATGTAGAAGGGCATTCTAATGTTATTTTCTGAAGGAAGAGAATTCAATGAGGTGGAGGAGAAAAGGGAGAGCAGCATAGTCATGAGGAAAGACAGAACAAGGACACAGAGAAGGGAGATGGAGTACATGGGTAAGGAAAAGAAAGAAGGCCCTTTTGGCTGTACCACAGTGTTCAAGAAAGGGAGTAACATAAAAATGAGGCTCTTTCCTTTCTTTCTTTCTCCCTCTCTCACTTTCTGCTTCCTTCCTTCTTTAATTCCTTCTTTCCTCCTTCCTTTCTTTCTTCCTTCCTTCCTTCCTCTAATTCTACAACACTCTACAACACTTCCTTTCTAAATAAAGTTTAAGTGGTTAAAGAGATGTTTCTGGAAAGTTCAGTTATGTGGAACATTTCATTTCCCAATAATATAATAAACAGATAAACAAGATGATACTTTAGGAGAAGGGAAGTATATTATTGTGTGTATATAATTCTAATAAATTAATCTTGGCTTCTTCCCTATACCCAGTCATTCATTTACTCATCCATTCAAAAAACTTTTATTAAAACTACATGACAAGCATTAAGTTAGGCAGTGGAGATATAAAGACAAAAATGAAATAGTCCCTGCCTTCAAAGGGCTTAAATTCCATTAGAGAAGTTCCAAGGGACTCAGTAAATGATTAATTGATTTCAGTTGGGTTGAAAGTCAAAGAATTCAAGAGATCACCCTTGAGGCAGAAAAACCGAATGCCTTAGAAAGTTAATAGAGCATAGAGATGTCTATCCCATGAATAATTTCTCTCCTTCCCCTCCTCCCCCAACACTAGGCTGAATGTGAAGGATATATCCTTTATGTGTCATCCTTATACAGTGATTTTTAAAAAGTCATCTTATGTTGGTTGACTTTAACTTTCCTTTACATTTTAATGTTCCATGATTTCAGAAGCATAAATAAGCATGAGTTCTGAGGGGAGTGGAGTAGAAGCAGGGATCTGCTACAACTCTCCCACAAACCCCTCAAAAAACCTGTAAAAAATGACTCTAAACAAATTCTAGTGCAGTAGAAGCCA
>CM053772.1:196479015-196553061 GCA_028658325.1 Potorous gilbertii
TTTTTTCCCTTTTCTGGGCATTTTCCCAGCCAGTTACTTGACTTCTGAGAGTCCTCTCCACCCCTGCCTAAGTCTGCCCAGCCAATGCGTGTGATCTGAGATTCAAATGCAGCTTTCCAGCCTCAGGGCTTTCAGCTGTGGCCCAGCTGCTACTCAGGATAAGATTAAATCAGGTTCTCAGGTAGGGGCAGGGCCACCTCCCAGGCTCAGTTCCCTCAGGGGGTTTTTGTAGAGACTTCCGTAATGGAGCTGCTGTAGAGCTCCTGCCTGCTCTGGGAGCCTCTGACCACCACTGCCTCTGCTGCTGCTTCCCGAGGGGCCCTGAGTTATGGAGACACCCCACTCCCCTCTCGGCCAGTCCGGAAGTCTCTCTCACTGACTTCCAGTGCCTGTGGGTGGAGGAACCCCTGTGGCCACCAGAGATTCTGTCCCTGAAGCCTGCTTATATCTGCAACTTCTGGGGCTGCGTGGCCAAGGTAGGGCTGGGTTCCGCTCTGGTCCCATGTACGAGGGACCTTTGGTGAGGGTTTTTCAGGTCTTTCTGGAACAGAAATCTTTTCCACTCTGTTGTTCTGTGGCTTCCACCACTCTAGAATTTGTGAGGAGTTCTTCTTTACAGATATTTTATAGGTTGTGGTTTCGGAGCTAGCATAAGTATGTCTTTCTACTCCGCCTTCTTGGCTCCTCCCCACAAGAATTCTTTAAAAAAGCTAAAGAAACATTAAAAAAAGAGAGAGCGTCAAAAAATGATTTTAAAAAAAATCAAATGAGTGGTAGAGTAAAAATTAAGTGAAATAGAGCAATTCAAGAACATTATGAAAAAAATTAACAACTTGGTAAAAGAGATATAAAAATATGGGGGAAATATCTTCTTAAAAATCATAAATTGGTCAAAAAATTGAACAAATGGTAACGAGGTACAAAACTTCATGGAGGAAATTAACTTCTTAAAAAGTAGAATTGGGCAAAGTGGAAGCTAATGACTCCACAAGACATCGAGAAACAATAAAACAAAGTCAAAAGACTGAAAACAAGAAAGAGAGAGAAATGTGAAATATTCATTGGAAAACAACTGACCTGAAAAATAAATTGAGGAGAGATCATTTAAAAATGATTGAACTACCTGAAAGCCATGATCAAAAAAAGCACTAAACATTCAATTTCATGAAATTATCACGGGAAACTGCCCAGGGATCTTAGAAGTAGAAGGCAAAGTTAAAATTGAAAAAAAATCTACTGATCATTTCCTCAAGTAAATCCAAAAATGAAAACTCCTAGGAATATTATAGCCAAATTCCAGAGCTCTCATATCAAAAAGAAAATACAGAAATCAGACAGAAAGAAATAGTTTAAATGCCATGGAACCATGGTCAGGATCACCCAAAATTTAGCAGTTACTGTGATAAAGAAAACAGAGGACTTGGAGTATGATATTCTCTAAGGGAAATCATTTAGGATTACAACCAAGGATAACCTATCTGGAAAAGATAAGTATAGTCCTACAGGGAGACAAGAGATATTTAAGGAAATAGAGCACTTTCAAGCATTCCTGATGGAAAGACCGGAGCTAAATAGAAAACGTGACATTCAAACACAAGACTCAAGAGAAACATAAAAAGGTAAACATTAACGAGAAATCATAAGAGAATTAACAAGGTTGAATTGTTTATGTTCCTACATGGAAAAATGATACATATAACTCCTAAGAACTTTATCATAGGGCAAATGGAGTCTACTTAGAGGGCATGGGTATAAGTCTTTTGTGGTGAGATTTCTTCAAAAGAAAAATGGAAGGATGAAAAAGAGGAAGGCATTGGAAGAAGGAGAAAAGGAGAGGAAGAATAGGGGAAAATTATCTCACATAAAAGAGGCATACAAAGAAGAGTTTTTACCATGTAGGGGAAAATGAGGTGGGTGGGGGAAGAAGTTGATGGGTAATGCTTGAATCTCATTCTCATCTGAACTGGTTCAAAGAGGGAAGATTACACACACACGCACACACATGCGCACACACATGCACATGCACACACACGCACACGCACACACAGTTGGGTATAGAAATTCATCTTACCCAACAATTAAGGAAAGGAAAGTGCTAAGAGGGAGAGTAGATTAAGGAAGGCAGTGGTCAAAAAAAACCAAACCAGGCTTTTGAGGAGAGGACAGGGTAAAAAAAAGATAAGGATAAATAGAATAGATAGAGATAGAGAGAAATACACAATTTAAAAACATTATTGTGAACATGAATGGGATGAACTCACTCATAAAACAAAAGCAGATAGCAGAATGGATTACAAACCAAAATCCAACAACAGTATGTTGTCTACAAGAGACACACTTAAAACAGATGAAAATAAGAGACTGGAGTAGAGCCTATTATGCTTCAGCTGAAGTAAAAAAAAGGCAGGGAAACAATTATGATCTCAGGCAAAGCAAAAGCAAAAATAGACTCCCTTGAAAGAGATAATCAGGAAACCTACAATCATACTTTGGTGATATTGTGGGTTCAGTTTCAGACCACCATAATAAAGTGAATATTTCAGTAAAGCGAGTCATATGAATTTTTTATTTCCCAATACATTTTACATGTTACTTATTTACATATAAAAGTTTTGTTTACATTATACTGTAGTCTATTAAATGTGCAATAGTATTATGTCTAAAAAAATGTACGTAGCTTAGTTTAAAAATGCTTTATTGCTAAGGAAAAATGCTAACCATCCTCTGAACTTTCAGTGAGTTGTGGTCATTTCACTAGTGGAGGGACCTGCCTCCATGTTGCTATCTGCTGACTGATCAGGGTGGTGATGCTGAAGGTTGGGGTAGCTGTGGCATTTCTTAAAGTTTACTGCATCAATTGACACTTTCTTTCACTTGAACACTTAGAGACCATTGTAGGGATTAATTGACCTAATTTCAATGCTGTTGTGTCTCAGAAAATAGGGAGGCCCAAGGAGAGGGAAGGAGATGAAAAATGGCTGGTTGGTGGAGCTGTCAGAATACAGGTAACATTTATTGATTGTTTGCTCTCTTGTGTGGGGTGCCCAAAACAATTGCAGAAGTAACATCAAAAGTCACTAATCACAGATCACCATAACAGATACATTAAATAATGAAAAAGCTTGAAATATAGTGAGAATTACCAAAATGTGATACAGAGACATGATGTGAACACATGCTGTTGGAAAAAAGGCAACTGTAGACTTGCTTAATGCAGGGTTGCCACCTTCAATTGGTAAAAACTTCAATATTTGCAAATGCAATGAGGCACAGTACAATAAAACAAGGTATGGCTGTACATTTTGCTAAAAGGTACCATAGACGATGAATGAATATCAGTACTAAACATTTATGCATCAAATGGTATAGCATCCAAATTCCCCCCTTTTCCCCTGTCCCTTCCTTTTCCCCTTCCTCTATTCTCTTCCTCTCCTTCATCTTCCTTCCCTTTCGCCTTCTCCCCTTTTCCGCCTCCTCATTCTTCTAGGGGACCTGGAAAAGCTATAGGTAAGAACAGGGGTGGGAAAGATACAGCCTGGAGTCCTTCTAGGTCCTTGGGTGTGGCTTTTTGATCGAATCTAAGTTTTACAGAACAAATCCTTTTATTGAGGGCATTTGTTCTGTGAAGTTTGCATTTGATCAAAGGGCTGCACTTGAGGATCTAGAGTGCCACATGTGGCCTTGAGTCTGTAGGTGTGCTACCCCTGAACTAGAAGATACCAGCTCAGGACAGTGAAGAAGAAAAAATAGTAGTTATTCCAATGTAGCATAGAACAGCATGGAACATAGTGGAGTCCAGGGGACTACACAGGAGTCATACAACAAATTTCTAGGAGTGGCTTCCTCAGAACTCTAGAATAAAGGTGTCACACAGGTTCTATAAAGTGACCTTTACTGATTACTCATAGTACTCAAGGAGGTAATCATCTATCTTAATCTGTAGCTCATGACTCCCCTGTTTCTACTTAATCTCCCCAGACTGCACCAGGATGAAGCACATTCTATCAGAGTATAGCAAAGGATATTTATTCAAAACATAATGCAACATAAATAATAATGAGGTAAATCAAGCAGCAAACACTCAAATCACTCCTTTTCTAAAGCATTGTGTACCCATGTATATCTTCCAGGGGAGTGATGGACTCACCTACTGACTAACTACTATGGGTTTATCCAGTCAGCTTTGACAACAAAATGGAAACAGCATCTATCAAGTCAATCATGGCGACATGTTAGGTGAGTGCAGCAGCAGCATTGGTTGCTTTGAGTTTCTCATCATGAGACTTATCAGCTAAAGACTGTCATGATAGGATGTTAGACTAAGAATGGGGAGTATCATAGAGGAGTATGGTTACCTCTTGGCACAGCAACCAGATGGAAAGATCGTCAATGTCAGGTTTCAGCTACCACTTCTCTCTCATCTCATTCCCTGACTCCCTTAGTCTAGTCTCTGAGTCATCTCATGCTACCATGTCGTTCCTGTACTCCTTTCAGACAGAGTGGGCTCAAATCTGCTGTGTTCCACACTGGTTTCTGGGAGATATGCTTCCCGAAGACACTTCATTCTGGAACAGTGAGTTTAATAAATGCCAATTGTGGGATCTCTGGGCACTATTTGCTATAGGGTATAAAAATGATCCTTCATTTTCTTTTCATATATCATCCCTAATATACATATTGGACAGTTTCCTTGCATTGAAGAGGCTTTCTTGGTTTTGCAGTGAAGAGGTTTCTGGGAAGAGACCTTTGACAAATGTAGTCAGATGCCTTTTTCTTGCCCCTGTCCTTCAACATGTGACCTAGGTCCTTGCTGCCAAAGCTACCCCTGGTAAAAGGATTACACTTCCCATTCAGAAATAATTCCTTATATCTAAAATAAATCTCTCCAGCTGCAATTTCCTCTTATACTGGCCTGCTAGGTATGAACAACAGGTGTTCAATATCTTTATTAATGTTCTGCCTGTATTTAGAGACAAGTTTTATCTTTCATACACTAAATTATATGTGTTTCTTTAAGTTTTCCTATTTTTCCTCTTGGGAGATCATCTCCAAATACTCTTTAAAATTTCCCAGAAAGGGAAATGAGTTAAGACCAATGCAGATAGATAAAAGTTGCTTTTTGCAATTGTATTGTTATTTTTTTAACATGACATTTGGACAGTCTACTAATTTATGTTCTATTTATGAGCTCATCTACATTGTCAGATTTTTTTTCCCCTGCTGGGTTGTGCACTCATTGTGTACACTCATTTAAGAAGACCAAATTTGGATTGGAGCAACTCTATTTATCTATATGCATATGGATGTGTATGTATACACACACATATATATCCGACTGCTACTTTTATAATCAACACACTATTTTGATTTTTGTGTAGTTTGTGTTCTTAGAACTCCTCAGCTTTCTATTACATATGGTTTGCCTTTCATTTTCTTCACATAGCTCAAGGCAATTTTTCCAACCCCCAAATTCTAAGTTGCCCAGCAACACCCCTTAAATGAATGAACACTCCCAAACTTTGTAAGCATTGTTTTGTCCCCTCCTCCCAGCCTAAATATCAAAGGCACTGATGATGTTGATATTAATTCCTAACTCTAGAAGACCCTCTAGGAAATATTTGTAAATATATTTGATCTGGAACATTAGCAATACCTTTGAATATCTCCAATAATCTTATAGAAATATAGTATTACCTTAGCATAATAAAAAGCATGTTATAGTCATAATTCAGTCCTTTGCCGTGGACAGAGCACTAGAATTAGAGACAGGAAGACCTGGGTCCAGTCTGCTTCTAACCCTTAATAGCTATGTGTCCATGAACATTAACCCTTCTGAGCTTCAATCTGTCTAAAGAAAATGAAGCTAACAATTGTAGTATCTACCTCCCAGAATAATTTTGAGACTCAAGTAAAATAATATGTGAAATGCTTTCTAAACTTTAAAGCGGTATATGAAAATGAATTGTTGTTATATGTTGGCTCACTGTTGTATACCTGGCCATCTTCAAGGAATATTATGAGGCATATAGCTAATAAATCCTAAAGGTTAGATTTGATCTCAGGTTTCCCTGACAGCCATCTGAGCACTTTTTCAACTATACCATGCTAAATATGAGTTCAAGAAATATGGTGGTCTAAGCATTTCAGATGTAGGGTATGATGTCTAGATTATGGGTGGAGAACCTGAGGCCTTGAGGCCACATGTAGTCTTCTAGGTCCTTGGGTGCAACCTTTTTGACTGAGTCCAAGTTTTACAGAACAAATCCTTTTTATTAAGGGGATTTGTTCTGTGAAGTTTGAATTCAGTCAAAGGGCCACACTTGAGGACCACATGTGGCCTTCAGGTCACAAGTTCCCCACCCTTGCCCTAGATGAAAGTCCAGGAGGAGTTAATGGCACAATTAATTTAATTGAACTGAGGGCATTGTTGAAAGGACTAGAAATGAAAGCTTTTAGGTAGAGTTTTTTAGCCTAATGGAAGACTTTTGAGGCCTGGACCTGAGACTTTGACTTTGCTATCTTAGAAAAATGGATGTAAACAGGGAAAAGAAGTAATATCATTGAAGTGCTGTTGGATAAACATCAACTGAAGTAGCATCAAAATCCTTACTTCTGAAGTCCATCTGTATTATATTAGGTCTCTGTTGAACACTTAGTAAGGTTCAGGAATACAGAAAAATAGAGAACATCATCCCTGAGTATAAGCAGCTTGAAATCTAGGAGGAAACAGGTGACATGAATACAAATAACTATAAGTCAATGTGTGATATGTTTTGATTTAGGGGCAGCATGTTATAGAAAGAGTAATGAGTTAGTTCTTGAATTCAGGTGAGACATAGGATTTAGTAGGTGGGCTAGTCATCATGGCACACACCACTAATCAGTGCTGGAGATGAAGGCTAGTGAATCACTTGTATTCAGAAGTTCTGACCTGAAGTAGGGCTAAAGCTGATTGGGTGACCTCAGTGAGACCTACATCAATAAGGTGAGTCCCTGGCCAGCTTAAGGATGAGCAAACTTACCCAGACTGATCAGTATTAGATTGGGCCTGTGAATAGCCATTACATTTCCAATCTGGGAAAGATAGGAAGATCTAGTCTCCAAAAAAGCTTCAAACCAATAACAACTTAGAGATGTGTGGCTCTGCGTAATTAACTTAATCTCTCTGAAACTCATTTTTCCCATTTATTGTGTGAAGCAGGTTGGGGGGCAAGGGGGGAATACACATACATACACACATATGTATTTCATGTACATATACACACACACATATATATATACACATTATGTATTTTATATCTACATATATATGTATATACACACATATATATGTGTATGATTTTATAAGCTTTTAGCGCCATTTAAGTGTCAGCTATCATTATGATATGAGTGGCACAAAACACTGGGGAGAGGTTACTTCTTGCTTGAGGGATTCAATCATTCATTCAATTCCTACATTCATTAAATGCCTACCATGCTTGGAGTACTGTAGGCATGATCAAGGAAGCCTTCATGGAAGAGGGTGCATTTGAACCAGGCCTTGAAGGGTAGGGAGGCTTCTGATAAGGGATTTGATGGGTAAGGGTTGGTTTGTTCTTAGGAACTTTTCACCAAACTTTTTGGTTATTACTCACAAAGTATTGTGAAATTTTGCATATTGTTAATTATTTAATTTTCTCTGGTGTCTTGTCTGACTTTGAAGTTAAAGCACTGACTTAGCATATTATTTCCAGGGCCAGCCTCTCCCCACTTTGAAAAAGAGAGACACAGTGTTCTTTGTTCTAAGCAGCCCACCATTTCTTCCCTCCCTGAGTTCTCAAAAGTAAAATTTGATGATGCTGCAGTAGCATCAGTCAATTTCTTAAGTACTCATAGAACTGAAGGAGGAACAGTATGAAAGAGTGTTTTGCAAGGTGTCCTGCCTTGAACATCAGCCTCCTTACTGGCTTTCATTTTCTTCTATTAGAATATGAACAAATACTTGTGGGCACTCTTAACTAGCTGAAACATGACACAGGGCTTATCTTGTAGTGCTGGGTTTTGCATCATGTTCAGGGTGTGGTGTTACTTTAGAAGGCAAGCTAAATAATTACTTGGTTAGAGATTGGGCAAACTGTAGATTTGCCCTGGTCTTACTTTATCCTAGTTAGGAACTATGCCAGTCGAGATGGGCAGTTTAATTTGACCTTGACAAGTGAATTGTAGAAAAGGGGAGTTTTAGTGATTCCCAAATTAATTATGAATCAATAGTGTGTGATTGAAAAATTGCCATGGTTTTAGGTTTCATGAAGAAAGGTAGAGAATCCTATAGCAGGGAAGTGAGAGTGTTGGTGCTTCGCTCAGTCCCCATCTGGATCATGAGTTATGGAGACCACATTTGGCCAGAGGAGGACAATTCAGGTGGAGAGATGCTGAGAAACCCCATGACTGAAGGGTGTGTGAAGGAATTGAAAAAGAAAAGAGTCATCCAAGGTCCAGGAGAGTACCACAACTGCTTTGGAACTTTTGAAGGATCCTGTTGGGGAGGAGTTGGATTTGTCCTCTTTAGCACCAAAGGAAGAGTACTAGGTTATAATGAGTGGGAGATGCAGAGAAAATTTCAGCTGATCTAAGGAGAACTTTCTACATAATGAAAACTGCCCAAAATTGTACTGCCCCATTATTAGAGGTTTTCAAGCAGAAGCCTCCCTTCTTTCCCCTTTCCAATTTCATCCTTTTGATCTCTGCAAGAACATTATCTCCTACACCCAGGAAGGAAGGTAACATACATTTATTAAGTATCTACTGTGCACCATGCTCTGTGCTAACCTCTTTACAAATACTATTTCATTTGATCCTTACTATTCTGGGGGATAAGTGCTGTTATTAAACCCATTTTACAGGTGAGGAAACTGAGGTAGACAGAAGTTAAGTGATTTGCTCAGGGTCACGCAGCTAGTGTCTGAGGTCGGATTTGAGTTCAGGTCTTCCTGATTCCAAATCCAGTGCTCTATCCACCACACTACCTCTGCTTAAAAGTCTTTAGTGACTACCAAATGACTCCCAAATATATTTCAGAATCTTTTGTTGGACATCTGGTATTCAAAGCCCTCTGCAACTCTAACCCCTCTCCATGTGGCCTAAACAAGCAAAACAAGTAAATAAACAAGAAGATAAAATAAGTAAAACAAGATTATATTAATATTTACGTATGTCTTACTATGTGCTAGGCACTGGGCTAAGCACTTTACAATTATTTCATTTGATCCTTGCCACAATTTTGGAAAACGGATCGTGCTCATTTTACAGATGAGGAAACAAAGGGTGGGGCATAGGTTAAGTGACTTGCCCAGGGTCACTATCTTGAGGCCAAATTTGAACTCAGCTCTCTCTGACTCCCAGTTCAGAGTTCTATCCATTCCACTCCCCACCCCCACCCCACTATGCCCTATGATCGATCACCCACCACAATGCCTTAGCTCACAAGGCTACATATACCTGGATTGTCTTTTTTCCCTTTCTTTGACCCGTAAATACATGTTTATCTATTAAAATCTAAATTGAATGCTTTTTTCCCCAAGAAAGCATTCTCCCTCAGACTTCCCATAACACTTTTTTTGGAAGGGAAATTTTCTAAAGCACATTTCATGCAGTGTTGTATATTGTAGTAGCATGTTTATACGAGGTTATGAAGAGGATAGAGGGCCAGGCCTGGAGTCAGGAAGACATGAACCTTCCAGGGCACTAATGACGAAAACATGTTAGCCACCTCCTGATAGGGAGATGTTGACTCAGGGTGCAAAAGGAGACAGAGCCAATGTGGAAATTTGTTTTACCTGATTATGCCTATTTGTTTCTAAGGGTTTTCTTTTCTTATTTCAGTTGGGGGCGCAGGGCTGATGAGAGGAAGAGAAAATACATGCTTGTAGATAAAAAAATATAATAATTCATGGTGACCACCAGGAAAGAAAAAGCCTCAGGAGATCTTTTTTGCCCCTGCTTTCATTGAATAGGAGACATCAAAAATCATTAGTGTATCTATGAATATATAATCTACACACATGTGTAATATATACAGATAGGTACAAATATATGTATAACATTAAATATGTGTATCTGTATCCATATCTCTCTAAACCTGTATCTAACACACACACACACACACACACACACACACACACACACACACACGGAGACAGAGACAGAATAGGCCTAGGATAAGAGAAACAATTAGGGGAGTAGTCCTACAAAGAAAATGTTACATGGGGTAATACAAAGTATACTGAATTTGGAGGCAGAGAACCTAGGTTCAAATTCCAGCTCAACTGAAGTGAGGATGGAAAAAAACATTTATAGAATACCTACTATGTGCCGGGTACTATGCTACATGCTTTTTGCAAATGTTATCTTGTGATTTAAGGACTATTATTACTTCATTTTAGGATTGAGGAAACTGAAGGAAACAATTCAAATGACTTGCCCAGAATAACACAGCTAAGAAGCATCTGAGGGTGGATTTGAACTTAGGTCTGCCTGACTCCAGGCCTGGCTCTCTCTTGCTGCCCCCCCAAACACTCTCTAGGTCTCATTTTCTTCAACCATAAAATGGCAGAGTTGGATTAGATGACCTCCAAGGATCTTTCATTTTATAAATCTATAAAACTATGACTGGGCACTCATTTTATTTTTTATCTGTGTTAGAAGGTGTACATATATTCTGGGATAATCACCTTTATCGTCTGCTAGTCTATAACAAAAGTGCTTTGGTCTATAGATGCACAGTTGTCTTTTATCTTCAAAGAAGATCATAGGTTAACCGTTGGAAGGGACCTCAGAAGCCATCTAGTGCAGCCCCTTCAAGTTACCAGTGTAACTGTGGCTTGGACAAGTTAAGTAACCTGATGCACAGGTAGTAAGTGGCAAAGCTGAGTAGGATTCCCTCAGTCTCTGACTTCAAAGTCAATTCGTTTTCTACAGCTCCATGTTCTACTCCTGGGCTAAGTTTTGTCAGATTGTCCTTTTTCATTGCGCTGTTTGGGATCATGTACAAACGATGCCCGATTAGTCTTTCCTTCAAATATATAAAATAGACCCTTCTAACACTATATTCCTACTGTCCTCAAGGAGAAACGAAATGTTATTACTCACATCTGCCTGTGATGAACTGAAAAGACTGCTCAGTGACCAATAGTTCTGTCCTCTTGTGCCCATTACACAGATGGGAAGGTTGTCTGGCTACAAACTATTTGTAGTGTTGGTTCTGCAAAATCTGGGCTCTGAGTAGACAATCTTATTTGGCAAAATGAATTAGGTCAGGGAAGGAATAAATACTTAGCAAGAACGTAGGTCCTAGGGGATCCCTTTTCTTTAGGACTGGGATTCTTAATCTAGGGTCCTAGGATCTTGTTTTTAAAAGTATTTTAACAACTGTATTTCAGGGCCATCGCTACTGCCCTTAAAGACGGGTTACTTCTGTTTCCCATTCACAACAAACTGATGTCTGTATCAAATGTCAATATATATCTCAGGAAGGGAGGTCTTTAGAGTTCATGTGCATCTTATTTTATACTTTTACATTATTTACTCATTAGTATTCTGACAAGAGACTCACAGGTTCCTCCAGACTGGCAAAGCGGTCCATAACACAAAGATTAAGAACACCTTCCTGTCTTAGAAGTATTACTTAGTTAATGGATGAATTCTTATTTTTCCTCAACAAACAATTCAGGATTTTAATCCCTTTGTCAACTTTTTCAAGATTGTATGTGTGTGTGTGATGAATTTTCATCCATCTCCCTCAAAAGTGACATTTTTTTCAAGAACCTTCAAATGTCCATGTTTCTCTGGAATGGACCTAAAAATTGATTGGACACTAGCAGTCTGAAAATGTAAAGTGAAAAGTGGACAAGATGTCCTTTCACAGATAGAAGTGGGAGAGGAAGATTTTTTAAAAGCAGAGAAGGAAAAGGGCCTCTTTCTCCAGACTTCATTTCAAAAGAGAATTAGTCCTTTGTGAGAAGCTTTGCCTTAGGCCAGCAGCAGCCACAAGTACACACCCAAAGGCGGATTTTGGCTCAGTCTACTTAAAAAAAAGAGAGAGAGAGAGAGAGTTTTTTAAAAAGGTGTGACTATCAGTATTCTCAATTTTGCTTTTGGAAGGGGTGCAGAGAAAGGAAGAATCCTACTGACCTCCACCACCTCTCTCAAGCTTAGATTGAGAATAGAGGAGGACACAGCTGGTAAACTGGAAAAACAAGAAAAAAATCAATTCTTCTCAGGGAGGAAGGGAAAAATATCGTCAGTGAAATAGTCTTAATTGAAGGCCTACCCTGATAGTAATGATGACAGTGAATAATGATAGTAATGTTTGACGTGTTTGAACCAAGTGCTTTCCTCGCCAGTCATCCTGCGATGTAGGTGATGTCGTTGGAATGGGTAGAGCGCTGGATTTGAAATCAGCAAGACTTGGGATTCAGATTCTGCTTCAGACATTGCCTGAGTGACCCTGACTGGGCAAGTCATTTAACCTGTTTCCTCTTCTGTAAAATGGGGATAGCAACAGTACCTATCTTCTTAGGTTGTTATGAGGACCAAATGAGGAAATATATCCAGTGTTTCATAAACTTAACATGCTGTATAAATGCGCTGTTAATATTAGCACAATTATCATTAACCCTATTTTACAAATGAGATTAAGGCCCAGAAAAATTGACAATGGTCACGCAACACACCGTACCACTTACTACCTGGACAACTTGGGTTGGATCATTTCACTTACATGGACCTTAGTTTCCTCATGTGTCAAATGAAGAAATTGGACTAGAATGACTTCTGGGGTCCCTTCCAATTCCAGAGCGACGATCCTATAGCCCTGTATCAAGAAACAAGATACAAATCCAGATCTCTAGATCCCTTTAACCCGCTAAACCTCCCATGCCCAAATCACACTACATGAGGTCCTGTGGTACAGAATAAAGAATAGGAGAGGGTCTATGCCCCCAAGGAGCTCAGTTCTAGCACAGGAGACTGAAGCTTTTAAAATACCTGGCACAATTAGAGAATAATGAATTGTGTAGTAGGCCTTCAGAAAAGGGAAAAATCAGCATGGGGCTGAAAGGAGTCTGGTTGCTTTCATGCCTCAGAAACCAAAGGATGACAGGTGGCACTGCCCATCATGTTAAAAAGTTTCGAACCAATAATATTCAAATCCCAAATATTCCAATTAAGGGCTGGAGGAGAAAAAACTATCAAACTGAATAAGAATTTTTTCTTTTCAGGTAACAGCTCCCCCCATAGGGGGAAAAAAACAGAAAACAAAGTCAATCAAAAACAAACACCCACATTGGCCATATCCAAAAAAATGTATGTCTCATCCTGCATATTGAGTTCATTCCTCTTCAGTCAGGAGGTGGGTAGTATGCCTCATCATCTGTCCAATAGAATGATGGTTAATCATTGCACTGATCAGAGATCTTAAATCTTTTAAGATTGTTTGTCTTTTCAATATTGATGCTATTGTATAAATTGTTCTCCTGGTTCACCTTCAGATTGAATTAAAATAAAGACGATGAGCTATTTAAAATGGACTGGCAAAAAGTACATCAAAGGACGAGGATGGCTAGACAGCTTTGTGGTTTGCAAAAACTACATTACCAGCTAGTCAAATAGAGCATCTGATTTGGAAAGAAAGAACCTACCAGAAGTACATGCACTCTGAAGGCCCCCCCTTCCTGAGATGTATTACTGACATTTGATATAGAAATCAGTTTGTTGCAGTTGGGAAATAGGAGTATCCCTTCTTTGAGGATAGTAGTAATGGCCCTGAAATCATTCTGGGTCCTTTCACTAAACACTGGCACTTCCTGGAGTACCCCCAACCTGGTATAGGCAGGGGAATTGGTACAACTGCCTTGTACTACTATGAAAAGAAATGGTGTTGAAGAATCAGTTTTAAATTGGACTGTGCTGTGTACTACCTGTATTACCTTGAAGAAATCACAACCTCTGTGAAACTCAGTTTCCCCATCAGTAAAATGACAGGATTGTATTAGTTGATCCCTTCCAGCTCCAAACCCTAGGATCCTATCACCTCAAGGGCACTCATCAAATATATTTTTTCAGATTGACAAGATGTGTGAGGGCAGGCCTTCATAATTTTCCTGTTTCAGAGTATAGGCTGACTCCAGGCCCAGAGTTACTCCATCAAAGCTGATGATCTTATAACCTTAGATGGCAAAAAGGAATGCTTCCCCTCTCCCAAATCCCAAATATTCAGGGCATTTAAGGATACACATATCCGCCCTTGTGACTGACCAAACCACACCCTCCCCCCATGCCTAGGGGCTGAATTGGGCCAAATGTATTGCAACTGTTTATAATGGACTTGTAATATGTCCAATACTTTTTTTTTCTTTTAATAGGAAATGTTCATTCTAAGAAAAAGTTGCAAGGAGGCCTCCAGTAATGAAACATAACACGTGTTCTGTTTCTAGAAGTATCATGGTTTTCATGCAGAAACCCCCATTTTGGTGAAACTGTGGTATAATATGGTAACATGAATAGCCTTAGTAAATTATGAAACCCTCTTAGGAACAATTTGAAGTGATTTTGCCCCTATTTTCTCTCCTAATAACATTATTGTTAATATTTTCAGACTTTTGTCTGTGATCTGAAACTGCCATATTGCAAAGAATATTAGTCATTTTAGAGCTCACAAGTATGAGTAAGTACCCTCTAAAGTGCACCCATAGCTTCTATGCATTGGGCTTGATCGTAAATGAAAAGAACATAATCTTACTTGAATTTCAGAGGAACAATGCTGATAAATTATACTCCGGCACAATAGCCTAAGTGATGTGGTTTGCTCCACAGTCACACACATTTTCATCTTTTCCAGCTTGAAAAGTTTGCTTCAATGAACTGAGTGCTACTTCTCCGGACTAACAAAAAGGAAAATGTCTATCAGTTTTTCTTTTGTTCCTTCCAGATCCTGTTCAAGCATACACTGAGCCAGCAGGTTCACCAAAAGGCTATTGAGCGCTTGCTGGGAGACATTCTGCAGGGCGGATTTCAGCTGGAAAACTGCCAGGGTTTTTTTATGCTTCTGTGGTAGGCATTGCTTGAACTTTGTCATTTAGCCAAGCAAAGAGCATTTTGCTTTAAGGACAGAAAATGTGAATAATTTGTGTTTGTTTAAAAACAGGTTAAATTGCAATATGATCAGAGGGTGGGGTAGTAAAAAAAAATAACTTATTTTGTGAGGTGACATGACTAGGCTATATTTTTTCTTAATTCCTTTGTCAGGAACTCATGTTTTATTATTTTTTTTTACCCTAAAGTATTTTTTAATATTTATCTAGATTCCTGGATGTTTTTTTCTTTTTTTAAAAGAAATTGATTAATTATTTTACTTGAATTATATTGGCATCAGAGGCATCTCATTTTTGCATGTACATCACCCATAGATAAAGTAGCAGCTAAAAAAAAATCAGAGATTCAGAGCCCTGTCACAATGGTGTTTCTCTTCCACTTAAGATTCAAGAATAGTGTTGTAAAAATCAAAAGGAAAGAAGTCTTTAATTTTAGTATCTTAAATGCAAATATTATTTTTATTGAGTTTGATTGTAAATTCCAAAATTTTCCATTTTGATTATTTTTTTCCCAATACCATATGGATGGTCTTTAATATGTGTTTGACCACATGGGCATGCAATAAAGCCTCATCATAAAGCTCTTCACAATACCACTGGGAGTCAAATCATGTCACAGAGATGCACAGGCAATCTATCTCACTGCAGTGTTGAAAGTCTGCAATGTGGGGGTCATCCAGGCTCTCTTCACCAGTGGATAGAATGATGTTCTCTTACACTACTAAAGACAAAAAGAATTGGAAAGGAACATGAAGAATTCTCACTTGGTTGTTAGTGCCCTCTTTTTCCCTTTAAGTGGTTTGTCTTTATTTATTTACATAAATGTTATAAATTATATCCCCTTAGTAGAATAAAAGCTACAATGGCAGAGACTGATTTGGTTTTGCCTTTGTATTTCTACTTGCCCTTCCCCCCAGGATCCAGTATATCACTGTACCATGATGTATAGATAGATATATATCTAAGCCATAGATATATATATATATATATCTAAGCATCATAATAGATGCTTATTAAATGCTAGGCAAATAAATTAATAAACATATCAAGATTGGTGTAGGTTAGATGCCAAGGCTGAAGTTTGGCTATATCTTAATGTTAAGATATTTCTCTCCTACTTCTCTGAAATCTTAAGCTTTATGTAAATAACTCATGTATATACAAGTGACATAGGAAAACAAACAATTTTAATTTTACCCAGTTGGGATCAATGTAGACACAATATTTTCAGCAAATATGTGGTAGGGTGCAAAGTATATTGAATCTGGAACCAATCATCCTAAGTTCAAATCTTTGACACCTTAGGTGAGTTTCTTAACCTTTCTGAACCTGTTTCCTCATTTGTAAAATGAAGGAGAAGCACTCAATGACCTCTCAGTCATTAATGTTCCAGTTCCAAATCTATGATCGTGTATAATATGCATATTGCCTATTTTATACATGCTATACTTTCCTTCGAAAATACCCTATGGAAGTAAAAAACAAAACAAAACAAAATAACTGAGTGTTGGTGAGTTGCCTCAGAATGAAATATTTGGAAATACTCCATTTGTACCCCAATCCTATGGTATCCTCTGTCATCTATATTCAGCTAGTTCAGGCTGTGGTCTCAAAATTGGCTCCCCTCAATTGAGTTTTGTTATGCACTTGGCATGTGCCCACACCCAAACCTCCCATCTGTAAGCTGCACCTGCAGTTCATAACATCAAACTCAAATCACTCAGAGCTTCCTGTTCCAGGGAGGTGTCTGTAGGTGCACAACCTGCAGGCTTGTCCATCACCCTTCCCTTACCAAAGAGTTTCCGTGCCTGGAGCAGCAGAGCTCTGTAGTTGCTGCAGTTTTTTGTTTTGGTTCTTTGAGAGCTGCTCCTTTCCCCTGGCACATCACCATCTCTCCAGAGTGCTCACTGGGCCACTATGTGAAGGAGGATGGTGCATGTCATTTGCATTCCAGATTGAAACTAACAGAATTTAGATTTCTTTTTTCTTCTCTTTGTGGCATGACAACGAAAAGCGGATATGAAATATATTTATTCCTTTGTAAAAAAGCAGAACTAACATCTCCAGAAGGTGTAAAGTTTTTCCCATTTTTAGTTAGTTATTTCACATAAAGAGATTTTAAACAGGAATCAGAAATTATAACTTTTTTTGGAGGGGTAAACTCTATAGCGTGTAATTTGCTACTGGCCTACTTCATCTATTTTATCATGATTTGGGGAGAGAAATGTGTACTAAAAGATCAAATATCTCTGAATTTCCTGGCCCAGAACATATGGATTTGGTATCTTTACAGATGTTAGGTACAGAGAGGTCCCAAGTTCAAGTAATGAAATTCCCTGACATGGCTGCATTATTTGAATTTGCATTAAATTTTTCCATTGGGCTGTAACCAGGGATTACATTTTATATAATTATAATTTTTAAGAATGTGCCAATGCCTATGACCTTTTCAGAGGATTCATTATTTGCACCAGTTGGGAACCACTTGTATGGGCCATAGACTATAGGGATCAGCAGATGCCCATTGCTCTGTTTGACTGATTTCAATCAACATTTTATTAAAGACCTCCTTCTATGTTAGGCACTCAGGTGCAAAGAGAAAAGCAAGATCATTGCTGTCCACAAGAAACATATGTTAACCTCATCCCCTTTCATTGCTTCCTTTACAACCATCCTTTCTGCACCTCCAAAAGTCCAACAAAAAAAGAAAGAGTGGACATATTGATTCAAATGCTAGTGATCTGGTGGGTGGCCCAAAAGGTAAATAGGAAAGGGCTGTAACAGAAACACTGTTCTGGTCATCTGCCTTGGTTTAGTCAATTTTTTCAGCCATATCCAAGTGTTCATGACCCCATTTTGGGGTTTTCTTGGCAAAGCTACATTTTAATGTAAAGGTGGGGTCTTTAAAGTATCTTTAAATGTTTCAAAGAAGACAATATGGGATTTCCCAGAGCAAGAAGGAGGACCATCTTTTCTCATGTGTATCTGTACTTCATGATTCATAAGAAGGGGTTGTGGAAACCCAAGCTAGGACCAGCATCAGCATGGCTTGGTGGGTGATAGCATTGAAATATTGCTCAGAACAGATTCTAGAGCTTCCTCTGCCACTTAATAAACTTTATTAGGTTGTTCCTAAGCTTCTGGTTCCTCATCTGTAAAATAGGAATAGTAACACTCACCCTGCCATCTTTGTTTTAAAGCTCTAACTATTGTAGATGAAAATTTGAAATCTGTGAGTGCTATTCTGAAATAAAGCATACAGGGAAGATATGCGTGATGTCAAGAGAGAAGGAGAAAGATGGGATTTTTTTAGTTGTAACAAATGGGGTTAATAACAAGGGGATAGACTTCTGAAGAACAGAGAGTTCTTTTTAGTTAAACTGTAGGGGTAGAATTGTGTTTTGCTTCTTTAAAAACAGTCCTTTTGCCCCCTGGCACATCAAAAGTTTTTCTAGTGCCCTCATTTTGAGACATGCTAGAGACTATGAAGAATGGGCTGATTCACGGTAGAGGGTTTGTAGAAAACAGATCAGTGGGAAAGATTTAAAAGTAAGAATTAGGATGAAATTTTTAAAAAAACCAGGATGGAAGAGCTAGAAAGAATGAAACCCTGAAAATAAACTCAATAAGAGGTTTAGTCATTGAAATTAGGAGAAAGGCTAACTGGAGATCCTTATGAACCTATCACTATATCCTCAGGGACACTGGCTCTGTAAACAGGTCAAATTGTGACAGATAAAACAATTTGATTGGTGTCCAACAAGGTAGACATGGAACCTGCTTTCCTGGAATATAGGGAACTCAATCTAAATATAAAGGAAGAAGTAGATTATTAACAAGAAAAACAAAAGATCCTAAAGAGATCTTTAGGGCTTACCTTAGGTCTTTATTTATTTGTTTGTTTGTTTATTTACTTATTGATTGATTGATTGATTTATAGTAAAGGGCTTTAAATGCCAGGCTAAAGATTTTGTGTTTTAACTGAGAGGCAATTAGGAGCCACTGAAGATTTTTAAGCAGGGAAATGAGAGACTTTTACAGATCTATCATTTAGGAATATCAATTTGGCAGTTGTTGGGTGATGAAAGAGAGGGGAGAGATTGGAAGTAGGAGAGATAATTAGGAGAAGATTGCATTAATCTAAGAAAGGGTGTCTGAACCAAAGGAGAAGATGTATGAGTGAAGAGGTGGGTTGGATGGGAGAAAAGTTGAGGAAGCATGACTGAAAGGACTTGGTGATTAAATATAGTCAAGGAAGAGGGAAACAAAAAGACACCGGATTCCAAATTTGTGAATGTGGGTGACTGGAAGGGTGGTGTTACTCGCAAAAGAAATAGAGACGTTTGGAGGAAGAATGATTTTGAGGGGAAAATAGAATGAGTTCTGTTTGGGCCATGTGGGGTTTCAGATGCCTCAGGATACCCAGGTGGAGGTGTCTGCTGGTTTATTGGCAATGCAGGTCTGGAGATGAGAAGAGAGATTTTCCCTGGCTGTATGAATTTGTGAGTCACCTGTCTCTGTCCCTTGAAAGCCTCTCATTATATAGCAAGGGTTTTCAATTTGAGGTCTATCAACTTATTTTTTAAAATATATTTCTGTATTTCAATATAGTTAGCATTCATTGTGGTTCTATGAGTTTTATGTGCTGAAAACATTATTCTGGGAAGAGTTCCCTAGCTTTCACCAAATTGCCCAAAGGAGTCTAGCATACAGATAAAGGTTAAGAATGCTTGCTTTATAGTTAATATTAGTTGATGACTTGAATTAATTTTTTGTGGACAGAGTTGGAGAAGGGATATCACTTTAGATATTGTGGAAAGATTGCTGGCTTGGGAATGGGAGAACAAGGGTTTGAATCTCAGCTTTGCCTTTTACTGGCTAAATTAACTTGAGCAAAGGGGTGGGTAGGGAATAAGAATTGATTAAGCACCTACTAGATGCCAGATGCTTTACACATATTATCTCATTTGATTTTCAAAACAATTCTTTGAGGTAGGGGTTATTATCGCCCCCAGAGTGATTTGCCCGGGGTCACACAGCTATTGAGCATTTGAGGCCCTATTTGAGCTCAGGTCTTCCTGATGGAATAAGGCAAAAACTTCCATGAGCTGTGGAGTAGGATCTCCTACCTGGTCGCCATATGTCCATTAACACATCGTGCTTCTGTTTCTTCTGTCTCTGTTATGTCTATTTTTCCCCTCATCTTAGCTAAATGAATACTCAAAGCAGACTGGACGAGGTTATGACTTTTTGGACTTTGGAAGGTTGGAAGAGCCATTAGAAATTCTACCAATTGGAGTCAGTAATAATCTGTCACCAGAGCAGCAGAGCACCGACAGTCAGACCTAAGAAATGACGTGTTTGACCCAGTCCAGCAGTAATTGACCCGGCAGCTGAGATACCATATTCTATAAGCAAAGGAAGCAACTTGTATGGTGAGTACACCACACCCAGAAGTGAACTTCTCTGGTGGTAGAGGAAATGTTTTATAGTAGTCCTTTTGAGTTTGAGCCTGGTCTCTCCAAGGACTCAGGTGTATAGAAGGAAAGGTGTTTAATTAGTTGTTGAATTTTGATTCTTACAAAACCTTCTCAGTAAATATTCCTTTGGCTAATTGATATTGAGGAAATGTTAACTGGTCAAATGACATTGGTGAGAACACATTACATGGGGGCTCATAAGCAATAGTACTGGAAACTCCTAGCCATTAAGGAATATCTACAGTACCCTTGCTCCAAGGACTTGATTTGCCTATCTGAGTGAAAGTTAGGATAGTAGTCCCAAAGTATGTGCTCTATCAATAACTAGTAAACCATAATGAATTCCATTTTGAACATCTTGAGCTTGAGATGCCGATGATAAGAGATAGCGAGCAGGTAGCTGTTGATGCAAAATTGTAGCTCAGGAGAGAGATGAGGATCAGATATGTTGATGATGGAGGTCACCTGTATAAAGATGAGAAATGGACTTTTGGGAGCCTATGAGCTCACATACTCATTCAACTCTATTCAGTGGGGAAAATTGTTAAGCCAGTTATTCGGTACTATGAAAACAAAATAGTTCACTGACTAAATTTGTTGCTTTTCCACTTGCTGCTCTGGCATTGTATGGCTTCAAACTAGGTCATGAGGACAAACATGAGTAGTTTAAGCATGATGAAAGTTCTTGCAAACTCATATTCATTTGTTAGATTAATTTGGACAAATAACTTAACTTTCCTGTTTCTACATTTCTGTATACAGGCAATTCCCAACTTACAAATGGTTTTCAATACTATATGTAATTCATTTGTATGCCTGAAGTTTAAAACTTAAAATGCCTTTGTCTATGGAAACAATGTAATAGATGGTAGTTATAGGTTTTTAAGAGCACACAGACACCTAGTTACCTAAACTATCACTAAATATAGTACTAAAGGCATTCATAATGTAGTAAAATTTTATATCAGTGAAATCACAAGGGCAGACCATCAAACAATCAACAAGTATTTATTAAGCTCTTAGTGTATGCCAGGCACTGGGGATAGAAATATGAAGAATGAAACAATCCAATGTCCAAACATAATATTTTGGTGACATTATCTCTGGAAAATAAAGCAGAAGACTATGTTATTTCAGTAGTTTTTAGTTTTATTGATCTTTATCTTTCTGTCACTGTATATTTGCAACCCTCCTACATCTCATCACTTGGCATGCTTCTCCAGACCTTTTTGAAATCCCACATAGGAATCTACCAGTGTACCAGAAGGCCTTTTTCTGGTTCTTCACTCATATTTCTTGGATGTCCATGCAACATGAAAATAAAAACATTCTTAGTCTCGTCATACTAGAAATCCCCTATATTGTTAATTAGATAGAATTTTGTAGTCTAGTATATGAATCAAGCTGCATTTATAGAATTTATTATTTCTATTGAAAAATATATTGTATATGGAGAAGAGAACATGGCAACCTTGGAAATTCATAATTTTCTGCCCCTACTACTGTACTCCTGGCTCAGCTGCCTAACCTTCCATGAAGGGAGATATAGCAGCATCATGAATTACTGTTCCTCCCTCCCTTCTCCCCTTTCTCCATCTATCCTGTTCCTCCAGTGTCAATGATCAATAACTGATGTGTGGTGAGAAAGAAACCTGGGATCTTAGTACTTTCTTTTCACCATTCCTGTACTCCAGGAGAAAGCCCATCTCTGTCCCTATACCACGGGACTCTTTTTCATATATATGAACCATCTGAACATTTATAAGTTTGAGGAGTTGTTGTTAAGTACTTCAAGGAGAATATCTTCCTTATTTCCTTCAAATGTTATTAAGGAAAATGTAACAAGGTGAATAGCCCTAAGCATGTAGTAGGGCTGTTTCCAGTGATGCATATGCACAGGCCCTTTGCTAAATAAAGGGCATGCATGACCAGAGGTTCCTGGTTGGTCTCTTGCTATCCATGAAGTATGGGTTGCATGGAGGGTGAAGGGGAAGGACAGAATACCAAAGAAAATTGGAAACTGATCTAGGAAAAGCCAACTCACTCAGCAGGCTTAAAAACAGAGGTGAAAGTCACTGCCCTTCCTTCTCTACTCCTGTTTTGAACATGTGATTTGGGGCTCTTTTCCCTGGAAATTCCTAACATGATAGGAAGAGGATTTTTCTCCACTCCCCCTCCTAGCAGCAGATTTGTTGGCTACGTTCACATGACCATTAGTATATGTGTTTGCTTAGCTGAAGTTGTGACTGGGTCTCAAATTGTCTTTTCTGTTTTATGCTTATTTCTTTGAACATAAGTGATGGAATAGCAAACCTAAAATGTATGTTTCTAGCTTTGCTGGCTACTGTGTAAGCTCAAGAATTTGGAAGTTTGGGAGTCCAAGTGCTAATAACAGAAGTTACTTCCTGCAATTGGGCTGTTTGATGAGGAAAGGATGAATACCAGTGGGAACATCCTAGAGTGTGGAAGTCCAAGCTTTGGCCTTGTTGTCCAGAAAACCTGTGCTTTGTGATGTTTCATGGAGAATGCAGATTGAGAGGAAGCCAGGATCTGTTGAGTAAGATCTGTATCCTTGGAGTCTTTGACTCCCAGTATAGCACAACAGAGATGGTGGGTAATTTGTTTCTGCATATATTTATGAGTTTCTCTGAGTCCGTTGCATGCTTAAATATACTGGAAGTCTTTCCTACCTTCCAGGAGAGTATTTGAGGAGTTAAGGTTTACTAGTCTTGGATTTTAAGTATCTGTCAATGTGCATTTTTAAGTCTTTTGTGTTTTAAGGTTTTTTTGGGTTGTTTTTTTTTTTTTGGTGATAGAAGAAATACATAACTGTTCTATACTTTATATTTACAACTTTGTACAATGAGTGCCTTTCTAGAAGGGACCCTGCTAATCCCTTTTGGGAAGATCCTAGACATGAGCCAAAGCTATATTTTATTTGGGGATATTATTCTTAGAATTATGTCCAGATTGGGGCTTAATGAGCTAGAGAATATAAGTGGCTTGAATTCTCTCTTTGGAGTCAGGTTCTCCCAGAATCAAACCCAGTCCAGGTGAGTCCAGGGTAGGAAACTCATGTAGGGCAAGGGATTGCCTTAATCAACTATATTTTGTTTTACTGCGGAAAATTTGTAGATGTGTGCTGGGCTTGAGATAGCTTGATGCATTTGATAGAAGCTAGGCTTAGACTCTGGAAGATCTGGCTTAAAGTCCTTTCTCTGACACATTTTAGGTGTGTTACCCTAGGTAAGTCACTTAACTTCTCAGATTTAGAACTATAAAGCCCCTTAGAGGCAATTTAGTTTAATTTCCTCATTTCATATATGGGTAAACTAAGGCCCAGAGAGGTGTGACCTAGTCACAGAAGTAGTAAATAATAGAGGTGAGATTTACAGTCTGGTCCTCTCACTCCAAACCATTGCTTTTCCCACTGTCTAAGATCCTGAGTTGCAGGACACTTTCAGAATTGCATTGATGTGGTAAGTTTTCTCACTAGGAGTTCCCTATGCCATGAAGTCCTAGGTTCAGCCTCTCCCCACTCCCCAGATGCCTGAATGGAGTTATTATTAAATAATATTCAAGAAGTCTTTTATCATCTTCTTTTTTCTAAGGCAATAGAAACCAAGGGAAAACTATGCCTATTTTTCAGAGATAAAACAAGAAGGTTTTATTAACTCCCATGTTCTTTGCAAGTCAACTACACCACATTTTAAAAACAGTGCCAGTTGTATTCAGACTACCCATTTGCATGTCTGCAAAATTGCAGATTATTTCTTAAAGATACTGTCCAGAGAGGCAAACCTACTTGATTCTAAATGCCACTAAGTGTCAGGTACCATTTCCAAATCAGCTGCATTCTGGGAAGAAGGGGGGACTGCCCAGCATCACACCTGTGAGGACAGCTGCACATGTTCAAACTGCTTATTCAGGTGTTTTAAAGTTACATTTGTTTTCTCTTAGGTTGTTAATTAAAAATCTGGGTTTTGTGCCAGATTCTTAATCTGACTTTAAGTGAATGCAGTACTTTACTTGGGCAAATAAATGCCATGAGCATATGCAAACCTACACCTTTTACTCCCCTGGCTAGTTTCCTGGATGTGGTGTTCCTAAAGATGGCCATTTCCTCCTCAGTTATTCACCAGTGTTTGTCTTCTATTTTTCTATATGGAATCATGAAAGAGGTGATCTCTAAGGAAGCCCTATAATTCAGATTGTATCCACCCAACTATTACCCCATTACTTGTTTTTAAGAAGCATTCCTAGGAAATGGCTTGAGAAAATTAGGGAGGTTTAGCCAGAAGACAAGACTCAGAGGGACCTTGATTTCTGTGTGCCAGTATTTGAAAGATTGCCATGTGATAAAGGGATTAGATTTGTTCTTTTTTGGCCTAAAAGGGCAGAAACAGGAGTGGTGGATAGCAGACCCAGAGAAGCAAGTTTAGGCCTGCTGCCAGGAAAAACTTCCTAACAATGAGAGTTGTCCAAAAGTAGGATGGGCTGTTCCAGGAGCAGTGTATTTCCCCCTTAGAAGGCCTGCAAGCAGAGACTGGATGGCCGCTTGCTGGGTATGTTACGTAAGGATTATTTTGGAGAATTGGTCGATTTGACAACTACCAACATTCCTTTCAAATGTCAGATTCTGTGATTCTCATTTTCAAGTTTGGGGATTTTTATTTGATTATTGTTTTATATATGTTATATAATATGTAAATATATATTTTATGTAATATATAAATATAATATATTTTATTATATATATGTGAACATATACACATACATAAACTAAAGATGTTACTGTAGTACTGGAGGCAAAATATATATATGTATATACATATATACACTCATGTGTGAGTGTGTGTATATTTTTTGCTTCTAATGTTATAGTAACATTCTTAGTTTGTATGGAATCCTGGGATATGAGGGGAGGAGAAGAAAGAGACAGAGACAGACAGACAGACAGACAGAGAGAAGGGAAAAGTTCAGAAAATTCCAGCAATACTCATTTCTCTATTTTCCTTTACCAGCATTTCAGGTAGCTACAGATACACATCCCTGACTATTGACTTTGGCACTGCTTAAATACCTTGCTGTGCCAGTAACTAATTGAAAATTGATTTGAGTAAGAAGCATAGATAATGATAGCTGACATTTATATAGTGCTGAAAGACTTGCAATGTTTTACATCTGCTATCTCATCTTCACCTCCCAACAACTCTGTGAAACAGTTAATTCAGATACTATCATCCCCATTTTATAGATAAGAAATTCAGGCCCAAGGAGTTTAAATGATGTGCACAGGGTCACCCTGTCCCCAAGTGTCAGATTTTGAACCCAGGACTTCCTAATCCCAGATCCAACATGATATTCACTCTTCCTGCTTCATTTTAAGAGATGACAGAAAGGAGGACTTTGGCAGACATAAAGGTGGTTTGCCTTGGAACCTCTCAGTAAGGAGCAGAATTCATCCCAACATCTTCAAAGGGCAGGAAGGTACAATGGGAAGAGCTGGATTTGGGGGTGGAGGACCAAGGCCACAGTTTGCTTCACAGGTGACCTTAGGTTGGCCACTTCATTTCTCTGGGCTTTATTTTCCTCATCTATGAAATAACAGGGTTAGACTAGATAACTTCTAAAGTCCCTTCTAGCACTGAATCTGTGAGTTTTTGTTTGAGTTTTATATGCTTTCAAGTTGGTCAGATGCAAAGTGTTAACATTAACTGGTATTACATGTGAGAATTTGGAATAGTATTGATAAGAGTAACTCATCCAAACTAGATATATTATTGTAGACCCTGGGGAACTCAACTTAATCAGTTCAATTGGATTCTATACAATAAATACTTATTAAATGCCTACTGTGTGTCAAAGGGGCAACTAGGTAGCACAGTGGATAGAGTGCCTGGAGTCAGGAGGACCTGAGTTCAAATCTGGCCTCAGACACTTACTAGTTGTGTGACTTCAGACAAGGCACTTAACTCTATTTGCCTCAGTTTCCTCATCTGTAAAATGAGCTAGAGAATAAAGTGGCAAACCATTTCTGTATCTTTGCCAAGAAAACCCAAAATGGAGTCATGGAGAGTTGAACATAACCGAGACGACTCAACAACAAAAATTGTGTGTCTAATACCACGGTAGTTGATGCTGACAGGGATATAAACTGAGATAAGATGTAATCCTTGTTCTTGGGGAACTTAAGGTCTAGTACTGGAGTAAGATGTAAGTACAAGTAATTAAAACAATATAGTGGCTGAAGGGCTATGGCATTTTCTGAACTATAGGAAAGCATAAGGGAGTAGAGTGAGTACCTGTACATGAGTGTGCTCGTATATATGTATATACAAAAGGTCTGGGATAGGCAAGTGCCCGTGTGTTGAACCACAGCCATGCCTCAAATGTGGAAACATGTTTTTTCCACAAGAGAATACCTTTTTTTGCTTCCAGTGTTATAGTAACATTCTTAGTTTGTATGGAATCCTGGGATCCAGCGGGAAGAGAGAGAGAGAGAGAGAGAGAGAGAGAGAGAGAGAGAGAGAGAGAGAGAGGGACAGAGACAGAGAGAGAGCAGGATCTATTTAGTGTCTTTCTCTGTGTCCCCATTGCTAGCCTCTAAATTGATGGAGAAATGGCCCCTAAGGATATACTGGTTAGAAGCTTCTGACTATGTTTTCTATTGAAGGCCTCACAATTTAATTTTTTCAGTTGAGTCATAAACATGCTTTACAATGAGAATCACCAACTTCATTCTATCCTTGGGGGTTATCTATTAAAACAAATTTTTTTTCTAAGAAAAAAGTTCAAACCCAGAGGATTTCAACAATAGGTTCCCCAACAATTAAGTGGTGCGTTCTCCTTCACTTGATAGCATCTCTGTGGATGCTGCTGGGAGTAATGTGTCGCTGGGTTTGAGTTAGCTAACTTTCATGGTCCCTCCCCATTTTAAGAGCTTCCTTCTGCCACCTAGCAGGTTTCTGAGCTACTTTGTGCTGTTGCCCATCTGTATAAACTCAGAAAGTACAAATTAATTTCAATATTAGTCTAAGAACAGTGTAATTAGGAAGGAAATTTTGTGTAACTACTCATATGCACAACATCCCCACACCAGATATGACTGATCTGGAATTGCCTACTGTTTTATATTATTCACCCTGTGTATTTCTCTAATAACACAGACCAGCATGTAAACATGCAAAAACCCTGTCACTCAGATTAGAAAAAAAGTAGGGAATGATGAGTTGGATCCCAGGATTACTTCTTATTATCCCACTTCCACATCTGTGCAAGAATCACATATGTTATTTATGTAATGCATTAACTTTGGCAGCACATGCAGGGATATGATTCTGATGCCAAGGCAGTTGAAAGATTGCTTCAAGGTGAACCATGTGCTGAAAGTGGATTGTTGCAAAAAGGGTTAAACCAAAAAAAAAAAAGTTGTAACTTAGGTAGAATTTCTGCTCCCAGAATCCCTTCCTCTAGCTCTTTTATTTTAATGCCACTACTTACTCCTATCAGTTCAGGGGCTCCCATGACTTTCATTCATCTTGTACATTGTTCATTGTGGTGAATTGTGTCTGTTTTAGAATGTCTATGGGAGCAATCCTGCTTAGTCAGGAGCTACTTTTCTTCCCACCATGCAAACACTGTTTCTCATACAGATAACCCTACAAGAGTCAGGGAACTGTCCATAACTGACACTCATTGGGTGGTGGAAGTTGGCCCTGATGCTGGGGTTCAAAAAGCATCTCAGTATGGTTACTAGGTTGAGTGAGTCAGATTGGAAATACACATCTTTAACAAGGCAAGCCTATTTGGATATTTGTTTTTCTAGAATTTTGTCTGACCTTAAACCACTCTTGACCTACTTGGGTCTACTTTGACACAAGGCAATGAAGGCTTCTCATCTCCTCATAGAAAGAAAAAGAACTCTCTATGCCAGACCTGGGAGTCTTTGATGTCAGCTTTTAAGAGAGAGATTATTTTTAAATTAAGGAGATCCAACCCTAATAATGGCAGAAAGTTACCTTCTTAATCCAGTCACATGATTAGTTATTGCTCACTTCTAAGACCTATTTTTTTGTGGCTGAGTCTGGGGGAGGGGGAAGGGAAAGAGGTTTGATGAGTTATAGCTCCCATACCAAACAACTAGAAGTTAATGAGGTGAACACAGCTGCCATTTACTCTCACATGCTCCATATACGATATTGTGACCATATATAAAATTAATATAAAAATACATTTTCTATTCTTGCCATTTTTTGAAGAGAAAGGGAAAAAAATGAATTTTCTATAGTTCCCACTATTATCCAAATCATCATGTTTATCAAAACCCTCAGCAGTAACAGTTCTCTAGATGTAATGTTCTCAATAGGTTATTACAAGTTAGAATTCTAAAAGGATTATTTAGAAACATGACTAAATCCTCAGTTTTTCTTGAGCAGCTTTGGAAATCTCTTTTAATCATTGCAGCCTAGATCCATTTATGCAATACCTTCAAAGTTGGGAAGTTGGATTTCCAAGTCCAGTATGAAAGACAATTCTTCTCTCCTTCATATTTTACCAATTTCTTAGAGTTTAAAAAAATCCTTACCAGAATACTGTACCCCAAATATAAACATCAGTTAGTACCAAAAGATAATGTACAAGTTTATCCTAGAACCAAACTCACCAGGTTTCAGGTATGTCACCAGTAACCTTGATTCCATAATATTTCCCAAACATAACAACATTTCTTAAACCCAAATGGTGATTTTATTTCCTTTCACAGATACCAGTCCCATAGATTGGCAGTTTAGTTGCCTGCCATATCAGCAGTACAATCCTGACTCCAAGATATCTATCACATCCACTAGAGTCTAGAGAACAACTTAAGTATGTCCTTGAACTTAGCATCTGACCATGAACTTAGGAGTCCCAAGAGTTCTCTGACCTTGCTTTCACAAATCCTCCTAACTGTCCCCTGGATTCCTATAGAGTTTTTCCCACATCTGGAGATGATGACCTTAACCAAAGTTGGCACCCAGTTTATTCATTAGTGATTCTTCCGTTCTGGAAATGTGTGGCTCAAACATCATCCATTCCTTTGTACCAACTCAACTGCCACCTAATCCAAGATGTTTCTTTTCAGTTTCTCCCTAATGGCAGCTCTGAGAACACAAAATAAAATCTAAAAAGATAGAAAGTACTGTGGAGCTTTATTTTTCTTCTCAGCATGGCAGGACTAAGAGAGACTACTAACTCAAGAAGGTATTACAAAATATATTATGTGTGTGTTCACACATGTATGTACACATACATACATACACATGAGGTATCTAGGTAGCACAATAAATAGAGTGCTGGTCCTGGAGTCAGGAACACTCATCCTCCTGAGTTCAAACCTGGCCTCAGACACTTAGTATCTGTGTGACCCTGGGCAAGTCATTTAACCCTGTTTACCTCAGTTTCTCCATCTGTAAAATGAACTGGAGAAGGAAATGGCAAACCACTCCAGTGTCTTTGCCAAGAAAACCCTAAATGAGGTCATGAAGAGTCAGACATAACTGGAAAAGACTAAACTTAATATGTATGCATGTATGTATACTACAAAGTATGTAGTAACATTCTTTG
The DNA here is from genome assembly GCA_028658325.1 of Potorous gilbertii. Lineage (NCBI taxonomy): Eukaryota > Metazoa > Chordata > Mammalia > Diprotodontia > Potoroidae > Potorous > Potorous gilbertii. The sequence continues at coordinate 196,509,230 of CM053772.1, forward strand.
ACATGACATGATGTGATTTATAATCTGCCTTAATGTCATTGGATACTGACACAATATGGCATCACAATTTCCTGATGCTTATATCCTATTCCATGTTACTCTATACCACAAAACACTTCAGTGGCCCCCTGTTACTTCTAACATAAAATGCAAACTTCTCTGCCTGTCATTTAAAAGTCTTTCTAACCTTTTTTTCAGACTTTTTTTTATTAGTGTCCCTCCCCTCCCCGATACTCCCTGTATGTGTACTTGCTGATCTCCTATGCAACTTTCCATCTCATCTTTCCATGCCTTGACACAGGCTTTTTCTTATATCTGGAATGCTCTCCTTCCTCATTTCTCTCTTATAGACAACCTAGCTTCCTTCAAAATACAGTTCAGCAAGTTTTTCCCAATTTCCCGGTGGTTAATATTTTCCCTTTTCCCAAAAGACTTTGCATCTATTGTGTATATAACTTCTATTTATTCTGTATATAACATCACAGAATTATAGGATTGAGAGTTGTTAGAAACCTCAGCGGCCATTTAATCCAATCCGTATCTGAAGGGAATGGATTTTACATATGCTTATCTGTGTACATGTTATCATTTCCCAGTAGAACATTAGCTGTAGCAGGAAAGGGCACTTTAATTTTTACCTTTGTATCTACAGCACTTAGTATAGTACCTGGCATACGGTAGGTATCTCCAGGATACCTGAGAAATTAAAAATGAATCAAAAGAGAGGTTGTGACTTGTTCATAGTCACATAGTCAGTATCAGAATTGGAAGAAAAGGAAAATTCAGCTCTTTCCATGCCTGCTGGAAAGGATTCAAAGTTCTTTTTTTTCCTTTTTTAAAAAATTAATTTATTTTTACATGTACTTAGAATCTGTCCCTGGTATTGCTCTCCTATTGGACAATAATGACAAAAACCATGAAAAGTAAAACCCTCATCACAAACATACATAATAAAGCCAAACAAATTCTCCCATTGGCCATGCCTAAAGATACAGGTTTCTCTCTGAATTTTAAGTTTATCACCTCTCTAGAGGAAGTGAGACATAGGGTAAACATCCATAAGAAAGATGTACATCTCCTTTTTATATTCTCTGTAACCAGCATCTCTTGTTGTTATCAGTCATCACCTTAGTGATTGTCCACTTAATTAGTCCAAATTAAGCTGCCCACGCAGTCTGGTTAGCTCCATTGCTAATTTTTTAATGCTGTGATTTCTGACCAGATTGAAAAAAACTATTCACATGACTAAATCAGGTGGAAATTTTAAGAAAAACAGTTTGGATTGTTTTTATTAAACAAATTGCTCTGAAAGGCAAAGCCAAAAAGGTGTTATTCTGCAGTTTCCTTCTATTTATGATTTATTTGTAGTAGACTTTTGTTATTTTTGCTCCAAAGATGTTGCTCTTTCTCTAGTATCACTGTGAAGCAAAAGTCGTTTCAAAGGAATTTATATCCCTTTATAGCATTGTCCACTATTTGCTAGGGTTGAGATGTTTGCTTGTGGGTGTAAGGTTTTATTTTTAGTAATCATTCTGTTTATTTTATAGATACTTATGTGTTCTATGTCTTTCAAAGGTGAACTACAAAAATTTTTTTAAAGATTTTTTTTTGTAAATTTATGCACATACATAAACATTGGATATGAAAGTATACATTTAACATACATTGATCCTATATACGTATCTTCCCAGAGTCACATATATCAGGTGTGATATTACATCTAGTAATAATAGCTAACATCTATAAATTACTTACTACTGTGACAGGTAAATGATGAAATGAAAGAGGAAATGAAGGTTAGAGTCTCAGAGCATTTCCATTTATTAAGCAATAAATGGCAATTGCCTAAGAAATTGGGAGCAGTTGCCTTCCTCAGTTTTGGCACTGGACTCCAAATACTGGGGAAGATAGACTTTTATATAATAAAGATCTGCGTGTGTGTTCATCCTTTGTTTTGCCAAAGAAGACTATGCACTCAGAGAAATAATGATGTGACTTGCACTTGATTTTGTTTTTAGTGAGGGAAGGCTGTGCAAGTCACCAGCCTCACTTGTCCTCCAGAGCCATCTGAATCCAGTAGCCAGATATTCATCAGGGTGATTGGAGATGACCCAGGATGAGGCAATTGGGGTTAAGTGACTTGCCCAAGATCACACAGGCAGTGAGTGTCTGGAGTGAGATTTGAACTCAGGTCCTCCTGACTCCTGCGCTGGTGCTCTATCCACTGCACCACCTAGCTGCCCCTTACAATAAAGAAAATTAATCAAACAAGACCAATTAATTAAAAGAAAACAATTAACCGACATACAGAAGTAGGTGATCTGATTTCTAATTGGAGGAAATATTAGGGACTTTTCAAGTTGGGAGGTGGAGAGTGAACAGGTGCAATTCCCTGAATTCAAAAAAAAGAGATGCTCCATTCCCTCCAAGGGTCCATAAGCAATCAAAGGAACATGGAAACAAAAACTGATTGATCAATATGGGTCCAGTTTCCAGACAAGACACATAGATTGCTTCAGATGTGTATTTGTGAGAAAACTCCCTGCATCAATCTTTGAAATTGACTGGGTATCTGATCAGTGTAACCTAGGCTTTTAGTTGAGTCTCTAAGCAGCAGGTAGAAGTGGTCCAGTTTCCCAGTTCTCCCTCAGTTCCCATGATTAAAAAAAAAGTTTTCTAACAAGACAGAAGTTGAACTATACCCATAATTGAATAGAAAGGGAAGTGAGCTAGCTCCCAAATTGAGTTACAAGATAGAGTCAGCGGGGTTCATTCACATTTCACCACTTGCTATCCTACTCCCTTTAATTCCCTCTTTACTTGCAGGGCACCATGCTAAGTGCTTTACAAATTCCTATCACATTTTCTCCTGACCATAACTCTGAGAAATAGGTGCTGTTATTATGCCCATTTTACAGATGAGGAAACTGAAGCAAATAGGGTTTAATTTGACTTGCCCATGGACACACAGCTAGGAAGTATCTGAGTCCAGATTTGAACTCATATTTTCCTGATTCCAGGCTTGGTGCTCTATCTACTGCATCATCTGCTGCCTACAGCAGTATGTATCATAAGTAGAAGCACAGGCATCCATGTTTGCATGCACTGCTAGCTGGTTGGTAGAGGATTGATTGAAATTCAAATTTTATTAGAGAATGATGTATTTTCTAACTTTAAAAAAAATTTCACTTAAAAGAATAATAGATGTACTTTACTATCTCAGTCTCCCACCAAGCAGCCCAGATATATATCAAAACACCAATAGATCTGTGGAGACTCCCTGAGACATTGTAGAAAACAACTCACATGCTCCACATCCTTTGCAATTCTTATCCATGTCTTCCCATAAATATTTTATAGAGCATCTATCTATCCAATATACTGGAGGGGTTACTTAATACTTTGTAGGTACCATTGTTAACGGTAGAGATGCCCATTTCTTATCCTTCTTTCTCACGTTCACTGGCCCACTTACTTTTTCTAATGATATATTTCCTGAATTATATTTTTCATGCCACATTGTACATACAAACTACCATGGTTAATGTGTTACAGCCTCCTTAAACCAACCAAGTGTGTCTCCACTGCTCTTTGGTACAGCTGCCTTTTTTTTTTTTTTTGGTTTTGTTTTACATATTGGTGTGTTCCATTATCCACAAACATATTACATCATTGGGAGAATGCAGGTGTTAAAATAGTTGGGCTTTCACATCAGGATACATCGTGGGCTTACTGAAAGTGCTGTATAATTTTCCAAATAAACCCCAGTTTTCTCTCTTCCATCTATTAAATTATGGGCCCATTTTATTGTCCATCTTCAGTACCTGTTCCAAATATATGCACTAGCTGATTGAACTAACAGAATGATGTAACCTGCCAAACAGCATATCATAGTGTAGGCAACTAGATAGTAGAATTCTTTATCTATTCTGTTTTTCTTTTGGCATGAGCCATCACCAGTTGTCTTGTCTTATGTCTTGCACTGGACTCTTTTGACTTTGGAGGAGAGAGTAAGGCTGATGATTTTGCACAGCTCTGCCTCACTTAAACCCAAATGCAAGTCAAGACATCACCCTACTGATGTCATTAACCTTCCTCAAGAATGAAGGACTAACAACAATTTTCCTTTGGCTGATCTTGTCTGAGGAAATTCTTCAGTATCCTGAGTATTGATAAAATCGTCACAATATTACCTATAAACAGGAGCATCTGAAGGATCTGGCCATCCACAGGGAATCTCTCTTCTATTTGGATTCTGAAGAAAACTTCCTCTTTTCCAGAAGCAAACACATTTGGCAAGTTTGTGCAGATATCTTGTCCTTCACTTGATGACTAAGGATCATTGAGGAAAGTTACTTCTGATTACAAGGGGTCTTGTGACTTCTTAACACATACATGTGAAATACCCTGTTTGAAAATGATTTTTAAGACTGCATTTTGCTTTGTCAAGCTTAAAAAATAATAAAGACAAAATATACAGTGGGATCTTTTATTATTGTAATTTATAAAAGTATATAGTAATTTAAAAAATATTTTATATCTATTTTTTCCCTTTGTTCAGTTTCATCTATTAATGCTCTTGAGATGATCTAGCTGAGTCTTAAGATAGCTTTCTATAGACTGATTTTTTTTCATATCTACTGCTTTTCATTCTTTTTTGTGAAGCATCCTTATAATCTTGTACCATTCTCTTCTATATTGTTTTACAAAAGAGTATGCACTCTAAATCAGTGTCTACCATGGCTCTTTGTCAAAGAGAGCAAGTATTTCCTGAGCTGGGTCCTGGATTCTTTTGGCCTCCTTGCTCTGGCATCTCTTATACACTGGTTAAATATTTGTAGGAAATGTTGGCAAATAGAGCAAATGTATTTGACTCTCTCTCTCTTTCTGTCTCTGTCTCTCTTTCTTTCTCTTTCTCTGTCTTTCTCTTTGTCTCTCTCTTCCCCTCTCTCTCTTCCTTCCTTCCATCCTTCTTTCCTTCCTTTCATTTTTTTTTCACTCCTCTCCTTATAACAACTAGATTAGAACTGTTGTAATTGCATGGTCTCTTCTGATATTTATTTTTTTTTTAACTTGATATTGTTATTTGCTCATAGAGACACCTGTTTCTGAAAGAATTATCTGAATCACTAACAATAAAAGAAATGTAAATCAAAATAACTTTAAGGTTTTACTATACATCCAGATAATTGACAACGGTAATAAAAGATAGGAGCAGTCAATATTGAAGGGGTTATGGAAGGACAAATGCACTAATTTACTGATGGTGGTGCTGTGACTTGGTCTAACCATTCTGGAAATCAATTTGGAATTATGTTAAGAAAGTGACTAAAATGTCCGTATCCTTTGCCCAGAGATTCTGCTGTTAAGAATCTGCCTTTGGAGATTAGGGATAGAAAGTTCCTATATGGATCATCATTTTTATAGCAGAATGTTTTAGTAGCAAACAATGTAAAACAAACCAGGTGTCCATCAATTAAGGAATAGCTAAACAAACTATAACATATGAATATGATTGAATATTGCCACACTGTAAAAAATGAGTATGAAGAACACATGGAGAAGAAAACAAAACAAAACAAAAAATTTTACAAAGAAGGATGAGAAAATCATTTACCCTTTGTAGAATGTAAGCTACATCAAGGGCAGATGGTTTGTTATCTGTTTTTATGCTCCTGGTGCCAGCACAGAGCCTGGAATACTGTAGGTGTTTAATAAATGTTTATTGAGGTATTCACACCTCTGGTATGAAGCTTTGCTGAGCCCTTTTTCAGAGCTGCTCATCTACCTTTGGTGCCTACTTCTCACCCAATTTTTACCTGTGACTTCAAAAAGCCATAGCTTGCACAGTGGCCATAAAACCATCTGGGAAGATGGGCTAAACCAGGTTGAAGGTAATTGATAGGCCTCAAACCTTTTGGTGTGTTAGGAAGATGTCTGCCTTAAGCACGTGAAGACATCCCCTGGTGGAATGGGCGGATAGAAGCAGTTTGTTCCAGTGGACCATGTAGTTAGCAGAAGCAGGCACTGTGGAGTGCTTGGAGCTTGGTCTATCATCAGAGATACCAAGGTCATCCACTGGATCCTAGGCCATTGCCAGTCATCTTAACTTTTGGCTTGTCATTGGACTTTGATGACTCTGGAAGAGAGAATGAGGATGATGAAGTCATGCAACTCTGCCTCACTTAAATCCAATTCATGAACAAGTCAAGACATCTTCCATCATCTACTATTTTACAATTTAACTGTTTTATTATTTTGCTATGTTATTATTTTACTCTATTACCATTTTATTTACCTTGAAGTCCTATGGTGAGGGGTGAGTGAAAAAGCAGGTGTGAATATACTGGGAACTATAGTCACAACCCTGCACACAGGCAGTCTAGGGCATAGGGTCATCTTCTCCCTGGACTGAGGTAGTAGTAGGATTTGGCAGCCCTCTGGGTATCAGAAGAAGAGGCTAGAAAAGAGTTCACTAAAAATTGAGCTTCGCTCAATCCTCATCTACTTACCATGGCAGGTAGGGGTCCCATCCTGTGGTCAAAACACACACAAAAAATGTACAAAAAAACTTACAAAGATGATTCTACTCATTATTGACTCATGAAATGTGTACATGTTAATAGACAACACAAAATCCAGTAGACCTGTAAGATGAACAGCTCTTGTTGTGAGAGAACTCAGTGGGTACTGCATTCAAATAGCATCCCTAGAGAAACAAGATTGGCAAATGAAGGCCAGCTTACTAAAGTTGGCACTGGATACATGTTTTTCTGGAGTGGCCACTGTGATGAGGAGCATCATGAAGCTGACATAGGTTTTGCAATCAGATCTAATCTAGTCAGCAAGCTGGTATGATTCCCAAAGGGACTGAATGATAGACTCTTGTCAATGTGACTTGCTACTTGCAAAAAAGGCGTTACCATCATCTGCATACTCCCATCATGATCAACCTTGATGAAGTTAAAGAATAATTTTATGAAGACTTGGAGACCCTCATCTTCAGTGTTCCAGAAGAGGACAAACTTATAATTCTGGGTGACTTTAATGCCTAAGAGGCATAGACTATCAAACATGGCATCATTTCTCTGGAAGGAATGGACTCAGAGAAATAGCAACATTCACTTATGTGACTTACATGTCTCATGACTTTCTCATCACCAATACTGTCTTCCATGTACCCAAATGCAACATAATATCATGGATGTACCCTCCCAGCAATCATTAGTATTTATTAGACAGGCAGGATGTGAGAGTGATGAAGATGACATGTAGCAGAAAGTGCTGGACCAATCATAGACTTATCCTCTCCCAACGAAACATTAACATTCAACAAAAGTAGCGGTCACAAGGCAACATGACTGTCAGAAGACTCAATATCAACGGATTGGAGCACTTCTCCATTTGCAAATAGTTTATTGCTGACTTGGAGAGAAAGCTGAATCAACACACAGTTAGCAACAGTAAACCTAAAAGGAGTGGGCAACTTTGAGAGATTTGGTACATAACAGCACATTTCCTCATCTAAGTCAGAACACTTGCAAACATCAATATTGGTTTGACAAAAGTGGTGGGGAAATTCGGAAACCGCTAAGTGAAAACTGAGAACTCCACAGGTTTTACCAGTAGGACAGTTCATCGAGCTTTAAGAAAGCAGTGTTGAATTCTATCAAACATAATGCAAACAAAGCTTAGAGAGATGCAGGATTTTTGGCTCAGTAAGAAGAGAGATGAGATTCAGTTTCATGCCTACCGCAGCAATCCAAAGCACTTCTATGCTACCTTGAAAACTATTTGTGGGCTAGAGACTTATGGTGCATCTCAGCTACTCAGCACTGATGGAGCCACATTGTTCAGCAATAAGGACATGATCCTGGAGAGATGGGCTGAACAATTTTATCATGTTCTCAACAGACCATCATTAACCAACGCGGAAACCACTGAACATACACCGCAGGTTGAAGTCAATCTCTTTAACCAAACTTCCAACAGAAGTAAAGGTCTTTGGACTTTGAGGGAATAGTACAAAGTTTGGATGAAATATAATGCTGACTATTCAGAAGTTCTAAAAAGCTGTTTTATATTTTGATGATGTTTAAGTATCAAGTTCTCAGAAGAATATGATATTAGTTATAAGTTAAGTTACTAAATTTTATCTTGTCTTTCTGTCAATTCAAACTTGTGTTTTGTGTTTAGAATTTTTGCATGTGTGTGGGAAATAAGTATAAGGACCATAAGTTATTTATATTATACATTTGAGTACCTTTCCACTACACCCTTTGGGGAGATGTTAGACATAAGCCTTAATTAAGCATTTTTTCCTCCAGTACACCAGGGTGGAGATTTGAGCCAAAAGAGTGTAAGAAAAGGGAACTTAATCAGCATTGGTCAACCTCTCCCAGAACTGAACCTGATCTACGGTGCTTGCATCCAGAGCAGATGTGCCCCTTAGTTAGTCAAAGAAATTAGGCACAGCACCCTAGCACTTTGGTCCTAGTCATGTTTATGGTTATAATAATAGGTTAATTATAAAGGATTAATTGTTAATGGATAAACAAAGGGCAGCATCTGACCCCTTCAGGAGAGACCAAAGGTTCTGAATTCAGAGAGAATAATAGATCCTATAGCATCCAGGTGTCTAGGTATGATGTAGCAACAAAGAAAACGTTTTCAGTTCAGGAGTACCTGGACACTGGAGGAGACCTGTTTCATGGGTAAGCAAGGAGGTCAGAGCTTAGAGCTTAGACTAAACCAGGACTAGCAGCTAGGGGCTAAGACAGATAATACTCAAACAACAAGGAAGAGAATGATGGCCTAGACCCCAAATCAAAGCAGTCTGGAATTTTTTTTAAAGGTTTTTGTTTGTTTTAAAGTACAGTCCTCTTAGGAAGGACTCAGATGGCTGGATAGAATTAATCAGATTCTAGGAAACTCACCACAACGTATCTCCTGGTTTGGCTAAAGCCTGACTATCTACTTCCAATTGGCCATCTGTCCGTAGTTTTTACCCCCATTCATCTATACTGTCACCCCTTGTAGTAAAACAGTGTTTATTTCAGAGACTGGTTGGAGAACAACTTCATCAAAAAGAAGGGATGCAGAAATAAAGGGAGAAGACTACATTTCCAAGGCCATAGTTAATAGAAAAAGCTTCAAGTCCTTGCTTTGATAGCCTTAAAGTATGAGACCTCGCTGTACTACCACACACTGTTATATCAAAAATTGAATGTGTGTTTTTGATCCAATCCCTTTATCCTAATGGGTTTGTGCTGAGCACAGGTTGCCCAGTCTAATTCAGCTTTGTTTCATTAATATCTGTCACTTCCCACAGGGCATGTGACATATGCATGAAGTCTGAGATGAATTACTGCTGAATAAAGCTCCTTGCCCTCCTGTATTTTTAAAGTCAATTTGTCCTGTGGCTTCTGGGCTCTTTTCTACTTATTAAGTGATGAGGGATTCTTATTCCACTCCCATGGCTCCTATTTACTACAGGATTCAATTAGATTCCATTATTTGGAAATATGCTTTCCCCTTCTGTACTCTCAAGAGTGCTCCTTGGTTCCCCTGGAAGCAGGTCCCTTTTCTTCCAATAGAAGCTACACTCTTGGGCATAGAGATGCTCGTATAGTGTGAGTGTAAGTCCACATGGATCTACTAAAGGGACCAAATTTCCATGGGAATTCATTCCTAGACCCTGGGGTCTGCCCTCAAGGCGACGGAGAGTGCTGTGTGGGGAGGATAGCAATCTTGTCAGCAGTCACAGCCTCTAAATGCCTTCTTTGGCCCAGTTCCATCCATATAAAGATCACAGTGGATGGCTGAACAATTTTATTAGTCCTGGTTATTGGTATATAAAGTTAACTCCCTGGTTTTGAGGCATACATAAAAATGGATACCATGGGGTCATTAAGTAAGAGAATTGTTTTATTTAAAATTAAGGACACCAATTTTCATTCAGTTGAGAGCAATCCTTTTCCCAACACTATATTCACATTTCAGTTAAGTTCTTCCTTCCCTGATAGTTTTTTACTAATTTCTAAAAAATGGAGCCTGGATTCCATAGCCATTTTTATTTCCAGAATTGTTGGTTTGTCCTTTCTCCCTTTTGAAATACTATTTATTATCTTGTATTAACTAATGTGTACATAGTGTAACCTGTTTGCCCTTGCCCCACCCCACCCCACCCCACCCCACCCCACCCCACCCTACTCCACTCCAGTAGAATGTAAATTACTTAAGTACAGGGATATTTTGTTTTTGTTTTTCTATTACCTGTGCCCAGCATAGTGTCTGATATACCGGCACTTAATAAATAAATTTTGAACTGAATTGCATTCCCTTTATACCTCCTGACTCTCATTTCTGATACTTCTGCAATACCAAAGAATCTACAGATGTGACAAAACTTTTTCAAGAGTGACACTGGGTGTGTCAGCTTTGCTCTTGGTATCATTCATTATATTTGTCACCATCATGAGGCTAATTGACATGCTGGGTATAAAGCTATGGGGCATCTGACCTGGCATTGACTTCCTATATTGCTTTCTTGAATTGCTAATAATATATATTATACCTACAGGTATTAACCACTCCCTGTTTTAGGTCAACTTGTTGGTCAACAGCAAATGCTTATAAATATATTCTCACCTTTTTGGAGTCAAATCCAATCTTCTTCCAAATTTTGAAAGGAGATGGTATCATGGGTACATTACAAACTTTGTCTCACAAGGCTAACCTCAAGCTCCTTAAGAGATACTTGTTTGGCAAAGTCTGTTCTTTTAACAGGCAAATAATTGGTTGCAATGAACCAGCACCTACTAAGTAATCTGGAATGCTTTCTTTGTGAAAATAGTCTTGTAGACAGATGGGGACCCAAACTAAAACTTGGGCTTCTTGGAAGTTTTTAGGCTAGCAAGGTAAGCCTGGCATGTCCCGTCCTTTTTGAACTTTGCTGGGAAAATTGGCCTTAGAGTATATGATATTTGACATGGGCTGACATTAATTAAAAAGATCATCAGACTTTCCTCAGTAGAACTTTAGGATTCTACACTTGACCTTGTAATATTTAACATTTTTGTTGATAATTTTGATAAAAGTAGAGATGGTATGCTCATCACATTTATAGATGGTACAAAGCTGGAAGGCATGGCTAAGACAGGGATCCAAAGGGATCTTAATAAGCTAGAAAAGTGGGCTGAACCTAAAAAGGTGAAAATGAATGGAGGCTAACGTAAAGTCTTACACTTGGGGACCAAAAAAAATAAATTTCTCAAATATAAGTTGTGAGAGATATGTGTAGTTAAAAGTTGTTCTGAAAAAGATGTAGAGGGTTCAGTGGATTTCAAGCCAACATTGTTTAGTAGATTGATTTGACAGGTGAAAAATTAAAGATAATCTTGGACTACACTAAACATAAAAAGTTTCCAGGAAGAGGAAATTGATCATCCCACTTCCTTTGTCAGATGTCATTTGGAATATTGTGTTCAGTTCAATCAAGTCATGGATGAATTAGAGCATATACACAGGAGGACAGTTAGGAGGGTGAGGGCCTTGAGTTTATGATGTCTGAGGAAGGGTTGGAAGAACTTGAAATGTCTAACTTGGAAAAAAGAACACATGGAGGGTCATGATAACCATATTCAGGTATCTGAAGGGCTGTCCTATGGATGAGGGATTTGACTTATTTTGTTTGGTCCTGGCAGCAATGGGTGGAAGTTACAAAGAAGCAAATTTAGGCTTAATATCAGGAAAAACTTACTAACCATCAGAGTGATCCAAAAATAGAACCAGCGGTGGTTTCCACTTTCTTGGGAGTCTTCAAGATGTAGTAGAGATTTCTTTGCTGTTTGTACTAGGCCAGATGGCCTCTGAAGTATCGTCCAACTCTGTGGTTCCAGCATCCAATTCCATTTTAAACTATCATACTTTCACAATGTATATTATCAGTCTAGATGTTAGTATATTTTGGCATCTTGTCAAGTGTCAGTTTAGAGATGGAAGACTTTAGGAGCTGCCTCTTCCAATATCCTTTTAAAGAAAAGAAAACTGAGGGAGGTTAAGGGATTTGCTCAGAGTCGTTCATAGAGGTAGTAAGTAGCAGTCAGCTTTTGAACCCAGGAACTCGGGACCTAATCCAATTCTTTGGATTTCTTTGAATCCTAAAAACTCCAGAATTATAGGGTTGGAAGGGAACTTGAAAGTCATTCCAGTCCAATGCTCTCATTTTGTAGATGAAGAAACTGAGCTCTCGAAGGGTTAAATAACTTACCCAACACTTCACAACTAGCAAGTACCACCAGAGGTTTTATACAACTTTATCTAAACAATATTCAGGTAGGTCTCAATCTTAATAATAGCCTGATACCCTGGAGGGACAGTGGTTGATACAGGGAGAGAAAGATGCAGGGTGTGGCCCAAGGCTGTAGTCATCTGTCCCTTTGTTATTATGGTTTCTTCAAGCTCACCACCTTCCCTGTGCATCTCTCTGACAAATCCTAATTAGCTAAGGCATTTGCAGAAGCTAATGAACAAATGAATATGTCAGTAAGCAAAATATCCTTTAAAGCACAAAAGGAAAACCCTTTCTTTGGGCAGAAGTCATGTTCCTCTTTTTGTGACCCCTTGTACCATACTGCCTGTAGGGTTTGGGAGTCATTAGCAGCATTTTATCAAAAGGACTGGTACGTTTGAAATTCTTTCCAAAGGAAACCTCCCAGCCACATATCAGTTGCCAAGGAATTGGCCTATTTATTGACTATTCAGGGGCAGGTACATGGTGCATTGGATAGATCACTGGAGGCAGGAGGATCCAAGTTCAAATCCAGCCTCAGACAGTTACTAGTAGTGTGACCCTGGGAAGTCACTTCACCCTGTTTGCCTCAGTTTCCTCATCTGTAAAATGATTTGGAGAAGGAAATGGCAAACCACTCCAATGTCTTGGACAGAAAATCTCAGATGGAGTCTCCAAGAGTCAAGAACAGCATTGTCTGCTCAACTACTGCCTTGGGGCAGCTAGATGGCTCAGTAGATAGTTTTGGGCTTAGAGTCAGGAAAAACTGAGTTTAAATTCACCGTCAGACATTTACTAGCTATGTGACCTTCAGCAAGTCACTTAACCTCTGTTTGCTTTAATCCACTACAGAAGGAAATGGTGAACCATTCCATTATCTTTGTGAAGAAAACTCCATGGATGATATGGTCCACAGGGTTATGAAGAGTCGACATGACTGAACGACAACAACTTATGCAAACAGAAAGGGTTTTCCTTTAAAGGATATTTTGCTCCCTGAGATATTCATTCAATTAATGAACACATTAGAGCAGAGGTTCTTAATCTGAGAACCAAGAACTTTTTTTTTGTATTTAGATAATTGTATTTCAATATAACTAGTTTTCTTTCTAGTCTAATATGTTTTATTTTGTACACTTAAAACATCATTCTGAAATTGGGTCCATAAATTTCACCAGACTACAAAGGGGGCCATGACCCCCAAAATATTAAGTACCCTTGAAGTAGATGGTAGGTGGAGATCCAGGATAGCTTCATGTATGATATGGGATCTTGGGTAGAGTGGAAAGAGAGTAGGAGAACTACTTCCTCAAAGCATGTCTTTGGCCCCTAAATCAAGAAAATTGAAAAAAATTTGGATTATAATTTTCTTTTTGAATAAGATGTTTAAGTTAAAGTGTTCATATTTTGCTACATACCTATGCTTTGCACCTCACCCCAAATCATTTCTGAAAATTATGCAATAGGATGTTATTTATGTAAAATTATCTGTGCCATCATTTCTGTACACTTAGTTGCAAAAGGTATACAATTTGCAAGTAGCTAAGATGCATTTATTATTGAGAATGGAGTGAGCAACAGTAGTAGGGTCTGATCCCTTCATTTTTTATGGAGATTAGAAATAAGGCACTTCTGCTCCTCCTTACTCAAAGGGCTCAGAACTGACAAATGAGAACAAGTCAAGAGATTTGGGAGCTAGAAGGAAGCATTTTCTGCATCTGTTCAACAATATTGTTGGCCAAAGATTGAACAATTGAATAATTTTTTTCTTTTAATGATAATGCTGGCATTTTTTCCTGTGGTTCTGTTTTCAAGTTTGGACCTAGTCTTCATGGGGAAAACCCTGCAAGATAGTAGCAGATTCCTTAAAGTTGGAAAGAAGGGATAATGTCTCACTCTTTTCTGAATCCTCACTGTATCTAGTGCAATGTATTGCACATAGAAGTATTTAAGTAGGAAGGAAGAAGGAAGAAAAGTCAGCAAGGAAGGAGACAAGCATTTTTTAAGTGCTTACTGTGTGCCAAGCAATCTGATAAGTGCTGGGGATACAAATACAAGCAAAAAGATAGTTTTTTTCTCTCAGAAAGCTTACATTCTAATGGTAGAAGACAACACATAAAAAGGATGGGAGAATACGTAGCATGGAGGAATGATTTTGAAGTCCATAAAATCAGGAACCGGGCCAACAAGCTCCTTCACAAAATGGAGGTCCAGGAGGAACTATCTCGCCAATGAGAGAAGGGGGTGGAGGGGAGTGGGGACTTGTGGAGGGATATGGATGGCGAGCAGGCTTCAGGAACAGTCAGAGGCCTGAGGTGCTGAGGCAAGTTCCTGGATGAGACAGCCCCAGAGGCATGATTTTGAAATCCAAGTCAGGAAGGAGGCCAGGAGGGGCCATTCAAATAGTTAAATGGATGAATGAAAAAGAATTTTTTGAGAGTTTAGTATGTACTAAGTACTATGCTGAGACAGTCCCTGCCCTCAAAGAACTTACCTGAATACCTAGGGGAGTGGTGGCCAGGGAGGGTTGCTGGGATGGAAAGTTACCCAGATGGTGAGCAGGAACCATAAAGGAGTAGGTTGACACAGCCCATTCAGAGACAATGGCAGAGTACTGTGCTTGGCATGTAGTAAGCCATTAATAAATGTTTGTTGACTGACTGAGTGAGATGATGTATCATGGTTATTGGTTCCAGAACTGGAAGTGGAGGAGGGAAGGTTATATAAACTGAGCATTTAATTGGTAAAGAAGTAGCTGGAAAGGAGGGAATGAAGGAAAGTGCCACTGCACCTCTCCAAAAATAGTGGTCTGTGAGATGTAGTCACCAATTAGAAAAATGGGGCCCTAAGGCAGAATTTGGGCATGGTGTCTAGTGTCTGGTCTAATGTTTGTTGAAGGAGTGATGAGAAGTTGTTGATTTTGCAAATAAAAAATCTATATCTTGTAAAAACTCACATTTGTTTACTATTTCAAAGTAATAGTTGGCAAGAGGCAATGTTGTATATTGAATTATACTGAACTAACGTCAGAGGGGGCATCTAGGTGTACCAGTAAGCAGAGAGCCAGGAGAAGACTCATCTTCCTGAATTCAAACCTGGCCTCAGACATGTACCAGCTGTGTGACTCTGGGCAAGTAATTTTTGCCTCAGTTTCCTCAGAATGAGCTGGAGAAGGAAATAGCAAACCACTAGAGCATCTTTGCCAAGAAAATCCCAAATGGGGTCACAGAGAATTAGACTCTACTAAAATGACTCAACAACAAAAAGTGTGAGAAAAGGCATTAAAAAAATTACGAACTTAACAAAACCCAAATAAATAAAGCACTTCCACAGACAAAGTAGAATAGAAAAAAGAGGATGGAACATGAAACTGAGAATCTCTGAGGCAAGATTTGAAGGCAGGTTTTTCCTACCAGTTCCTGCATGTTTATTCACTAACCAAGCTGCTTCTCACAATTTAATATCATAGCCACATTTACAGATATTCTGCGCTCTATAGGGTGCAAACCACTGACCACTTCATGGGGATGTTGTTGAGGGGATTTGTGGTTATGGGTTGGAATAGGAAGCCACTGAGATCTTTCCAACTCACTTCTTCTGGGACTTTAAGCCAATTCAATAAAACCAACCAGGTTATAAATCAGGCAGGTTAGAATTTAGCAGACTATGTGTTAACTAGTTGACAATTATACTTACTACAAAACAAAATTAAACCATCTTACAAATGAAGTAGTCATTCTAAATGAGCATTGCACAATCCCGAAAGTATGATTAATCCGTCTAGATCAATTTCCACATTTTTTTATCTGCCAAGCTGGTTATCTTTACTTTCAATCAAAACCTTAAAGTCTGAGTCACAAAAATTGGACACATATGAGAGAAAAAAAATGCTGAACATAAAATTCAAGAAGAAATCCATTTAATCCATTTGAGAGGAATTAGTTTTGGGGAAGGATTGTCGATTAGTGGGATGAAATTGATGATGGTTTGGTAGTTCAAAGCAGAGATCAGAAAAGCAAGCAAATTTCGGAGGAAAGTGTCAGTTCCAGAAAGAGGCTGCTATAAATGAACTAAATGATGGAATTTTGGAGCTGAGAAGGACCTTATTAAACAGATCATGAAATCTGGACTCAGAAATGTGAACTGACTTATCTCTGCAGCTAGCTAGAGACAAACTGAGCCTCTATAACCCAGGTTTCTACTACCTCATTTCACATACTATTTCATTTTGAAATGGATTTTTTCCTGTAGCTAAAGAGTCAAGAGCTCAAGAAAAAAAAGAAATTAAGCTCCTACTATGTGCAGGGTGCTATGCAAGGACTACAAAGATAAAAACTCAAAACAACTCCTGTTCTCTAAGAACTTATATTCCACTGAAATCTAGGCAGTTAGGTGGCAATGAGTAGGATGCAGGGCTCTGAGTCTGTAAGACCTGAGCCTGAATTCTGGCTCAGACATTTACTAGCTGTGTGACCTAGGGTAAGTCACTTTACCTCTCTCAGTCTCAGGTTCCTCATCTATAAAATAGACATATACCTACCTCCCAGGGTTGCTGTGAGAATCAAATGATAAAAATGGAAAGCACTACAAATATCAGCTATAATTATTGTGGAGAAAAAGGTAAGAGAAGGAAATGTGATCTGCAAGTAAAACTGAGACTTCAAAGCCTTCAGCTCTGGCACTGACCCCTTCGAAAGCATCTGTCTAGAAAAATATCCCCTCTTCTCTTTCATTCTTCTGTTTTCCAAAGGAACAGGTAACCTTCACATATTCCACTCTGAAGATTCAGTATAATACAAGAAATTGTTCTGAATTAAGATATACATTACAAGCATTAAAATTTGCATAGGTTGGGATGAATAGAAGATTCTTTAATCTTGGAACAATCTACCTGGAGGAGGTTATCGAATCTCCTTTGCTGGAGGTTTAAAAAAAAAATTGATCAAACAATGTATCTGCCTATCCTACAGAGCAGAAGCTCGTCCATAATCCTGGTGGGGAGAAGCTTCTTTCTACCTTTCCTCTCCTCTCTTGGTAGCAGCAATTTGAATAATCCCAATCAGTTGTCCCAAGGAAATCTGATGGGAGGTGAGAGGTGATGAGGGAAAATTTGGCTACTTTGTTGAAGTAGGGAGTTAAGGAGAAATAGAGATAAATGTTGAGAGTGAGAGATAGATATAGAGAGATAGATGTAGATAGAGAGAGAGAAATGGAGACAGAGAGACAGAAAAGAAAGAGTAAGAGATATGGTAGGGCTTTGGTGTCATCATAGTTATCACATCTGAATATCTGGAGTTGATATAGATGATGGAAACCTATTTGGAGACCAGAGGGGCAAGGTATTACTACAGATGATCCCTAGGGAAATTTTCATGAAGCCAGAGAGGCCAATAACAAAAGGAACACTGAAGAAAGGCTGTATGAATGGCATTTCTTTGTCTAGATTGTGTTGATACTGTGATCTAGGAAAACCTGTGTTTCCAAAGAATCCATGAATACACAATTATTAATAGCAGCTCTTTTTGTAGTGGCAAAAAATTGAAAACTAATGGAGTGCCCATCAATTGGGGAATGGCTGAACAAATTATGATATATGTGTGTAATGGAATACTATCATGCGCTAAGAAATTATGAAAAAGACAGGTTTACATAAACCAGGAGAAACTGTCATGAACTGACATGGAATGAAACTAGTAGACCCAAGACGATAATTTATAGAATAAGCAAAACAAATAACACTGAAAGACTTAATGAGAACTCTGATCAATGCAATGGCCAATCATGGTCCCAAAGGATTAATTATGAAGCATAGTAATTCACCTGCTGACAGTGATGTGGTGGATTCAAGATTCACCATGAGGCATACATATTTATAGAATTTCAGAATTTCTTTGTTTGATTACTCATATTTGTCACAAAGTTTGTTTTCCTCCCCCTTCCCTTCCTTTTGTTTTTATTTTTTTACTGGAAGAGGGGGAGAAAATAAATACTTGTTAATGGGGGTGAGGAACCTGTTCTCACAAAATAGGGAAGGCTTGTGGTTTGTAGTGACCATACCAGAGAAGTCACTTGGAGGAAGCATGAAGAGAAGTACTCTTGGATATGAATTGTGTGAGCTACCAGAAGGAAAATCACCTGCAGGATGCTTCTCAGAGCTATAGAAGGAGCCACTTACCTGAAGCAGGTAACATGGGCTGGGACCCCTATTGAGTTGTCATGTAAATAACTAAGACCCATATAGGGGTCTCTTTGGGAGAGGATGACTCATTGGAAGATATCTTTATTTTCCATAGTCACAATTGTGAGGCTCTATTTTGAATTCTTCAACTCTCAATAAAGATATTTCTCTTTGAACCTTGTAAACTATGTGCTTCCAAGTGAGAGCTGGTGATAATACCTTGGGTGGTATAGATGATGAGTTTTTCAGATTTTCTGGGGGAGGAGAGAAGTCCCTCAAAAAGTACTTGGACCCTTTGTGTCTCATGAGAGCCTCCACACAAAGGTTTTATCAAATGAAGGTAGTTTAGGCAGTGTGGAAATGCAGAGAAAAAACATAATTTGTTGTTAAAGAAACTGGGTTCAAATCTGGGCCTGATGCTTTCTTCCTGTATGACCCTGGGCGAGTCATTCAACTCAAGTTTATTTACCTTCAAAAATGAAGGGGTTGAATCAGATGATCTCTAAGATTCTTTCTAATACTAAATCTTGTAATTCTTGATCTTGGACCCATCTGAAAGCTAGAGGCTGAATAGGAAACTCGAAACTAAGAAAGGAAATTCAAATGAAAATTATCACAGTATAATCACAAAAAGAGAAAAAAAATGAATCCATTCATTTATTTATTCATTTAACAAACATTAAGTTTTTATTGTGTGCAGTGTACTGGGCAAAAGTTCACCGAGTTTAGATAAGGCAGATTTTGCCCATGTGAAGTTTATAATCAGGTAGGATATTAGATAGCCAGCATTTTGTAAGTACTTACTGTGCCAGGCACCATGTGCTAAGCGAAACAAAGTAATTTATGCCCTCGATGGCAACTTACCTTCTCATGGGGAAAAACAATAAGAGTTAGAAAGGTGGGGCTCAGGGCACAAACCACTATGACATGGTGGGGAGAGACTTGGGAAATGACAGAGTGTCCTGGTTGAATGCTCATTTTTCAGAGGTGGCTATTTAAAAAATGCAGAGATCAATAGATATTAACAGTTTACTATAAATAAGTAAATGCATATAGAGATCCATTATTTCAACCTTTCATTAGGTGATAACATTTCTCCTACCTCATAGAGTCATTAGAATCACATCAGATCTTTTTAGTCTTTCTGCTCTATCCCCTATTTCTTCACCAGAAATGTGTGTTCTTTATTTCAACTCCCACCCCTACCAGGAGACACACAGGCATGTTCTGTGACCACTCTTCTATTTCTAGCACCTAGAACTTACATCCCACATCTCTATGGCCCCTGATGAGAACCTAATAAACATCTCCCATTTCTGTATCATTTAACATTTGCAAAGTGCATTCTTCAATAATGACCTGTCAGGTAGGTAGTACAAGTATTACGAGTCCTGTTTTACAAAATGAGGACACGAAGTCTCTGAGTGTGAAACAGGACTTCCTCAAGGTATCTCAGCCAGTAAAGGGCAAGCGCTGGATATATTTCTAAAGCACAGGTCCTAGGTATGCTTAAGAAGCACCCCTTGCCTCTAGGATAAAATTGGAACTCTTCTGTTTGGCCCTTTAAAGCCCTCTACAATTTAGTTCTAGCCTACCCTTTCAGGCTTACTTTCCTATTATACAGGGTTCCTGCCAAACTGGCTTGCTCGCTGTTCCCCATATGGATCAGTCTATCTCTTGCCTCTGCTGTCCCCTACTCCTGAAATGAACTCTCTCCTCACTCCCATTTGCTAGAATGCTGGCTTCCCTTAAAGTTCAGAGCAAGTACCATCTCCTTCAGGAAACCTATTCTGATCTCTCCAGCTGCTTACTTCTCTTCTCAGTAAATACTTTGTACCTAATTTGCATGTATTTTGTACTCACTTTTCTGAGTACATATTGTTTTCCTTCCAAAAGAATGGAAGCTATTTAGGGTAGGCACTGTTTCATTTTTGTTTTCATAATCCCCAGAACATATCAGTGCTTGGCCCCTAGCAGGTGCTAAACAAATGCCTGTTGAATGAATGAATGACAACTCCCAAATAAAAGTTCAGTCTATCAACCTTCCTACATACAATTTCTATGATTTAGAGGTCAGTTTGGCACAGTAGATAGAGTGCTGGATTTTGAATCATGAAGCTCGAGTAGCCCTTCTCCGGGATAGCTGTGTGGTCCTGGGTGAGTCACTGATATGCCTAAGGCAACTTAAAATCTTCTAGGAGTTCCTATACTGATAAAAATCCCAATTCCTTCATATATTGGGATATAACTTCTCATCATATATTGCCTAGTCCTCTCTTCTACACATATCTAGCATTTAACATAATGCTTAGTACATAATAGGTATTTATTGATTGATAGATATCATATTCTCCCGTATGCCACATTTATGCACATAGTATGTCTATCTTTTTCTTGCCTATCAGATTGTAAGTTTCTTGAGAATAGGGTCAGTTTCATGCCTATCTGTTTAATTCTAGAACTTCACACAATGCCTCATACCGTCTAGGCAGTCAATAAACACTTCTTGAATATTATCTGTTGGGGTCTGAAAGGTTATTGGTGCTGTCCAACATACCCGGAAAGATTAGGCTCTAAGCCTAAATAGCTCACAGTCTAAGTATTTGGTGGAGAAATACTTGGGTGTACATTTAAGTATTTAACACATTTTGTTTGTTTTTCTAGTAAATTACACTGTCAGTCGATTAGGATTCTGTAGGAACTATCTGCCAATACAAGTATTTTGTGGACAGGTCTAGGCTCTTAAATTTACCTTGGGCCTTGACTCAAGGCCAAAGCATGAATGTCTATTGGCTAATGACCACACACCCTGAAGTATGTTGTTATTATTACACTTCTTTATTATCAACACCTGCATTTTAAAGTTATACTACTGGTATGACATAATCCCAAGGAAAATGAGGTATGGAGTTTAATTTTAAAACACATGGAGGATCCAAACATTTCAAATTGACATCTCTTTTTTGAGTTCCACATTCTCATCATTGAAGGCCATGTGGTGGAGCCATTAGTTAGGAAGACCTGGATTCAGGTCTTAACCTCTGATACAGACCACCTACCTGACTCCATTAGTCACTTGCCCTCTCTTGGCTTCACTTTTTTCTGTCTACAAAATGATAGGATTGGATTAGTTGACTTCAAACAGTGTCCACCTCTAAGTGCCCCGGGCAACATTCCAAGACCACACATTCCTGACTACTTGCCAGTCTGTGTTAGGGGAGGGAGTTTCCACACAAGGAGTAACTCAAACCAATGAAAGGCGCTGCATTTGCGGTTAGAAAACCTGAGTTCCAATTCTAAGTCTGTTACTATCCGTGTGATCTTTAGGAAATGGATCCATCTCTTTAGGCTTCAGTTAAAACTTTAGAGGTTCCTTCCCACTCTAGATCCAACACCCTATGATCATAAATGATGATTTTAGACACCCCCCCAAAACCAAGAAACAAACAGCAACTCTCTACTACCACCACCATCATGATGGAGATATAGAACACTCTGAGTTAGAAAATTGCTTTATATCTCTGATCTCATCTGATTATTATGTCAACTCTGCATTATCTACTTTTGAATTACCTATAATAGGATTTCCATTTCAGGTTGCCATTTTCCCTCTTACTCACCAGTATACTCCTAATCTGCCCTTCTCTTATCATTTATGTTGTGCATATTTTGAGAATTATAAAATGTAAGACTTTAACCACTTGAAATATAAGATTATGTGAAACATATTTAAGTGATTTGCAACAAAAGCATCCTATGATGCTTGTCAGAACCAAATACAGTTGGATTTTAGATTGTCCATCTCCTTTGGTAGATATGGATAGCCAGTTAGGATAATTCAGGTCTCCAATTTCTCTGGAACACTTGTAATAGCTGAACTTTTTGCCTGAGTGAATGAATGAATAAGAAAAATTTACTAAACATTTATTATATGCTAAGTATTTTGTTGAGTACTGGACATACAGATACAAAAGCAAAGACTGCACTTTCTCCCACCCCCACCCTAGGGAACTTACATTCTAATAAGAAGGGACAACACCCGTTGGGTGGTGGTGACCAGGAAGAAGTCCAGAAAGTTACAAGGATGGTGAGTGGGACCTTGTCAAATCTTTATTCCATTTTATGCTCTGCCAGTATAGCCATGTGAATTGATACCGGATCTATGTGTAGTGAGTACCTGCCTGTGTAACCCCTAGGTACAAAGTAGAATGGGGAAGGGTGGAGCTGGGTGGGGTTAGATGGGGTTATGTGAATACAGGTGTGAACATAATATAATTACCGTACTAAGGTGTCTCAAACAACAGAAGGGAATGCTAATAACCATCTTGGTAGAATTGGGGATGCTGTAACAACAGTAAAGATTATATTAAACTGGGCTCATTGCCCAGAATATCAGTCTCATATAAACAAAGTAAAAGAAAAACATTTCAAGAGGTAAGAACTTGGGAATCAAGGGAGTTAAACAGGTCAGAGAGCTAGCAAGTCTAGGAGAAAAGACTTCTCCACTGAGAAAGCTCCATGGAACTTTGCTTAATTTAAACAGGAAAGTTTCATGCTTCATTCTTGTCCCAGAAGCACATTTCTACTCTTCTGTCACCAAGCTACTCCTAAGCTACTCCCAAGCTACTCCCTGTTCTCTTTCTCTGGTGCACTCAGGAAATCTACTTCAAACAAACATACAGAATTTCTAATCTACTGGGGTCATAGGATAGATGCCATTGATTTCTATGGTGAATGGTAGTGCCTCACTCAGCCATGATGTATGAAGTGGGTGAATATGGGAGCAGCCATCTGCTGCTGAGGAGAGTGGACAGAGAAAGTCTGTTCTGAAGGCAGAGACCACACCCCTTCCCACCCCTTCCATGCTGACCAGATGGTTTAAGAATGCCTGTTCTTGGTCAGGGAGGGCCTGGGAAAATATTACCTATAACCACCATTAGAAAAAAACACTAAAGTGCATAGCCTACTCATGGGATGTGTTAATTCCTAAAAGTCATATGGATCAAGTGATCATTAGCTAGATATTCGTGCAGTTTAGTAGTCCCTGGGTCTCTTAAAACATCTCTATTTAGCTCTGATCATTCCACCTAGGCAGAACTAGGACAAAGATTTGTGTGCCCTAGGGAAAGTCTGAAAATGACAGCCCTTGTGTATTACTATCAGAGACTTTGGGTTTTCACTCTGACACATAAGACTTATCGTTATATGGACAGTAAAATAGGTTTCTTGCAACTTTTATAATACTGAATGCCATATGTCACAACGGGCCCAAGCAGACTTTGGGATAGTTCTCATCTTTTTGATTTATTTTTCTGATTCATGTACCAGAAAAAGCTAAGAAACTCACCATATGGCCCTCTACTTCTCTTGAAGGCACACTTTATAAAACTCAAAGAAATGAGTTATCTTACTAAGGGGGTATAGAGAGAAGAATTGGTACAAAACATCCCCCCAAAAGTATGTGATGATCCCTCCCACCAGTAAGTATATACAGATTCCAGGGGGGAGTCAGCTTGAGCTTAGAGAACAGGGGTGCAAAGGGGTAACTCAGCTCTTAGAAGTGTCTGAGGGAGTACTCAAGATGTTCATCTTGGGTATGCTTGTCTGCTGGGCTTCTTGTAGAACCTTAAACCTGTTCTTCCTCATTACATCCAGGCTTACCTTGGCTTACAGTACTGGTCCTCAGGCATCAGCTATTCCAGGGATGCTACCAGAACACCAATAGGAAAACCAAAATCCTCAGAATCTTTCAAAGCTAAAAAAAGTAGTCCTGGTCAAGGTGGAGGAAGAGCTCTTCTAGTCTTTTCCCCTCCCCAACCCCCAATCAGTTCTTTCTCAGGGGTTTGACTGGGAGAATTCTCCCACATGTCTGAATCTTCCATTCCCAACCAGCTTCCTGGGTTTGTATAAGTCTCACAAGGTAGCCAAGTCCCTCAACTAATCAAAACAATTTTTCTCATGGAAAGCTATGAAGACAATTAGTTAAGAGCTGATTGAAACAACCAAAACATTCTAAATGTCTGTAGTCATGAGGCAGAGGAGAGAATAGAAAGGACTACTGATCTATAGAAAAGTATTTTTAGAATACACATTGATAGCAATTACCGTTAGAAATATCATATTTAAACATGAATAATCAATAATATATATATTAAGAACCTACTATGTGCTAGCAATTATGCTAGGGACTAGGGCTACAAAGACAATGAAATAGACCCTGTCTTCAAATAGCTTCTTTGGGGGAAGACAATATGTCCATATACAAGTACATAAAATATAAATACGAGCTAATTTAATGGGAGAATTACATTAGCATTAAGGGTTATTATGAGTGACTTCATGTTGAAACATGGTGCTTGAACTGTTTTAAAGGAGTCTAGGGATTCTGAGCAGTGGAGAAATAGAATTCAAGATATGAAAGAGAGAAGGAATGAAAGGCATAGTAGTGAGAGAATGAGAACCTTTTTTATAGAATAACCAGAAGGACAGTTTGACCAGTTTAGAAATATGTGAACATAGGTATTGTATAGCAAGGATGGAAAAAAAGGTTGGCATTAGAATGTGAAGGGTTTTATATGCCAAGTAAAGGATTGTTGACATGTTAGCTTTTACAAAAAGATATTTACTGAGAAGATATAGCATTAATGGAAGTAAAGATATCCTTCCAAATAGGGCCAGTACCAGCCACCAGAACACTAAGCTCTATGTTGCTCATGGTCACAAGAAGATTCACCAAGACTCCAGATGTTGAATTGGCCTCAGGTAGAGCATATTGCTCATTCTCTGTATATCCTACAAGAAAAGGCTAATCTACACATGCTCCAAGGACTGGGCCCTTACCGGCGAGTTCCTTATTATAGTAATATAAAGGAATTTCAAAATTCCTCATCATGGACATGGTATTCTTGTGGGTAATGGTGAGATCAAAGGCATTGCTATCCTTTTATGTGGTGACTGATTTATAATAGCACACCAGAAGAGTTAATTCTTTTAGCAAACATGGACAAACCAAAATATATCAACCAGAGTAAAGAAGAGGATAGATTCTGGATATGTTATTTCAGTGATATAGGAAATTCTCAGGTGAGGAAACTCTATTAATTAGAACCTTCTTTATAACTTAAAGAGTTTTAGAGAGTTGCCTGAAGCATTGAGAGGTTATGATCTCTCCAAGGTTACACAGTCAGTAGGGTGACTAGGTGGCAAGATAGGTGGCATGACGAGGTCTGGCATCAGGAGGACCTGAGTTCAAATCCAGCATCAGACACTGGCTCTGTGATCCTGGGAAAGTAACTTCACTCTGTTTGCCTCAGTTTCCTCATCTGTAAAATGAGCTGGAGAAGGAAATGGCAAACCATCCAATATCTTTGCCCCAAATAGGGTCACAAAGAGTCAGACACAATTACAAATGACTGAACAGTTACAACAACGTGCAACAAATATGTGTCAGAATCAAGACTTGAACTCAGGTCTTTCTACCATATCATGCTTGTTCTGTAAAGGAAAGAAACAAAAACTTCCCGGTACCAAAAAGAAATTGATAATATTCTGTCTTGATAGTGTCAATTCCTTGTTGGCCCTATTTTATCTCAGTGTATCATAACCATTTTTAAGCAGCAAAGGTTCTAGTACTATTTTACTACTCCTAATTTGCCAAGAGTCACAATGTCTTGATTGGATCTGGCCTTCCTCTTGCTTGGTTCTGAGAGCAGCCACTCTTCTCTTTCACTTTTTTCTGGAATAGGCTGAAGCAAACTTTGTAGCAAAAAACCCCCAAACCAAAAACCTCATTTAGTACATAACCCTACCTTTGCACCCAAACTTTCTCTCTAACCTCCCCTCCCAAACTGAACCAATTTCGCTTCCAAGCCATCCTTCTCTTTGGAGGCCTGGAGGCCTGTCACTCTCCCACAGCTGTTTTCATTTAAATGACCGAGGATGTTTCTGGGAGAATCACTCACAACTTGTCTTCTAAAAGAGGCTCTGCTAATACATGCAATAATCATATACTTACTGAATTGTCTTTGGAATCACAATCAAAATAAGTTATGTATTGTTAGACTTGGGTTGATCAAGTTTGTTTTGGGCCTAGGAACCAGACCAGAAAGTACAGAATCAAATGCATTTTTTATTTTTTCAAGGAACTAGACAGAAAAGGAGAAATAAATGGCATCCATTTTGTGTTTGTGGAGTTTGTGGAATGTTCAGTTCACCTTCCTCTTGATCCTAGTTCAGGTCAAGACCCCAATTAGAGTTGCTGTGGGTCTATAGAAAGGTCTCCAAGGATTCTTTGAAAGACTTAAAGAGGCAGCTGAGCACATCTGGCCCGGATTCTTACTGAGCCACATATGGAACAAGAGCAGGACCAACCGCTCCAGCAACATCCTGCCCCTCCTCTTCACCTTCTTTCGTTTTCCAGGGCAGACTTGGAGTGGCGTCCCAGCTGGAGCAGGTGAGGTGGCAGCTGAGACATCCCAGGAGCTCCCAGGAGGCTCCTCAGCTGCTGCCCTCACCAAGCAGGCCTCACTCACCCTTGAACTTCTTTTTAAGTTACCCTGCTAGAAAAACTCAAGTCTGCACCAATGCTTGAGTAGTTTAGATAAAATTGTGTCAAAAGCACAAAATACCTTGTTCATCTCCCTGTAAAAACTAACATCTATCAAAACAACCACTCCCTGCAAATCCCCGAGGGCTGGTCTTTGTTGAATCTAGAGTTAGATGATTTTGCCAATCATTACAGGGGATGGAAGACTGAAAAGCATTTGATTACAACTTCACATTGCAGATCAATACAAACAACTAACATTGCTTAATTAATCTCAACACAAGAGCTGCCATAGTAGCCTCCTCTGTCCATTTATTCTCATTTACTTTTCCTTATAATCGTCATGCAATTCGTGCATACTCCATTTGGCAAGTTCTGCTTTTTCCCTCCCCCTTTGCATTATTTTATACATCATTCTTTGTATTCCTCTAATCTGTTTTAATTGCATTATGGGTGGTGCAGTGGATAGACTCATTTTCCTGAACTCAAATTTGACCTCAGACCAGCTGTGTGACCTTGGATAAGTCACTTAGACCTGTCTGCCTCAGTTCTTCATCTGTAAAATGAGCTAGAGAAGGAAATGGCAAACCATTCCAGTGTCTTTGCCAAGAAAACCCCACAGGAGGTCATGAAGAGTTGGACATGACTGGAGAATGACTCAACAACAACAAAATTCCATTACATTAGTGTAACGCAATTTGTTTTGTCCATTTCCCCCATCGTGCGTTTTAGGCTGTTTCTAGTTTTGGTGAGGTTTTTGTAGGTATGTTTAATGTCGTTATGAAAATCTTTGAACAACTACCTCTTTTTTTATTTTTTTCTGCTACTCATATCACTTTTAATGTATATTTCCAAGAGTTTCCAAGAATTATTGGGTCATTATTTTAACATTGTCATCATCATCATCATCACATCATCATTGCTAAATTTCTATTGTGTTTACTATGTGCCAGGCATGCTGCCAGATTATCCTCCAAAATGATTTGATGAGTTCGCTGTCCCATCAATAGTGAATCAGTCCATATCTCCACAACCCCACAAGCACTGTATTTTGTTGCTCTCAATTATGTTTGCTGGTTTACTGGGTATAAGATTTCTATTATTTGCAGAGAAAGACAGAAACATTTCAAAACTGACCACTGGGGTCTTTTAATGTTACTGGTTTTGTTTTTTAAAATTCTATTCATAACATTTCCTTTCCTTTACCACTTTGGTTTCCGGCTCTTATCAATTTTTAAATCAATTGAAATAGTCTATTATGTGGTTTGTCATTTAGCCTTTTATGTTTCTTGAAATCCTAGTTAGGTTAGCTATCTTATCATAACCAAGTAGGTGAATTTCAGAGCAAAAATAGTATTACTCAACATTTTCTCTCATTCATAACATTTCTAATGGCTTTTACTAACCAGGTACATAGGGTGTCCCAAAAAGTCCTACAGAAATTTTAAACTTTCATACTCTCTATATTTTTGTAATCCTTTCCTTTATAGCAAATTTAGGGTACCATGTCAGGCAACTCTGAAATTTATTGAATAGTAATCTAAGAAAATAAAGGAATTAAATTCATTTGAGGGCAATTAGAATTGTAAATCTTTTAGACTTGTATCTAAGAACTGTATTTTTGTATAGTGTGGAGTGGTTAGGTTAGGAGGCTTCCTTACTGTTTAATGAATAACTCTCCATCTCTTAACTCCCAGTATTTTCTCTGACTGTCCCCCCAGGCCTAGAATGCTACAATGCTCTCCCTCCTCCACTCCAATTGCTGACCTCCTTGGCTACCTTCAAGTACAAACGCAAATCCTCCCACAGGATGTTTTTCCCCATTCCTCTGAATTCTAGTGCCTTCCCTCAGTTAATCATTTCCTGTTTATCTTGCATATAGCTTGTTTGTATATATTTATTTGCTTATTGTTTCTACCATTTTATTGTGAGCTCCTTGAGGGGTGAGACTGTCTTTGCCTTTCTTTGTTGTTTCTGGCACATAGTAGGTGCTTAAGAAATGCTTATTGACTTTCTGACTGATTAGTGGCTAAAGCACTAAGTGATGTGTAGTAAGGAAGACGTCAGACCATTGCTAGTTATGTGACTCTTAATCTGAGCCTCAGCTTCCTTATCAATAAAATGAGAGGATTGGATTTTAACAGGCTTCAACTTCTCTCCCAGCTCTAAATCTATGATTCGATGATATGAAAGGTTGAGGTTTGTAGTTTATTCTGTTCCTGTACTTTCAAAGACCCATGACTTCACTGAGACTTCATGAGTTGCTAGGGTGCCCCAAATCACTACCCAACAGCCAACGTCTTAGCAACATCCTAGTCATTTAGAACTTAACTAGTAGAATCCTTAGAAGATAGATGTACACTCAATTACCCAATTCACACTCAAGGCATCTTCAGCTTGGGGAGACCTATCAGAGCTTGGCTTGACTAGAGTGACCTTTCAGACCATAGGTAACCTCCATGCTTTGGTGAGGGTTGGTAGGACTTGGTGGAAGGCATAGTTTCTCATCTGTGTTGGAAACCCCAGGTAACTTTCTCTGATGCACTCTTGGATAATCATCTGGGGAACAGAAGGGCTGGGTCCCTTGCCTAAGGTCACTCAGATGTATTATCAGGTCACAGACATAGTGCTTAATCAATGTTTGCTGAATTGAATTCCTGATGTTGAGGCCAGTCCTAGATCCATTACACTTTGCTGCCTTTTGGTAATGATGTAATACTTAAAATAATATTATGATCCATTTAAAAATTCAGTAGAACTACCTTATAATAGCTCATTATTTTACATATCTATTATTTAAATATATCAGGAGCCAAATTAGGCCTTTCACTGCATAATAATCATCCACAGCAAAACATAATCCACATGGCCTGTGATATGGATTTCGTTTTGTTTCTTTCTCCCATCATACAGAAATTTTACTAAGTACCTTTGTATTTGAGGATGCAGATATTGCCTTATAGCCTCCCTCTTGTGAACGTTCTTCTGCACCTTTTATATCAAGCCATGCATTTCTTAGACTATAGGTATTTCTCATTCATGCTGTGCCTAATAATGTAATCATATAGAAAGAAGATGGAGCCATCCTACTAGCACTAATAATAATGCGTGGCAGACTATATTTTCAGAATTATTTTACATATTTAATTTTTGAACCTCTTCTCTCAGAATATGAAGCACAGACCCTATAAAGTAAAAGAGACTGAAAGAAGCAAAGCGTTAAGTTTCTATCCAAAACCCCCTCTATATTTTTCTTAGGTGAGTATCCTTGGATTAAATGACTACTATAAATTTGAATACTTAGAAAGTTAGTAAATAAATTAGAGGACCAGAGGTATAACTAAGGTAAGGTGAGCAGGGAATTGTCCCAGGATACTGAAATTTAGAAGGCATGTTAGCATTAGTACTCCTTTTACATAGAGAAACAACTTGACTTTGGAACCAGTTAGCAAGAATAATTAACTACCAAGTGACATGACTCTGTGCTTCCCTGACCCAAGCAATCACATTCCAGGTAAATTCTTTCTGGTCTGGCTCCTCCTTCCTTCATGAAGAGCCATAACCTGGTTGTCTGTCTTCCTAACAAGGGACTGTATCTTGACCGTCTCTTTCTAAGATCTCTCCACCTTCTAATCTGCTCCAACCACACCCCACCCCCCAGGTATTTTTGTGGTGTTTACCACTGGTGCCAGAATTGCTATGTTCCTTGTCATGGATTTTTGGAATCCATCACTAGTTTCTGGATTAAATGGCAAACAACAAAGCTCTAGATTAGAATGAGCAACCTGAGTAAGAGTGCATGGGAATTAATCTGGGGGCTATAAAGAAAGGTATGTAGGGTGATGTCTTCTCTTGGCATTAGCCCTCCTTTCTTAACTGATAGGATGTGGAACCTCCCAGCGGTGTTTGCATTTTAACAGGGAATGTGTTTTTGATCCAACCCTCTCAGATCACAGGGTCTGTCTAAATAGACTAAGCAATGACTGGCAGACTTCCCACGCCTCTACAAGGAGAACTTCCTTTACTTTCTTTTCCACCTTTTATTGCTCACTTCCTCTTTCTCCAACCCACCCTATATATAATACAAGCAGAAGTTTCATACTTCCTAGATACATGAGTCTTATAATTTCCACTCTTCTCCATCTTTCGTGTGACTTAGCTAACCTATGAACCTCTATGCAATAAAGAACTGTACAGGTTATTTAGACAGGTGGGTCAAGGCTAAAGGTCAAGGTACAATTGTCACGTGGTTTAATTCTCCAGTAGAATGCCATTTTGTTGGTCATCAGGCAATGACCTCACATTTAGAGTACCTACAGTTAAATTAATGGTCTAGAGGGTCTAAAACATGGCTTCTTAATTAACCAGGGATCTGTGGATAGATTTCTGGAGGGTCTGTGAATATGGATGGGAAAAAATTGTATGTTTCAATAAAAATGGTTTCCTTTGTAATCTTATGTATTTTATTTTATACATTTAAGAACATTCTTCTGATGGGGTTCATAGACTTCACAAGACAGTCAAAGAAGACCATGACACACAAAAAAGTGCAGAGACTCTGGTTTGAAAATGGTGGTTCTCGTTGTCCTCAGTCCTCCTGCTCCTCCCCCCAGCTTTTAAAAAAGTTTTCTTTTCATTAGGAATTTAATTAACAAATGGAAGCATTTCAAAATACCTAACAAACAAAATGAATATTTTACATGAAACCATGGACTTCCCTCATATGCAGTTTTATTTACTTCTGCCACATCACCTACTGTCAGTAAAGAAGTAGTTGGGGCCATTTTTTTTTTGGCATGTGTAGGGATGTTCATGCATTCACACCCAGAGCCATGGGGGTCTACTTATTGGTGATAAGCCCTCTGTGCTCACCTGGATTTGTCCTTCAACAACAGGGACATTCTCAAGATCATTGTAACTTGGCAGAATTTGAAAGAGTTTGGACGTGGTCAGCATCGTGTTTAAGAACTGAGAGTCAGCTCTGTAACATAATAAAGCAGCAGGCTTTTGCATTCAACTCACAAAATGCTAAAAAGCAATGGGAAAGCAAATCTTTAAAAGCTTGGCATGAGATCCAACTGTACTAGGTCATCTCAAAAACACTTATAGATCGGGGGTTCCAAACCTGTATTAGGCATACTCTGAGGGGATATGGGAAGTTTATCAAGGGGATATAGGGCAGATTTGGCAAATAATTATATTATCCTGCTAAAATAATCTAAAAGAAGTGTTAGTAAAAAAAAATTATAGATGGGAGAGAGATCAATTTTGTCCTACTAAAATATTTTTCATTGAATAAAGTTTTCCTTATGGAAATTAATTCATCTATTTTATTTCTTATGTGCATATTCATGAAAACTCTAAAACATATTTCCTTTCATATTGAATAGAAAGAATAAGAAGGTTTACTGAAAACCAAGGAATTTTGGGACCAAAAAAATTCATCTTATATATTTAGCTGTCTATAAATTTCAGATATCAAACCCTTATAAAAAATATTTTATACAAAGATATTTTTCCTAATCAACTGCTTTTGTTCATGTTCTCATTTTATTAATTTTCTTTGCGCAAGACCTTACCAGTTCCATGTAATCAAACTCATCTTTCATCTTTTGGAACAGTCGGTATCCCTTGTTTGACAAAAATTCTTCCCCTTATTCATAGTTGTAAAAGGCATATAATCCACTTCTCTTCTAACTTTTAGTTATGAAGATTGTAAAAATTATGATCTTTAATATGCAAATCATTAATGTATTTTAACTCATTGTGGAATGTGGTATAAGATACTGGTCTAAACCTACTTGCTGTCAGATTGTTTTCCAGTTTTCTCAGTAGTTCTTATCAAACACAAAGTTCTTTCCTAGATAATTTATGCTTAGGGATTATTGAACATCAATAATTGTTGAGTTCAATATTTCTGATCCTCTTTTTTTGTCTGTCTCATTGATCTACTTTAATATTTTTTAAATCTATCAAATAATTCTGATGACATACTTTATAATACAGTCTTTTATCTTTTTAATTATTTTTCTTGATATTCTTGATCTAGGTTACTCCAGATGAATTTTGTTATTATTTTATTTAGTTCTATAAAGATTTCTTTGTAGCTTAATTGTTATAGCACTGTTTGTAAATTAACTTTAATAGCATTATCGTTTTTATTATATTGGTACAGTCCCTAATGAGAATTACAAAACAATATTCAGTAAGATGATTTGACACTCATTTTTTAAAAAAGAGAGATTTAGAAATGGAGCAGATTAGGTACACTAACTACATTCAGAAGAAAACAAAAATAACAGCAAAACATTTGATCCCAGTTAAAGGAAGAAAGATGAACAATTTAATAAAAATCTCCTAAGAAAACTGAATAGTAGTCTGGTAGAAATTAGGCATGGTCCAACAAATTGTACTGTACTCCAAGATAAGCTCCTACATAGGTATATAACCTAAATATAAAAGGTCACATCATAAGCAAAGAAGACATTTAGTTTTCAGATCTATGGAGAGGAAATGAGTTTCACATCTGTGGAGAGGGAAAGATTTCATGGCAAAATAAATGATAGAGAGGATCACAGGAGGTTAAGATAAATACTTTTAATTTTATAAAATAGAAAAGTTTTGGCAGAAGTAAACATAATAGCAAAAATTAGGAGGAAACTGGTAACTAGAGGAAATCACTGTAACAATTTTCTCTGATAAAGATCTCAGTTCCAAGATATATAAGGAATTGATTCACATAAGACTGAGCCATTTTCAATAGATAAATGATGAAAGGATATGAAGTTCAAAGGAAAAAAAATCCAAGCATTCAGTAATCCTTTGCAAAAATATTCTAAATCACTAATAATTAGAGAAATGGAAATCAAAACATCTTTGAGATTCCTCCTCACATTTCTCAGACTGGTAAAGATGAAAAAAGAGAAAAATGAAAAATATTAGGGAATCTGTGGGAAAACAGGCACACTAATACACTGTTGGCTGAGTTGTGATTCTGGAAAAACAATTTGGAACTATGCCTAGAAAGTCACCAAATTGTGCATACCCATTGACTCAACTATACTATTATTGGTTTGTGTCCCCAAAGAAATTAAGGAAATAGGAAAAGAATCTACATCTACAATTTACTAAGGCACTAAGTGTAGTTCACACTTATACACTACTTACCTTCTGACAGAGAAATGATGAACTTGAGATGCAGAAAAAGATATACATTCTTAGACAAGACTAATGTGGGAGTTTGTTCTGAGGGACTGTATAGATATGTATTAAAGGATCCTAAAATAATTGCTCATTGGGGGACAGGTCAGGGGAAGATTAATTTTAAAATATTTATTATGTGAAAAATAAATAAATGAATACATTTAACCACCATGTGTCTTGTAGCTTGAAATGTAGGGTTTTGGTGGGGGTTTTTTCGGACTTGATCTGTGGAGTCTTTCTATCGGTATTTTATTTCTGTATTTGAAGTTCTGGACAATTTTCTTATGTTGTTTTCTGAATTATAATGTTTATAGGCTTTTTTTCATATCATTTGAGAAGATCTTTGGTTGTTAAAGCTATTCCTGAGTGTTCTGTCTTTGAAATCAATGTTTCTTGCAAGTATAGAGACCATGTTTTCTTTTTATATTATTGGCTTTCATGTCTCTTTCTTCTAGATAGTGCTTCAGGATTTTTGATTTTCAAATATTATTATATTTTTCACTTTTTCGGCGAAACTTGCTATCATGGATTCAAGTTTTTCTCCTTTGCTAATTATTTCTATGATGAAGTTTATCAGTTCTGCTATCTCAACTTTTCTAACTTCTTCTTTATGGCTTTCATTTCTATTTTGAGACATTCTGTAATATTTTGATGTTGTTCCTTACTCTTCTCAAATTCCATAAGGTTTAGTTGTTTTTTTTTTTCTTCTATCAGCTATTGATTCAATTTCCTTTGTCTTGTAATAGCAACTGAAGGTTTTACAATCTTTTTGAAAATTTTATGCCCATCCTTTCTTCTGATTTTACTATACTCTCTGTTGACTTGTCTGCTTGTCTTTAAGGTTTTTAACTAAATTTTCTTCCTCTTGAAATCTCAAGTGTTTTAGCAAAAAAAGAACTTTTAGAAAATATTTTCCTATTTCTCACTTTCTGATTCCTTTCCCTTTGATGGTGGTTACACCTCCAGGACTGGACTATACAGTCGCCTTCACTTTCTCCCACATTGTATGTTTTATTTCTCCTCTTGCATCCTGCTCTTAATAGCTTTTGGGGGACTAGGACTTGTTTCAGGTAAATTTCAATCCCTTTTCTACAGGTCCATTGCATCAAACACACTGCCCACCTGCTTGAGATCCCTCTACTCTTTGGTTCTCTGACTGAGTTGAATGAGCATCTGTTACTTTTTATAGGGCTGGGGAGGACGAGATGGATGTTCCAGGTGGGGTTCATTAATCTAGGACTTGCCTCAGCAAAAAAGAAGCTTAATTTCTGTCCACTCTTCCTCCTCGGGGGTCTGGGCAGAGTCAATGCCTACTGCTTATTGCAGTGAGGTAGTAGGGCAGGCAGAGAAGAGTGTCTGGAGTCAGAATTGCATCCATGCAGGTCCAAGTCCAAGATAAGCTTGTGCACTCCTCCTGAAGCACAGAGGCTTATGGGAGAGAGATGTTGAGTGAATACATTAAGGATTAATATTCTCCAGGGTTAATCCATAAGGTGTTTACCTTATTAAGGGCTCACTTTTTTGCCTTATAAATTTACCTCTAATATCTTTACCTCTGGAATATGATTCCTCCTTTTTTTTTTTTGAGAGTTAATAGGGACTAGGGAGAATTTCCAGTCTTATATTTTGTTTTTCACATGGCCTAGAAATTCTTTTAATTTTTAAATGTTTTGTGGATGTGCTTTTCTTTTTCCTCTTCTTTTTTACTATCCATTAACTCACTCCATGTCCCACCTGTCAAGTAGAATCTTTTCCTTGTAATAAATAAGTATGGTCAAATCAACACATGGTCATATATGAAAATACATGCTTCACTCTCCAGATATTTCTACCACCCCTCTTCCTCCACCTCTGTGGTCCCCTCTCAGTGAGTTCTTCCTTATACCTCCATTTTGAGGAAAGGTTCAAACTAGCCATCCTTCATTCTTTGGACTTTGCCATCATGTTCTTAGATGGGTACCATCCCCATCCACCACCTTTTCCAGCTGCATTTGATATGTTATCTTCTCTCATTGGAAGGTATTCTCCTTGCTTAGCAAAGTGCTTGCAATATAGTGAGCACTTAAATGCATATTGATTTGATATTTATCTCATTTGGTATCTCTAATTCATCATCTGTTTGCCAGAAGGTGGGAGGCATGCTTCATCAACAAGTTTCTGAATTCATGATTGGTCACTGTATCGACTTGAGTTATGAAATCTGTCAAAGTTGTTTTCTTTTTACTATGATCATCACATAAATTGTTCTGGTTCTGTTAATTTCACTTTGTATCAATGCATAGAAGTGCTCCTGTTTTTTATAATTTATCATGTAATTTCTTTTGGGCTCATATTTTTTCCCCATTTGTTAGCTATAATAAAAAGTTTCATGATAAGTAAGTTTTGTGTGTATGAATCTTTTCTTTCTCTCTTAGACTTCTTTGAGATATATGCATATAGTAGTGTTATCACTGGGTCAAAGAGTTTAAACAGTTGATTGATTTTTGAGGGGTATAGTTCCAAATTACTTTTCAGAATTATTTGAACAATTCATAGCTCCACCAACAGTACATAATTTGCCTGACTTCCCACAGTAGTTTGTGTCCTTGGTTTTATTTCCCATAGATCTTCCAGAAAGAATGTGCCCAATTTACTAGAGGCCTCTCTTTAGAACTTCTTGTATTTCATTGATCCCAGGCTTTCCTTTTTTTATTATTACTTTTGCTACCCAGTTTTTCCAATTATACATTATATATACCCACTAACTTATATCCCTTATTCTACTTCATGCAAGTAAGTCACTATAGGAAATGTGCTGTAGTCTACTTAGACCCACCATGCATCTCTATTTACCTTTGTATCACCCAACCTTTTAATTCTTCAGAATTTATGGTTTTCCAAGATTCACAAACATACAGCATCTTAAGGAGAATATTTAAATTAAAAATATAGATACTGGGAAACAACTAGGGAACTTTAGAAATATGTAATTTCACAAATGCAATCTTATTCAATTCAGGCCTAATTCTTTGGCCATAAGTAGTGCCTGCCCCAGATATATGAACTAATTGATATAATTTTCCCTGCATGTTGCAGTTTTCAATAGGTTTTTTTTTTTAATCCATTCAATTTTCCCTATATGAATTGTCAAGCCAATATATTTTAAGAAATTTTGAATCTCATTAGTGAAACCCTTTAATATATTAGAGCACATTGTCACACATGAACAGGATATTTGGGAGGACTTAACCATGTATAAATAGGGAATCCTTATTCAATTTGGATTCTACTCTAGACATCTTCCCATGGATGAGTCCAAGGTCTCTTGATAAAGAATCCATCAAGGACCCTTCTATGATTTTAACTTATACATAAAAGAAGACTCCTTGTTAGGAGACTTTAAGGTTGCATTTTGTTCTACTGAGTCAAATATCTTTTTTGTAATAAACTATACGACTGGATATTGTATTCTTTCTACCTTTAAAGCAAATTTGTCTTGGTAAAGTTGTGGTCTATTACAAAAAAAAATAATTTTTAAAAATCTCATTTCTTTCTTCTCTGTTATTCTAAATCTCAAAACTCCTCAAAACTCCATTCTCTCTCCCATTTCTGCAGCTTCTGATGAATAAATGGCCCTTCTCATAAAGGCCAACCACTTCAATTACATGCTTGATCTTATCTCTCTCCCTTCTCTTCTGGCAGACAAACTTTCTCCCTTCCTCCCCCATCTTGAATCCCTCTCTCTCTACTGACTCATTTCCTATTGCCTACAAATACGCCCAGGTCTGTTTCATCCTAAAAAAAAACCAACTTCCACTTGACCCTACCATCCCTTATAGCTATCATCTTATATCACTCTTCCGTTTCTCAATTAAACTCTTAGAAAAAACTACTTACTTTTGTTACTTTCATTTCTTATCTCTAATTTTCAGAGGCATCTCACTTAGCTGAAACTGCTCTTGCTGAAGTTCCCCATGATTTCTCAGCCACTGAACTTTTCACATAGTAGGTACCTAATAAATACTTATTGCTTGATTGACTTATTAATTTCCAAATCACCTTTTTTGTTTGAATTTAACCTTCTTTCCCTCTCTCTAATATTTGACGTTGGCAATCACCGACCAGTGATATCAAAGTCAGATAGAAGCAGGAGAAACTAACCAGGACTTAAGGATCCCTGTGGGTCTCATGTTGATTTAGAAAACCACATATTAATATTATTTATGTTTTATTACATATTTATTTATTTCCCAGTTACATTTTAATTTGGTTTAGGCAGAACTCAAGAGGTTTGTGAGCCATAGGATTTCTGCAAGCCATATGTTTGATATCTCTGTCCTAGAGTATTGCAGTCTTCTAGCATGGAAGAACCTGCTAGAGTTTAAGCTTTGCCTGCAAGGCCTTAAAGAATCCAGAGTCACCTTTATGCTGTGATGAGGTATCCAAGCAGGACTTGGAAGCACAGAAATCACTTTTTCTACCCCCTCTGCTCCCCAGCCCATTACCACAGTCATAGAGACACTGACCCATATATCTGCTTTCTTATCTTTATGAGCTCCTTATGACAAAGTTTCCATAAAGAAAACAGTGGGTAAACTAAACTTTCCAGTACTCCATAAATGTGAAAGGAATGGGCTTAGATGAGGTGATCTCAAGGTTCCTTCCAATGCCAATGTACGTAGATCTGGTCATGTGACTCCACTTAAAAATATTCATTAACCCCTTCCACGGGCTATTACTTAGAAGAGTGTCCCTAGAATGTTTTTCCTCTCCCTCTTCAACTGTTGAACTCTGAGTACACCCAATTATCTGCTAGCAATAAATGCTTTTGTCTTAGGGCTGTTTTCCCTGTTCCCTCATAAACTTTGCTTTCAGTGTTTCCCATCTGAATGATGACTTTACATGTAGATATAGATATGAACATATATGGACATATAGATATAGAAAGAAGTGTATACATAGGTATATGGGCACACACATGCATATATTCATATATATATATGCATGTAATATGCACCCCTTCAAGTCCATCTGAAGTTATTTCTCAAGGTCAGTGATTGTCAATCCAATTCTGTATTCTCAAGCTTTCCCAGTGTATTCTCAAGTTTCCCATAGTAAGCATTTATTTAAAATAATATTTTAAAATATGAACTTAAAAGTCATCAACAAACATGAATATTTCCATATACAAAAGAAAAAAGAAGATTGTATATGAAAACAAGAATTTACTATGTGTATGACTTGTTTGTGTTAGTGTATACCATCTTGAATGTGGTAATGTTGACGTTATTCTTCCTGTTTGTGTCCCCCTCTGATAAATGTTCATTAAATGTTTATTGAAATAAATTGAAATGTTGCCTTTTGTTGGATGAATTTTCACATGGGTGGAAGGGCTTAGGCTGAAAGACACTTGGCAGAGAAATGGAAAGATGAGTAATTGATTCAGATGTCAGTAAGCAAAACCAGTAGAACAATTTACATGTCCACATTAATGCAAAAAAAAAAAAAGACATGGAAAGATCATGGCATTCTGATCCCATCCAGGGACCAGTCATGAAGTCAGAGCCTGACCATGATTACATTGCTTATGCAGAATAAGAATACAGTGTGTTGCTTTGTTAACTGTACTTCTCTGTTAGGGTGGGTGAGGTCTCCATAGAAAAGGGTCTTTGGAAATAAATGAGTTTGTAAAATAAATAGAGCATTAATAAAATAATTTTTTTTAAAATAGGAAGTTATTTGGAAAAAGTACCTTTCCATTCAGCCTCTGTCCAGACATTGTCAGAAGAACATAAAAAAAAAATTTATCTTGGTGCCTATTAATTTGTTTACTGATGGAGGAAATCCCCCGAAATGCCTTAAACTCAGAGAGGTTGCATTTCCTCTTTGGGACAACTGAAGACACCAAAAGCTTCTGCCTAATAATGTACGCTTCATAGTAAAAACCTCAGGGAAAATAGAATGATCCAAATACCACTAACTTAGGAAGCTTAGCTAGTAAGAGTTAAAAAAAAATTCTGTGAGAAGCTTACATGTTGTACCTTTGGGTGTTAACTTGATGTCCTATTTATAGACCTTGTGGTTGGTTGCTTTTTCATTGTCCTTTCATTGAATTATCTACCAAAACCCAACAATAAATTCTTTTATCTTAGCATCATTTTCCTTCTTCCCTCATAAACTTTGCTCTCAGTGATTCCTGTCTGAATGATAACTTGATATGTAGATATAGATATGTAGGTATATGTATAGATAGGTATATACATAGGTATATGCATGTATGCATGTATAGCTATAGTGGTATGTATATGTGTGCAATGTAAATATACATATATATGTATATATACTTATACACACATAGATAAAGAAAGATAGACTCCTAGGATAGAATATAAAGTCCTCTAGGGAAGGATTGTTTCATTTTAGTCTTTGTATTTCCAGGGCCAAGTATAGTCCCTGGCACACAATAAATACTTAAGAAATATTTGTTTTATTAATATGTACAGTTTTGGTCATTGATAAATCCCGGCAGATGAGAATCATTTCTCAGGTATTGAGGATTCATTAGTCAGTCACCAAGTATTTATGAAGCATTGCCAGGCACTATGCTGAGTGTTGTGTGTCCAAAGAAAGATGAGACTAGCCATTGCCCAGAAGGATCTTGTATTCTAGCGGAGAAGACAACATATAAATAACTATACAGAGCAGATAGAAGTTAAACTGAGAGGGGAAGACAATAGTAGCTGAAAATGATCAGAAAAGTGGGTTTCATATTTTTTTTTAATCTCTACTTTTCATTTATACATGGTGAAAGCTTAGAAGTCATCTACTTAGACCTCTTTTTTTTGACAGTTGATGAAACTGAGATGCAAAGAGGCTAAGGCATTTGCCCAAGGTCACATAGTTAGTTAAGCTGGATCTTGAGAGAGCTGGATCTTGAACCCTTGACTTTGAGTTCTCTGCTCTTTCCCCGTGACAAACTATATTTAGCACCATCCAGAAGGTCAGTGTTTATTGGGAGTCCACTTTTCAGAAGGTTATATGCACATGTGCATGCGTGTGTGTGTGTGTGTGTGTGTGTGTTTTATAAAATGAACAGACCATACAGTTTCTGCTGTCAAGGATCTTGCAATATAAAGGGATAGACAAGATCTTTAGGGACCATGTCAGTATTTTGATACATAGAGTGCTATGGCTTGAAAATAGTTTCAGAAAGGTGATTCTTGGGGACCTGGAGAACCAGTCAAGTAGGAATAAGTGGGCCTGGGATCTATTCCTAGCTCTACAACCTTGTTGACAATTTTGGATAATTTGACTCATTACTCTGGGCCTCAGTTTACTCATCTATTAAACTAGGAGATTAGCCTAGGTGATATAGGCTAGTGATGGAAGATAATTTGTTCTTGGGAAGGGACAGGAGTTCTGAAAAAGAGCTTCTTGTATCTACTTAAATACAAAGGGAGTGGGCCTCAGACCAGAGGATAGAGCAATAGGAATGGTCAGGTAAGACTACTCTATACTATGATTAGGGGTAGGGATAGGGATGGTACCCAGAATTGCATTGATATAGAGAATTTTTGGATGAGGAGACTCCCTCTACCAATGAAGGTTGGTACTTTCTTTGCAATTCACAGTCTTTAAAGAGACTTTAAGTAACTGGACTAGGATCACACAGTCAGTATATGTCAGAGGGGAGACTTGAAGCATATGACACTTGTATAGAAAAATATCATCATGATTTGGTGACAAAAGGGGTCAACAAGGAGGCAGAAAATGATTGAAAGAAGAGGAAGTGCCTTTAACAACAAAAGAGAAGTTGTGTTTAAGGTTCTAAAAGGCTATTAGAAATATGGCATCTGCTTTTATTATATGTTCAAGATTCCACTGAGCTGAACTGAAGTGCAAACACAGCTGAGAAAATTCCAGTTCTATCTGGTTCCACAGAAACTCCACCCTCTCTTTTTCCAGCAGGATATCTAGTTACAAGCATTTCACCAAACTGACTCTCCTTGGCTCATTAATAAAACTACAGGACAGAGCAATACTATTATCTATTTTAACAAGATTATCATTCTTGAGAATCACTTTGAATTTAACGTTTTAGAATTATATTTATTTTTAGTGTTTCCTATAAATCATCTTGCATAACTTTCAAAATCATTCTAATATGTACATTCTTTTCTTTTACTTTTTTGATGTTTTAATTTGAAATATCACATGATAAGCTGGTCATACTCTATAATCTGTATGATCTTCCTGTAATATAATTAATGTAGATTCACCTTATTTTGACATTTACCGTAGAATTATGGTATAATAATCCAGGGTAGGAAGAGGCCTGGTTGTTCATCTCTTAACTGAAGCATGAATCCTCTCTCATCATGACTCTTAACAAGTGATCATCTAGTCCCTGATGGAAGTCCAAAGGCAATAGTGGAACTCACTGCCTCCTGAATCAGACCATTCAACTTTGGGGAGAGTTCTAATTATTAGAAAGCTTTTCCTTGTATCTGGAGACTCATCTCTCTCTCTGTCTCTCTCTCTGTAGCTTCTATCTATCACTCACAATTCTGCCCTCTAGGACCAGTTGAGTGAAGTCAATAAGCTTTTAGTAAGTACCTATAGTTAAAGCACCTGTCTCTCTCTCTGTAGCTTCTACCTATCACTCACAATTCTGCCCTCTAGGACCAGTTGAGTGAAGTCAATAAGCTTTTAGTAAGCACCTATGGTTAAAGCACCTATGGTTAAAGCACCTATGGTTAAAGCACCTATGGTTAAAGCTCTGTGCTAAGTACTGGAGACACAAAGAAAGGCAAAAAAAGGCCCATCTCCAAGGACCTCACACTTCAATGAGGGAGACAATGCAAACAAATATGCACATACAAGATATATACAGGGTAAGCTAGAGGTAATCTCAGAGGGAAGGTACTAAGTAAGAAATCCTGGTAAAGGCTTTTTTTTTTTGGTAGAAGGTGAGACTTTTGCTGAAACCAGACAGAGGTCAGGGAAACCAGGAGGTGGAGAGAAAGAGAGAATATTCTAGGCATGAGGGTATAGCCATTGAAAAAGGACAGAGTTGGGAGAGGGGTAACTTGTGTGAGAAACATCGAGAAAGCCAGTATTGCTAGATTGTAAAGTATGTGGAGGGTAGAAGTGGGGAGCGGGGAAGCATAACAAAAATGGAAAAGGGGGCCAGGTGGTGGAGGGCTTTAAAAGCAAAAGAAAAAAATGGATTTTATATCTGATCCTGGAGGTAACAGAGAGCCGCTGGAGTTTATTGAGTAAGGAAGTGATATGGTCAGATCTGTGATTTGGGCAGATCACTGGGAGCTGAGTGGAAGAATGACTGGTGTGGGGAAAAGAGCTGAGACAGGGAGATCAACCAGAAGGCTTTTGCAATAGAGGAGGGATGGGGTGATAAGGATCTGTACCAGGGTGGTGGCTATGTCAGAGGGGAAAGGGGGATGGACATAAGAGATAGGAAGGTATAACTGATAGGACTTAGCAACAGATCAGACATGTGGAATGATGGTGAGTTATCTGAGGACAATAAAGGCACAACTCTGGATGACTAGGAGAATGGTGTTACCCTCGACAATAATAAGAAAGTTCAGAAGAGGAGGAAGGTTTTTTTTTTT
>CM053772.1:196553561-196575188 GCA_028658325.1 Potorous gilbertii
CCAGGCAGAAGTTAAAGTCTAGCAATCTTCCATCTCACCGTAAGGAATAGAGCTGTTGGTTTCCAGCCCAGTGAAACCTTGTTAGCAGTACAGCAGCCCAGGTAAGGGGAAGAAAGAAGAGGAATCCCTTAGGGGTAGTTATGGCTATTTCCATTGATCTGCCATCCCAGATTGTTTCTGGAATGGTCTGGGACTGGGAGGGAGAAGGCAAGGGGAATAGAAATAAAATAATAACAGCAGTCATACACTTTTAGAATTATAAAATGAACTTGTTATTTGAAAAGTATTTTAACAAAAATCCATACAGTATTCATAAAATACAGGATTCACCATGATTCTAAGACAACAGCTGTAAAAGGATTGATAGTTACTCCCCCAAAATGGGGAAGAGTATTGGTAGGCATTCTCAAGGAATATGATAAACGTGTTAGAAACCTAGAGAAATTCTTTTTGACATAAGCAGACATTACTTCACCCAGCAACAGTGGAGAATGATAACATATGCATGCTATTGGATTTGTGGAATATAATGGAAAAAAAATGGATTGACTCTAGATGCGACCTATGAAGAAACTAAACTGCAGTAATAGAATCAAAAAGCCATCAATGGGTGAAATATGCATGAATTCAAGCCACAAAAATTAGACAAAGAGCCATCAAACAAATGGCTAAGTCATTCAGATGTGTTTCTGGAAATGGAGGAGTTTATGGTCGCAATTTAGGTCTAGGCTGTCTCAAGAAAATTGATCAATGCAGTGATTATGCAAACACTGAGTAGAAACTTTGCAACATATCATGGAAGGTTCCGACAGTTTACACTTAGCAAATATCTAAAGATATGACTAGTGGTTAGTTTTACACATCAGAAAATCTCTACCATCCTTGGACTGACAGACTTCAAATCCTCATAGTGCAAAGAGAGACCTCGAAATATCCTGGAGAACCCAACTGATATACTGGGTTGAAACCAGAGCATTCCCATGGTCTGGATGGTTACACACAGCCAGCTGGATATGTCATCATTCCATCAGAACTCTCAAACAACTTTTAAAATAAATGTCACCATTCCAAATACTCATTACCTCCAAGGATTTAAAATGGCAAACTTTCAAAATATAGAAACCAAGAAGAAACAG
Organism: Potorous gilbertii; assembly: GCA_028658325.1. Taxonomy (NCBI): domain Eukaryota; kingdom Metazoa; phylum Chordata; class Mammalia; order Diprotodontia; family Potoroidae; genus Potorous; species Potorous gilbertii. Next base: position 196,554,698 of record CM053772.1, read on the forward strand.
TAAAAAATCATAAAGAAATAGGAGGAGGTAGAAACATATCAGGGTAAGTGGTGCAGTAGATAAAGTACCAGATCTGGAGTCAGGAAGACTCATCTTCATGAGTTCAAATCCAGCTTTAGACACTTACTAGCTGTATGCCCCTGGGCAAGTCACTTAACCCTGTTTGCCTTAGTTTCCTCATCTGTAAAATGAGCTGGAGAAGGAAATGGCAAACTACTTCCTTGCCTTTGCCAAGAAAACTCCAAAAGGGGTCACAAAGAGTCAGACATGACTAAAAGATAATTGAACAGTAACAGCAAAGGAACATAACATCCTCAGCATCTTGTCTGGTGCTGGAGTTATCTAGGAGGCTCAAGGAAGCCTCAAAGAAAGGATGTTTCAGTAGACCACAGAAGAAGAGTTTTCCTCCTTATATTTTTGTTCAAATATAAGGAGTTATTTTATCCTGTGCAATGGCTTGTAAAATATTACATATAACAACAATAATATCAAGATTGTGGCTTATCCCAGAACTATTTCTATGTGAATATCATCGAACAAGATGAGATGAATGAGATAATAGTGATGATGATGACGACGATGACTGTGAGTCAACAGAAGCAGAAAAGTGACTACTATTAGTATGATGCCCTTGAATCTATCTCAGTTGTAAATCTGAGAAAATGAGTTGGTCTGGGAAGGAAGTATAATCCCAAGCAACCACAGAAGGCCTACTCAGGGTGGGGCATCTTGGTTTTCCTTTGTGTGTGTGTGTGTGTTTGTCTTTCGCTGCCAAAGAAGACCGTGCCATCAGAGAAATAATGATATGAATTGCACTTGACTTTGTTTTGAGTAGGGGAGGGCTGTGCAGGTCACCAACCTCACTTCTCCTTCAGAGCCATCTGAATCCAGTGACCAGATATTCATCAGGATGACTGGAGATGACCCAGGATGAGGCCATTGGGGTTAAGTGACTTGCCCAAGGTCACACAGGTAGTGAGTGTCAAGTGTCTGAGGGGAGATTTGAACTCAGGTCCTCCTGACTCCTGCTCTGGTGCTTTATCCACTGCACCACCTAGCTGCCCATACTTAGTAAGGAAAGATTATGGCACATTGGAAAAGGAATTGTAGGAAGGGGAATTTAATTTGTATCATAATGGTGATGCTAAGTTAGTTCAGATGGGGGTTCTCTGCCCTAGGATGGTGATGGTAGGAATGGTTGGGAGAAAGGAGGAGCTGAGATTCTCCTAGTTCCTTACCTAAGAAGAATCCAAGTATAGGTTAAAATCTTTAGGAACTGTTCCAGATCTTCATTTTCCTACTGAACTTGCCCAGAGTGAAATTTGGCCCTAAGGAGATACAGGAATGATGTGAATCAGCTCGTTCTATGCTTACTAGGAGTTTCCATGACATGTGACTATTTGTAAGAAACAACTTATCTTTCTAGAATGGCAACATAATAAAATAAGATTTTGTAATGAAAAAGATTCTTAGATAGTAACCTATATCTTTTTGAATGTTCTTAAGGAATCTACATCAAAGTTCTAATGAAGATTCCAGACTATCTTTTTACTTAGTACATAAATTTTGGAGTGGTGCCTGAAACCCAGAGAAATGAAATGTGTTACACACATGGTCATAGAGTGTGGAAGTGTCAGAGGCAGGACTGGAAGCTAGGATTTTTTAATTCCAAGTCTATCATTCTATTATGCTGACAATATTTGAGAACAGAGTTTTGAAAGCATTTTTGTGTCCTGGGCCCATTTGGCAAGTCTAGTGAACCCTATGGATTCCTTCTTAGGATAATGTTTTAAATGTATATGATAAAATACACAGGAATATAAAGGAGTCAATTATACTGATATATAGTTACCAAAATATTTTTTTAAAATCTAAGTTCACAGACTCCATCCAGATGGAGAACTCTTGTCTAAGACTTAGATATTCAAATATCTAGCATTGTGTTCTATTGCTGAAAGCGGCACTAAGGGTTACTCGGTTGGAGGATATGAAGAAGACTTCATAGAGTGCCCCTAGCTACTTCCAGGGTGGCTGTTTTGAGGGAATCATTTATTCAAATTAAATCCCAATCCCAAACGCAATTCATGCGGCAGATGCTTAACTGTGCTCGACATATGAATCTAATAGCAAAAGAAAGACATAAGAAAATATCAATAAGGAAGGAAATCAAGAGAAATTGCAATTTTCTCTGTAATCTATACACAATTTCCTATACCTTTTGGGGAAGGAGGATGGGGTGGAGGTGGGGCACAGCACTTATAATCTAGTTTTCTTTCAATTCCTCTGATTCCCAGAGCATAGCAGGAGGGAAGCAACTACTTTTGCTTAGTCTTCATAACCCAGACATAATTCCTTGCCATGTGTCTTCTTTCTAAACTGTAGCTGTAGCTCCCTCCCCATCTTGCTTCTCCTATATCCCTTCAGGCTACTCTAATGCCCATTTGATCTGTTTCTATGGGCACTCATTCTTTCATTCATACTTAACCATTCCATTTCATTCATTCATACCATCACCACCACAACTGCCACCCCCTCTCTTCTGTGTGACCAGTACCCTGGTTTAAGAAAAGACTTTCAGGAAGGAGAGTACTCCTTACTAATCAAGGCCTTCACTTAATTATATACTGTTGGCGCATACACATCCTTCTGGGAAATGTAGTCCGAAGAATTTCTAAAGAATGATGAGAAATGAACTCTTGGAAACAGGTTTGCTATAGCCTCCCCTTAATGCAAAATTTACTCCTGCAAAACTCATCACTGGCCCATCACATTGAAAAGTACATAACTGGTACATATAGGCATGTGTTTACCTAGTACATAGTATCTACATTAATTAGGATGGCATTGGTAGATCAGACATATAATAAGTTATATGCTATATACACTGTCACATATGGAATTTGCACCTCCCAACCATAGATACTCTACCAATGGGCTATATGCATATATATATATATATATATATATATATATATATATATATATATATATATATATATTATGCATGTAAGTATATTTTCTTTCCAATTATCTCTGGAACATCATATGTCAGCCTGGTCACTCACTGACTAGATAATCCTGATAGTTATATTGTGACCCATTATCTATTTCTGTATCCACAATATCCTCACACTCACTGCCCTGTAATTTTAGTCCTGAATTCATGGATGGCCCAAATTAGCTGTCATGATCTCTAGTCACCCCTACTTCATTCCCAATAGATCAGGTGAGGATGGTGCCCTCTATTCCCATGGAGCCCCCGCTGCTGGAATATTGGGCAAGAAAGGACAGCCTCTAGATTCAGGCTTTACTTCCAGCCCAGGGAGAGGTCCTCAGGGCAGGCTAGGTTTGTTCCTCAAGAAAGAATAAATAAGTATTTATTTAGTTATACTTTCCATCCTGCCTCTTTTCTGAGTCCCTGGGAAACACAACTAACTCCTCTATGGGTAACATGTAGTTGTGAACCATCCCCTCTAAAGAATCTTGACCATTTCATAGAATTATTCTTTAGCTTGGCAGATTGCCCAGTCTTTCAGACCACTTGGTAATGAGATAACTCTCACTGGTTCCTTACCTTGTATTTTCCCTGGACTCTCAGATTTGCATAGGAGGACCTCTTTTTCATTATTTCCTGTCTGGCTTTCCTGGCAATGAGCTCCAGAATCATACCATGGCTTACACCTAAGTGAAGTCATAACTAGGCAGTCAGCCTGCTTCAATTGATCTCTCAGCCAAGCTGTGTCCTGGTTATGAGTCTCTGTATCCTCTCCATCTTCTGACATGCCAAAGCAGAAATCTCTTGGCAAGTGTGATTATATTTTCTTAAGTGACTTGTAAATTTTCAGAAGTTCTAAGGATCTAATTTCTTTTAGGAGCCACGTTGAAGCATTTACCTACAGGGACCTGACCTGAATGAACAACAGGGACAACCGGGAGAAAAGGTGATGATATTATATCCATTCTTTTAAAAAGACAATTCAATTTCCCCAGGAAAGAAAAGGGGCAAAAAGATAAGTGCCAATGCCTGGAGCCCCAAACAGTGGATGAGGTAACTGAGGCTGGAAAAACTCTTTTAATCTTAGTTTTTCTAAGAGAGATTTGCCAGTCTGAGGAACCACTCTTTCTCCCCTCGCCCAGCCATCCTGAGAGGCAGTAGTAGGAGCATAGTCTTCCAATAGTCTCCATAGTCTTCCAATTCCTCAGCCTCCTCAAATCCCATGACCACCTACACCTTTACTCCATCTCCCCAGCCACCAAAAGGATGGTCACACATTAGATCTCACTACCAACCACAAATGTTCCTCTTCCTTAATTAGAAATTCTGAAATTTCTCTATGTAACCATGTCTTATCTTTCTACTTCTCCCTGTGCCTCATCCTTCCTAAACCTACTCTGTCCTCATTGAGATCTCCAGTCCTTCTACCTCCAGTATTTTCTCAGGCCATCATCCCTGATCTGACTTCAGTTTCCCCCCTCTTCGATCTTAACTGAATAATTCATAGTTTCAAATCTATATTGAATGTTGAATCTCTTGCCTTCATCTCATGCTATACCTCAGCCTTGTATTACTTCTACTACCAACTGGTTTCTCTGCTCACACTCACAAGTGGATGAATGCAGCTGGAGGAAATTCTCCTCAAGTACTGACTAGATTTATTACAAATTCATGTTATCCATAAATTTGCCCTCATTGGAGCAAGACACTCCTTTATTCCTCCCTAATTGTTTCCCTACCTCACTTCTCAGAATTTATTCCAAACCTTCCATTCCCTTCTCAATCCTTCTACACTTTCACCTTTTCCCCTTCCCCCCCCCAGCAGAAGACTTTGTCTCTTGCTTTGTTGAGAAAATTGAGTGCCCCCTTTTTCCATTCCTTTCATTTTAAAGCATCTTGACACAGTCTTCCATTGTCTCCTTCCTCCCAGCCCCCGACAAAGAGATGGCTCTTCTTGCTGAGGCCAGCTCCTTTACACCTTTCATCCCTTCCCTCTTTTCTAGCAGGTTGCATCCTTGATTCTTGAACCTTCAAATTCTCCCTAGTTTTTAATCCCTTCCCTCCTTCTTTCAAAGATACCCCTGAGTCTCCTTCCTCTTTTAAAACAAACCTCACTAGACCTTACCGTCCTCTAAAATTATTGTCCTATGTCTCTCCTCCTTTTCTTAACCAGATTCTTTGGGAAGAGCCATCTACTTTCATTGTCTCCCTTTTGTCTACCCTTACTCGTTCCTTACCCTTTTGTAATCTGTCTTCTAACCCCTCATCACTCAATTGAGATATTCTCTCCAAAGTTACTGATGGTGTCATAGCTGCCAGATTGGATGGCTTTTCCCCCCCTCTCAGTCCTCTCCTCATCTTTTTTGACTTCTTTGCTGCATTTGACATTATTGACTCCCCCTGTCCTCCTGCCTTCTCTTCTCATACTCATAAGTGCATGAATGCAGCTGGAGGAAATCTCCTAGCTGTAACATTTATTACAAATTCATGTTATTTTCTGTGGGCTTTTGGGACATTTGTCTCCTGTTCTCCTCCCATGTGTTTGATGGTCTCCTTTGTTGCCTCATCATCCATGTCCTGTTCCCTAATTATTAGTGTTCTCTGAGGTTCTGTCCTAGACCCTCTTCTCTTTTCCCTTGGTGAGGTGAATATTTCTATTGAGATGACTCCTGTGTGTCTATAAACACAGATGTGATATATTCTAAATATGTACATATATGCTGATATGTATTGCAATGTACATGCCTATGCAGCTCTATACATGCATAAAGACACAAACATATAAATAAAATATATGCACATGCTTATACATGTATCATATATACATATCACATACATTTACATACACATGTCTCTCCCCTGAGCTTTAGTCCTACATCACAAATTCCTGTTGGTCACTTCAAGTTAGATATCCCAGAGATATCTTAAGGTCAACATATCTAAAATTGAGTTCATTATCTTTCCCTCCAAACTCTCCCCTTTTTGAAAGTATTTCTAACAGGATGAAGGGCTAACATTTCTTTTTTTAAATAATATTTTATTTTCTCTCAATTACATGTTAAAACAATTTTTAAACATTTTTTAAAGTTTTGAGTCCAAATTCTATTCTCCTTCCTTTCCCCCTCCCCCCAATCTACTGAGCAATCCAATTTAGGTCATACATGTGCAATCATGTAAAACAATTCCATAGAAGTCATTATGTACAAGAAGACTTGAATAAAAGAAAGTGAAAACTAGATACTTCACCCTGTATTCAGACAATATCAATTCTTTCTTTGGAGGCAGATAGTATGCCTCATCATTAGTCCCTCGGGATTATCTTGGATTTCTGTATTGCTGAGAATAGCCAAGTCATTCATAGTACAATATTGCTTACTGTGCACAAAGTTCTCCTGCTTCCGCTCATTTCTCTTTGCATCAGTTCATGTAAATCTTTCTAGTTTTTTTCTGAACTCTGCCTGCTCATTATTTCTTATAGTACAGTAATGTTCTATCACAATAATATACCACAACTTGTTTAGTCATCCCCCTGTTGATGGGCATCCTTTTGATTTCCAATTCTTTGCCACCACAGAAAGAGCCACTTTTACAAATAAATCCTCCCTCTCTCCCCCTTCTTATGTCTTTGGGTTATTATCCAATGGTGATACTGCTGGATCAAAGAGTAGGCAAACTTTTATAGTTCTTTTGGCAGAGATGAACAACATTTCTAAGATACATCATCCCATTATCCTCAAGGTCTGACCCCATATATCCAATCAATTTTCAAATATTGCTATTTCTGTCTCCATGATACCTCTCTCATCCTTGCACTTCTCTCTACTCACATAGCTAACACCTTAGTTCATCACCTCCTGCTGAGATCATTGCAATAATGACCCAACCGATGTCCCTGCTTCAAGTTTCTCATCACTCTAATCCTTCTTCCACACAACCAAGAAAGTGATTTTCCTCAAGCTCTGATCTAATCATGTGACTTCCCTGCTTAGTTCATTCCAGTGACTTCCTACTAGCTCTAGGATAAAATATGAACTTAGATTTTAAAGCCTTCCCCAACCTGGTCCCAACCTATTTTTTCCAGTTTCATTGGGCACCACTCTCTGCATAAAACAGCCAAATTAATTTTCTCTTTGTTCATTTCATATAATAAAACATCCCCTGTTTCTGAGATTTTGTATCGCTTGTCCCTCATGCCATCTTACTTCTGACTCACAGAATTTCTCTCTTCCTTTAAGACACACCTGAAGCATCATCTGCTGTAGGAAAACTTTACTGATTTCTATAACTACCAGTGTCTTCCCTCCCAAATGAATTTGTATTTATTTATATGCATTAAGTTTATATTTCTGCTATTTATAGGTATGTATGTACTTGTCTTTCTTACTAAGAATGCAAATTCCTGGCAAATATTCCCAGTGCCCAACACACTGCCTAGCATATTTAGTAAATGAATGTTGATTGATTGATTGTATTTTAATAGGAGCTAGAACAGAGAGACAAGAAGAACGTGGTACAATTCATAGTTGGGGAGAAAATTAAAATAACATAATTAAAGCAATAGAATTTAAGATCTCTTTCATCTCCAAAATGCTGTTACTGTGACTTGAAGTAGAAATTAAAACAGTGACAAGAAACATAATTATACTGAGGACCCCCCACCTTTTTATCCTTGCTTTGATTGGCATAGCTGGGCTTTGAATTAATTTGTGTGCTATCTAAATTTGTTGTTTAGTAATTTTTCAGTCATGTTCAACTCTTCATGACCCCATATGGGATTTTCTTGGCAAAGATACTAAAGTGCTTTGTCATTTGCTTCTCCAGCTCATTTTACAGATGAGGCAAACAAGGTTAAATGACTTGCCCAGGGTCACACAGTAAGTGTCTGAGGCTGGATATGAACTCAGGAAGATGAGTCTTCCTGACTCCAAATCCAGTGTTCCATCCACTGTACCACCTAGTTGCCTATATGCCAACTAAATAAACTATCTTTAAAAAAAATTTAAAAAGGATAGTTGACTATTTGAAGAAAAACAGAGTAGAATCTCCAATACACTGGGTAGAAATACTATGAAGGATTTCTAGAAAGGCAAGGACAAAAATAGAGCACTATACTGCCCTAGTGGAAAATCATTTTGTTTGACCAGTGACCCTTAACTAGGTGAAGACAGTGCTCAGGGGCAACTGGGAGGTTCAAATCCTTTGTATTGAGTTTTTGTTTTCTTTTTAATTAAAGGGGCCAACCCTTAACTTACTTCTTACAGAAGGGAGGCCTATTCCCTAAATGGGCATTACCTCACTTTAAGTGAGTACCTGTAAAGGTCTTAGCCTAAAAGGGCAAGGGTCTCCTATTGCATCCTGGGCCACCTCCAATCATCCTGATGAATTTCTGGTCACTGGATCTAGATGGCTCAGGAGGAGAAAGTGAGGCTGGTGACCTTGCTTAGCCCTCCCTCACTCAAATCAAAGTCAAATGCAAGTCATGTCATCATTTCCCTGATGTCATGGTCCTCCTTGAAAACAAAGGACAAAAACACAATTGTGATGTACATACATGGCATAAGTCATGTTTTCCCTCAAGGATGTCACTTTAAAAGTTTATGGATATACCTTTCAAATGTTGAGCTTTATTAAATAACTGCTTATGAATCTCTCCTTGAGTTTTTGGCATGGGGAATGGACCTTTGATTTCAATAACACAGTGCTGGTTGACACCTTTTCTGTATCTCAGAGTCTTAAAGGCTAGATGACATATAGTTAATTGACTGATCATAGAGCCACCTAAACCCTCCTAAGGACTTATCTCCAAAGCCAGCTCCATATTCACTATCTTACAGTTGTCTCTCATGATTTTAAAGAAAGTATTTTTGAACACTCTGTCATCTCTTCTTAGGGCAGTGTGTTAAAATCTTTTATCCCTGTCCCCTCCCTCCACCCCATAGTGTGGAGAAATTTTCTTTTTTTTTCTTCTATCTATCTATCTATCCCCTTCCCAGTATTAAAAGTTGCTTCATCATTTGGATTTATCAAGATTTCGTTTCTACCCTTCTCTGACACAGATCATATTTGCATGATGTTGTATTTCCATAGTAGAATATAAACACTTGGAGGTCAGGGACTGATTTTGATTTTGTCTTATCCAGTGCCTAGCACTGTGCCTTGTATATATTAGAGGCTTATTAAATTCTCACTTAATTGAATTGAAATGAGTAAATTTATCTCTCCCTCTTAGAATTTTTCAAGTGGTTTCAAAGTATTCAGGGGGTAATAAAAGCTTGGCCCCTTTTAAAAAACCCAGGAATAGAATTTATAAACAAGTATAAAGGGAGTTGGTCAGGGGACTCCCTGATCAACTTGATGAACTCTCCTATCAACATGATGAAGTTAAGAGTGTGCCTTTTTTTGAAGCATTTGAGGGGGGAATTCCCCAGAGAAGGCAGGCATGTACAGTGGAGACTTGCTGAAAGGGCCCATCCCCCTTTTTTGCTTCCTTGTAATGCTGGTTATCATAAAGGTAATTTGTGACTGACAGCTGGAATGAGTCACTCCTCTTTACTTCAACATACACCCCTCCAACCTCCCATCGTCTATGTAAGTAAGCAACTTGAAGTTTTCTTTTTCTTTCTTTTTTGAATGTCCAGACTAGAGCACAGCAAAATTGACCTTCATTCTGAGGAAAGGAGGAGGGGATTTCTCCCTTCTGGACCCTTAGGAACATTTAACAGTAATCTGTGACAGAGCCATTAACAAGACACTGGTACTTGAACATTGTCTGAGGGGAGAGTTAAAGGACATGGTTCTTGAACTCCTAAGCATTTGTGAGGAAGAGGGGAAGATCTCAGGATCCCAGCATTTAGCCTTTTACCCGAAGAAAGGAGATATTGAGCATCAGTATTGGAAGTTAGCCTCCTAAGTAATCCCTAAATTCAAGGGTCACTAAATTTGAGGTGCTGGGCATCAGCCTACTAGAGTAAGATTTTCTTAACAGCATACTTCTCAAAGAAGGAATAGGATTGCTGACATAACACTGGACACTGGAAGACTAGGAAGGTTGAGATAGACAGCTTAGGGTTTAGTGGCCGGGACATCTGGACCTTGACAACTCCCCTGCTGTTGGTTTAGTTTGCTTTGATGGTAGAGGTCCAAAGTTAAGGGAAGTGCTTGTTAGGCAGCCCCCAATATGTGCTTACTGGAGGGGAGAAGGGGGAAAACAATGGGTTGAATGCTTTATGTTGCTGTACATTTTCTGTGGAGTTGAAATAAAGGTTCTCCCATGCTTGATGAGGCACAGCTTGGTGTAGTAGATACTCTAAGTCTGGAAGATCTAGGTTAAAATAACACCTATGATACTTACTGACTTGTTTTTCTGAACAATTCATTTAACTTTCAGTGCACTAGTCAACTCACTAAGTCGTAAGTTTCGGAGAAGGTGTAGACTTTTACTGCTTGAAGGATTTTCCCACACCTGGTAATTCCCTATTGTCTTATAATGGAGAGGAAACTGGCTCTGAAGTCAGTGGACCTAAGTTTGAATCTCACCTCTGAAGTTTACTGCCTTCCTGTCATCATGCCCAAATTTTATTTTGGGGTGATATGGGTAATTAGAATGTCCAGTGTATTGGGGAGGGGGGAGGGGACAAATGGGGAGAAAATTTTGGAACCCAAAATCTTGTGAAAATGAATGTAAAAAGTTAAATAAATTTATTTAAAAAAAAATAAAAAAATAAAAATGTGTAATAGTTTTGGTAAAAAGAAAAAAATATTTTTATTTTGGGGATACCCGTTGAGTGAAATTCTGGGATAGGGGCTTAATGAGCCAAAAAATAGAAACTGACCCTTCTGGGCCTAGGCCTCTAGGATTAGACTCAGAATCTTGGTAAGCTCACTGAAGCTCAGTTGTGAAGTCCATGTACCTAAGCCATCTCATGAGGTCTTCCTTCGTGTACTTAATTTTGGCTGCTCCAATTAAAAGCACAATCTTCTCATGCCTGAAAATAAAAAAAGAAACTTGCCTCTTTCCCCATAATTGTCTCATCTCTCTTTAAAATAGATGGAAAATGATCAAGAACAAGAGAATTTTAAAGTTTCAAATACTCATGCTTCTTTTTTAGGAGGAAAAATTATTTCCTTTTTGTGTCCGTGCCAAAGTCAAATGAAATTATCCCTCATTCAATTTTTTTTCTCCCCATTGTCTTTGGTCTTCTAATTTTATGAGTGGGAGGATGAGTCTTCCTACCCACAGTGCAACACAGGAGGATTCATGCTGAACTGACAATTCTTTCTGAAGCCTATATAAATTTTTCTATTTCTAAAGCTCAGTTGTAAGAAATGACCAAACAGGGTATTTGCTGAAAATGGCAAAATTAATTTCTTATTAACATCTAAGAACAACATAAGCCATATTGCTGGTGGGGAGAGAATTGGTGGTAGATTTTTGAACATTTAAAAAATTGAATTCTTTCAACTTTGGCTTAGTACTAACCTTTATTTCTCAGACCCAGTCTGAATATTGGACAGATCCAGTATCCTTTTCTCTCCTTTCCCCAGGACTCTATCACATTACTTCTTCTGAGGGCAGAAAATTATTTGGCTGCATTTTGTATTTAGTTTCTGTTCAAAGAAGTTCTGTGTGGGTTTGACTTTTTACCCCATCATTACTCCATCATTAACCATCATTATGGTTTTCTCTATTTCCTAAACATACAGTTTCACATTTTTTTTCCCTCCTAATAATAGATTTTTCTTTTAATCACCTCCATTTTGGATCATGCATCCATCACTTCATCCTTAATTTATTCAAATGGTTTAAACTCAACACCGGGGCAGCTAAGCTGTGTAGCAGTGGATAGAGTGCAATAGAATTCATCTTCCTGAGTTCAAATCTGGCCTCAGATATTTACTAGCTGAGTGACCCTGGCCAAGTCACTTCACCTTGTTTGCCTGAGTTTCCTCATCTGTAAAATGAACTGGAGAAGGAAGTGGTAAAACATCTCAGTATCATTGACAAGAAAACCCCAAATGGATTGGACATGACTGAAAAAAGAATAAACAAAAACTCAACACCATCAAGATATTATGGTCACATGATACTATCAAGGTGTTATGGTCATTAAGGCTTGTGGTTAACTTCTGCCTAATAATCATTGAGATTTAGGTCACATTTTGAAATTTGCAACATATTGAGCTACATGGTCTTATTTTAATTTCACAATAACCCTGTGAAGTAAGTCACAATAGGTATTATTATTTCAACTTTGCAGATGAGGAAACTAAGACTCAGGTTACATGCCTTGCATCTGGTTTAAACAAGCAAAGTCTATTTTATGTCCCTATCCTGTTTCCTCATACTTAACTCTCGGTAGTAATAAATAAATCAATTAATAAACATTTATTATTGAGCTTCTATTATAGGCCAGGCATTATGCTAAACAGGAGGATACAAAAGGAGGCAAAAGACAATCTTTGGCCTCAAGGAGCTTACCATCTAATAGGCTTCACCTTTTTCAAATTCATGCTTGCGAAGGGCTTCTGAATTTTTACTGTAATTAATACTGATGACAATAAGTCTCTATCCATTGCTACAGGTGTCAGACTGTACAGGATGAAAAATTACCCATTCAAGTAGAACAGTGTGATGAATGAAAAAAAAAAGCCAGAAATAATTTCTTGGGTAATTAATAACCTATTTATTAAAAATCAGGCTAGCTAATAATTAACACATTGACAGTGATTTCTCTCTAAGACCAAAGATAAGAGACATAGAAAGCTTGAAAGCTCTTAATAATCCTTGAAAGGGAATTCCCCTGACAACTGAAACTCAACCCTGATTGGTGGATATTTAATGAGGAGGTGGGCTAGAAGTCTTCAGATCCTTCTGCTTAGACATGGCTTGATCATATGACTCAGTCACCTCCAGCAATCTCAACAAGTGAATCCATCTTCATTTATCCCTCTAATTAGCTTTCTCCTTCATAAACGGGGTCACCCTAAATCCTAAAGGAGGAGGCACAAGGACAGGGGCTCATTTCCTCCTAGCAAGAACTCATCTAGACTGGGTTTTGGTTACAATCTAAATAGAAGTAAGGTCTCCTAGTTGGGTGGGGTCTAGCCCAAATGGAAAAGCATATTCCTTAAGGGTTAGGGGTAATCTCAATCAGTTACTCCTTCAGAGTCTGGCCTTCCCCTGCAGCTGGCTCTCAATGAAAAAATAGAGGAAAAAAGCCTGGATACTAATGTAAAAATTGGTTATTGATATAATAGTAAAAGAATAATTTCTCTCCAGTCAGACCTGCCTTCATTTCACTTTGTCAGTACCAAGAAGCAAGATTAAGAAACATCATCCTCCATTAGAATGGCCTGTTATCTATGGGAAAGGTGGCAATAGCCTCCTTTGAAATTGTCTTTAGAGCAGCCTAAAGAAGAAAGAAACTATTCTCAAAATCTTTCTCTTTTTTTGGGTGAAGTTCTGAGGCAAGGAATTGCCGTCGTGATAATAAAATTCTTCAAAAAGTTGAGGAAGCAATGAGAGGAAGTACTATTCTTGACTTGATTCTCATCAACAAGGAGGAACTGGTTGTTGAAATAGAAATGATGGAAATTGGGGGCAGGGGAGTTGAAGAGGGAAATAACCCCTTTATCTTAGTACTCACGATAAAGGAGAGGGAAGCAGGGCATCGCCAGATATTTCATATAGATTTGGGGAGATCAGATTCCCAAATGTTCCGAAGAAGGATTGGGAGGATCCCATGGAATTGAAATCATATTGGAGAAATCAACTCAGGAGAGTGGGTAAGGTCTCAGAAATGAAATTCTGAAGGCAGAAGGGAAAAGAGTTCTGATAATGAGGGAAAAGGGGAATTGTGTTGCCTACACAGAATATTCACTGGCTGTGCTGACACATCTGGCCAACAACATAGGCACCTCTATGAAAAAGACCAACGTGTATGTACGAAGAACTCATTAACCAACTTAGATTTTAAACACATGTAGAAGATGGAAGCAGGAGGCAATTAGCAAAGTATAAATACAAAAGTGTAAGGAATTTCAGAATGAGTAGAAGATGGAAAGGAATAGAAGGGGAGTAGAAAAGGGTGTTCAAGGCTCTAAGTAAAAAAAGAGAATTAAAGAAGGGATAGGACAGATGGTAAGGGTACATTGGATAATGACAATTGAGAGAAGACAGAAATATTCAACTCTTACTTGTGGCTTTTTTCTGCTAAGTAGAAAGATCTTTGGACTTGATAGTACGGTACAAAAACAGGTCAAGTGGTAATTGAAACTCAAGATAAGGGAGCATTTGGCTGCCTGTGATGAGTTCAAGTCACCAACACTACACAGACTAGCCTGGGGATTGAAAGAACAAGCAAATGTGATTGTTGAGGCTAGTCTGCAAGCCCTTAGTATGTCCTTTGGTATGGGCTTTGAAGTAATTTGCCATGGTTATTGTTGCCCTAAATAAATCAGCTGTGTTAAAATACTAACCCAGGCCAATCCAACAAGCATTTATTAAGCACCTGCTGGGTCCAAAAGCACTATACTAGGTGCTAGAAATATAAAGACAAAACCAAAAGAAGCCTCTCCCCTAAAGGGGCTCACATTCTACTAGGACAATACAATATGTGAACAAGATACATCATTACTCTGAAGAGAGAAAGTGTATTAGAGAGTGTATTAGAGGACAGCAAGGGTTTCCTATAATAGGTAGCAAATGACCTGAGCACTGGAGAAATTCTAAAAGGAGCTGAGCTTAGGACTGTTTATGGGAATGGAGTTAAAATGCCTTTAGAGTAAATTAAACAGCTAGATGGCACAGTAGAGAGAGTGCTGGGCCTGGAGTTAGGAAAATCTGAATTCAAATTTGACTTTACTAGCTGTGCCATCCTGGACAAGGCACCTAAATCTTTTGTAAAATGATCTGGAGGAGGAAATGGCAAACCACTCCAAATGGGATCACGAAGAGTCAGACCCAACTGAACAACAACACAGGGTGGATTAATATTAGCCAGAATGTTTTCTTTCTCCCAGAGAGAAGCTTTGGTTGAGGGCATATGCCAAAAAAAAAATGAGTTTCTATTGAGAATTCCAAGATAGAAGTTAATCTGTTAGCCAATATAGGTTTGGGAAGCTTCTTGACATGTAGGTTACATTCATTCACAAGTACAAAAATGGGGGAGGTATGACTGGATAGGAAACTGTCCCCAAAAGATCAAAGGTATTTTTGAGTTTGTTGTCATTTTTCAGTTGTGTCCAATTCTTCATAACCCCATTTGAGGTTTTTTTGGCAAAGACACTGGAGTGGTTTGCCATTTCCTTCTCCAGCTCATGTTACTGATAAGAAAACTTAGGCACATGGGGTTAAATGACTTGCCCAGGGTCACACAGCTGGTAAGTGTCTGAGGCCAAATCTGAACTCAAGAAGATGAGTCTTCCTGACTCTAGGTCCAGTGTTCCATCTACGGTACCACCTAGCTGCCCCATCAAACCTGTTTAGTGGATTGTAAGCTCCCTATGAGTCAGTCAATAAATCAATAAAGATATATTAGTCAACATCATAATAGTGCCACTGAAGAGGTCAGTGGGATCATAGTCTACGTTAAGGAAGGAATACTCTACAGAACAGTGGAGATGGTATCCTTTTTATCTGTTATGCTGGTAAGGGATACCACACCTAGAATATTGCATTCAGTTCTGGCTACCATCTTGTAAATGGAGAGAATCCGGAGAAAGGCAACTAGGATGGTAAGATTATCTTAAGACTAAGCCAGATCAACTTTGAGATTAAGTCTCATGAGGATCATTGAAGGAACTGGGGAAGTTTGACATGGAGAAAAGAAAGTTATGGAAAGGAGAAGGTGGGGAGAAAACTATCATAAGTTAGAAGGATTAGACTTGACTTTTTCAGCTTGACCCTAGACAGCCAAACAAAGATTAACAGGTACAAATGACAAGAAGATAGATGCAGGTCTGAAAAATAGTCCAACTATTAGTGCTTCCCCAAAGTGGAATGAACTGCCTTAGGAGCTCCCTAGAAGTCTTCAGTTAAAACCTGAATAGTCACTTTGGGAAGTTCACAGGTTTATGATTCACAGCTAGAAGATCATCCTAAAGGTCCTCTAGTCCAACCTCTCATTTTACAGATGAGGAAACTGAGACTCAAAGAGGTCTTGCTCAAGATTATGGAACTAGTAAGAAGCAGAGCTGGCTTTCAACTGAAATTCTCTGACTCCCGATCCAGAATGATTGCCATGACATCAAATCCCTTTTGGTTGTGGTTTTCTAGAGCAGGGTGGAATTCAGGGAGTCCATGAGGTTGACTAAAGAGAAAAAACATTACATCTTTATTTGAACATAACTGATTTCCTTTGCAATCCTATGTATTTTATTTCATGCATTTAAAAACATTATCCAGAGAAGGGGTCCAAAGGTTTCACCAGACTGCCAAAGGAGTTGATGACCCAAAAATAATTCAGAAAGTCCTTTTGTACTGTGTTTCCTAGTGAGACACAGATAGACTCTGTGATCCCTCTCCATTCAGAGAGCATATGATTCTGTGACATGTCTGGATCTACTAATTCAAACTGTACTCCCTTAGCAATCACTAAGCTTACTTGTGCAAGAATTGATAGCTCTATTGTACTTTCTCCTGGTCATATCACAACAGGAATGTGTTTAGGTATGGGTATCACATTTTGGGAAGGACTTCGATAATGTAGAAACTGTGGAGGTAAAGAGAGGTAAGTCAGATTGTAGAAAGTCTCGATTTAACCATATAAGCCTCAGTTAATAGGACTGGGGAGGATTAGTTTGGACAAAACACTCAGGGAAAACATGGTAATTGTTTTAAATGTTTAAAAGACTATTGTCACATGGAAAAAGGATTAGATTTATTCTACTTGGATCCAGAAGGCAGAACCAAAAGCAATGATTGGAAATGCATAATGGCAAATACAGGCTTGTTGTAAGGAAACAATGTCTTCTCAATTAGAGCTACCCAAATGTAGAATGGGCTGCCTCAGGAGCTAGTGGGATATCTTGCCTGAGGAGATTCCAAGAAGAGCTTAGATCTCTGTTGTTCTGGTATGTGAGCTTAATAACTAACTGTTGTATAGAAGCCTCTGCTTCAGTAATTGGTTGGACTAGAAGCCTTTAGAGGTCCCTTTGGACTCAGATTCCATGACTTTATAGATGAGGAAAGAGAGGCTCAGGAAGGCAAATGTGACTGTTCACATTATACTTCTCTCTAAGGATGGAGCACCAATTCAAGCTCGTGTCCCCCCTTTCAAGCCAAATATTTTCCCACCATTTCAATGTTTTTACAACTAATATCAAATAGTCTTCAAAGAAAGAAATTAGAGAAATTGTAGCATGTGACTCACATAGAAAAAAAGGGGGGGGAAGTATTATAGATTGTTTAACATACCAAAAAAGTGAAAAAGACTCAGCCCATCATTGTATATATTTCTAAATATCTAGTCTCTGCATCTTGTAGAGATAAAAATACCGATATCCAGAACCTCGCAGTTCTTTGAGTGTTGTGTAAAAGTAGCTGTGGGACATTGGCTAGAACTTTTTATTCTTTTAAAAAGGAACTGAATAGAAGCTGGGAAAGGAGAGGGGTGAAAAGTTTAAAGTGATAAAGGCCTGCAGAAACCCATGATGTGAAAAAGAGAACCTGCTGCTGACTCAGTGAGAATAAACCCAGTCAACAGGAAGTGTGCAGTGTCACTCCAGTATTTTTGGTGGAAGCAAAGGCAAACACTTCTGAACCTTGAAAAGTAACATGTTGAAGGAACTGCTAGACAGACTTCCAATGAGAAGTTATTTCCATTTCTACTGAAGCAATTTAACCCATTTTGTAAGAAGGTTTTGTGTGTGTGTGTGTGTGTGTGTGTGTGTGTGTGTGTGTGTGTATGTGTGTGTTTTAAACTGCCTTTTGAAGAGGCCCATCTGTTTTCTCATTGTGATTAGCTCATCACCATTATCATGACTGTCTGACTTACTAGCTAGGCTTTTGGCACTAGACAAAAATCTGAAACATGGCACGGAAAAGTTCCCTTGGGTTTTAAGAAATAAATATGATAGAATAAGTTAGACATCATGTCATTGAATTTTACAACTGCATGTTGCTATGGGAAGTTATCCAGTCCATATGTCTGCCATAGCAGGACACTTTCTAATCCATCCTGAATAGATGGATAATTGTTATATTTTCTAACCCTTTTAGGGGAGAAAATGAATCATTCATTCAACATATGTGTTGTTGTTTAGTTTTTTTCAGTCATGTCTGACTCTTTGTTACCCCAGTTGGAGTTTTCTTGGAAAAGATATTGGAGTAGTTTGCCATTTCCTTCTCTAGGTCATTTTACAGATGAGGAAACTGAGGCAAACAGGGTTGAATGACTTGCCCAGGGTCACACAACTAGTAAGTGTCTGAGGCCAGATTTGAATTTAGCAAGATGAGCCTTCCTAACTCCCAGCCTAGCACTTTATCTGCTGTGCCACTTAGCTACCCATTTAACATGTATGGTATTAAGTGATTATTAATATGTGAGACACTGTCTTAAGTCCTGTTGGGGAAATGAGGATGAGTAAGACAGTTCCTTTCCTTAAAGAGTTTGCAGTTTAGGAAGCAAGATAAGACATGAACCACAATACAAAAAAAAAAAGTATGTAGCAAGTTCCAAATTTCCAATTTAGGACTCAATTTCAAGAAAAAGAAAGTATAGAAAAAGAAAGTATTTGAACCACATTTCATTAGAAAAATAAAAACTTGCGTCCTAATGTTTTGTTCAGAAAATGTGGTTTACATAGCTATCTGAGTCATGTAAACAAAATGTTTGTTTTATATATTAAAAAATGATATAAATATATTTATAGAAATAGATATAAACAAACAGCTCAGAGGAGAGAGAAAGAGGGATTACTTCTGGTTAGGGTGATGCAGGAAGGATTTGAAGAAGGTAGTGTTAGAAAGACAGATAAAGAAATGAGAGCCAAGGTGTTGGTAAAGAGAACAATGGAAAGGAAGAGCATTCTGGGCAGAAGGAATTAATGGATAGGAAAAAGCATGGAGGTGGAAAAGCACAAAGCTTGTGATAATTTATATAAGCTAGGGGCTTGTGTGATGATGCCACAAAATTCTTGAAAGGCTGCTCTGAAGATTACTGGAGTCCAATAGCAATATTATCAGAGATAATTTTTTTTCTATCCAGGAGATAGACATGACCTACCTTCTGTCTTAACAGTATTGAAGAGCTCAGTTATATACCATTTAAAAAACTTTTACTGCTCTCGTGTTACCTGACATGGTTTTGTGTCATCAAGTCCCCACCCACCTAACAGAGTGAATATAATTACTAAATAGTAACTGCTTCTCTTTTACTCAGGAACCCTGAGGGTCTTCCCTTCCCAGTTTGATTTTTTTTTTTTAATGAAAGGGGCCATCTTTTGAGTAACTACTTAAAGAAGCCTATTCATTGAATGAGTATATCTCACTCAAAGTGAGAATGTGATAAGGCCTTAACCTGAAAGGGCCAGGGTCTCACATTGCATCCTGGGTCATCTCCAGGCATCCTGATGAATATCAGGTCACTGGATCCAGATGGCTCAGGAGAAGAAAGTGAGTTTGGTGACCTTGCATGGTTCTCCCTCACTCAAATCAAAGTCAACTGCAAGTCATGTCATCATCTTGATGTCATGGTCCTCTTCGAGAATGAAGGACAAACACACCACCAACAAC
Source organism: Potorous gilbertii (assembly GCA_028658325.1). Taxonomy (NCBI): domain Eukaryota; kingdom Metazoa; phylum Chordata; class Mammalia; order Diprotodontia; family Potoroidae; genus Potorous; species Potorous gilbertii. The sequence continues at coordinate 196,574,428 of CM053772.1, forward strand.
AACTGTTGTCTTGCAGATCACAGAATTTCTGACTTGGAAGGGAGCACAGGGTACTCCCCAGTCCTACCTGAGAAAGAAACTTGCCTACTATATATGTGTATGTATATATGTATATATGTATTTATGTATATATATATATATAAAAGATATCCATCTATGCATTTCTTCAAAACCTACAACAAAGAAGAAACTGAGTCAGCCTAATCCACCTTCAGATGGTTCTGTGTTCCTCTGTGATTCTTACATGTATTTGCATGAACCTTCTTTGTAGAATCTCTTTGTTATACTGAAGTCTTCCTCTAGGCCTCTTAATATCTCATGGATACCAGTACAAACCTGAAGCCGTCCTGTAGATTCCCACTACGTGACTGTCCTAACGCCTTTTCTGGTCCTAGATGATATATTTTATACTACTTCTAGCATGTAAAACATCATTACTGATAAGCTATAGCCCATTTACATCTATTTACCATGTAGTTTTCCATTGTCCTTACATTGCTCACAATTTTGATTTTTTGATTTTTTATTTTTTTAATTTATTTTATTTTTTTTTATTTTTAAATTTATTTAACTTTTTACATTCATTTTCACAAGATTTTGGGTTCCAAAATTCTCTCCCCATTTGTCCCCTCCCCCCTCCCCAATACACTGGACATTCTAATTACCCATATCACCAATCTGCCCTCTCTTCTATCATCCCTCCCTTCCCTTACCCCATCTTCTCTTTTGTCCTGTAGGGCCAGATAACTTTCTATTCCCCA
>CM053772.1:196575688-196612008 GCA_028658325.1 Potorous gilbertii
ACTGGCTTTGCCCGATTTAAATCTTCTCCTTGGTATTAGGTCTAATCTAGCATCAAGAAAGTTGGCTTTCCAATTTCACTCTTCTGGTTTCTCTCAGCATGTGGCTTCCGAAACAAATTTTTCATACCATCGTGCAGGTCACATTCTCGACCTTGTTGTTTCAGGTGCCTGATAATTCCAGGCAAATGATGTGGAGTCCCATGCACACTGATTTTATTTTCTTTTCTGGTCACCCAGTCAGCACCCTTCTTTCTTTTCTTTTATCACACTTTTCAGTTTCATGCAGGCTGTATTCATTCTCTGCTGCTGTCAGAGTGGCCTTCATACATCACCTTTCTGTTTTATCTGAACCTCTCCTATCAAAGGTCTTGATGTGACTATCTCTGGTGTGCCCAGATAGTTTTAATTTTTATTTTAGCCCTGCCTACTCTCAGTTTAGTAGACAAAAAGCATTGAGATGATGAAGGTAAGGGCTCCCAGACAACAGTGTTCATTTTGAAATGATTCTCTAAACACACAATGGGCTAGTGCTCCTTTCTAGTTTGGCTAAGAAAAATTCCTTAGCTTCTCAAAAATATCCTTGACTCCCCCAAATGTGCTTTGAGCCAAGCCATAGACTTTTGAGATAAAAACAATTCTTCATTATTACATTCTCTGTCTTTGTTACCACAGCTTCTGTTCTCTACCTGTTTTGAGAAATTAAGGAAATAACTTTTTCCTTTTTCAAATAGTCAATAAACAAGCATTTCTTGAGTATGTCGTGTGCTAGATAAGTTGTGGGGGAAAGGGAGGAGGTACCTCCCTAAACATGACAGTTTATTGGGAGAGACAAGTCTGAGAGACACTGGGTAAACCCTTAATGAAGCAAACGATTAGATGCTAAATTGTGAGGTGAAGATGAGTAGTAAATGCTGTAAGAGTTCAGAGCAAAGAGGTTATCAGTGAGAGGCAAAGTAATCAGAGAAGGCTCCTGGGAGGAGGCACACCCTGAGTGGAGTCTGAAAATTAGTAGGATCTGGATAGTTGCGTAATCTCCCTTGGAACCTTTGACCTTGGACCTCATCTGTTTGAGGTAGGCTTACTGGATTCAGCTCTTTCATGATTTCTTTTTTTCCACTGGCTTTATTTTGGTTGGGCTGGGGGACCTGACAGGAAGTGATGTGTACTCTGCCTGAGATCCAGGCCTGCTACCTTTCCTCTTCAGGAGTCTAAGTTACATTCCTTTATTGCCATTGGCTTAAATCCCAGCCTGAAGTGTTTCCCCAATTTAGGGAACCAACGACTAGTACCCTACTTCCATTTAATGATTTTTGGACCAGGGATATGGTCCAAAGGGATATGACAAGAACAAACCTACAAGCATTTTTTCCAGTACTGAGGTGTATAATTTCCACTTCCCCACACACTTAGGACTTCTATGTGAGATGAGTGGGAGTGAGTCAGGGAGTTGGACTCAGCATTTAGCTCCTTCCTACATAGCACTGGTCCCATCAAGTTCACATCACAAAAACACGAATCTTTCAGCTGACCTCAGGTCACTCCCAAAGATCTCCTTGCTTTTTGGGGAACTGATTTGCTGGCTGTAAAATCTGGCCTGAATTCTGGTTCTTGGGTTCTGCTAACTCCTGCTCCTGACCCAGATTGGATACTCCCCTCCCTGTACCCAGAATGGAAAAGATAAGGTGAAAGGACCAAGGAAGCCTTGTTTCTTGGGAACTATATGGGAACTCAGAGGGAAAGAGGGTCCTGAAGTCTATCAGTCACTCATTAGACCAAAAGGAGTCACTTTCTTCACTGAAATAAAGAGGTAACTGTAGCTGGCTCAGGCCTTTTTGAAGACTCCAATAACTCCATCTACATAGCCAGTAGAAAAAGGTTCCTTTCAATCACAAGGTAGGCCAACTAGAGTCAGCAACAGAATGTTATCAAATAGTCTGTTCCCTCTAAGGCACTTCCTCACATATCATCAGGATTCTTCTATAAGCAACAAACTAGCGTTCTCTATGTAGGAATAGTCAAAGTATGTACTAGGCCCCTATTATGTGCTTTTCTTTTTTTTTTAAATTTGGGCTTAATAAACACTAAATAAACTGAGCATTTCCATATATAATGTAGAACAGAAAAGTAGAAATTGCACGTTGAACCATGAGTCTCTATTATGGATAGCTTGTCTTTCATTTAGGTATATAATAAATTCAACATGTTACTTTCAAAATATACCTCCTTGTCTATGTTTCCTTCTGGCTTTCTTTCTGTTCTCTTCTGTACATTTTAAAAAAATGTGTCAATGACATTCTTCTCCTTTTGTCTCTCTGTCTTTGTCTCTCTGTCTTTGTCTCTCTCTCTCTCTCTCCCTCTCTCCTAACCTATTGTTAACAATAATGCTAGTCCTACTACTTCCCTACTCAACCCCTTCCATTGAAAAAGAGAAAATCAAAACCCTTGTAATAAATACAGAGTCAAACTAGATTCCCACATTGACGGTGTCTAAAACTGTATCTCATTCTACCCTGAGCTGTCAAGAGATGGGCAGTGTGCTACAGCATTAGTCCTAGGGCATTAGGATTGGTCATTGCTTCTTTCATGGACTCTTCAAGTTAAGATTCAGCTCTAAGAATTATGTTCAAATTGATCTGTAATTCCCTGGCATATATCCTCCCTCTCCTGGCACACCTCCTTAGAACAACAAACGCTTGTCTATGTCTTTCTGTGATTCCTTAAACAATCTATCCAATATGATGGAAGCCTCTCTCTGTTTCTTTTAATATGACATGGATACCAGTGTAACACCTAGTCTATCCGTCTAGTTTTTTTCTTTCTAAAACCAACGTTCTCCCAGAGATGCTATGTGGCTTTGAATTCTTGATCACCGTAATCTCAGAGGACTTGCAGGTAACCCAAGAGGCATAGTGAGTATATGTTGACTGCAGTATATTACCAACAATTATACATGCAATAACTTGCATAAAAGATGTCATCAATGATATGTATTCCAAGAAAAGGAGGTGGACTGGTAATAATTTGTGAGTGATGGGTTTCAACTCTGAATGATTAAAAAAAAAGATTAATTTTAAAAAATGATTTAAAAAAAAAAGCCTGACAGTGAAATGATTCTTAGAGGGGGAAACTGAAGGGGTATAAAATTTCCCAGTGACTTCCTTTGACATTCAATAAGTGCTTGTTAACTAACAACATAGATGGCAATATGAAAGAGCCAGGCCATACCAGTATATTGCCAGTATGTTTGAAAAGTGAAAAAATGCTGTTGCTTCATCTATGCAGATCCAAGAGGGCACATCACCATTTTGACTGATCTTCAAAGAACTGAATTAGTTTTTTTATTTTTAAAACTCAATGGCTCAAATCAAGTGATGTAGTCATCATATTAGACACAGTTACAGATTTAAAGAAAACTTGTCATAAAAATAAAAGGAGAGGCAAACCTTATGATTTTTAAAAACCTCATAGCCTTAATTATTTAAGGATATGCCAGTATGCATAGTAGCCCTTTTGCAAAACAGATGAATCAAAGTGTAGTGTGGAAGAGTGTTAGTCATGTATTCAAGAGATTTACCTGGCTGTGTAACCATGGGCAATTCACTTGACCTCTGTCTCTCAGTTTCCTCAACAGTATAACAGGGATAAAAATGGATGACCTTCCTCTTTCACATGACTGCTGTGAAGAAAAATACTTTATAATTATATAAGGGCTATAAAAATGTGAATTATTTTTCAAAGGGCAAGTCAATATGGCCATTGTCACAATTAGACTAGTGAATCTAGTCAATAAGTCTGACACATTCCTAGGATCAGAGCCAATGAGTGCTCTGGGGTCAGAATTTAATGATAGCAGTCCAAGAACTTCTGGGAATTGGTAAGCATCCTATGTAATGTCCATGAGATGCAGAGAAAGAGATGACAGTGTATGGTATGGCTTTGTTTTTATCTTTGTATGCTTAGCACCTAACATAATATCTTTCCTATAGCAGGTACTAAATATATACTTATTGAATTAAATTATATTATTATATTAATATTATATATTCATTAAATATATACTTATATACTTATTGAATTGAACTAGCAGTTAGTCACTTTCTTCTAGTCTTCTCTCCAAGAAAATATCACCTAGTCATCCGACAAGGTCTGATTTGGTCTATTTCCCTGGTGTTAAACTAAGACTGGCTATTGATAATCCAATTTTGAAAACTTATAAATTCTAAGTTATTATATTATTATACTATTATACTTTGGTATAGTCAAACAAACAGAAAAAAAACCCATTTGTGGTAATCTCTATAGCTTCTCCCATGAGTAAATTGAATGGATTATAATGAAAACCCTTGTGAATCAGTGGTTTCTTCTGTAAATACACCACCATTTCCCTTTCAAGGAGTGATCCATTTAAAATAGCTCTACTCTCAAGCTTAGAAAAAATCCAGTTTCATCAACAAAAGACTTTATTCAATTTATAGCTTAATTTTTTTTTTTTTAGATTCTTGATTTCTGAGGATGAAAGTCAAGAGAATGATCTGTAGTTAAAGCAGATTGTTTTTCATTTTGGGTGGGGGTGTCAGTGTCTACCTATGTTAGCTCCTTAACCTGATTTCATTTCAGCCACACTGCAGCAGCTCTTTTGAGAAGCTGCAATGACTCATTCACATTGCTTGATTAAATGTCAAGCATAATATTACCAGGGTATTACCTCTGTAACCAAGGTCATTTTTTACAGAATCATATGGCCGGAAAGGGGCAACGAAGGGTCATCTGGTCCATTCCCCTGATTTCAGGGGAAATAGAATATAAATTATATGAGTCCGTTGACTGTTTCCTTTTACAAATACACTTTTCAGAAAGTGCATCTTACTAAGGGCTGTGTGTGGTTTGTTGGTTGCGAATGGTTTCTGCTATCATCGAAAAGCAATATTAGAAGAAGGATGAGCAGAGAGCGGGGAGAGGAAACAAGAATGATGTAAGAAGACAATTGGAGCCTGAGAAAGAAGAAGAACTGAGCAGGGCTGAAATACAAAAACAGGAGTGGAAATGGAGGGAAATAAACATTGGGAAAACTGGGAGAAACAGCAGGAGAGACCCACATGGATAGAGCACCAGAAGGATTTGGAAGACTTTGTTCTGGTGCAACATCTCTCATTATCTACTAATAGCTGAATGATTCCTTAGAATTCAGTAAGGAAAAAAAAAAAAAGAAAACATAAAAGCCCCCAAAGTTGCTGGAAACAACAAAGGAAAAAGAGAAAATAAACTTCCTGAAGGTAGACACTTTCATTTTTGTATTTGTATTTCTAGAACCAAACATGGTGCTTGGCATTTACCTGATACTTCAATGGATCTAGGCTGTCAGTGGTGCAGATTGCAACATATTTATGCCTTTTCATTCTTTGGGGATCTGAATCTTGTCCCCCCACTTCCACCCCACAAATCTTCCATAGCTCAGGGACTTTTTTGTAGAGCTCTTGGTATTGTGTGGGTACCAACAGAATACATGGGCTGTCCAGCCATTATCCCTCACTTACCCTGCACAAATGACCCATCTTATTTTCCATTCAGATTTCTCTCTGGGGAAAATCTTTATGTCATTTCACCAACATAATTGCAGAATCTCAGACTTTCCAATTTGGAAGAGGCTTCAGAAGCTATCTAGTCCTATTCAGACCAGAAAAACAATGCACTTTCTATAGCTGATGAGAAGTCATCCAATCTTTGCTTGAAGATCTCAGGTGAGGTGGGGACCCAGGACTTTTTGAGGAAGGACTTCTAATCATTAGTACATTTTTCCTGACCTCAATCCTCAATTTTCCTCTTTGCAATTACTCCCCATTATTCCTAGTTCTTCCCTTTGGGACCAAGCAAAACAAGTCTAAACCCTTTTCCACGGGATAGTTCCTCCAATCTTCATTGCTAATGAAGTCTACTCATGCCCACCATCTGTCTCTTCATTATTCTGCAGGTGACCCACAATTTTAATCCTTTGTCACTTTTAGTTTATCTGATGTATTTTATTTTTATATTGCATATATTTATAGATTATTCCCACTGCATGAGAGGTCTCTTACAACAAAGTAAACAGTTAAATAAAACTAATAATTCAGTAACCTCATTTGAAAGTATATACAACACTTCACATATGTAGCACACCCTGCTTCTTTATTTAAAAAAAAAGAATGGAAATAGAATAAAATAAAAATCTAGTTTCTTTCCTTCCCACCCTCATCTCATTGGAGGAAAAAAAGGAAAAACTAATTTCTAATAAATATGTATAGTCAAATAAAACAAATTCTCGCAATGGTTGTACACAAATGTGTGTGTGTATATACACACACATACCTACACATCTAGATAGACCTATGGATATATAGGGTTAGAGATATAAATATAAATGTCTTCTCTGCACCCTAAATCTATCCCATATCTGTCATGGATAGTATGTTTCATCATTGGTCCTTTGGAATCATGAATTGTCATTATATTGTTCAGAGTTCTTACAGCTTCAGAGGGTGTGATAGTTGATGGTTTACAGTCATATAGCTTCACCAGAAAACTATTGATAAAAGAAAAAATGGTCCTTTGTTTCAGGGAGAAGTTTGGGCTCATTATAAATACTATGCCATTTCTCAAATGGAATCTAGCCTGCTTACTTCCTATTCAGTTCTGGGCCCCAATTCATTGTCCATCTGTCATGTCTGTCCAAGATATAAATATTTATGGACTGTATCCATGGACTGTATAATCAACTGCATATTGTAGCCTAAACTATAGTCATTCTTTACCTACTTATTTTTTTCCTATATGGAGAGTTATGTGAAACCCTTAGGGTTTCCTTGAAAATCCTGATGCAAGAAGTAGTCAGCTACCCTCTGGGGACCCAACCTGTCATTGTCAGTAAGATTATGGGGAGTGAACCTAGACAATGTTCTATAGGCATTGAAAACACCTTGTTGGATGAAACCATTTAAGGCAATATTTTGCTCTATTTAATAAAATGGTGGGTTTTTTAAAATTGTTAGCTATCAATAAGTACAGTGAGTTTTTGTATTCTCTACTTCTTTTGTTTAATTAAGTAGCCATAAATACATGATGTACTATTGAATATCACTTAGAAAGGCTTGCCTCATACCTTCATTGAGGATTCTTTCCAAACTATGTAGATTATTTTCAGAGATTTCATAGAGATGGGAAAGTTGGCATATGATTCAGTAGTTATTAATGTTTTCTTGATTACCTTTTAGGAGGTAGTAATACTATCTATTACTTTTTCCAAGCATTTTATATCCTTCCCTACTTCTGCTACTTGAGAATGGGCCCTTTAATGAGCTCAAAATTGCATTGCCTTCAATATGGACTTTTTTGTGCACATTCTGGTACAGTTCATCTTCACACCTTTGTTTTCTCTAGTAGCCTTTATATTTTCTCATGCATCACATGTAGGACTATGCATGTCCATATGTGGTGGCTCCATTATTGATGGGGAAAGTGGTTTATTATAAAACTCCTTCATATTTTTTCCATCTGTTTGTTGTCCTTTCAGATTCCTCTTTAGGTTAGGGTGTTGTCCTTCATTTTAGAAGAGGACCAACATGACACCACCATGATAAAGTGAAGTTTCAGTGTGTCCAACTGTGACTGATCAGATCAATAGGAGCTTGGAACGCTCTACCACAGATTGGGCACAGATAGTCCATGTGAACATTTGAGGTGGATACTCCAAATTTGTACATCCTATGTTTCCTTTGTGTTGCTTCAATTCTGCTTTGCTCATAGAAAGTAACACCTTCTTTGATGTGGGCACACCATGCTGAGAGGTCCTGTGCCAGTGTCCCCCATGTTGCACAGTCAAATCCAAAGTTCTTGAAAGAGACTTTCAGAGTGTCCGTGTATCACTTCTTCTGACATGACCAGGTTTAATTGAGTCCCTCGAGAACATTTCTACAAATTTATTTTTCTCTCCATTGCATTACAGTGTTTCACATAAAATTTTACCTACCAGTTTGGTTTGGTTTTTTATTGTCTTAGTTTCTTATCGTCTTTAGATACTTGATAAAATCAACTTCATAAACTTCTTTGCTACTCAGTAGAATGGAAGATCCATGAGAGTAGGCACTGCTTCCCAGTGTCTAGCAGAGTGCCTGGCACATGGTAGTTGCTTAATATTTGTTGATTGATTGATTAGCTTTTCCAAAGAGAAACTATGAGCTATACTTCCATACAGGATTAATTTCCTTTTATTTCTCTTTTCATTTATATACATTGAGAATGCCAAGGTAGACATGACTCAGTTTCTCCTACAATATATTTGTTTGGTGTTCACTGGACAGGGACCTCATACATAAAATACTTGAAGATTATTTCCTTTGTTTCATGGGTAACCATGGTCAAAGTCTTCATCACTGGGTAACCAGGCTACTGGTGATAAATGTTTTCATACTTTGCAAGGCTGGGTCCTTGGAAGACAGATGTGGTCTATTGCTAGAACTATACTCAAAGCCTTGCTAGCATGACAGAACTTTCCAGAGCTTTCCCTTCATTGGCATAGCCTTTGAGAGCTCAGGGTTCACTTCCACACTGCAATGACACATCAGAATAGGACTTTGTGCAAACCTTGGACATGCTGGTGATTTTAAAATGTTTTTCGAATTGAGTGCCTGGCATTTATATAGAAGTTCTTACCCTGGCATCCATTAATTTCTTTTTAAAAATATTTATAACTGTCTTCCAATATAATTCAGTTTCTTGGCAATCCTATAAATTTCATTTTTTGCATTTAAAAGTATCATTCAGAGAAGGGGTCTCCAATGCAAAAAAAGGCTAGACGTCCTTGATTTCATAAATGTTCTATTTATTTTTCAAATTAAGAAAAAAAACCAGAGAATTTGAGAAGGCCAATGAGGAATGAAAGAAGAGAACGAGAAACAGAAAGCTAAACCAGCAACATACCAAATAGTCAGGTTTCCCATCTTTCCAACGCATGATACTGAATACAGAACTGAACTGAACTTCTAGGAAGTCATACAAGGTAGCTAATCCATACCTCAGGCTGCTTCTGCCTTCAATAGCAGCTACACATGGAGACAATATCTGAATTCAGCTTAAGCAATTTAAGTGGCTCCCATATGACCAGAGGCTATATGTTCCTCTCTCTCTTTGTACAAAACTCCCACTGACATTAGAGGTGAGTTCCTACATAACTCGATGCATGGTATGCAGCTTTACCCAAGAAATATGGGCCTTGCTTTAAGTCACATGAGTCACAACTCAAACCTTTAAGCTATTGGGCTCAGTTCATGATCCATATACTTGATTTTCTATATGATTCCTTAAAGTTTCTGGATTCAGTTTTATACATAAAGTCATTTGGGTCAACCTTTTCAATGCAAATATCACTCCAATACTAAGGATATACATTTTTTTTAAAAATCTCAATATTTTCTAAATGTATAAACATAATTTCTCTCTAATTCAATTTCTAGGAAACCGAGAACAAAGGGTAATTTTAGGGTAATTTTCAGTAATTCCTTTTTTATTTTTTCAAATGAGCAAATCCCACAGTGCTATGTATTTCTTAGATCTTTAAGACAATAATTGGTGCCTTACATAAATGGGCACTTCTCCTGGGTTGCTTATTAATTTGACAGTTTATGATTGGGCATCTAATAACTTTTGCACAGACAATCATTAAGTTTTATGGGTCAGCTCTGAAAGAAAGCTCTTGAAAATTTAGCCCATATGAATTTTCATTGTTCTTTTCTACATTGTATTTGGTACATTCATGCTTCCCATGCTTTTGTCCTTTATCCCATTCTCCCCTCTCATGTGTAAGTTTCCCCTGGGTGGTCATTCATCTCCGCCTGTATTTCAGTATCTCAAGTGGGTCTTATTTTTTTTCCACATATTTCATTTTCCTTCTTACATTGTCATTTAGATACAATATTTATGCTCTTTTTGAAGTGAGTCATCATTTGGAGAATAAGGTAGATGGCACAGGGTTCTATGGTCTCGCATGAATGAGTTGGCAGAACCAAAGACCTCTTCCCCGGCTTCTTTTTAGGTATCTCATTTTTGAATTTGGTCCAGAGTGTTTTCATTTAAACATTAAACAAGTTGATAGTTTCTAGTCCTTTCTTAGAATTTTGAGAGGACTATTTGGCTTAATGTTTTATGAATCACAAAAGGCCATTGGTTCACTGTTTATCACATCTAATAGAAGTTAGATGGTATAATGGATAGAGTCCTGGATTCAGAATCCATAAAAACTGAATTTGAATCCTGCCTCATAGACACCAGCAAGTCAGTCAACCTCCCTGAGCCTTGATTCCCTTCTCTGTAAAATATGATTGGAGTTGATGACATCTAAGGTCCTTTCCAGCTCTCCACCTAGGATCCTAGGACCTGCCACCACTTGGGTTAGTTCAATGATTCCCCCTGGTATTCCAATTGGGGCATCAGCATCATTTGCCATTTTCAGGGAAAGTTCTTATCTCCATCTTCAACATAGTCAAGAACTCTTTTGAAAAAAAGTATCTTTTACCAAAGTGCTTTGTTAATATGAAGCTATAGATCACAGGATTATAGATTTAGAAATAGAAGTGATCTCAAAGACCATCTAGAGATGAGGAAACTGAGTCTCAACTTGTCCAGGTATGCACAAGTGAATTTAGTGTAGGAGTTGGCATTTGAACCCAGAACCATGGACTCCAGACTGTATCAAGCCATCTCCTAGGTCACACAGGTAATCAGGAATCAAACCCAGGTACAGACTAAAAAGAAAGATCATTCTTAATATAAAATCTAAGGATCTATTCAACTGTACCTTTATTAAGAATAGTACAGGTTGGTGGGATAGGCTCATTCCCCCTGGGAAGTTTGGTGGGTTTTGTGGCTATGTCCATCACATTATTCATATCACTTTCCTCTTGTAGTTTCTCCATTATGCTTTTCTTTGGTATTCCCTCTCTGATTTATGTATTTGGGACCACTCCCTTTTCAGCAACACAAACAGACGTGCTCCATAACTGAAAGGTGACCTTTACACATGAAAAGAATTCTGATGAATTGCAGGAAGTAATACACTGTGCAGGGAAAAGGAGTCCCTTGATCTTCTTTTATGGCAAGCACTTCCCATGAAGAACACTCTGAAACTAATGGAGTTCCTTAAGTGGTAACTGGAAAGACACCCTAGAGTATTTCAGAATATCCCTGCTTACTTAGCTCTCTGATTTATTCCTTGAAAACGTCTAATGATGCCAGGGATTAAGGATGAGTAGAGGGAATGACAAAAGACATTGAGATTGATTACTTAGCCATCATCAGGCACAGAGAATATAGTGGACCCTCTATGGAGCACATCACAGATACTATGCCTGCCCTCTGGGAATTAAGACTGTAAGACTACATGAAAAATATATATAACCTGGAACTGAGATTTTTAAAAAATATATATTTTCGTATGTTGCACTTGATTTGGACAACTATGTGCCAGACATTGAACCCTCTGTATAGGGTACTTGGGATACAAAGATAAAAATGAAATGATGCCTGGGAGAAATGAAACTGAGAGAAAGCTTGTGTGATGGGAGTGGGTAAAGGGGCACATATGAGCTCCCCAAAGTCAGATCCTGTCTTTTTTATTTCTGTTTCTATTTGCAATCCTAGTACTTAGCCTAGTGCCTGGCACATAATAAATGAATGACAAATGCTTGTTGATTTAACAAGAAAGAAGAGAGGGCAAGTATAGAGTATAGTAAGATATAGTATTATAGTACAAAAGTACTATATTGTACTGTATTATACTATATTACAAAATAGTATGTTATGATGTGGTATGGTGTCATATGATGTGGTGTGGTATATTGTTGTATAATATGTATAGTAATGCTAAACATGGCAGTAGATTTCCTTTAAGGCCCATAGGGAGTTGAAAACTTATCTTAATCCTCTATTGCCTTGTTAAGAGATCCTGAAGCAGGTCTTTTTATTTCTTTCCTGTTTTTATTTTTGCTATTTTTCTGTAAAATCACGAATAATATGAGGATTGTGGACTTTAATGTCTATAAATGCAAAAGTCCCAAAATGTGATACCTTTTAAAATGCTTATTTTTGAAGGGTCTTTAAGTCAAATGAGGAAAGTACTTATAAACTCAATAAGTAATTTTGTAGAAGACTATGATATGTTTTTGTAAGGAAATCCATGCTTTCTTTTCAATATATCTTCCTTTGAGAGATCCACAGTCCTATCAAGGTGGATCTTTTCTCCAGCTGCAACAGGTTTCAGCTTTTCACACTATCTTATTGTATGTGTTCCTTGACCAGGTCTTTTTATAAATGCCCTATAGAGGAGTCACCTAATACACTGAAGGTCTTTCTTTGGTTCTTTTCATATTTTACAGGTACCAATATAGCACTTGGGCTCTCACTCCATAGCCAAACCGTCTTATGCATACCCTTGAAAACATTTTTTATGTTACTTCTTATGAACAAATTATAATCAGCAACATACTGCAAGCCATTCATAACTCCATGCCTTTCCCAATTGTCATTTCAGTCCCCTGAACTTTTGATTCTCTTGAGATATTGGATTTCCATTATCTTTATCTCTGGAGCATCACTGGGATGTTCTAAGATAACCCTGCTTTTTAAAATCTGGACTTTGGGAATCATTAAAAATACTGTGCAGTTTCACAACCTATGATTCAGACTGTCTATCTACCTACCTATCTATCTATCTGTCTGTCTGTCTATCTGTCTATCTATCTATCAATCTATCTGCCTATCTCCTAACTCCAGGTGAAGTTTTCCATCAACCTGTATGTTGTATTCTGGTGTATAAAGATGGTTCAGGAGAAGAAAGTGAGATTGATGACCTTACACAGCCCTCCCTTACTCAAATCAAAGTCAATTGCAAATCATGTCATTATCTTAATGTCATGGTCCTCTTCAAGAATAAAGGACAAACACAACCTGTGAGAGGAGAGCAACTCCTCTCCTCTCCTCCTTTTCCACTTGTTAAAAATTTCTTTGGTTCTTCAGCCTAGGGGTGGTATCTCTGTATTACAGGTACACGAAGCTTAGTAACTTTCTGGGTATAGATCCAATTTGCTTTACAGAATATTTGGAGCAATTTATATTTCTACCACAGACAGTGAATCTGTTTTCTCATATCTCCTGCAACAATTATCATTTTAAAAATCACCTTTGCCAGTGAAAATGAAGCTAAACCTCAGAGTTCTTTTAATTTGCATTTCTCTAATTATTAGTGATTTAAAATTTTTTATAAGGTTATTGATAGCTTGGATTTCTTCGTATGCTTTGATTATTTATCTTTTGGGCAATGGCTCTTAATGAATTTTGTTTCGAAACATCATAAAAAATACCAATGTAATTATAAATGGATCTCCAGTTCAGGAAACAGATCCAAGCATCCAAGGCATGGTGGTATAATATAATAGTGACAGTAAACTTCATCGCTCCAAGAATCTACCAGGACTTTTTCTTAGCTAAAAGAAGGGCAGCTGAGAAATTCTTGACTTGCCTTGATAAATCATATAACTTTTTTAGAAAGAGAGGAAATGGCAAAAGAAACTACTCTGGACCTGATTGTTACTGATAAAGAGAAACTTATTGATGAATTAGAAATGACAGCAATTGGGGGAAGAACTAAATATTCCACCTTAGATACCATCGTTGAGGACAGGACATCTGGGCATAATCTAATGACTATGGGAGAATGGATTTCAAAGACTATAAAAAAGGATATACAGGCTTCTATTGACTGCTATTCTTCAAGTCAATCCACTATAGATGTAGAGCTCTCAAAAGTCAAATTCTGATGACAAGAAACAAAAATTGAGGAAGAAAAGGGAGAAGGGCCTAAAGTGACCACTGTGGGTGCATAAGGAACTCACTAATCAACTTAGATTTTCGAAATATGTGTATGAAAGACAGAAGCGAGGGCAGGTAACTCAAGATGGATGCAAAATCATGATATGGTTCTGTAAGAACAGTATCATGAAGAAAAGATCCAAGGCTGGCAATGAATGCTAAGGACAACAAAAGATGATTTTTTTCTTTAAAGCTATGTTGAAGGAAAACAGAAAATTTAAAAAAAGATAATACTAATTCTTGAGGGAGAAAGGTCAATAATAATGGAATGTAAAGAGGTGGTAACACCACTCAACTCCTTCTGTCATTTCCCTTATGTCTTCTCTATCAGGGAGAGTTGGGATCTTTAGACTGAAAGAGTAACCAAAAATGATTAACATTGACAATTAACATCGAAACTCAAGATTGTTGAGAA
Organism: Potorous gilbertii; assembly: GCA_028658325.1. Taxonomy (NCBI): domain Eukaryota; kingdom Metazoa; phylum Chordata; class Mammalia; order Diprotodontia; family Potoroidae; genus Potorous; species Potorous gilbertii. Next base: position 196,589,997 of record CM053772.1, read on the forward strand.
TATCAGGGAGACCAACTAAGTGGGTCTACAACATACTTAATACTTACTAATTCTATGCTGAGATAATATTAACATTTAAGTGTTGGATTTGGCCAATGGGAGAATTCCACACAGGCATTGCCTTAAGAAGCGTATCCCTCAAGGGTAAATTATGTCAGCCAGTAGGTAAGCACAATATCTACAATAATCATAATATAATCACTTTATACTCTTGCTCTGCTCAGACTACATCTGAGGTATATTGTGTATAGTACCGGATGCCATATTTAAGAAAGACATTGGCCAACAGACTTGAACCCATCAGTCATGACCAGAATGGTAAGGAGACTGGACATGATGTTATACAAGAATCATTCAAAGTAATTGGGAATGTTCAACCTTGAATAAAGAAAATTTAAGGAGACATGACAGTTATCTTAAAGTATTTGAAGGGTTGTTATGTAGAAGAGAGATTAGATTTGTTCTAATTGACCCCAGATGGCAGAACTAGGGAAAATAGGTGGAACTTGCACAGAATCAGATTTGGACTCACACAGCTTCCTAACAATTAGAGGGATCCCAAAGTGGAATGAGCTCTAGTGGGTTCCCCATCACTGGAGATAGGTCAGCAGAAGTTAGATGACCACTTTTTCTGGGACTATGGAAAGCTACTTAGGTCGAGGTTGGACTGGATGACTTTGGAGGTTTCTTTCTACTCTTGAAATGCTGTGATACTGTAATATGAACTATACTGGCAGTGATGCTCCTGGCCAAAATGAAATAGGCTATGCTCCAACTGACTACATCAGGGGCTGAAGAGCAGCTGTCTCAACTTGGCTGCTGAACACAACTGCTCAGACCTTTCTGCTTTGAAATGACTCTTTGGGAGCCAACATCATGGGAGGCAGATTGGCTTTTGCCATGGGGAAAAGTCTGAGGCTCCTGGGGAGCTGCCATCTCTGAGTCATGTCTTCTAGCCTAGGGGTTGGACTAGATAACCTCTAATGTCCTTTTCAACATTAAAAATATTCTGATTCTTTGCTATCAGAGAGATTAGAAACAAGGAAAGAAGGAGGTGGGCTGCCACAGTCGCCCCACAAAATTGGTAGTGGAGACAAACCTTGTAGCTCTGGGGGATCTGAGAAGCTGGGCTATCCCTAGGAAGCAGGTAAATCATACTGTGGTCTCCAATATAATTGAAGGGGAAAAATAAGCCCTAAGAAGACAAAGACAAAGACGTTTGGAAGGGGTAATATTAATAACTTATACGGATAAAACCTTTTAGTGTTACAAAATGTCATCCAAACAATAGTCTTGTGAAGTAGGAAGTGTTGTTATTCCCATTTTATAGATGGGAATTGGAGTACAGAGAAATCAAAGTGATGTGCCTACATTGAAGCAGGCATCTGAATCCTTGTCTCCTGAATTCAGGAATAATACCCTTTCTATTGTATGTTCACTCCTCTCTTGTTTGGATGGTGAAATTTATGAGCTGTGTGTATAAAAATATCATAAACTTTAAATATTTTTCAGTAGCAGCTGGTCTTCTGTATTATTGTATAGTCTCCTATACACAGTGGTACAGTTACTTAAGGAAGAGAATAGGACCCCAGGGACTGGAGGAGGAAGCACAATATTGGTTGGGGACAATAGCTCCATAATTACTATACTGTAGTGTCTTAGAAAAAAAAAAGGTATGCAGTGCCACCGGATATAGTTAATGTATTGTTTAGTTTCACTAATAAGTTTTTTTTCCCCACTCACTTAAATTTTTTTTTTTGTTGTGGTTATAAGAAATGGTTTACTGAGCAGGGACAGGAGAATAACATATTTGAAGATGACAGTGATGTAAAAATAAAAAGTATTGATTAAAAATGTTTAAGATGAAAAAAATGCTATGCATTGCTGGTGACAGCATGGGAGTAAGTAGATGTGTTCTGGTCTTGACTCTCTCAGGATCTACTGAAGACCCCGGGCAAGTTATTTAATATCTGAGCTTCACTTTCCTCATCTAAAGTAATGGCTTGGCCAACACAGTTCAGTCAGACAAGGATTTATTAGGTGCCTGATATGTGCCTGATATGTGCAAGGAGAGAAGGGATATGATGTAGTGGATAAAAGGCCAGCCTTCAAAACATACTAGCTGAGTGACCATGAGAAAATAACCTAAGCACTGTCTCAAGTAACTTCCTAGGAGCATATATTGCCAATCTGACAGTCTGTATCAATGGACAAAGTTTCTACATTAGGTGTTCTCCATATTCATGAAATTGGAAGTCTGGATTTTTTTTTAAAAATGTACAAACACAAAATGAAAAACAATGCCTATCATCAAGAAGTTTGTGTTCAATTGGAGTAGAGATTCTTAACCCTTTTTTTTTTGTGACTGTTAAAATCATGGATTTCTTTAGCAGTCTGGTGAATCCTATGGTCTCTTCTCAGAATAACGTTTTCAAATGCATAGAATAAAATATATAGAATTTCAAAATTACACTGGAATATAGTTATAAAATATTCTTAAGTTCACAGACCTCTGGTTAAGAACCTCTGACTTAGAGGGATACAATATATGGATATTTAAGTAAAGAAGTGATAATATACAGTGTTAGGCAACATTAAAACTAAGGAGATGAGGAAGGAGAGAATACATGAGATGCCCCTTGAAGGAGAGTCAGACTCCTAAGAGGCAAGTGTAGTGAAGTTGGCAATTTGTGTCTGACAGAATACAATATATAAGTCTAAAGCTTTGTTGTCATTATTATGTGAGTGTATACTACAAATATATATAAACATATATACCTACATATATATGTGTGTATATATATGTACGTATGTATGTGATAAAGGGAGGAATGTGAGCCAGAAGAGAGGGTGGAGCTGACATTGCCAACTTCACTTAGATTTTCTTCTTGTTCAGGGTACTCTACATGCAAATTAGAGAGGAACTTGGAAGCAAAGTTGAGTTTACCAACTCCACCATTCCTCTTGCCTCTATGGGGTTCTTTTTGGCAGAGTTCCCAAAATGGATTTGGGGAGCATAAGATTCCACTAAGTGATTAAAAAGAAATTAAATGGAATTTCTAACTCTAAGTCATACAGTTATCTGAGTCTACAAACTTAAAATCAGTACCAAGCATAAATAGCAAGTTTTAAAAAAGGCAATCCTAGCCTAATTTTTGAAAGGCTTTTTCCAATTGCCCTTAGTTGAAGTGGCTAATAACATTCAGTACAGACTAAAGAGCTTGTCCCAGATAGGAGTTAGGAACCTAGTAAATGGTCATGAAAAGCTCAAGTTTAGAAGGTCGAAGTGGAAAGAGATTTAGTAACCAGGAAACCAAGTAGAAATGGTGCCCAGTGCAAAGCTGAGGAACCCTGCAGACACACTGTCAAGCCTGGATGATGTCCTCAGTGGAGACCAGAGACCTGAGCCCAGCAAAAAGCGATACAATGATATCCCAGGAAGACACGAGTGGTCCTGCTGCATCAAAGGTGTGATCTCCCCAGCTAATTGTATACTTTATGGCATGCTTTCCCGTATAGGAATTTGCCTCACCCTCTACACAGGGGTTCACTGGTTATGTTTTGGTGTGTATGTGTGTGTGTCTGTGTGTGTGTGTGTGTGTGTGTGTGTGTGTGTGCGCACCCTCCCACAATGGTGGAAGAATATATTCCATGAGTATGTGGGGAGCTCTGCGGGGGAGTCCTTTCTTGTCTTTTGTTCTACTATTTGATTAAATGTCTTTTGTTTTGACTTAATGCATCCTGTGGTTCCTTGGTAAATATAAATACTTTGGCAAGGGCTCTGTGATTTTGAGTGGTTACTGACCCAAAGAGTGCCTAGAACCTGGGATACACTTGTGTGTAGCAGTTGGTATGAGAGGAGATACCCCCACATGTTACATGGGTTTGAGAAAGAAATGCATTCTGGGCAACAAGATATGTCCTGTGCAAGAATATGACAATCCTCTCTATCATAACAGGTGCTTAGCACATAGTTAGTGCTTAATAAATGCTTATATATTATGTGATCTATGAAATCCACTCCTTTTTCTGCCATAGGTGCCTGAATCAAGTGGAGAAAGAAAACAGGAACACCCACTCCCTTCCTCACATACTACTTTCTTTCTTTGAATGGACCTTCTTCAGACTTGACAAATCCTGGAGAACAGAAAGAAAAAGCAGAGGGACAGAGGAAATAGGAAAGCTGGAGCTCCCAGCCCTGCACATATTGCGAGTGTATGTCTCCTAAGTCAAGATTATAATGAATACAATTCCAAAATCAGTTTGATGCTTCATGAGTGACCGGTTCGGGTGCCTGGGTTTGAATTTCATTGTCTTTTATGTACTTGGATTTAGAGGTTCCTGGGTTCAACAAGCAGATGAGAAAGAATTTACCTATTAGTTGGCAGGGGCCCTTTCAAAAACAGGGCTGTATCTTTGTCAAGATAGAGATGCTTTTCCTCTGCTCTTTGATGTCCAAGCAGGTTGCTTTGCACTTGTTGATTACATGTTTAATTCCCTGGGATGCAAAACAAGGTTTGCAGAAATAAATATCATCCTAAACCCATCACATACAGGCAAGGCTGTGAGAAGTGGGTATTCAGAGCTGGGGCTTACTAAAAGCTTGTTAAATTGAATTTAATTGATAATTCCAGGATTCATAAATTCCCTCATTCTTCCTCAACCTGTCAGGAAAGCCCTACAGCAATGAGGCTGGGTAAATTAACTCTGGTAAGCATCTAACACTTCAGAAGGTGACCAAACCGTAATAAAATTCAATCTCATATTTATTTTGTAGCAAAACGCGGTCTGGTATCTAAAGCAGTATGGCAGTTCTGCAAACACAGCCCAGCTGTCCAGGAATCCATTATTAGTGATGCTCTTGTGTGTCTGAACAGACAAGAGATAGGTGGTTACTGAAATGAAAGGGAACAGGCTGTCTTTCCATACCGTGTCACTTTCAGTCATTAAAGTATGATAATTTCACTTGTTTTTAGGTTTGGAGAAAGGGCTCCTTTGTCTTTTTTTTTTTCTTTTTCTTCCTTTCCTTTCTTCCCCCTCAAATCTTACATTCCAGGCCAGCTGCATTTTGGGGAGCGCTTTTAGACTCCTGACCAGCTAGAGGTAGGAAGTCATTAGGGAATTATTAATTCACTGATGAGCTGATAGGGCTTTTGAAAATGCATTTGTTGAACTTTAATCTAGATTCATTAATCTCTTACCTGCTGGTGCTGAGCCTGTCTGATTTCTGAGGTGGAGCTCTATCTGCCCTGGGGCTACTCTGTTCCTTCACAGCTCTCTGCTCCCTCCCAATCACTCCATATATTTTCATCAGCCACAATTCTCTCATCATTCCTCTCTCCCTCTGATGACTGTTTTCTCCCTGTTCTCTTCCTCCCTGTTATTTCTCCCTGGAGAAAATTCCCTGTAGGAAATCAGATGACAGAGGATACCAGGCAAAGGAAAGGAGGGAAGCATCCAGTCAAATAGTTGGGAGCCTGGTTATGATTTAAAAATATACTCCTCACCCAGAACTAGGAGCAATTAGGGTAGACGTGACAAAGAGACAAATTTAGGCTTGAAGTAAGGAAGAATTTTTTGGAAATAAGAGATAATTGACTATGGAATAGGTGACCTTGGGAGGCAATGGGTCCCCTCACATTGGAGATCATTAGTCGATTCACATTTAAGTGCCAGGCTAAGTGCTAGGGATACGAAGAAAGTTAAAACCCAGGAACTCAGAACCTGATGGGTTAAGGAACCTGCCAACAACATGAAGAGATTTCTGCCTTTTAAGCAAAGTACAGAAAGGATTCTTGCTTAGGTATGAGCTAAATTAAAGGAGAAGCTCATTAAGGTCTCTTTATGACTTTTGTCATTCTTAATTCTCCAAATCAGTCTGAAACATTTTTTCTTGTTTTTCCTTGCTTTTTTTTTTTTTTACTGTTGCTTCATTTATTTAGTCTTTTATTAATGTTTTAGGTTTTGTCACTTGCACGTAAGACTAGAGCCTGCTCTGACTATTTTGAACTGTATTTTAAGGGAGGAGTAGGAAGAGGGAAATACTAATCCATAGGGGCAGAAATTAATGGATCTCTTTCATAAAAGGTTAGTGCCACATGTGGTGAGAGAAAATTAGTAAACAAAGCATATGGAACACAATGTTGTCTCATATGTTATATGATAGTACAGGAGGAGAAAAGGAAATTAAAGTATATTAGATTTCCGTAAGTCTCACATACCATAATTTCAATTTTTATGCAAGTGTCTCATGAGGAAATTATGGTGAGATTTTAACTTAGAGAAAAATTCTGGATCAATCCTAAAAATATTAAGATTTTGAGTTGAAGAAAGATATGGGAGCTTTGAAAACAGAATGGAATCTAGTTGCAATGGAAATACCTCTAAATTTGATAATCAACTTATCTATAAAAATTAATTCAGTATGAAAAGAAGCAAATGCTTTGTGTTTACATTAGCACTTAGAGGGGAAAAAAAGGTGTTTACAAATACATAGGTATTACTGTAGTAAGTCCAAAGATGGCCGTGGAAGTTAGAGAAAGGGGAACAGAGAGGGCGAAAACACCTGAAGTTCATGAAACTCTATGGTAAAGTTGTTTTGAAGCAGCTATGAGTCAGTATTCATTGTACTTAATGGATAAGGTATGTTTTGAAACAAAGATCAGATCAAAAAATCTTTTCAAAAACAGGCACTAAAGTATTAGAAAGGAAAACTGAAAAAAATGGCTACAATAAGAATATATTTTTATAAACTATTGGAGAAATAACACAAATTTTACACCTATCGGAGATTGACTGGGAGAAATCTGTGAAAGGGTGGGTGAGTTGATGAAGAAGATTATGGAAGAAATGGATGTGGAAAAATAATAGGGAAATAGGAAGGGAATTAACATTATTAGGGACTAAAGAAACAAAAAGAAACCTCCCTTTTTTGGCATTATTCATACACTGTTTCAGAGAGTTATTTAAATTGTCCTATAAGTGTCTTGTTTTCCTACTGTAATTACATCTACCAAAGCAGTCAAGACATTGCTGTGTACGTAGCAGATAGTTGGCAATTAATTAATTAGCTCAATTAATACTGTCATTTAGAAAATTTTCTAATGAGGTTTCCATGGTTCTTTTTTTGTTGAATAGTAGAGAACAGGCCATGCCCTTGATTTTCAAGTCATTAACCTAATCAGTTGAATGTATATTACCAATTTACATAAATTAAAGAGAAAGGGAAAAAGTATAAATTAGTGGGAAATTTAATGTAGTGCTTGAACAAAAAGACTTGTCTGCCTCTTACAAGTAGAAATCTTTGAATATGCTTTAGTGTTTTTATAGCAGTTTACATTTCTATTACTATTACATCTTATGAGTTATTCTTCATACCAGTGTTCTGCAATTAGCCCTATTATCTTCATGTTATAAAGGTGAGCACAAAAAGGCTAATGACTCGCTTAAGATCACACAATTAAACTATTGGGAGAAGTGGAATTCAAATTAATTTTATACCTTTCCCTGCTGAGCTGAGCTACTTCCAAAATATCACTAAAATTCAGGATGTTTTTGGAAAGACTTTGAGACTACCATTTTTAACTATTTATTTTGGTTCTTTGGACATATTTTTTTCATGAGGACCTTATTTTAGAGCGGTGTTTAGGGTATTTAGACATGCCTCAAAAAACTCATTTAATAACCAGAAGTTATCAAAGTTCCTGTTAAGCCAGGTTATCTCATGAAAGTCCTGACATATTTTCTTCTTGTCCTACCCCCAATCTATGTAATTTTTTTTTATTGAATTATTACTGAATTAGAGTTGGGGAAGAATTTAGAGTTCATCTGGTCCAAACCCTCATTAATATAAGTGTGGAAACTGGGACCTACAGAGTTTAGTTCAGTGATTTGCAGGTTACAAGATTACAAGGCAGGCTAGTGGCAGAGTTGATATTGGAACTGAGACACAGTCAGTTATAGCAAAAAGAGCACGTGGTTTTGGTATTAAAAGATCTGTTCCCTCATCAGTAAAAAAAGTCGTGTTCAAGAGACACATGCAAGAGACAAGCCATGAGATTTGGAATGGTGAATGGGAGGCCTCTCTAAAGCTATAGACTCATAGGGAAGCTGGTTCCCCCAGTATGTCCCTTGATTTTCAGCACCTGTACCCCAGACACAATGAATGAACTCCCCCAGTGAGATTATTCCTAGAGATTTTATCTCAGTCATGAAGAGGTTATTTGCTCTTATGTATTCATTTGTCTACTCTAATCTATATAACTTAACCAACTTCTATTTGCATAGAAAAATGAGTTTATTCATTAACTGAGATTCTTTTCTGCAGACCAAGTATTTGATGGGAGGAAGGTTGGTGAGAGGGAGCTGTTGTTCTCCCCTTTAGAGTAACCAGGGAAAGTAGCTTTTATTATGAAACTTTAAAAGAAAACATTGTACCCCTAGACCAAGGATTTGCAAACTATGGCCTCTGCCTCTTTCTATGTGAGCTAAGAATGGTTTTTATATTTTGCTGTATTTTATAATAAATATTTTTATTATTTTACATTATTTAAATTTTAAAGTATTTTATTTTAATTATATTTTATTTTGTATTTTATAAATTTATTTTAATATTTTATATTTTTTAGAAAAGGTTTATTGCATTTGAAAGTGTAAAAAACTATTCTTAGGTTGCGAGATGCAGCGGTTGGATTTGACTATCAGTCCATTAAGGCCCCAGACTTGCCCTAGACTACAAATATTTTAAGTGTGGTAGATAACTATAATTCTAGCCCAAAACTCCTCTAAGAGGTAGAAGAGTGAAATGTGATAACTCAGCCATATTTGTCCTGGCTCCTGACTGCCCTTGCCCTTTTAGGCTACAAAATTCTCCTCTTCTTTACAGCAGCATCTAGGGGTAGAGTGGAAAGAGTATTGGATCTGTAATTAGGCAAGACCTGAATTCAAGTCCAGTCTCAGATATGTACTAATTGTGTGATCTTGGGCAAGTCACTTAGTTTCTGTATGCCTCAGTTTCCCCAATTGTTGAATTGAGATAACAATAGCATCTGCCTCACAGAGTTGTTATAAGGATCAAAATAAGTAATATTTGTAAAGTGCTTGGCATATAATTAACATTATATAAGTGCTTGTTCCTTTTCCTCTCCCTTAAATAGGAAATACTGGTCTTCCTACCATTTTCTCCTCTGAATAAGATAGAACTTCTTATTTTTAAAATTCTGTTTTCCACAGTATCTAATGTAGTGAATTGCACAAAGAATTTTCAATGAATGAATGGATGAAGTATAGCAAGGATTCTCACTGCTATTCATCATTATCTAATGACCTATCTTCAAGCTTTACTATGGAGATCATTTAAATATTATGCAGCCATTTAAATAGATAGATAGATTTAGTATTTTTATTTTTCCTCAGTTACATGCCAAAACAATTTTTGAAATTCAGTTTTTTAAAATGTTGAGTTCCAAATTCTCTCTCTCCCTTCTCTCCCCTTTCACTAAGAAGGCACACAATTTGATATAGGATATACATTACAGTCATGTAAAACATATTAATCATGTTCTGAAAGAAAACAAACAAAAAAAACCAACACAAGAAAAGTAAAAAAAAAAATTTAAGTATCGTTCAATCTGCATTCAGACTCCATCAGTTCTTTCTCCAGGGATGGATAGCATTTCTCATCATAAATCCTTTACAATTATCTTGGATCATTGTATTGGGGAGAATAACCAAGTCATTCACAGCTGATCATTGAACAATATTGCTGTTACTGTGTACAATGTTCTCCTGGTTCTGCTCATCTAATTTTGTATCAGTTCATGTACATCATTCCAGGTTTTTCTGAAATCTGCCTGCTTATCATTTCTTATAGCACAATAGTACTCCATTACATTCATATACCACAAGTTATTCATATACCAACTGATGGATATCCCCTCAATTCCCAATTCTTTGCCACCAGTAAAGAGTTCATGCAGCCATTTTAAAAAATAGGATTAAAAATAATTTATAATTATTGGAAATTGAGTTTGGACGCCCTGGGAAGTTGGGAAAGCAAGGAGATATGACAAAAGGAGCCCTGATTTGGTCTCCTTCCTTTCCTTTTCCTTCTCTTCCCTTTTTCATTTCCCTCTTTTCCCTCCCCCCAAATGTCTGTCTCCTTCCTCTTATTCATGAATGGCTTAGTATACAAAGAACTTTAACCAAGTACACTGATGACCTACATGCCTTCATTAATGATCCTATTTCACAAAAGCATTTTTAAATTGAGTTTATAATGATGGATCATTGGATTTAGGGTAAATCAAAATTCACTATTTCTTGGAAAATGTTGGTATCCCCTAGGCTGGAGGACTCCTTTCATGAAACAACCCTGTTGTTTATTCAGGGGTAGCTATAGTGCACCAACCGCTCTCTGATTCCTATGCTTCACTAAATACATGCTCTCTTTAAATTCATTTTTGGGGGCAAAAGGAAGAAATAAGTAGGCAAATGTCATTTCCTGCAGTGATTCAAGGGCAGTGCCAGCACCAAGATAGAAAAGTCCTGAAGCTGATCAGTGCAGCTTTGTAGATGGATATTTTTAAAAATCCAGCCATCATCATTTTTAATAGCTCAAAGAATGTTAACCAATGAGGATTCTGTAATACGCCCTCTGATGTCACTGAGCAGTCAGTCAATAAGCATTTATGAAGAATTTACTATGTGCCAGGCTCTATGCTGAGGGCTACGGGAATAAAAATGCAAAAAAAAGAAGGGCCCTCTCTGCCCTCTTGGAGCTTAATATTCTAATGGGGAAAGAATGCGTAAGAGGAAGCCAAAAAGGGGTGGGGGAGACAGAAAACAGACCTCCAGAGGCCCTGGGTGTCCTCCTTTAATGGAGGTTCTGGGAGGAGCCCTCCACCCTTGAGGGAAAGGCCCCAGGGCCAGAAGATATTTCCAAGGTGTGAGTTCAGAACTGACGTGATAAAAGAAGATGGTCCTAAAGAACTTAAGTAATAAACATCTAAAGGAAACACCTGAGTAATATGTGCCACTGATTGCTTTTCATTTTGACCCTATTTCTTTAGGGTTTAAAGTATATACACAGGTCTGAGTTAGTTTTCTTTAAAGTAAATTAAAGGCATCCAACTTTTTATTTTGAAATCTCTTGGTTTTATATCACCTTTATATGTGAATGAATCCCTTCTTCAACCCTACCCAGAGCAGCTAGGTGTCTCAGTGGAGAAAGTGCCAGGCCTGGACTCAGGAATACCTGAGTTCAAATGTGATTCAGACACTTATTCGCAGTGTGACCTGGGAAAATCACTTAACCCTGTTTTTGCCTCAATTTTCTCATCTGGAAAATGAGCTGGAGAAGGAAATGGCAAGCCACTCTAGTATTTTGCCAAGAAAATCTAAATGGGGTCATAAAGAGTCAGACACAATTGAAGAGACTGAACAGCAGCCTCCCTACCCAGGGAGCCAACTCTTATAAAAAAAATAATTTTTTTAATAAATTACTTGTTTTCGGTTTTCAACAATAACTTCCTTAAATTTTCTCCCTCTCCGTCCCCACTCCCTCACTAAGGGATGCAATCTTATATGGGTTCTACACAAAAGAATTTTTTTTAAAAAGAGGAAAAAAGCAATTTAGCAAAATTAATTGATACATCAACAAAGCTGGACAGCGTTCTGATATGCTGTTGTGGGCTGTGTTCTCCACCCCTAGTCCCCTAATTCTATGAAGGACAGAGGGAGGCTCATTTTCTCATTTCTCTCAGTTCCATTTTACTCTAACTGTAATCATTGGGTACGTTGTTTGACTGACTCTGCTTTATCAATCTTAAACTTTTTATGCAGGGAACTCCACTTCTATGGCCCTGAAAGTCCTGGTCGGTGAGGACCTCACAAGCAGTCCACTGTATCTGGAAAGGATGTGCCAGGCCCTTCGGTTATACTCCATCCTCATGCATTTCCAAATCAAAGTAATACGACTTCTTAGCCACTCTACATGTTATCTATGTGTTATCTCCTCCTATTAGGATATAAGTTCTGAAAAGGCAGGGATTGCCTTCATTTTTGTTTTTACATCCCCAGGGCTTAGCACAGGGTGTGGCACGTGATAAGTGATTGATAAATTTTTTTTTATTCATTCATTCCTTCATCAAATTCCTCCCTTACTTCTTTGAATTCTTCTGAGTCCTTGACATTTGCCGCCATCAAGGATGGCTCTGGTTCCAGCCCTGTTCTCACTCAGGGATGTCGGGGTTGTAGGACTGGAAGGAACAGCAGCTGATGAAGGACTGGTGCCAAACTGTGAGGCTGTGGACAACTGACAAGAGACAAAGTCTACAATGAATGAGTCTTTTGACTTCTTCTGTAATGAGCTGTTGGTCAAAGTGTTCTTCCTTATTGGCAACAAGATGAACTCAGAGCTTTCCAACTGCCTTGTCACTGAGCCCTCTGGACCACCAGGCCTTTCCATCTGACTTGACACTTCAGGAGCACAGTATTTTGCCTTCTGTCCTACCGCTAAGTCCTCTGGACCTTGGATAGGTAGGTAGGTAGACCTGACCTTGCACCCTTTTGATGAACCCAAAGGACCAACAGTCAGTCAATTCACAAGACTTTATCAAGTGTCTTCTATGTACCAGGTATCAGAGAGACACTTTAAAACCTCCTATATATCTCTTCCATTTTTAGAATCTGAACTTTTTGAAGGCAAGGAACATTTTCTTTTTTTTCATCCCCAGGGCTAACCATAGTATTTGACTCATAGTTCACACTTAATGATTTTTCATTAGTTTATTCTTTATAATAACCATCTCTAGTATACCTGTATATGCACTTGTTTTTCCCCCATTAGGATGTGTTTCTTGAGGGTAGAGATTGTTTGATCCATTGACTCTCTATCTCCAGTGCCTAGCCCAGTGCTTGGCACATAATAGGTCCTTAATAAATTGTTGTTGATTGAATTGCTTACATTCATGTACCACAATTTGCTTGGCCATTCCCCAATTAATGGGTGTCTCTTTTTTCTTCCTGCTACCCCAAAAAAAAGTCCTGCTACAAATATTGTGGTACATACAAACCATTTCTTCTCCCACCTTCATCTCTGATTTCTTTGGGTGTCTGTCAGATTAATTTTCCAGATGAGTTTTGGTTTATTTTAACTCTCATCCGGGCCCTGTTTTACAACTACAAAGTTCATATTAGCCATGCTCGGAGGACAAGAAAAGCAAAGGTACTGCTAGGAGCTGGAAGCAGAAGCTTTGCCTTGGAAATGTCGGAGGCAGAGAGAGTTGTCAAGTGTCAAAGATTCATTTAGCCTAAGCTGGGTGTCTGTGCTCTACATTATTGGCCACAGAACTCCACCCAAAGAAACTTGGTCTACTTCAGTGCTTCTTGTCAAGTTGGGAAAAGCTTGTGTTACTGTGTATACTATGCAGAACCAGTCATGACATTTCACAAAGTGGGCTTGGGTCCCAGCAAGGTTTTCCATCTATAAGACTACCTGGGGCAGTGGAAGGGTTGTTGAATCCAGAGGCAGAGGAACTAGGCTTAAATCCCAGTTCTGCCCCTGTGAATGGCCTTGGGATCATTTAATCTCTGTATGCCTCAATTACTTCATCTATAAAATGAGGAGGATGGGCTTATATAATAAGGAGGTGACTTATCAGAGGGCTTTCAGGTCTAGTCTATGATCCTACAACTACAGTGAGTAAGGAAGAAAATTCACTGCATTGTTTTGTCTTCCACTGAATCCATGGTGGAGTTTGGTGTTTCTATAGCTGCCATATCTCTGCTCCCCGGCAGTCCTGAAGTGGCATTGCTGTCCTCCTCCCCTTTTGGCTCTATGAACATACCTCACTTTACACAGTAGATGGATTCCTGAAAAGTTGCATGCCAATTGAACCTCATTTTCAAAGACTAAAAGTATAGACAGGGAGTCAGGAAGTCTCTGGTTCAAGTCTTGTAGCTGACAAATACTAACTGCATGACCCTTGGAAAGTCACCTCATTTCTCACTGGTCCCAGACAACTCTCAGAGAACAGTACTTATTCTCTAAAGCTTCTCTAAGAAGCTGCTTATCTACATTAGTGCAGAGAATTTTTACTCTAGACATTAAATCATAGCAATGGAGTTCCCCACTTCAGAAAGACTTCTATTTAAACGAATTTTGCTTCTTTTAGGCACAGTGTGTTGATAGAATGCTGGGTGAGCCTGGAGGCAGGAAGCCTCATCTTCCTGAGTTCAAATCTGGTCTCCAGACACTCACTAGCTGTGTGATCTTGGGCAAGTCACTTAACTCTGTTTGCCTCAGTTCATCTGTCAAATGACCGGAGAAGGAAATGGCAAACCACTCCAGTATCTTTGCCAACAAAACCCCACATGGGGTCACAAAGAGTTGGACATGACTGAAAAATGACCGAACAATAAACAACAAACTTCTTTAGAAGTGGATCTTTCTATGAATAATGTACAAAAGGATATGGATGAGAATAAGCTGAAATGGGAAGCCATCAAGGAATCATAATCTTCACAGGTGAAAAGAGTACCTACAAAGAGATGAATGAAATCACAAAGGCAGTTAACTAAGAAGCAACTTTATGATGGTGAGATGGTGCAGGGGATAGAGAGCCTGGTCTTAGAGTAGGGAAAACCTGAGATGGAACCTTGCCTCAGACTCTGAGGAAGTCTCTTATCCTCTCTCATCAGATTCCTCATCTACAAAAGGGCGTTTGTGTGTAATGCTAATAAGATTAAAGATCTTCCTCACCCATTAATGGGCCTGCTCTTTAAGGGGAGTTTGATTAAGAGAGATTTGTAGGAAGTCCTACACCTTTTGTGGTTCTCAAGAGTTGTGATGCTCTCCGGCTCTGAAAAGTATATGTACATATATGTATGTGTGTATGAATACACATGCATGCATGCATACATATATATATATATATATATATATATATATATATATATATATATATATATATATATATATACACATATATATTTGAAAACCCAGATGTTGGAGCTTCTCTCTGGTAACTCTGTATGGATGTAATGGTCAGTCCAATCTGTCTGTTGATCTGTGATGTATGTATTGCCTATGGTCAGACAGTTGGAAACACTCTCTGTTGATCTTTATTTCCTCTCCTTGTATTTTCTCTGCAGTTCAGGGTGCTGACATTTCCCCCTGAACTAAGTGAATGATGTATGTGCTTGATTAAAGTGATTGCTGATCCCTCAAAAGTTGCCTTTCCTTTTAAAAAAAGCAGATCTAAGGACCTGTGATAGCAGCCCCCCTGTGTATGTCGAGGTGCTTGCTTTTACATTACCATGTAAAAATCAATTGAGGTAATGTATGGAAAGAGCTTTGCAAACCTCAAAATTCTGTATAAATGCTAGCTGCTGTTACTGTTATTACTGCAGCCCAGACAGCTAGATGTTTTACTAGGTAGAGTGCTGAATCTGGAGTCAGGAAAAGCTGAGTTCAAATCTGGCCTCAGACACGGAATGAACTGTGTGCCTGGGCAAATCACTTAATCTCTGCCTCAGTTTCCTCATCTGTAAAATGGAAACAATAATAGCCCCTTACTTCCTGGGATTGTTGTGAGGATAAAATGAGATAATAGTGCAAACCTTAAAACAGTATGCAATTTTAGTTACTGCTATTGCTACTAAATGATTTTTTAAAAGTAAAATTGAAAGTTGTTTGGATCTGTAACTTGTACAGAATTACCATGCGCTTGCCTTTTTCCAGCAATCAGGAATGCCAGATTCAAAGACCTCACTCAGTGTCCTTCAAAAATAGCAGTAGCCTGATGGACATTATAAAGCGACCAGCTCTGTTAGAAGTGCAGATGGTGTGAAAGGTCAGTCCTGAAAGCTTCACCTGAGCTGGACCAGCCAAAGAAATCAATAATTAACACCAGGGACATCTTGCAGGTCCAAATTCCTATACAGTCAGCAGAAAATTCCTTTTTGTTCTTAAACAGCAAAACCAGTAAAACAAAATTCAGCTGGAGAGGAATAAAACTATAACCTGTAAAGGATGTCAGGATGATTGATTTCCATGATAAATATGGTAATTGTTTAAATGGAATTTTAGTGCTCTGGGAGACTTTTTGTGTCCCTCCCCCACCTTTTAAATGTAGCAAAACAATCTCCCCCACCCAGTCCTATGCTCCTGATGTCCCAGAGTTGGCCGTGTATATGATCAACTTGAGATGAAAAGAAACAAAAATGATATTTAAAAAAATTTTTTTTGACTTTTGTTTCCAGGCCAGGTACAACCCTCTGTCAATCTTTCTATACCTTCCACTCTAGTTCAAGGGATCCTTAGACAACCACCACACTCATCTTGGGCCTTTCCCAGACCAGAGGATATGTCTCTCAGGAAGGAGAGATCATAGACCTAGGACTGGAAGGAACCTCCGAAATTATCTTGTCCAAACTCTTCATCTCACAGGCAAGGAAACCGAGGCCCTGTGTAGGAGGTTAAGTGACTTATCCAAGGTCATATTGTGAGCGCCACTGAGAAGTTTCTACTAGAGTCAACATTCTTGGCCACTGTGATTTAGGCCCTGCCTACCCCATTGGACTTTACTGGGAAAACTCACTTAATCTGTTTAGTAGAAAGCAAGCCCCAGCCTGCTGACCGTGTACCCTTAACCCTGCCCTTCCCCCACCCAACTTCAACCCTTCCGGATCTTAAGTTTTCTGCTTGTGGCTCTAGACTGGCTCTTTAGTTGACAGTGCAATGGTCATGAAGGAGGGGCCTGAAGAAGCCTTGAAGTCCATGTCAGAGGCTAGGGTCAGAGAAGGAGAGACATGGAGAGAGATTAGGTGAAACATTAGCCAGGTCCTCCTGGCATGGCTCCAGGGTCTTTCAATGATTTCTTTATGTGCTTTGGGGCTTATTTGGCATGGAGGAAGAGACACTATTCTAGGCAATTTCATAAGATTTGCCATGTTGCCCTTTTAAACAGATGTGAACTCATCACCAGAGAAAATTAATGTTTTCACCATCCCCTCCTTCTTCATCTTGCCTTTGGGGGCTACTGCGAACACACACACACACACACACACACACACACACACACACATACACACACATACATACACACACACACACACACACACACACACACACACACCAAGCAAATTCATTAGAACGATGAGGTAATACTTTTAAAATAATAAAAGGTGGTTATAGTGTGGAATCCTTTCAAGTTTGGGCTCATTTTGTGAGTATGAAGAACCATATGTCAAATCATATGTTTTATTGGAGGGAACCAGTCTACTGCATAGGGATAGATGAGGCATTAAACTATATAAATGAGAGCACTCTCATAGCACCAGATTGAATGTTTCAGAGTTAATTATGCGACTTGGCCAAGTTAGAGAAAGGTACCTTAGTGATATCTTGACTCTTCCACTTAAGTCATCCATGCAAATTAGCCCAGGCCCCAGAGATCTGGAACTTTGAAAAAAAGATTTAGAATAAAAAGAATTAGCCTGTGAAGTTGAATTCTAATAAAAATGGAAATACAGTGACAACATTTTCTTTTCTTGGACTTCTGGCATTCACTGAACTTGGATTGAAACATTACTAGGACTCTCACAAATGTGGTAAGGACTGAAGGAATTTTGGATATGGATATGTGTGTGTTCATCCTTCTTTGCCCAAAAAAGACCATGCCATCAGAGAAATACTGCCATGACTTGTGCTTGACTTTATTTTGAGTGAGGGAGGGCTGTGCAGGTCACCAACCTCACTTCTCCTCCAGAGCCATCTGGATCCAATGACCAGATATTCATCAGGATAACTATAGATGACCCAGGATGAGGCAGTTGGGGTTAAGTGACTTGCCCAAGGTCACACAGCTGGTGAGTGTCAAGTGTCTGAGGTGAGATTTGAACTCAGGTCCTCCTGACTCCTGCACTGGTGCTCGATCCACTCCATAAAATGTTACTGAGCACTCAGTTTAAAAGAAAAAAATCCATCTAAGATATTTTTTAAAATACTTTCAATAATTTGAATAGACTAGCTTCAAGGATTGTTTTAGAGAGATATATTTGTTCCTGATCCCAAGCTTCTTTGGCAAAGTGGATCCTAGAGTTCTTAATCAATTACTTATCTGTGATTGGCAAAGTGGTACCTTTGCAAGAGGGATCAATAAGGATTCAGACAATATGGGTTTTAATCCCAGCCCTGGTCTACCTGTGTGGCCTTGGACAAGTCATTTAACTTCCCTTTGTCTCATTTCCTTCATCTGTAGAATGAGGGATTTGATCAAGATGAAAGTCCCTTCCGACTTTCAGAGTGGGAAAGTGTTGATTACAATTCTTCTTTGAATTTTGAAAGAAAGTTGGGAAGAAATCCATATAAGATGAATGAAACTGTACCTGATCAAGAAGAAAATCTCTCTCTAGTCAACTTCAAAAAGGCTCTGATTTGTTATTTCGTTTTCTCTTTTTCTTGTGATCTATAATCTCAAAGAGCAGTGTTTCTTTAAGATTGAGATCCAGACAGTTCACAGCCCCCATCTCTGCCTCAAATGGACAACTTTTTCAGATGGGATCATCCTGTCATTAAGCAGAAGGCAATGCTGAGATAGTGAGTAGGTTTAGAGATTTATAAGCACCAGATATATTTCTGTGCTGAATTCCTCTAGACAGACTATATAGCAGCAGTCTGGCATTGAGCTTAATCACAGGCATGCTTCCCAGTCGGGAAACCTTATTTCATTTAAGAAGACTTCTTTAGAGAGCTCACAAATCTTCATTCCAAAACTTACAGTTCACAGAGGTTCGTATCTCAATATACTTCAGTCAGCCCTATGTTATGCATAACTAGATGAGGAGATGAAAAAATAGAAATGATTAAAATTTAGCTAACCACCAAACAATTTTAATCTATGTCTTCATACCCCTCCTTTACATTTTTTCCCCTCAGAATCATTAAATGATAAGGAAAATATACCCATTTGAGTTTACCTTTTGAAAATCCTCTGGCTGAGTTTCTAATAAATATTGAAACCAATAGACAAAATAAGAATCTGGATATTGATAAACTAAATAGTGCACCTTCAGATAATGGTTAATGGATCGACAACTCCAACTTTAACCCAAAAAACTTGTCATTTTCTAATATAGCATTCTCTCCAAGATAGCTATCAACTCTACCAACTTATATTTCCAGGTTGGATCCCCTGAGAATGATTGCCCTGTTTTAAAGATACTTTTGGGGTACTCACTAATAATAGCTCATGAGCCCCCTTGGTGAATTTACCTTTGATAAGCAGCCAGAGGGAGAAATGCTAAGTATCCCTTCAGATCCCTAATATTTTCAGGGGCCATAGAGAGAACAAAAGAAGACAAACACAGGTCCTTAGGGCGGTAATCTTTTTTGTTTCTAAGGTCTTATGAGAAGAAAGGGGAAAAAAGGAAAAAGTAATACCTAAGAAGAAATGAAAAAGGAGGAATTTATTATTTCTCATAATTGAAATATTCAAGATGTACAAACATGGAGGATGGAATAGGGTAAAGTTAGCATCACATAACTTGGACTCTTATACAATCAAGGGATAGTTGAACACATACATAAACATACAAAGAGCTTGATATATAAACGCATTAAACTCAACAGCAGGAAGAGAGAGAAGACTCATGGAAAAGAACCTTCAACGTTGGATAGTGAATCATAAAGGAGAGCATTAAAAATGAAAGGAAGAAAATATAAATATCAATGATTGGGATATGGGCTAGATTAAAAAAGCAAGGGAACTAGCGTGGAAGGAAAATGCTTTAGTTATAAGTAACCAGTGTGAATTTTTCTCTCTCTTATTACCTTTTTTCTTTGAAAAGATTGAGTGGGAAGAGAAAAAAGTATAACAATATGATAGTAGGAAATTAGCAATCATACCAATGAACATGAATGGTTAAGTCAGCCATATAATGGAAGATGATGGTGAATGGACTAGAAAAATAGAATCCAAAAATATATTGCTAGAAGGAACACATAGGAAACAAACATTCACATAGAAGTAAAATGGGGCACTGGAGCAGAATTTCCTCTAGGTAAACTGAAAAAAGCAGGGCTAGCAATCATGATCTCAAACAAAGTAATATAGAAATGATCAAAAGGGGAATCTATTTTATGTTTAAAGGACCACAGACAATGCTAATGGGAATTTATAGAGTGAAAAACCAAATTAACATCAAAATTGAAAAAAAGGTAATTCAAAAAAAGGAGGAAATTAAAGCAATTATGACAAGCCATTTTGCCTAATTATATGTCAAAAAAATCTGATAATAAATGTATGGAGAAATATTTACAAAAATGGAAAATTTACAGGTAACCAGAACAAGAAATAGGACATTTAAATAACCCAATCTCAGCAAAAGGAATTTAATAAGCCACTAATGAACTCCCAAAGGGGAAAAAACCAGAATCAGATGGATTTGCAAGTTAATTTGATCAAATATTCAAAGATCAATTAATTATAGTATTATATAAATTGTTTTCCAAAATGGAAAAGGAATGGATTCTATCCATTTTTTCTATGATAAAATTATAGTCACTTCCAAAACCAAGGAGAGACAAAGCAAAGTAAGAAAAATATAGACCAACATCCCTAATGAGTACTGAAACAAAGTTGCTGAAAAAAATTATCAAAAAAGTTTCAGCAATATATTAAACTATTATACACTACAACCTCATTGAAATTATACCAGGAATGTAGGATTGATTCAATGCTAGAATGATGATAAATGTAATAAATAATGTTAACAAAAACAATTAAAACCCTGTGATTATATCAAGAAATGCAGGAAAAGCTTTTGCAAAATCCAATATCCATTTCTGTTATGGAAAGTATAAGAATAAATGGACTATTCCTTGCATTTATGGGGAAATGCTAGATGCTTCTCCAATACGAATAAAAATAAAGCAAAAATGTCCATTATCGTGATTCTTATTTAATATAGTTCTAGAAATACTAGCTATAACAAACAAGAAAAATAAACTAAGGGAATAAGCACAGGCAAAGAGGAAATGAAATTCTTGGCTCCATAGATCATAATAAGATGGTGTAGTAGAGGGTTTATGATAGAAAAGAATGTGGAGACAGGAAGACATCATTTTGAGTTCAAATCTGGCCTCAGACACTTACTAACTCTGTGACTCTGGACAAATCACTTAACCCTGTTTGCTTCAGTGTCTTCATCTGTTAAATGAGCTGGAGAAGTAAATGGCAAACCACTCCACTATCTTAGTCAAGAAAATCCCAAATGGGGTCACAAAGGGGCAGGCATGACTGAACAATTCCAAAAATAATGGTTTACTTAAAGAAGGCTAGAGATTCAACTCAAGCTCATAAAAATAATTAGCAATTTGAACAAGATAGTACAATAGCAATCAATCAATCAATCAATCAATATTTACTAAGTGCCAGTGCCAGGCATTATTCTAAGCACTGGAGATAGAAAAAAGAAACAAAATATAGTCCCTCCTACCAAGGAGCTTACAATCTAACGATATAAAAGAAACCCACACAAACGATCAACTTTCTATATAAGCCTTACAAAATTTTAATCAGGAAGAGATAGAAAGAGAAATTCCATTTTAAATAACTACTGAATATATAAAATATTTGGAGTTCACCAACACTTTGGAGGAGTTATGTGAATAAAACTACAAAACACCCATTATAAAAATAAAGGAATACTTGACATGTAGTAGTAGGTGCTTAATAAATGCTTGTTGAAGGCAATTCTAAGGTATTTAGGATGAAAAAAAAAATGCTAGCCACTTCCAAAGAAAGAATTGATGGAATCTGAGTGCAGATTGAAACATACTTTTTTAAAAACTTAGAAAAAAATTATTCTTGCTTTTTTTGTCGGCATTTTCTTTTATGAAAATGGCTAATATGGAAATGTGCATGAGTGCAGATGTATAATCTGTATCAAATTGCTGTCCTCAAGGAGAGAGAAGGGGGAGAGGAGATAATTTGAAATTCAAAATGTA
>CM053772.1:196612508-196659565 GCA_028658325.1 Potorous gilbertii
AAAAGGTCCCACATGTACAAAAATATTTATAGTAACTCTTTTTGTGGTGGCCAAGAACTGGAAAATGGAGGTTATGCCCATCAGTTGGGGAATGGCTGAACAACTGGTGGTATATGAATGTAAAGGAATACTGTTGTGCTGTAAGAAATGATGAACAAGTAGACTTCAGAAAAACCTAGAAAGACTTACATGAACTGATGCTGAATGACATGAGCAGAACCAGGAGAACATTATACACAGTAACAGCCACAGTGTGCGAGAACTGTTTCTGGTAGACTAAGCCCTTCACAGCAATCAAGGACCTAAAACATTCCCAAAGGACTCTTAGGGCAAAATGCCATCCACCTTCAGAGAAAGAACTATAGAATCAGAATGCAGAATGAAGCAGACTATCCTCTCTTGTGTTATGTTTTGTTTTGGTTTGGTTTTTCTCATGGTTTCTCCCATGTGTTTGAATTCTTCTAGTAACATGACTAATGTGAAAATATGCTTCATAAGAATGTATGTGTAGAGTCCATATAAGACTGCATGCCATATCAAGGAGAGAGAAGGGGAGAAAATTTAAGACTTATGGAAGTGATTGCTGAAAACTGAAAACAAAGTAATAAATTTTTTAGAAAAAGAAAAAAATATATATCTGGAATAGGAAAAGTTAAGAACCTCAAGTGAAATAATACAAAAATGTGGGAAGAAAGAGGGCCTAGAAACACCACTTCTCAAACGGTACTACAAAGCAACCTTCATCAAAACTATTGGATAGTGGTTAATAAAATTTTTAAACGAAAAAGTTGGTCTCTAAAGAGATTATTTATAGATTATCCAGAATCAAACTAATGTAGTGGCACTATGTACAATAAACCCAAAGGCTCCAACTAGTAGGATAAGGAATTACTCTTCAACAGCAGCAACATAAACTACTGGGAAAACTAGAGAAAAGCCTGACAGCAAATAGATCGAAATAAACCTATCTTGCCATACACCACAATAATCTTCAAATGGAAATATAATCTAGATATAAAATATCACACTATAAACAATTTAGAAGAGCAGGGAAGGAAATATCTTTCTTAACTATGGATAGAGAAAGAACTTCATCAAACAAAGGATAGAATGGATCAGAGAGATCAAATGAAAAATTTTGATTATATAAAATTGAAAGTCATTTACACTAACAAAATGAGTGTAGTTAATATTAGAAGTGAAACAGTTAACTGAGAAATGATTTTTGTGGTAAAATTCTCTGTTAAGGTCTGATATTCAAAATGTATATGGGAAACAAATTACACATATACATATGTAGATATGGATATAGAGACTGAGACAGAAATAGACTCACCTAGGATCATACAGTTAAGAAGTAGCTGAGACCAGAGTTGGACTCAGGTCTTTCTGAGTTAAGGCTCAGTAGGGAATTATACAATTCCCTAATAAATTGATGGTCAAGGGATAGGAAAAGACACTTCTCACTTCTTGAGACGGTGAGGAGCACCACACTTTGAGTCAAGAACTAATCTAACCTCAGACATACTGGCTATATAATCCTGGGCCCTTACTTGTGATTGCCTCAGTTTTCTTAACTGCATGTGGGTAATAACAGCGCCCATCTCACAAGGTTATTGTCAGGGTCAAATGAGATAATATTTGTAAAAAAAAAGAACCAAACAAACACAAAAACCACTTAACACAGGCCTGGCACATAGTAGGCACCATACAAATCGCTATTGAATACCTCTCTCATTTCCCTTCTCAGATACTGTGTCACCCTGGATGGCACTTAACCTTTCTGAATCTTAGTCACCTTATATGTAAATTGGGGGAATTCGATTCAATAACCCCTCAGAAGTCCTTTCCAGCTCTGTCTATGAGTCTGTGAAATCACAAAGAATAAGAGGTTAGTTGGTGATACATGTTGTTCATGTAGGTTATGTAGATGCATCTCAGGCAAACATAAATAGATTTCTCTCAAGTCTCCTCCACCCACCCTTTTATCCTTCCAGAAAGTGAAGCAAGCAGCAGAGGCTAAGTACTCAGCTCTCCCTAAAAGGAAGATACCAAGATAGAATTATATCTCCCAGCCCCCCTAAATATTGTTAGCCTAAGGGAAATAATTTCTAGGATCAAGATGAGCTCCAATTGCCATTGCTATCCAATTCGAGCAGGGGAGTTACCCAAACTATATATCAAAGGCCTTACTCCCTTCCTATACCAAATACCCATTCCACAAAGAACACAGGTAGTGAATAGCAAATTAACCCATTTATCTATGCTGACAGCAAGAAGAAGTGAGAGAG
Organism: Potorous gilbertii; assembly: GCA_028658325.1. NCBI lineage: Eukaryota > Metazoa > Chordata > Mammalia > Diprotodontia > Potoroidae > Potorous > Potorous gilbertii. The sequence goes on from CM053772.1 coordinate 196,614,800, forward strand.
GTTACATAGAGGAAAATATACCATACTATACATGGAGTGAATAAGCTCCTCTACTGAGAGTGAGAGATCTCAGCTCAAACAATTAAGAGTCCTATATTTCACCTAAGGGGAAATTCCCCAAAGTTTCTAGGCTAATGATCTAGAGATAGGGACATGATGGAGATACCAGCTCCTCTAAATGTCAGCTTCTTTCCTTAGTCTTTCTCTGCCTTCAGTAATCTGGAAGCAGTCAAGAACCAAGGCATCTCTTTCTTAAAGCTGTAAGTGAGAAGATCAGAATCCCTCCTCCCTCAATTTCTTACTGATTCTGCCCCAACCTGTGCAAAGGTAGAGCACTGAGTCTCCACTAAAAAAGAATGCAAATGTACTTTGAGCCACAGGTTACATTTAGTAATTTGTCTTTACTTCATTAAGTGCTGAGAAACATCTTTCAAAGGAGGAAACCACCCTATATACATTTACAGAGTTGAATATGCATCTTTCCCTCTCCTGACTACTGATCTCAAGATGGTTTCTAAGTTGATTTTTATGCCAAAAATTTCTAGAGATTAATGATTTTATTCACTTAGGTACTGTTTCCACTCAGATTGGAATACATTCATACCTTAGTCGTGGTGAAAAGAAAACAAAAACCTTTCCTCTCTGGTCAACCTTCCGTTGATGAGTTTGCACATGGTCCACCATCACTGCTGCATAGCAAACCTTTTCAGCTTGGAAGGATCCACCAGAGCTTGCCCTCTGCAAGTCTAGGATTCAAGAACCCAGTCTCACCACCAGACTACAATGAAGGCTTGGGATCAGACTGGTGGAGGAAACTGATTTTTACTGTCCAAATTCTTATATCCTGATGCTGATTTAACTGATGACAGAATGCCCATACTGTATTTCCAAGTGAGCAGCAGTCACAGAACTTATGCATTTTCCCTACAAAGATGAGAAAACCAACACTTACCTATTTATGAGACCCCAGTCTGCTTGAAACCAACTCATTAGAGCCCAACAACATTAACCCTCCCACCTTATCTACAGGACAATGAGACTCATGTAGAACTGCAATGTGGTACTTGATAGGATTTCTTCCTTAGTCTCTCGGGATGTTATTTAATTCCACATTTATCTCTGCAAAAATTATTCAGTGAACTATTTAGCAAATATATATTATATATAGATTTTTGCTGAGTATGACCCTAGACAAATCACTTAACCTTATTTGCCTCAGTTTCCTCAACTGTAAAATGAACTGAAGAAGGAAATGGCAAACCACTCAAGTATCTTTGCCAAGAAAACTCCAAATGGGTTTACCATGAATCAGATGCAACTAAAGCAATTGAACAATACCATTCTCTCTCTCTTTGTCTCTCTGTCTCTCCTCTGTCTCTCTCTCTCTGTCTCTGTTCTTATCTCTGTTTCTCTTTTTCTCTCTGGTTCTGTGTGTATATGTCTATGTGTATACACACATGTGTATGTGTATATATATATATATATATATATATATATATATATATATATATATATAATATACTTATATATATTACACAATATAGATATATATGAGTAATTTACTTTCTCTTTTTAATTTCAAAATTATATGAGACCCTGAAGGTTTACCAAACTGCAAGTGATCTCTTCAGCACCAAGAGGATGTATTTAAACAGTAATGTTAATGGAATTAACCGTTGTGACTGGATAACAGTTTGCAGTGGGGAGATAATTACAGAGGCAAAACTGAAGTATTTATTGAAGATAAACATTGAGGCAAAGCCCAAGATGTTTATTTTCCATGCTGCAGAGCATAATCTTCTCCCACTGTATAACTTCATTAGCATCATTACCAACCCTGAGCCACACGATTTCACTCAAAGCAACTACATTAAGTAACCCAAACATACATGTAATTACAAGCGAAGCTGCACTCTTCCTGCAGACCTGGGATGGGATGTTTGTGCTCTTCGAGAGAATGGCAAACAAACATTCTCTCCCAGCCAGCTCTTTTCCCTTGTGCAATAATGTTGATTCTCTATTTAGGGGCTTCCACTATTTCTAAATCCAGCTCTCCAATCGTGATGAAGGGGTGGGTGGAGTACTGCTGGCTAAAATAGAAAATTTGCCAGGAATGTGGGAGACAGAACACCAGAATGCTTCAGCCTTCTGACAGGCAATGGATCTTCTTCCCTTTTCCCCAAGCTTCATGGAATACTCTCCCAGCCCCCAGCCCCCTCCCCACCCATGTTCCCCATGGTCATTTCTTGGAACATGAACAGAGAGCTGCTCCTAGACAATCACACAGAAATTTTGGAGTACATAAATAACTGATTGCTGAGAGTTCCCAGATTGGCTTAGAGTCTGGAAGATCTGAGGACTCAGGGAATCTTTTAAAGAGAAGGCAGTTTCCAAATGACTTTCTACCTGAGGCTCTCTAAGCAGCAAGATGTGATAATAGCAACAGGTAAGGAAGGACAGGGTCCTTTCTGTAGCCTGGTGTCATGGTTATCCGACCACATGTGGCTGGTCCCAGGTGCCAAAAGACTTAACCAGGCTAGCCAGGAGAAGTGGGTGGGGGAGAAGGGAGGAAGGGGAGGAGGAAAGCTGACTACCTTGCTTATCTTCCTTGTGTTTCCTTTCTTTTGTATCAGGGATTGGCACATGTGCAGAGTACAGAGTGCCTCTGATTATGTTTCTCTATGTGAAGAGGCTGAGAAGATTGCTTTGGGGGAAGTCCTGACGATATGAAACACAAGTGCCTTGAACAGACATTCTGTAACTGTCTCTATCTAGTCTGCCAACCACATGGCTAATACCAGTCTTTTTTCAATTGGTTGATAAACTCAGCAGCATGGATATCGGGAAGCTAGGATCCCAGGATACTGGGATTCCTTGAGTCCCCTCTCCTGACCTCTCAAAACTTGACAGAGTCTGCAGCTACCTCACCTAGAACAGAAAAAAAACAACAAAAAAACAGAAGTCAAGGACTTTCCATTTCCCATGGTCTCTCCACTTGCAGCAGTGTCTCTCACCAGAAACTCACAGTAAAGGGGCCAAACTAAGAGCCAAGCATGGATGAGGCAGCCACCTAACGCTTATTGAAGAGCCTTCAAATTTCAGCTCCATGACCAAGTGGCCATGAACCAGCTCGTCATCATGTAGTTAGCAGATCAGAATCCATTACAGAATATCTACACATGCCCCAAGGCTCCCCAAGGCATTCTAATTCTCCTCAGAGCAGGCTCCTCAGCCTCTCCACTTAGATAGAGTCACTCTGTGAACATACATCTTTGCATCTTTACCTTGGCATCTTGTAAGCTTTGACCCTTTGATCTTCTTTTGTGACCTTTGGCAAGGTCTGCTATGTAGTAGTTTGCTTCATACATATTTGTATTCATTGTCTCTCCCTTTAGACTGGAAGTGGGGTCTATCTTTTGCCCTTTTTTTTGTACCTGCCCCCAATGCAAAGTGTCTGACACATAGTAGGCACTTAATAAAGGTTTATTGATTAATTACTATGGAGACAATATCTACTGAAGTAGTTGTGGTGGCTGGACAGAAGGTCAATTAAACAATAGCCATCATCACTGAAAAGAAGGTCCAAGTTAGCTGTTTGATTAGACAATGCTCAGAACTTCGTAGCATCAGAACTGAGCTTTTGGGAGTCCTCTCCATTAACTACCTTCTTTGTTACCACAGAGTCATCTAGAGACAATGTCTGACACTTGTCCTACTGGCATTTTCTTCTTGCCTAATCCTATTGCCCTTTCAAGGCCTCCACTCTCCAGTAAACAGACCATGGTCATGTCATAACAGATCTGGTATGACCTTTTCTTAACAAGCCTTCTCACCAACCGTTGCCATCTTTCAAGGCTAAAGTTGCACAAATTTTGCTCATACCTCTGACAATTCAATACTCCTGAAAAGTGCTAGATTGAATTTATCACATCTGACTTAGAAACCCTTTTCCTACCTATCATATTTTTTCTGCCTATCACTACCCTCATCCCTTCTTTCCCCTACTACACAGCCCAAGGTGTGGAAAAGGGGCTAAACTTTGAGTCAGAGAACCTGAGGTCATATCTTGGTTTTGTCACATCTGACTTATGTGACTGGGCAAATTTCTTAACCTCTCTAGAACTCAGTTTCCTTTTCTGTAAAAAGGAAAAAGATAGTGTAGGTGACCTCTACAGTGCCTTTCAGCTATGATTCTATGACCTTCTGTTACACTAAATACTTTAATTGGGGAGGGGGGGGGTTCTTAGAATTCCTTAATGTTTTTTCTGTGTTTTTTCTTACCTGACACTTTCCACATTTGCCAAGCTCCCTTAAGATCATATCATCAGGCTTCTGGTCACAATGGAATAAACAAGAGAAAAACAACTCTATTCTCACACATGTACTCTAGAAAAGATGAAAGGAAAAGTGTCACATCAAACAATAGTTTAGAAATAGAGACCAGTTTAGATTGGTAAGAGAGGATACCTAGAAGCCTATGGGTACTGAGAAGGCGGACCAGCCAGAGAAGCTTGGGCAAGCTAAGTACAGGGCTTAAAGTCTTACTGCTCAGAAAGTCTTCAAGCCTTACAGCTTTCTAAGCAGAAAGCCACAGGGCAGTCAAGCATGTCATGGACCAGAAGTCAGAAGACCATAATGTACTAGCAAGGAGGCTCCAGAATAATTAAGCATTCAGGGATTTCTGGGACCCAAACGGGGAGACAGGAGCCAGCAAAACAGCCACACAGTAAGAAAAAAGGCAGAATTCAATCCATATGCCCCATGGATTCTGACAGTTGGCAGCGAGTTGACATGTGCCACCTCTGATGACCTTGAAGACAGTACTATCCCCAGAGAATAACGATGAACCTGGAACCTGTCAGTACTATATGCAGAACAGCTACCAGCAGAAAGGAGAGTTAACAGTAGAACCTCAAATACCACAGATGGAAACCAGAAAGAGGTCAACCATCCCATTCAAGTGTGTGGTATCCTGGGTCCTCTTATCTTCTCTCTTTATTGGTAACCTTCTGCACTTCCAAGAATCATCTATCCCATGAATGATTATCTTCCTGTATAGCATTCAGAGACCTATATATCCAGGCTTATTCTCTCCCCGAGCTTCAGTCCTACATCACCAACTGCCCACGAGATATTTCTATCTGGATGTCCCATAGACATTTCAAACTCAACCTGTAAAAAAAAGAAATTATTTACACACACACACACACACACACACACACACACACACGCCCCTGCACTTCACTCTATTCAAAATTTGCCAGTCTCGGTTGAAATGCTATCACCCTTCCAGTGTCCCATGCTCATAACAGACATAGGAAAAATTTGAACAGGGTGGGAAGTGTGTATAAATAAGTTCTGGACATGTTGAGATGGAGACATCCTCTGTCTTCTTCGCCTCACATATCCAGTCTATTTTCAGATCGTCCCATCACTGCCTGCACATCTCTTGAATTTCATCTGTTCTCATCACCTTATCACTTCTCAATTATTCCAATAGTCTCATAATTGGTCTCCCTACTTTGTCTATCCCCTCTCCTGTCTGTCCTCTACATGATGACTGAGTGATTTGCCATAAGTTCTGATCTGACCGTGTCACTCCCTAGTCAAGAAACTCCAGTAGCTTTTTATTACTTGTAGGATAAAATGTAAACTCCTGTGTTTAGCTTTTAAAGCCCATTACAACCTGGCTCTGTTTACTTTTTTCAGTCTCATTATTCTTTATTCTTTCCCCAGCATTCTTCAGTTCGGTCAAACTGGTCATGTCTGTTTCTCATATGCGACGCTCCATGTCTCTTGTGTCTGCGCCTTTGGATTGGCCAGCCCTGCCCTCCCCACCTCCTCATCCCCCATGAGGCTATCCCTTCATCATCTCAGGCTCTAGAACCTTACAGCTTCTACATCACCTTCCTGAGTCCCCCTCCACCCCAACTTCTAGTGTCCTCCCTCCCAAACTCACTTGTATTTAACAACTTTGTATTTATTTGTGTTTATTCTCTTTATATTTATTCTTATATACTTACATGTGAACTTGTTGTCTCTTCCATTAGAATATAAGCTTCTTGAGAATAAGAACTGTTCTCTTATTTTTTTTAAAATTTGTATCCCAAGCACTTGTCATGGTGTTTAGCACACAGTAGGCGCTTAATAAATGTTTTTTGATTGATTGATTGAAATGTTCCACTAAAGAAGCATTTGTCAAAAACATTTACTGTGTATCAGGCTCTGTGCTGAGGGTATGATAAGCCACAGCAGATGATAATAGTTGAAACTCATTCAATTCCAATTTTTGGAGCATTTAAAGTTTTATGGAGTGTTCTCCTCACAGCCACCTGGGAGTAAGTAAGTAAACGGAGGTGAAGTACCTTACCCTATCACATGATTCTAGTCAGTGTTTGGAGGCAGGATTCAAATCCAGGTGTCTGAACTTCAGGGATAACATCCTTCCAGTTCCACTGTACTACCTGGTATTTGCCATCTATAGTACCAGCTTAAAAAACGGAGGTGAGGGGTTGAGAACGCAATGTGAGTGTATAGCTGTAGAGTGTAAAATCAAGGCTCAACCTTTTTCAAAACCACTTTTAAATCAAAAATAAATGTAATAAAGGAACAGCATGTTACAGCAGAAAAACACTCTGGATTCGGAGTCAGGACTTAAGTTCAAACACCACCTGTTTTGTTCCTTGCTTGAGTCCTCAAAGGGACTCAGTTTCTTCATCTGTAAAGTAAGGCAGTTAGGCTAGATGACCTCCAAGGTTCCATCCAATACTAAATCTATGTCTCTATAAAGATCAAAGCAAAAAGTCACGAAGGCAAAGCTTCATCAAATTGGTTTTTTAAAATGCTTTCCCCATAAATCACAGAGGAAGCTGAAAACTTTGAAAAGGGTAAAGTGGAGGGAAAAAAACATTATTTTCCTATTGATCTCTGGAACTGGAGCTAGCAAAGCCCTCTCCCCAGCAGAGAAACAAGACTTACCCACAGGTAAATATGATCTACTCCAAGGTGTCTGGGGAACTGGAACATGCCTCATATTTCCCTGTAAATATAGCATGGCACCCCCACCCCACTGACTCAGTTACACTCTTCCATCCTAGGACTTGTGGAAAGAAAATGTTTTATTCCCAAACCATGATGACCATAGTTGAGGCAACATTTTCCATATGAAAGTGTCTTAGCTATTCCAGTCTCTCAAATTATTGGGCCTGCATGAAAGCATGAGTCTCCATGTCCCCTTTTTGTAATTTAGAAATACAAAAGGACTGGAGGTAGATGAACATCAAAATGGTAACATGAATCAGGCCAATTAAAATAAAAAAACAAAACTAGGGGAGTAAATGGCCTATATGTTGTGAAGTATGCACCTAGGATTGCCTCTCTGTACCTTGGTTTTTAAATTTCCCTGGGACTGATAAGGCATTTACTGAATATCTGAATATGTCAAGTACTGTACTAGATGTTGATGTTACAAAAACAAGTAATCTGACCCTGACCTCCGAGAGCTTTTATTATTCTACTGCATAAAAGCAATCCATTCACAAAGTAAATGCAAAATACATACAAAGGAATTGAGGGGGAAATCATCATGTGATTAATGCTGATTTAATAAATATAAAGGCAATCAGGAATATTTTTATTTAGGAAAAAAATGTCTATTTCTCTATCCCCTTATCTAACATATATCTATCTTATACCTATCCCCTTACCAAGGCTTCTAATGAGTTTCTTTTTAGAATATTATCAAAGTTATAAAAACAAATTGCCTTGCAAACATATTCACATCCTTCTCTTTTCCCTCACCTCACACATATCCCTGTCCCAGAAAAAAAAACTTAGTAAAAAACAAACTGTGTTGGTCAATGGTTGCGTGTAATTAAGGAGAGAGAGTAGGTGACTCACTGTATACTCCAGTAATTGCTGTTAAGCTCCAGTTATATATAACTGCTTCATTAATCACATTCATAGGGAAACAACAACTTGAAATGGTGAGCACGAGTGGTGATGGAGAAATAGTATAAAATTGGAGATATTGAAGCATAGCGAGAATTCAATTAAAAGCTGTTATTACCTGAGTGCTCACACTCAGGACAAAGAATTTGATTTACAAGAATAAATGCCAAGACATTGAGAGGAAAATACTTCCCAACAACAATATTGACACATATGCATCCTTAGGGTCTTTTTAAACTTCATCATTCATCTGGAAAGATTTTCTAGTGAGATGAAACTGCAGTCCGGAATAGCTGTTAAATGTTTAGCTTTTGAGTCAGGAAGAACAGGGTCCCAATTCTGCCTTTGACACAGGCTGGCTGGGTGACCCTGGGCCAGACTCTTAATTTCTCAATGCTCCAAGACTATAATTTACAGACTGACTGGTCTGAATGGGTGGAGGGAGTTTCCACACAAGAGATTCCTTACTCTAATCAAAGCTATGGCTGATAAAAATATCAACAACAACAAAATAGTTCTGCTTTGGAGAGGATAACGGTGATCATGGAGAAGGAAATGTGGGCAAAGTTCATGTGGACAAAAGTTTGCTCTGTGAATCAGACAGGAAGTGGGATAGGGTGGAGGAGAGGGCTTGTGACAATTTTCTGGGAAATGAGACTTTCCCTTGCAAGGATGTATTCAGAAAAATACACTTGTAGGTAAATATTTTCTCTATCCTAATATTCTCCTGAGGAGTTCCTGTGATCAGACAAACATAGATTCTGGGTTTGAAAAGGTCATCTGGTCCAAGTGCCTCATTTTACATGGAAGGAAACTTTGACATAGAAAAGTGAAATGATTTGCCCAAGGTTACTCTGGGGGAGAGTGACAAAGTCAGAATTTGAATTCAGACCATAGGGTCATTGACCATCAAAATGGTCAAAGTGATCAGAGAGGATCTAGTCCAGCCTTCTCATTTTACATATATGAAGACTGAGGTCCAGAAGATCCAGTGACTTACCCAAGGTCACACAGTTAGTAAGGGACAGAGCTCCATGAGATTTGAACCTGAGCCCTCAGACCCCAAGTCCAACCACACCACATTGCCATTCCTAAAAGAGAATCTGCTCCTTGGCAGATAGAATACACAATTCCAGGGAATTCAGTTATTTCAAAATGAAGTTAATCGTATTTAAGCTGGCATCCAGTCTTCACTTTAGGGATCCTCCTTCCTCCCAATTTCACTCTTTCTCTCATTCAGTTCTCACCTTTTATGATATATTTTTCTACTCACCCAGTTTCCATCCCCCATCTTCAGTGATAGGACATTCTTACTTCTCTATCATCCTCTTCATCACAAGAGAGGTAGCAAGGGAAACCATTTGGTTGTCTCAACCTATTTCCTCATCTATAAAATAAGGTAGTACTGGCTTCATGTGGTTTGTTGTAAAAGTCAAATGAAAATGTATTTAAAGAGCTATGTAAGTTGTCAATTTGGGGTAGCCAGGTGGTGCCATAGTGGATAGATTGCCAGGTCTGGAGTCAGGAAGACTCCTCTTCATGAGTTCAAATCCCACCTCAGACATTTCCTAGTTATTGTGTGATCCTGGGCAAGTCACTTAACCCTGCTGACCTCAGTTTTCTGATCTGTAAAATGATCTGGAGAAGGAAATGGCAAACCACTCCAGTATCTCTGCTAAGAAAACCCCAAATGGGGTTATGTAGAGTTGGACATGACTGAAACGACTGAATGACAACCACAAAAGTGTCAACTCTTCTTATTGCTGCTATTAACTGTTCTCAGGATCAGACAGCTTGCTGGTGCAGTGGAGAGAATGCTGGACTCCGAATCAGGAAGGCCTGAGCAAGACTTTTACCTCCTACAGTTACTGTGTGACTGTCTCAGTCTTGGTTTCCGTGTCTATAAATGTGCCTAGCTCCCAGGGTTGCTGGAAGAATAAAATGAGATAGGGTACATAAATTGTTTTGCAAACCTTTAAGAAGGTCTGTTTAAATGCCACTGCTGTATAATGGAGACAGCATCAGGCTTTAGGACAGAGAACCAGGTTTCCAATCCCAGTTCTGCAATAATAGCATGACTTTAGGCAAGTCATGTCAATTTTCTGGGCCTTGGTTTCCTCATCTATAAATGAAAGGAATTTGCCTAGATCATTTCTAAAGACCAGGTGAATACAGCATTGGACTTGGGAGTCAGAAAGAGTTGAGTTCAAATCTGGTCTCTGACACTTACTAGCAGTGTGACCCTGGGCAAGTCAATTAACCTCCACTATCAACCTCACTTTTAGCATTCATAAAATGGGAATAATAGCCCCTACCTTCCAGTGTTGCTGGGATGATCAGATGAGAGAAAATGTGTAAAGTGTTTTAGAAACCCTAAAAAACACTATATAAATGCTTTTCGTGTTCATTTTCATAGTTAAGGGGAAGCTAGGCGGTGCAATAGATAGAGTGCCCATCCTGGGGTCAGGTAAATTCATCTAAAATCTGGCTGTGTTCCTAGACAAGTCACTTAACCCTTGCCTTAGTTTCCTCATCTATAAAATAAACTGGAGAAGGAAATGGCAAACAACCCCAGTATCTCTGCCGAGAAAACCCCCAAATGGAATCACAAAGGGTCAGACATGACTGAAACAACTGAATGCACAGCAGCATCATAGTTAATGATAGTTCATATGTGCATCATACAATAAGACTAGGTAGCATAACTATATCCAACTTATAGAAGAAGATATTGAGGATCAGAGAAGTTACATGACTTGTCCATCATTACATAGCTGACGAGTGTCAGAGTCAGGCTTCACAGGCTCAAAGACCAGGAAAGGACTTTTAGAAGTTATCTGGTTCAATTTCTTTTATATCTGTAAGATAGACTAGATGGCTGTAGTGTGTCTTTCAGTTCAAATTCATGATTTTATAATCAAGTACAAAATACCATGCTACAAACCGAAGACATCCATGCTGAGAGGATTCAGAGTAACAAAGGGCAAGCTTTCTGAAGCAGGTGCCATTCCTGTGATCTTGGAGAAGAGTAGTCCATAGTAGTTGTGTTTACCCTTCAAAGTCTTGAAAGTTGGATGTGATATAGACATGATGTCCCATTTTTTAATTATCTTAATATCCAAATTGCATTTAATATTGGATGACAGAATCACTGAAAACAAGGTCCTTGAAAACTTCCTGTCTGCTGCCTTCTTCCTCATGGGATTCAACTCTACTCAGATGCAAATGAACTGAAAATGTAGAACATCTTTATGCTGTACTGAAGATGAATGGGCATGGAATAGGATGGGCAGAAAGAAAACAAATGACACACACATCGAACCACAATTCTAAATGTCTGATCATGGTAGACTCTCGAGTCACAATAGCTTAAAGTCACCTCACTTGATTTTCAGTCACAGCATCATAGCATTAAAGCTATAAAATCCCTTTGAGTTATTCATCCCAAGTCCAAACCCATGAATTTGCTGGACTTGCTCGGGGTCAGGTAGTAAGTGACAGAGGTGGGATTCAAGCCCAGGTCTTTTGATGTCAAATCCAATATTCTTTTCACTGTTTAGTCATCAGGAAAGAAAAGGGAGTTTTTCTGATCCATGTATGCTTCAGAGGTAGAGTCAAGCAGAAAAACAGGCTCTGCAATAGTGAAAATAAGCTTAAATCAGAGAGAACCTTTCCATATGCACAGACTGCTTGTAGTAGTGTGCTAGCAAATATTTAACAACTAGCTCTCTGAGGAAAAAAATCACAATTTTAAGTTTAATATGAATTGTTAACATGTCCTCCATTACTTTGTTAAGTCTGGACCATCAACCAAACAATAAATCTAGTCCTGATTTTTAGCAATTACCAATTTTCATGGTGTAAATGCTCATACTGAAAATTTAACAAGCAGCTCTCATGAACTGGTTTGAGATAACTCCAATATACTCCTGGCTACCGGTGATGTACAGGTAGAATCCTATACATTATCACAGATACTATCATAATTGCTTGTTTCTATATAGCAAGACCATTTCCATGTTCTAGACCGAATTACATTCTTTTTTGCTTTTTGTTTGTTTTTAATGGAACTGCAATGAATTCTGTTGAGTAAAAATTCTTCAGTAACAGATGTATTCATAAGTCATAAGATTTATGGTAGAGCATTAAAGAGACAAGACTTTGGGAGAAGAAGAAGTCGTAGCAGTAGTAGTAGTAGTAGTAGCAGTAGTAGTAGTAGTGGTACTAATAGTAGTAGTAGCAGCAGTAGTAGTAGTAGTAATGGTAGTAGTAGTAGTAGTAGTAGTGGTGGTAGTAGTAGTAGTGGTAATAGTAGTGTGTTTTGGAAGTTGAATTTCTTCAGTAAGTCTTCAGATAGCACAGAGGAAGAAAAATGTATTTACATGAGGGGGATTGACAGGAATTTTCCAAGTATAGATCAAGCTCACTTGGGTAACAGAGGGAAAATCCACATTTAAAAAACAAAACTAAAGAGTACTTCATTTAGTCACTTTAAATCTGGAAAGAACCCAGAGAGCATCTCTAGGAATTGTTAAGTCAGAACACTCATTAGGGACACAAAGGCTGTTTTCATGATAGCCATTATTTGAAGGTAGGAATTTTGGATGATAAAGAAGGATATATAATACGGCAAGATAGTTCAGAAGACTGAGCTGGAAAAAGCCACTACACTAAGTGCTTTACAAATATTATCTCATTCCATCCTTACAACAGCCCTAGGAGGTGTTACTATTTTCATCATTTTGCGGTTGAAGTAACTGAGGTAGAGGTTAAATCATCACACAATTAGTAAGCATCTGAGGCCACATTTGAACTCAGGTCATCCCAATTCTAGCGCTATACACTGTGACATCTAGCAGGGAGCAAGAAGTGATTGCCCTATTTCTTGGGGTAAATGGAACAGTGATTTAAAAATAACAGAAAGGAGTTAAAACTGCTCAACTCCTATTCTGCTTTTTTTTTCTCTTTGGATATATAAGTTTCCCAAAAGATCTCAATAAGCTAGAACTATTAGTTGACATTCAGCAATTAGTTGAATCTAATGAAAAGAAATGTAAGAGGGGTAGAGCCAATGTGGAACAGTCTGTAGAGTTGTGACCTTAATCCTGAAAACCACCACTGCACCATCTTAGTAGTTGTGTCAAGATGGACAAGTCACTTACTATATATGGGTTTTCGATAACTCCCAGGCAATTAATGATGAAGTCACTGATGATTATGATCTGGCTGGTGGAAAGGGCTTCTAAACAAAACATTTGCTACACTATTGGAATCAGAGAAACTTTGAGCCTTCACAGAAATGTAAAACCTTACCCTTAGAAACCCAAGTGCTTGGGTTTACAAAATCAACTGAAAAAGTATAGAATAGAGGAGGCGTGGATAAACAATGGTTCACAAGATGAATATCTAGGAATTTTAGTGGCATGTAAGTTCATTATTAGTCAAGAATGTGCCACGGAAGGAAAAAAAGTGCTAATGTAGTCTTGGCCTACATTTAAAGCAATGTAGTGGAGTGAGGGAGTGGATCAGGGCAATTGTGATCAATTCTTTCCTCTCCTAATCGCTAAATCACAGATAAAAGAGACAGTGGGGTATTAAGTTTCTAGTTTAATTTGTCTACAATCTTGTTTATTTACAAAGTGTAAATCCATTTTTTTTTATTCAAAAGTTTCCTTTTTCTCTGGCTGGAATGATAGGTCAAATCTGTATAGGCTCTTTAAAAAATGAGACACATTCTCTAGATAGGTAGCTGCGACAAGAGAAAGACCTGAGAAGTTTAACCTCTGGTAGGAAAGAAAAGAGCCAGACCTGGTAAACAGGTGATGAACTACAGAGAGGAAAGAGTGAAGGCAGCCCAGATGAGTGACCTACCCTACAGAGAAGCTGTGCCCAGAGGGAGAAGCTTGGAGACACCCTGCAATGGAAAAGAACATTGGGATGCCCTGTAGTGCCAGAACATGTGTTCTCTAAGTGTATCACTTTCTATTCTGTGTGTCCACTCTTCCAACTGACCCTGTATATATTTGTAGGTGGAATATACCCTGGTTTGTGGTGGAAATTATTGTTAGTATTGTTGATAGGTCATCTCAGTAAATGCCTTTGCTTTGGGCTAATTGTGTCCTCTGAGCGACCATTAAAAATAAGTGTACTGGTGGGGCTTATGAGCTGCAGTTTTAGAAGTGTGTGCTCAAAAAATACCCCGAACTTTGAATAGTTCCCTGCCAGAGATCCAACCTTTTAGTGCGAGTTGGGAATTGGGAGTAGCCTAGAGAGGACACTACAGCAGCAGAGTGTTCAGAGCAAGAGAGATGAAAGATTGGCTTGTACTCTGATCACACAGGAATATACTTCAGTTTAGGCAATACATTTTAGGAAAAAGAGAGACAATCTGGACTGTGTCCAAAAGAACATTACTAGGATGACAGGGAAACTTGAAATCATACCATATAAGAACTAGGGATGTTCTGCCTGGACAAGAGAGGATACTGTTTCCCTCCTGAACAGGGGAAAACACAAGATAGGCTTCTTCAAAGCACTGCCTGATAAGATTTTTTTCTTGGCCCTAGCTGGCAAAACTAGAAAGGATGGATGTTGCTAAGAGGCAGATTTCAGTGCAAAACAAGGAATCATTTCCTCAAAGAGGTATCCAAAAGTGAACTGGGCTGCCTAGAGAAGTACTGAATCCCTGCCCCATCATCAGAGGCCTTCAAGCATGGGCTGGATGCCTACTAGTCAGGAGACAAAGGCAGAGGAGACTTCTACTTTGGTTCAGCTCTGAAGTTTATGAATCATTTTATTTTATTTTCCCTACAGTTTTTCTTTTCTTTTTTTTCTTTTTTTAACTTAATTCATTTTTAATGATAACATTCACTTCCACAAGATTTTGAGTTCCAAATTTTCTCCCCATCTCTCCCCTCCCCCTGCCCCAAGATAGTGTGACTTCTGATTTCTCCTTCCCCCAATCTGCCCTCCCTTCTATCACCCCCCTCTTTCTCTTATCTCCTTCCTTTCTATTTTCCTGTAGGGCAAGATAGATTTCTATACCCCATTGTCTGTATATCTTATTTCCTAGTTGCATGTAAAAACAATTCTTAACGTTAGAAGTCATTTTAAACTCAAATCATGGCAACTGTTTATTAAATACCTACTATGTGCCAGGCACTATCCAAGGTGCTGGAGACAGAAAAAAACTAAAACAGTCCCTCTCCTCAAGTGATATACACAGATAAGTAAATACAAAATAGGCAGGAAATAAATATAAAGTAATTTGGCTATGGAAGAATACTGAGAACTGTGGGCATCAGGAACGATTTCTTGGACTCTTGAGCTGAGTTTTAAAGGGAGCTAAGGATTTAAGAAGTAAAAGTGAGGAGGGAGAGCATTACAGTTGTGGTAGAGGGATGGAGGAGGAGGAGCCTGTGCAAAAGCATGGAAAGGGGAGATGGAATGTTATGGATTTATTGTGTATTTAATTTATAATGTGCCTGTTTTTGTACACGTTGTTTCCGCAAGTAAAATGTAAGCTCCTTGGGAGCAGGGAATGTTTCTCACCTTTCTTTGTATCACTAATAGTTCACACAGTACCTGGTAAACAGGGCAGCTAGGTTATGCAGTAAATTGAGTGCCAGGCCTGGAGTCAAGAAGATTTGTCTTCCTGAGTTTAAATCTGGCCTCAGGCACTAACTCTGTGACTCTGGGCAAGTCACTTAACCCTGTTTGGCTCAGTTTACTCTCCTATAAAATGAGCTGGAGAAGAAAATGGCAACTACTCTAGGATCTTTGCCAAGAAAACCCCAAATGGGCTCATGAAAACCCAGACACAACTGAAAATAAATAAACCACAACAAACCTGGCATACAGTGTTTACTAACTGCCTGTTGACTTGAATTGTCTTTGCAATAGTGTCTAGCATAGTGAATGGCACATATATGTATATGCATATGTGTATATATGTGTGTGTGTATTAAAATAGCCACACCTGCAATTTCATTGGTGTGTAGAACTACTGGTGAAGAAAATTCCCCTACCGAAGATGATTGGCAACTGTTTTCCAACTTCTAGTCTTGGGGAGTGACCTGGTATACTGAGATATTAAGTAACTTGCCCATTGTTCCATGGCCAGACTCATACAACCAGTATGTGTCAAAGGTGGTACTTGAATCCAAATCTTCCTGGCTTGCAGGCCAACTCTCTAGCCACTATGTGAGGCTGTCTTTTTATCTCTAGCACCAGTATCATGTCTGGCATGCAGTAGAAGCTTAAGAAATTCCCATTAAATTAATACCTATACATAGTTACATAAATAAACCTAGATTAAATGTTCTTGTGAAAATTAATCTATGGAAGCGATAAGAACATAGGATGTTGAAACTTTGCGAAATCTTGGAGATCATTTAATCCAATTCCCTCATTTTACAAATGAAGAAACTAATCATTGTTTCCTGCTTATACATGTTAGATCCTAGATCGCAACTCATCTTCTTACTTTTTATCCAGTGTGCCACCTTCCACTGCCACCTGTCTGATTCATCTTAGCATCTCCTGCTTCACCTGGCTCAATGCCATGCACAAAGTTGGTGTTTAATAAATATTTATCATATTGTACATATATAAACAATATCAGATTACTTGCTGTCTTGGGGAGGGGAGAGAAAAGGAGAAAAAAATGGAACTCAAAATCTTACAAAAATGAATATTGAAAACTATCTTTACAGGTAATTGGAAAAATACTATTAAGAAAAAAACAATACAAATGGGAAAACAAAAAAAAGCAATAAAAAATAAAAATTGAAGGAAAATATTTTATCATACTGACTTAAATAGGTACATTAATCAGAATTAATTTATTAGACTAACAAGTTATTATGGAAAACAGGGTGCCACACCCTGTTTAGGATGTACACAGAGAGTGATTTAGAGTCAAAAGACCTGGGTTCATATTCTGAACTCAATTTTACTAGTTGTGAGACCATGGGCAAATTACTTTAATTTTTGAGTGTGTTTACTCATCTTAAAAATGGGTATAATGATACTTGCATTACATTTTTTTTAAGGATTAGGGGAAATTGTTTTGCAGGGGGAAAAGGTTATATTATTCAGGAAAGGCAAGTCCACTGGATTCCCAATGTAAGGAGTTCTATGTAGGATGGTAAGCAGCGGGATACTACTAGGAATCTTCAGAAAGAGCCTTAAAAGGATAATTGCAACACATTTTTACTTTGGTCTTAATAACAGTGACAACGAACATCCTTTTGCAGAGTATCTTTGACTTCTCAGACAACGCAAGAGCAGACCCCTTGGAAACAACTTAAAGAGTTGTTTCTTTCCATCATCCCTACCTCCTTCTAAGCCTCTAGCAGTCGGGTGTTGAAGATGGGGTTGGGGAAAACTTCCTTTTAAGTAATACCACACTCTCAGTGATCCCTCATAAATCATGAGCTTTTTCTTAATGCCCATGCATCATATAAACAAAGATAGTATTATCTACACAGTTTTCAAAATCCTGGCATAAAATGAATTTTATTGCCTGCAATGAATGAATAATGCAAAATATTACAAAAATATTTGTGTGTGTTCAGTAGGGGAAACTCAACTGTTTAGGGGAAAAAAGACTAGTGATTTCTTTGCCCCCCCCCCCTTCTAAACTCACATAAGAATCGCAATAGAGTTGCATGTATGAATATGGTAGAAAGTGATCTTTCTGCCTTCATACTACTATTATGCTGATATATATGGGCTTTAAAGAAATATCTATTCCCCCCGAAAGTTTATGTACAGACTTCCTGGCTTGAGCAGATACAGAATAAAACCCTTTCTTCCATGCCCAGCTACACTCTCTTGACTTTTTGTCTTTATATTCAGTTTCAGTGTGGCTGTAGTCCCCCTTGGTTACTTTGCCAATTCAAGATTAAGTCAGTGTGTCTCATTGCTTAATCCAACTCCATCACTTAACTTCTGCACTTAGGTAGGGCTGTGTCACATGTCAGTGGCAGCTCTAAAGGACCTAAGCAACCAGGATGGTATGACTTTAACGATGCCCAGAGATTATTAGAGTGAGCTAAAAAGAGGGACTGAAAGCCATATACAAATGTAAACCACATTTTTTCATTTCATTACATTTTAATTTCAAATTTCTCTTGATTTTGAAAACCTACTTGTCACTATTTCATTTGAACCAATCAGCAAAAAAACAAAAAACAAAACCAAAACTGTAACATTGCTGATCAAGCTCAGAATCACAGAATTTCATTGTTGAAAGTGACCACAGAGGGCAGCCAGTGCAGCCCACACCTGAACAAGAGTTCTCTCTACCAGCACCTGATGAATGCCCATCCAGCCTTTGCTTGAAGACCCCCATGAGTGGGAAGCTCCTTCCCACCAAGGCAGCCCCTCAGATAATACTGACAGAGATTAGTAGAAGGAGATTCTTCATTGGGAGAAGATAAATCACAGGTCCCAACCAAAATATACATACATGTATGCCCATTCACGCACACACGCACGCACGCACACAAGAAATGAAACCAGTCACCAATGCAACTTCAACTTTTCTTTCTTCAACCCAGACATCTTCTACAGGTAGAAGTAGTGCAATAGTTCTCCAACTTTTCTGTATCAGTAGAACCACTCAGTTTAAACAAAGCTTTGACCAAACTCTTATAATTAGTTGTTCAGTCTTTTCAGTTGTGTCTGATCCTCAGTGACCCCATGTAAGGTTTTCTTGGCAAAGATCCTGGAGTGGTTTGCCATTTCTTTCTCCAACTCATTTTACAGATGAGGAAACTGAGTCAAGCAAAGTCAAATGACTTGCCCAGGGTCACACAGCTACTAAGTGTCTAAGGTCAGATTTCAACACAGGAAGATGAGTCTTTCTGACTCCAGGTCTGGCAACCAGTCCACTGTGCCAATCTGCCTCCCTAACTCTTGTAGTAAAATCCTCTGAAAGTTATTATTTTTAGTGCTTATTAACAAACCACATAAGATTCATTTTTTAATTGGGTCAAAAGATTCCCTGCCACACAGTTTGAGAAACATTGAAATAGAGAAAATATCATTGCACTTAAAGTCAGAAGGTGGGGTTTCAAATCCCAGCTCCCTTTATTTACCAGCTTTGTGACTTTGAATAATTAGTCAAACCTTTTCACTCAGCTGTAGAGTGTGGATAAAATTTGTACTTCCTTCCTTCACCAGATTTTGGTGCAGATCAAATGAGGTCATGTACTTGAAAGTGCTTTGTAACCCTAAACATACTCTATTATTGTTACTATAACCATCATCAACTTTAGGGAAAATTCTTCTTAGAATCAATGATGACTTGACCTTAAAAAAACGAAAACGCTGCCCTGTTTTCAAAGAGAATAACTCCAAGAGGCACCATCCACTTTACAAAAATATTTGTGCATTGCAAAACAGTTTGTTGCTGCTTATTCCATCTCCCTCTCTCCAACTCACCCCCAGGAGGGAAAAGAAACTCTTTAGCAGAGCTGGCTGACCTAAAACCCATCCGTCAACACGGGCCCACGAAGCCAATAGTTGAAGAAACGGTGGGAAGGGAGGGATTGAGCTCTAGCAACATTTTAAGAGCATGTAGTTGAAAAACTTTGCAAGATGGCATTTTTTTTCTCAACTGGATTGCTCTTAATCTGCCTACTTCTGTTGGCAGTGGACTTGTTGGATTCAGGAAAACTGTACGAAATTCTTCCTGGGCAATGCCAAAAAAAAAAAATTGTTAATCATATGAGATCTCCTACCAAAGCACGTTCCATCTTAGTCGGTTGTCTGTTTTGTAACTGCTTCCCACGGGGCCTTCATTCAGGATCTGCCAAGAAAAGGAATAAGTGCTGTGTACTCTGCATCTAGTTCCATGCTAGAGAAGAGACAATCAAGGAGAGTGAGCTAACATAAGGTCAGGCCAAGGGCAAACAGGGCATTCATCAGGTTTTTCACAGTCCAGCTTCATGGCTAGAGAAGGAGAGAGTGTGAGAAACCTTCAGTGCCTCATTTATTGAACCAGAGGAGACAAGAGAATCCACTGAAGATCAGAAGAAATAGGGACAGAGCCAACTGAATACCTCCCCCTCTTCCCCATAGTGGGGAGGGCAGAAGACAGTGAGTGCCTTTGTTCAAGAGAAAGAAGCTGGCCGGTCCTCACCCCTGGATGAGTTGGAAGGAGAGATTGGCAGGGGGGCATCATGGTAATAAGATTTCTAGAGGATATGATTCTCTCCTGGGGATCACCTCTTCTGCCCCCTCCCCAACCTTAAGAAAACAAGGTCTAAATGTCCACCCTATTTTCTATCCCCTGAATGTGCCCTTCACTCTTCTGCCTACGTACCTTGGTTCCCTTGTGGCTCTGTCAAAATGCCTTCTAAAGTGTTTACATATTTTTTAAAAAGTGAAAACAAAACTCTCTAAATATGTTTTGAAATAATCTAAAACAGACTGAAACTTTTCTTGCATGGTTACTCTAAAATGTCCTTCCTCTTCATCTGCTGAATTCCTCCCCGCTCTTGAAATCCAATTCAGGGCTAACTCCTCTAGGAAGCCTTTCTCACCTCCATTCTTGAGTTATAACAGCTTTTCTCCAAGAACCTCACACTTCAGCCAAGGATGGGCAACCTTTGGCCTCCAGGCCATAGGTGGTCTTCTACATCCTTGAGTGCGGCCTTTTGACTGAGTCCAAGTTTTACAGAACAAATCCTTTTATTAAGGGAATTTGTTCTGTGAAGTTTGGATTCAGTCAAAGGGCTGCCCTTGAGGACCTAGAGAGTCACATGTGTCCTCAAGACCATACTGATAATTAAACAGTCATTTGATGGAAGTGCCTACAGTGTGCAAGACACTATCTATACTAGGTGCTCTTTAGAGATACAAAAAGAAAAAAGTAATGAAATTCCTGGCTCTCAAGAAGCTTACATTCACAAAATACCTTTTTTGTGTCTTAGTAATGACCTTATTATATGTTTTTAAATCATAAGCTCTTATATATCACCAATCCCTACTAGACCATGAACTATGAGAAGGGGATTTCATTTTATCTCAGGTTTGTTTCTCCTCCATCACTAGCACAAAGCTTTGGATGCTGCACGGACTTTATTATAAACAATATTTCTTGTTTGTCCATAGTTCTCAAAAAGGACCAATGATGTCATGAGGGTGATGTCTTGAACACTATCGTTTATTGAATTGAAAGATTTAATGTCTGAGATTAACATAAATTCAACCTGATCTATTAACAATTAATCAACAAACATTTATTAAGCACCTTTTTTATGTGCCAGGCACTGTGGTAAGTGCTGGAGATACAAAAAAAAGTAAAATATAGTCTCTACTTTCAAGGAATTGGGAAGATATCACATACCAAATATATACAAAGTAAGTATACACAGGGTAAATAGGAAATAATTAACAGAGGGAAGGCAATGGAATTAAGAAGGTTTAGGGAAGGCTTCCTGTAGCAGGTAGAGTTTTAGTTGGGACTTTAAGGAAGCTTAAAGGGAGGTCAGTAGTTGGAGTTAAGGAGGAAGAGTGATCCAGGCGTGGGGGACAGCCTACATTCCTCTAATATTGACTGTGCTAGAATTGATGTTTGTGATGATGACCTTGAAACATTGCTAGAAATGAATCGTCACACAACACTCCATCAAAACAGAATATACTCTAGTTACTTAGGCAGGAGAGAGAACTATTGCATTTAAGAAAGATTATCAACAGCAAGAAGTTAAAGAATTTTCCGCTCACTCATCAATTCTCTAGGAAAAAATAAATGGGAACACTCCTCCAGCATTCTGATTAATTGAGGCTTTGATAAGTGTAAGATAAATTTTGATGAGAATATTTTTAGATTGTTATTACATATTTCTCTGCCTTTTTATTTCTCCACAAAATATATTACCCTTGCTGTCTTATTGAACAAAACTACAGATGCTTGTCTTTGTACTAAATGGTTCTAGAGTGCTGTGCTTTTCCACTTACTGATTCTGCTGTCTCCTTTCTCACAGGAAGCTGTCCTTTTCCATCTGCTTTTGGCATCATACAATTTCACCTCAGTCTTTAAATGTGTGTTTCATTCTAATCAATGAGCAAACATGCATTGAATGCAGATGGTTTGTCAGAAGTGCTCAGCACGCAAGATACAAAAATAAAAAGAATCAATTGCTACTCACACAGAGCTTACATTCTAATGGGAAACAAAAAAGACATGTGTAAGTACATAGAGAGTGACTATAAAGTAAATAAATGCAAATATATACAAGATACTTAAACATTAGATAGTTTGGGAAGGAGGGCACTAGCAGCTGGGAAGATCAGGAAAGATGTTTGGAGTAATTTATGCATGAGTTGTGTCTTAGAGAAAAGGAGGGATTCAGTGAGGTGAAGGGAGAAGAAAGTACTTTCTAGGAATGGAGGGGAGACAGTACAAAGGCACAGAGGTAAGAGGTGGAGTATTCAGTGTGGATAACAGAAGAACAGTCATTTTGGCTGGATCATAGAGTGCGAGAGGAATAGTAATATCCAATGAAGCTGGAAAGATAGGTTGTTTGTATAGAACTTTAAAAGCTAAACAAATGAGTTTTATTTTATCCCAAAAGTAGCAGGGAACCACTGAAGTTTATTAAGTATCAGATCTATACTTAAGGTAAATATATTTGGTAGTTGTATAGAGGATAGATTAGAGTGGGGAGACAGAAAGCTGCTGAAATAGTCTAATGTGAATTAAACCAATGGCTATATGAGTAGAGAGAAGAGAATCAGATGTAAAGGAGGTTTTGGAAGCATAAATGGCAATATTTGGTGGTTGGTGGGATGTGTAAGGTGAGAGGAAGGAGTTGGGGATAAAAAAACTAGAAGAAAGATAGCATCTTTGACAAAAATGGGCAAATTTAGAAGAAGGGTGGATTTGGGGGCAGTTTTGTTTTGGACATGTTGAATTTGAGATGTTGTGGGGACATCCAACTGGAAAATCAAGATCAGTTTCTCCCCCTGCAGCCACAAGAAATTCCTTAGTCATTCTCAGGCAAGAAGCCGGACACGTAGTGAGCAGAGAGATTAGTAACTAACTGTGGAATAAAGAAACCTGTTACAGTAGAGAAGATGAGCCTCTTGGAAGAAGATGCAAACCAACTCTCCCAGACGAAGAGGGAGAGGAGCTTGACTTCCAGGTGCATCAATCAAATATCTTTTAGATTTCTTTCTAATTATACATGTTTTTGTTCCCTAGCTTCTCTTCTAGCAGTTTACTGATGAGGAAGGAGATTTATAGAGAGACCACCCTCAGTCCCTTTACTTAACACCATCCTACTTGTGTCTGCAAAGGAGCATCTTCTTACATGTGTCCTATATTGTATGTGAAACCTATATCAATTGATCAGTAATCATTCAACAATCTTTTATTATGAGCCTAATACATACCAAGCAGTATACTAAGTGCTAGTGGTACAAAAAGAGGCAAAATACAGTCCCTGACCTCAAGGAACTTACAATCTACTAGAGGAATTTACATCCCATGCAGTATTATTTTTTTCCCCGACAGACATTACATATATATACATATATGTCCTTAACAGTAATTTCATAAAATCCCAGAAAAGAGAGCCTCCAAGAGGTCAGTGTGGTAAACAGTATCAAATGAAGCAAATATTAGGACTGAGAAAAGACCGGAAGATTTGCCGATTAAGAGATTGTTGCTAATTTAGATGAGAACAATTTCTTTTGAGTGATGAGATTGGAAGCCAAATTGCAAAGGCAGAGAGATGAGTGAGAAAGGACGTCAAAGAAACAAATTTTCTAGTAGCTGGCCTGAGAAAAGGAAGAGAAATATGGAACAATAAATAGTGTGAAGAGATGGTAGGGCTTAAAGGAGATTTTTGAAGGCTGGGGGAGATTAGCACGTTTAGAGCCAGTAGAAAAGATTTCACTAGTTAGAGAAGTTCGGATTAGAGACAGAGCATGGGGGGATGAGGAGAACTGGGGGGCAATCTACTTGAGAAGATGGGATAGGATGGGTTTTAAGGATATATATAGAGGAGTTGGTCTTGGTCAGAAGAAAGGTCACTATTTTCAAGGATTAGGGAAAATGAACGGTGAGTAGGAGGTGATGTTCAAGAATTTTGAGACAAAGAGAAGGGGAGGAAAGAGAGTTAAGAATAATAGACCCTTGTCTGAGAATCCCTATGCTTCATGCATAGAAGAAAGCATATGGGGTTTAGGATAACTTGTTTCTGTGATTTTCTGGAGCTTTTTTGTTTTCTCCTGAGTTCATGGTTGCCATGAGATCAGGGTCATTGAGAAATCCCGAAGTCTAAAGTCAGGGTAAGGGAGCATTACTAAATTTGCCAGATGTTGAGTCCTTCTGGGGGGTAAGCAGCAAGCAATCCAGCAAACTCTTTTTTAGTAAATTGGTAAATAGCACCATATTGTCATCGTGATAGTATTCGTGTGGCATTATTATGCACTACATGATGCAAAGTGAAATGGAATGTACAATATGGGCCAAGCCTGTCCGTGGGGACTGCTTACTTTTATTACTTAGAGGTGACTGGGTCCCCCGAGATCAATACAAGGAGCAACCAAACAGAAACTCATTCATGGCAAATGGCAAAATCAAGACCAGCTTCTAAAAATATTCTCACAGGAAACTGAATGCATTAGTAGACCATGAGTCCTTCATCCTGACCCACTACTCTTTGCCTACTCCTTGAACCTCTGTTTAATCCTGGTACAGATTCCCATGAAACAGCATGGTATGATGGAAAACACAAATGGGTTCAGATTCTGATGTGGCTATGTAATACCTGAGTCACACTGAAAATTAGGAATTGGACTAGACCTCTGAAGTCCCTTAGAGTTCCACATTTATAATATGATTTCTTCCTGCATGACAGATTCATGTTGATACCCCCTCCAATAATGCATATCTCAACCCATTCACTCCTTCTCAGTCGGTCCAGTTCTCCCAAAAACCTAACAGATTTATCCAACATACTGAAGGCGTGTTTTGGGTCTTTTTTTTCCCCTTTAATATTCCGTGGATACTAGTACAGAGTATATACTGTCTATCTGTCACCTTTTTCTTTTATTATATGAAACATATTTCCTTTTTTGATTGTATATCTCCTGACCGACTTTTTTATATAACCTTCTCATGTTCATGAAGCCGATGGCAATATGTTGTATTTTATTTGAATCTATCATTTACCCTTTGGGTCATTATAATTTATGGGTACCTTATCTCTAAATTGGGAGAGTCTAGGCAATATCTACTTATTCTCTCTCTCTCTCTCTCTCACTCTCACTCTTGCTCTCTCTCGCTCTCTCACTCTTCTTCCTTCCCTCCCTCCTTCCCCCTCTTCCTATAATCTTCTAGTCTATCAATCTATCTTTCCATCCATTTCTCCATTTAGGTAGGTATTTATCCTATTACTCAACTAACTCTATGACCCTGTTTAGACAAGTTACTTCACAATTCTGAATTTCCTTTTCCTTATCTGAGGTTGAACCAAGATTCCTTCCAGCCACAAAATTCTGTGATTAAAAGCACAGCAGTTCATGCACTTTGGGATGGGAAATCCCCCAAAGGCCACCAGACTATTTTGAAAGAGCCCCAGAGATGCCTGGCTTGCTTATAACCCAAGAAAAAGTTATCCACAGATGAGCAGGATGGACCAACAGTGAGTGATTCTTTGGCATTGTCACAGTGCAATTTTGTGTGGAATTCTCACATTTGCTAGGAAAATCTAGTTCAAGTCAAGCCCTGTATTTTGACATTATGTATTGTGGGTACATGAAAGCAATCCAGCTGCTTGACAGCTGTGGAAACAAGGAACAGGCCTACCATTAAATATTCCTCCCCTTGGTACAATCTACAGTTTAAACAAACTGCTGCTAGCTGTTCCCCAAACTTAACATGTTGTCTCCTGCCTCTGCGAATTCACACAGGTCAGCTCCTATGTCCGGAACACTCTCCCTCCTTATCTCCCCCTTCCAGAATCTTTCTCTTTGATCAAAGTTCAGAGGTCACCTCCTCTTTGCAACCTTTCCTGATCACCCCACAATAAGGGTCCTTAACTTTTCTTGTGTCATGGAACCCTTTGGTTATCTGGTGAAATTTCAGAATCATATTTTTAAATGCACAAAATAAAATATATAGTTTTATTATTTTTTTATAATTTTTTAATTTTTATTTTATTATTTATTTTTATAATATTTTATTTCCCCTAACTCTTACATGTTAAAACAAGTTTTAAACATTGACTTTATAAAGGAAAATAGTTGGTGCAGTTAAATGGCACAGGAGATAGAGCACTATGTTTGGATTCAGGAAAATTGAAGTTCAAATATGTCCTCAGACACTAGCTGTGTGACCCTGGGCAAATCACTTCATGTCTCTTTGCCTCAATTTCCTCATCTGTAAAATGGAGATATATATGGCATCTACCTCCCAGAGTTGTTGTAAGAAATGAGATCATATTTGTTAATATGTGCTTAGCATGGTGCCTAACACAGAACATGTATTATATAAATTCATCATTGTTGTTAATAATTAAATTGAAGAACAGATTAGTTTAGTTGTAATACTCATCAAAATATTTCTTAAAACCAAGTTGATGGGCCCTAGGTTAAGAACCTCTGCAGAAAATGTTCTTTTCCTCCTCAAATTTTCCTGTAATACACCATTTACATCTGTCCTTTGCTCTCATCATACCTTATCATACATTTTATTGATGGAAAGTGTACAGACCATTAGAGTCCCCTCCATTAGAATGCAAGCAAAAATGGCATCTGTTTTTAAAATATTTGTGTTCTAAACATCTAGCCCAGGACTTTGAGTCTAGTAGGTGCTTAATAAATGCTAAAGGTCTTTCAGTAAGGGGAAAACGACTTGTTGAAATCCGGTGATAAATCTTTTCTTGATGTCACACAAAAAGCAAGTCACTATTAGATGTTGAGTCTGAAGAACAGGTTTTCCCAACCTGTGGCTTCTAGTTAAGGCTACCATTTACCTGACTTCCCCATGTTTTCTGACAGTAGCATCATCTGTGACATTGTCAATATCTGTTTCCTTTTCTTTCTAAATACGGCCTGAAGCTGAGCCAGAGCTGGAAGGACAGGTCTTTTAAACCAAATACTTGCAGATTTCTGCCCATCCCAGAATGCATAGAAAGGATGTCAGTCTCTGTGTTGATCATCCATAACATGGAAATGGTGAACAAAACAGAGCAGCTTTACCCCTCCTCTCATGCTGGCTTTTCAGTATTTGTTATTTTACATGAAGTATGCCCTCATCCTTAGGTACAAGTTAATTCCAAAAAAGATATTCCAAAGCCAAATAGGAATGATTTTTTATTACCTATACCAATGCACCCCCCATCTTTGCTCCTTTCCTCTCCCTACCCCTATCCTTATCTCTCTTATCTTGCCATAGATATTTGGAGCTAGAGGGGACATTAGTGATCCATCCAGTCAAGCCCTTTTATTTTACAGATAACAGCTAATTTAAAGTTCACATACAGGGGCATCCCTGATTTACAGACCCATGATGAATGAACACTTGTACACATGAATGGCCAGCCAGCCTAGGCGGCAACAAGGGTAATGGTGAGCTTTCCCTGGTGTCCTAGAGAGGAAGAAATTTTTCCCTGACTTACCACATTCCAGATGCTTATCCAGATGTGTGTACTTATAGAAAAGCAATGGACAGTCCCAAAACAATATTTTGTAGTGAAAACAGTGCTACAATAAACAAAATTGCCCTACGAGTAATGAGTGTTCTCTTTTATATGACAATGAGTTTATAAATCACTTCTCAAACCAGTTCTTCGAGGTAGGTAGTACAAGAATTGTTATCTCTATTTTCCAACTAAGAAACTTAGGCTCAAACAAGAAAAGTTATCAAATAATTAGTGAGTGGTGGTAATGTCCATGCTGCCTACAGGAGCCAAGGTCCCTGCCATCATGCATGTCCAGGAGCATCTTCCTTAAGCAGCCATGTTGGTTGGCAAATTGGCTATTCCCTCTGCACAAGTATAAGATTGTAATTGATACAACATATGATATGAAACAATCTCTCTGTGGCTAGGAAGTTAACCTCTGATGCTTTATGACTAATGATTACTTCTAAAAATAAAATGTAATCTAAAATTGAAAAATAATTTGGAATGCAAACGACTTCCTCAAGAAGACATGTATATACGCCATAATTTCTCCTATCTCATCAGGCCAAACAGGAATAAAAATCAATCAATAATTAGTTGATAAGCATTTATTAAGCACCTACTATGTGCCAAGAGCTCTGTTAAGTGCTAGAGGATCATAGGATCCTAAGTTTAGCTCTAGAAGATATTGTAGAGGTAACTGAATCCATTTTACTTACAAAGAAACTAAGAAAGAGATTAATCAAGTTACTGAGGACACAACTAGTAAGTATTTGAAGTGGAATCTGAACCCAGATCTTCTTGATCAAGTCTAATGTCCTTTTCATTACACATGATTAACTAGTCAGTTGGGAGGTCACTCAAGAACAAAGGACAGCAACCAGAACCAGAACCAGACCAGCTAAGAGTATGGTTGTTATTCTGTCTTTCCATCATCTACTGTGGCAAATGTTTGAGCATATGATGAAGACTTTTTACACCTCCATTTCTCAAGGAAAATATTATGTGGGTAATAACCATTCAATTGTAGATGAAAGAGACAATGTGCTTCCTGATATCAGAGATGACCTTAAATGTGGCAGCCAAAAAATCTAATGTGATGGTAGGCATATGTTCAGAATATGAACAGTTCCTTGGCAGTCCTCCTGTGCTTTGCCCTGACAAATTTAGAGCGTAATATCTGCTGAACATCTATCTCCACCAGGATGCCCTATAGGCATTTCAAAGTCAACATATCCCAAGCAATTTGATACCTTCCCCCAATGTTTTCTGTTGAGGGTAATACCATCACTCCAGGTACTTGCTCAATCTAGGGATCATTCTCCACTCCTCACTCTCCATCTCCACCTTCTCACACACACACACACACACACACACATCCCATATCCAATCAGTTGCTCAGTTTGTCCATTTTATCTCCACACCAACTCTTCCATCCCTTTCTCCACCTTACATCTTGTTAGGGCTACTCTAATCTCCCTGTTGGTCACTCTGCTTTCTGTCTCTCCCACTCCAATCCATCATTCATACAAGTGCCAAATTAATATTATTAAATCACAGATCTGACTATGTTGTATAAGAGAAAGAACCAAGCTCAAAGCCAAGAAGGTCTGGGTTCAAGTCTGCCCCTATAACTCTAGGCACATTATTTAATCTGTAGGGATTCTAAAGAGATACTCTAAGACCACTGTATAAGTTGCAGAGTCTACTTTATTGGTAAAGAGAATTTCTTCACCTTTAGAAGGTACCAGTGAGAATTAGCCCGTAGGGGAAAAAAAGACAAGATGATAGAGTGAAGAAAGCCTTGAGCTTAAGAAAGGAGAAATCCAAGTTAGGACCCTGCCTCTGACCTTTGATGGCTGTGTGATCATGAGCAGGTCCCCTACCCTCTTAAAGTCTCTGTTTCCTTATCTACAAAGTGAGGGTGCTAGTATCTGTAGTTCCTATCTCATAAGGTTATTGTGAAAATCAAGAGAGATACTCTATGTAAACCCTCATCTAATTTTTCAGTTATTATTTATTTAGAAGGGACATAACTATCTTAAAATATTTGAGAGGCTTTCACAGAGAAAGAAATATTAAACCATCTATTTAACTGGAAATAGGAGGAAATCATCAAGAATCATATTTAGGGCTCAAGAAAGAAATTACTTCTGTAACAATTTAAGTGGCCCCCTGATTGAAAGGGCTATCTCTAAAGATAGACAGTCATAAATAAGGTGGGACTGCTGGTCCATTGGCTCTGAGGTTTCTCTGGAGACTAGCTGGCAGCATTTCCTTCCTGAGTCCTCTGCCCCCACTGGCCTTCTGTGCCCCTACAATTGCTTTAAACATGCTGATTTCTCCTGGGCACTGGGAGAACATTAAAGGAGAGGCCAAGTTTCCATTTGTCTGCAGTGACTTGGGCCTTGCTTACTTATTATAGCAAATTGATCCCTGTTTTCATGTCCTTCATGGAAGAAGGTGGTACAATGGATAGAATGAAGGGCCTAGAGTCAGAAGACTCATCTTCATGAGTTCAAATCTGACCTCAGATACTTACTGTGTGACCCTGGGCAAGTCACTTAAAACTGTTTGCCTCAATTTAATAATCCATAAAATAAACTGGAGAAGGAAATGCCAAACCACTCCAATACCTTTGTCAAGAAAAGCCCAAATGGGACCACAGAAAGTTCAATACGACAGAAACAACAAGAACTATGGAAGAATCATGTCTTCCTGATCATATATTGCCTTCATTTGTTCAATAAATAAGTACTTGCTTCTCCAGAAGAAAGCAAATAACTGGAAACAGGAAAAGTTCTTAATCAAAGGGAGACCAAGTCTTTTAGACGAGAGTCAGAAAACAATTAAAGAAAAGATTTTTAGTTAAGCAGAAACCAGAGGCTGGAAGAGGCATACTTCTCTAGGGACTTCAGTCTGTACCAACAAGAGGCAGCATGGATAGTGGAAAGAGCGCTGACCTGAGTTCGAATTTCCAGTCTAACTCATATGAGCTGTATGACCATGGGTAAGTTATTTCCACCTCTCTGAAATTCAGCTCCCTCATCTAGAAAGCAGAAACAATGTTTGCAATATCGATCTCATAAGATTCTCATGAGGAAAGAACTATATAAACTTCAACGAATTTTGTAAATGTGAAAAATGTAAATTTTGTAAACTTACTATGTAAGCAATGTCTAATTATAGAAGCAGAGAGAAGCTAGGAGAACAGAGGCTTCTGGGAGATCTAAGCAGGAGGAGCAGCCCTGGATTGAGGACAGGTTGAATGTGAGTGACCACACACAGGTCACAGGATCACAGTCAACTAGAGCTGGAGGACACCTTTTGACCAGTGTATCTCCTTCATTTTACTGATGAGGAAACTGAGACCCAGGGAGGTTAAGCATTTGCCCAACATCACACAGGTCATAAGCATCAGAAGCAGGATTTAAATCCAATTCATCTAATTCCAATGCCCTTACCACACTATACCACCATGCCTCTCAGAACAGCAAAGATCTCCAGGATATGGTTTCCTCCCAAAGCTTAGCAAAGTTACTCTCTGTACTTAAATCTCATCACTTCTCCACATCTTCACTAGCTTTGCTTTCATCTGTGTGATTGTTCCCTTCTAATATAATCCTCATTTGGTGAGGTGAGCCTGGATTCTCTCACCTGACTTGAAGCTCTGATTTTGCCAAGTTCAAGTGTGGAAAGACTTCACAGAAAGGCCTGGTGACTGACTGGGTGTCTGTTGCCTGAGGACCTTAATATAAGAGAAAAGCATCACTAGAAGACATTTGTTATTTTTTGTAGTTGGATCTCAGGAAGGCATTTGTTATGTTTTGTAGTCGGATCTTAGGAAGGCCATCTATAAAGGCAATGAGATCTGTATCAGTGGAATAGTGCTCACATTGAAGAAATCACAGGCCTTATACGTGTGAAAGTAAGTATGGAGCTCTTGTATCCTTCCAAATTGTCATCAGTCATTGTATAGTCCTTTTGTCACGTTCAAGAACAGTGGTTTAGGAGAGATGCTACAGGATGAGTAGAATGTTCCAAAGTGGTGATGTCTTAAGTGTTAGCAATGATAGCTTCAAAGGGAAGGAGCCTATGGCAAGTATACCTACACGTAAGCAATCACATCTAGGAATCTGGCCTCTTATCTATTGTCTCTTAAACTATCCTTTTCACCATTCTTATCATTGAGTGCTTGTTATGGGCACATTAGTTGCCAACATAACATGGAGGAGGCTCAAGGGAGGGCATTATACTGCCTGAGCCAATGTGGATGGTATCTTTCTTAAAACCACCCTAAGATGTTGGAAGATGTTACAATGCCATAATTTCCCTTTGAGGGTCTTACTTATCTTATAAAAGGCAGTAAAGATTTAAAAACAAGAATTTATCAGGAGGCAACCTCTTTCCAGAACATTTCCACGTGCTTTTTCTGTACAATATAACCTGCTAAAGGATGCAATAGATATTTCCTGATCGTGTCTCTCATGTGAACTGCAAATTGTGCTGAATGTTCCAGAAGAGGATTGAACTGAACTTCTCTCTGTCCTATAAACATTTCAATGAAAGGTCATAAATTTAAGAAGCCTAAAGGGCCTGGAATAAAGAACCCACTCCACAATGGCTTACACTAATTAATAATCATCATGGAGAACATTTGGTAAAGCACTTGGCCAATGTAGTCACCTTTGAGTTTAAAGGATATTCATTTAATGCCAACTAAGATCATGGTCAGCCAGGAAGAAAGTGCTCTCATTTATAAATGAAAATTAAATTTTGTTTTTTATCTGCTACAAACCACTTACTGTACTGAAAGAGGTCTTTATCAAAAAGCTTATTTATATGTAGTGAAGTTCCTTGGACTCAGTACAAGCAAACTTTTTTCATCTAAGGTTACCAATACTTTATATATTTCTAATCAATAGAGGGTTTAGTCAGGGAGGAGAAAAGCAGGTCAACTGGGTGTACTTTTAAGTTTTATTTAAGTATTACAGAGCTTTACAAGCTCACGGATGAGCACCACTTCTATTTTAAGTTCTGTTTGGTCATGACTCGTTTTCTCATAATTTATTGTTTTGAATAATGAGCCATTCTAATTGGAGCCAGTTACATAATTATTGCAGAAATCCAACTGCAGATAAATGAGAATTCTATGGCTAAGTATAGAGAACCCTCCTTGTGCTCCAGATTCGTTTTGGTGTTTTCAGATTAAATACCTGTAGCATCAGAGGAAACATGCCATTCTCTAAAGTACCATTTATAAGGAGGCTACAGAATTTTCTATACATTTTTTCTAATGCTAATCTAATTAACAGGACCTATAATGGACTCATCTCAAAGTTGTTCTTGAAAAATATGTGGTATGCTGAAGTATGTAACATATCAGCCTACGTGTTACAACAGGGGATTGTGCGCTCCTCTACTAGGGAGGTCTTGAAAAAGATAATAGAGTCTCATCTGTCTGGGATGGTTTAGGTGTGGTCTTGCCTGAAGGCAGAGAATGGACTCAATGACCTTTCAATGTCCCTTTCCATTCCCTTGATTTTTTAAGTTTCCTTATGGATTTTTTTAATGTCTGTTTCCATAAATGATATGAGAGAGGATGTTACCGTGGAGCTTTCAGAGACAGGATTTGAGTTCGAGCTCTTGCTCTACTTCTTAGCAATTATGATGACCTTAAGCAAGTGACCTAATGTGTCTGAGTCTCAATTTCCTTTTCATATAATAATTCCTGTTCTTATAATAATACCTGCCCTGCCCTGCCTACCTCCCAGGGTAATTGTGAGAACTCAATGAGATAAGTAACATGCTTTGTGAATTGTCCTATTACACAAATAAACCCATCCAACTCTAATATCTTAGTGAACCATCTTATAAATTCAAAGGATTGTTATCACATGTCTGGATCCTTGATTCACTAAAATAGAGAACTCCTGTATGGAGACTCTTTTTATACAGGTCAGCAAGTACTTGGCAATTTTATATTCTTATGAGAGTTGAGCAGGGCAAGTGAGAGATAAAAGGAATTGCCCAGGTTCACAATGTTGGGGTGTACCAGTGTCAGGAGTGGAATCCTAACTTTTATGCCTGGTGGCTATCTGCTATGTGCTCCTCTTTCTTATATCATGATATGGTCCGTGCACACAGCAGGACAATTTTGACTTACTTCTTACTATACCTCTCTATATTAGCTAATCAGTCAATAAACATTTTTTTAAGTGTCTACTTTGTGCCAGGCACTTTGCTTAAGGCAGGGGATATAAATATAAAAAAGAAAGTGCAGCCAGGTGAGAAAGGAGATGGCTGGCCTGGGAGACCTCCTTAAATAGAATTTTGAGGAGTTCTCTGTCATCCATCTGGAGGGGTTCCAGAAGCAGAGTGTACCGAGAAGGTATGAGTACCAAGACTACTTGCAGAAAGATGAAGTTCCCAGGAAATCATAAATTCTAGCAGGGGAAAATAATCTAGAAGTCTTGAAGCAAAATTCTAGATTAGAGCAGCCTAGAACTCATCTATTGTCATTTTTAAAATGTAGCATTCTGAGCTTTTAACTAGAAGGTTTACGGAAATGTTTAAGAGTTTCCAAGAGGATAATTTGTTAAGATGACAGCGAAAATCCTAGGTAGTTAAAAGGAATATAAATTACCTTTTTTAGATTTTTTTGCCCATGATTCCCCTGGGATATTTCTACCCCAGAACTAATTTTCCTCTCATTTATAGACTGCTTGAGACCACTATACTTTACTCACCAATTTAACTCTTAAAAACTTGAAGCAAAGATGGTTTTAGCCTTTCATACTATTCTTGTAGTTAAAATAAGATAGCATGGGTGAGTGTACGAATTGATGAATTCATGATTTGCTGAATGGTTGGCCCCAAAGAGAACAATAATTAGTGGTGTATGTGGATTTGGAAAGATGTCTCCAGCAGAGTATCCAAGAGATCTCCTCTTTGTACCACTTAACATTTTTTGGGTAAAAACATAGATATATGTTTGTCATATTAGCTAATTAAATGAAACTGAGCTAGATAGCTTGCTCTGGATGATGGTCAGGATCCCAAAAGAGAATGAGAGTTGTCTTCAAGTACTTACAGCTTATCTTCTGGAAAAGCGATTAGACTAGTTCACCTTAGTCCCAGAAGGAGAAATAGGATAGGAAGTTGAGTGTGCAAAGCCTAGAGAGGTAAGAAAGGCTCAGATTGTAAAGGACTTTAAATGGCAAACCAGAGGTTTTATATTTGACCCTTGAAGTAATAAAGAGCCATGGGGCTTACTGAGTGTAAGAGTGACCTGGTCAGACCTGAACTTTGAGGAAATCACTTTGGCAGCTGAATAAAGGATAGACTAAAATAGGGAGAGTTTTGAGGCAGGGAATCCAACCAAAAGGCTAATAACAAGAAATGATGAGGGCCTACACCAAGGTGGTGGCTGGGTGAGTGGAGAGAAGAGAATGTATTTCAGAAATGTTGTGAAGGTAGCAATGGCAAGGTTGGACAACAGATTGGAGAAATGGGGTATTGAATTTATCTAAGCAATCAAAGATGATGCATAGGCTGCAAGCCTGGGTATTAGTGCCCTCTATGGTAATAGCAAAGTTGAGAAGACGGGATGGTTTGAGGGAAAAGAGAGTTCTGTTTTGAATGTGTTGGTTTTGAGACATCCAGTTCAAGATGTCCAAAAGGCAGTTAGTTAGTGATTTGAAACTCACGTTCAGTTGAAAGAGAGGTTAAGGCTAGATCTGGAAATCTTCAGCCTAGAGATAATTGGAAACTAATGAAATCACCAACTGAGATAATATAGAGGGGGAAGGAAAAAGGGACTAGGACAGAGCCTGCCATTTGTAGGCATGACCTGAATAAGGATCCAGCAAAAAAGACTCAAGAAAGATCAGTCAGACAGGAAAGACAAGAAACAGGAGAGAGCAGCATCATCAAAACCTACAGAAGACGCTAACAGCCAAAAGCTGCAAAGGTCAAGAAGGGTGGGAGTGATGCAGGCCTTAGACACTTACTAGTTGGATGACCCTGGGCAAGTCACTTAACTCTGTTTGCCTCAGTTTCCCATTTGTAAAATGAGCTGGAGAAGGAAATGGCAAAACACTTCAGTACCTTTGCCAAGAAAATTCCAAATGGGTTCACAAGTCAGAAACGGCTGAAAATGATTCAAAAAGAAGGATGAAAATGGTGAAAAGGCCATTAGAAGTATATTACCCAAGGTTATACAGTTAGTAAATGGCAGAAACCGGGCTAGAACCTAGGTCTCTTGACTTTAAGTCCAATATCGATCCCTTTGTTTCAAAGACTATTTGGGGGGAGATTGTAATTTGGCCTAGGTTGAGTTTCTTTTCAATTTTCACTTTACTTCACCTCTGTTCAAAATTTTTAAGGGTTCCAATGGTGATTATTAGGATAGACTATAATAATAAGATACCCCTAGAAAAAAGTATTGTAACAGTAGATGAAATGATCCCTTTCTTATTTTTTTATATCACATAAGTTTCCCATTATATCACACCTTCCTATCCCTCCCAGAAAGCAATCCCTTATAAAAAAGAATAAAAAAGAGGGAGAGAAGCAGTCAGACAAATCAACACAATGAAAAAGCCTGACATTATATGCATAGAGACCTCCATCTCTGCAAAGAAGAGGAGAGCCCAGTTTTAATTTGCTTTGTAA
This sequence comes from Potorous gilbertii, assembly GCA_028658325.1. Classification (NCBI taxonomy): domain Eukaryota; kingdom Metazoa; phylum Chordata; class Mammalia; order Diprotodontia; family Potoroidae; genus Potorous; species Potorous gilbertii. The sequence goes on from CM053772.1 coordinate 196,651,078, forward strand.
CATTTAGAGGCCAGGAGAGATTCCCCAAGTGTTTTTGACTATTCTCCAACCATGACCAAAAACACATCCATTTTAAACAAATAGAAATAAACAGGAAGTTGCCCTTTTCTTTAGGGAACTGAGTGAAAACCCAACTCTTTGTGGTTTTCTGTAAATTTCCTCCCCTCCCCTACCTACTTCAGAAATTAATCTTGAATCCAATTGCTCCTATTTTCCTTTTCCCCTAGAGTGGTTTCAAAATATCATCTCATCCCTTCTTTACACAGAAGCTGATCTGAGAAACACCTGTACAGATTCATAAATGCTTTTTCCTTATTGTCACAAGGCAACATTTTTTCCTCTCCTGGGCTCAAGACAATCCCATAGAAATACCAGACATCAAGGCTGGCTTCAGGCAACTATAAATAATTTCCTGATCCACAACCAAATGCAGGTATCTGGAACTCTGTTTATGTAGCCTATTAATTATTACTTAGCCAAAGTGAAAACAATAGATGGGACAAGCCTGGACAGAAGTTTCTTTTGTGGAGAGGGAAGCTTTTCTTGCCTATTCATGCAATTACCCATATTTGGAAGGATGAGTATCCCAGGAACAATCTCTGTTTAAGGACCTCATGATCCTCTGGGGAAATTTCAACAGGCTCAGTTCTCCAGAGATACTTCGTATGTAAATTCTACCCCCTAAAGTCCTGAGCAACAGCTGGCTTTAATTTCCATTTACCTTTCTTTCCTAATATATATGAAGATATGGAGATTCATAAAGTAATAGAACGTCAAAACTGGAAAGCAGAAACTGAAAGAAAACAAATTTATTCTTATCCTAATATTTTAATTGCAGCTTAGTGCTGTCACTGCTCAGTTGTCTGGGGCAAGCAGTCTGCAATTATCCAATATCCTGCCCCTCACTGTCCTATCTCAGGGTCCTTTGTCTAAGCCTCATGTCAGTCTCAAGAGGGTCAGGTCACTCGTCGATCTATACCTACCTGTCAGCCCTTCCTATTATTTCCAGACCCAGCTTGTATTTTCAGTCATTCAAACCCTAGTGGTCATTTTTGAACAGTTTAATTACATTACAGCTAAGCCGACTGCAAATGAAAAGCCTGTCACTTGGATCATAAAATGTGACATTGGAATACTTCTTCCATCCAATCTCCTAGCAAACCCATTGCCTACATAATGCTTTGGAGACACATGTGCCGTGAGGAGATAATCACTAAATTTGAGTTTGAAGTCTAGAACGGTTCCTTAATAACTGCATTATCTTGGATAAATCACTTCAACATTCTGAACCTTGTTTCATTCATCTGTGAAGTGAGGAGGCTGGGCAAGATCATTTCTCAAGTCCTTTCCACTTGTACATCTGCTAGTCTTTGGATTCATTTATGAAGGGTAATCCCTTCATCATAACCTGTGGCAGTCCCTGTATACATCACTAGACAATCTGTGTGAGTTGCTGGGATCTAAAAATATTCATCACTTGGGGGCTGGTATTCTTTCTACTAACTTAGTCTAACTTAGTCAAGGCTGGTCCTAGGCAACGGATATCTAGTCTACCTTCTGTTAATTATTTTCCATTTATCCTGTACATTACTTGTTTGTATATATCTGTTTTTATGTTGTCTCCTCCTTTAAGATTGTAAACTTCTTGAGGTAAGGGACTGTCTTTTGTTTCTTTTTGTATCTCTAGGGCTTAGCACAATGCCTGACACACAGTAGGTACTTAATAAATGTTTGTTGATTGATTTATTGATTACTGTCAGGTTTCACTCAAAGTCTTTCTAGCTTTGTATGGTCTTCTAGAGCCAGCACTTATAGTTTTGAGAGAAAAATGATACGTTATTTTCCAGTCTTTATATACAATAACTTAAAGCACTTTACGTGTATTATGCCCTTGGATCCTTACCTCAGTCACCCATGTGACCTCAGGCAAGTTGCCATCTTCCTGGGACTCAATTTCATCATCTGTAAAATGAGGAGTCTGCACTCAATAGCCCATGAGGTCACTCTATCTTTGATCTTATGATTTTTGTGATTCCATAAGTTATCATAGGCTCATAGATGAAGAGCTAGAAGGTACCTCAGAGGCCATCAAATCCAGACCCTTGTTTTATAGATGATACTAATAGTAGTAGTGTAGACATCAATGTAGTAGACATAGTAGATGCTAATAAATATTGATTGATTGAAATGAATTTCACAAAATCACAAGATGGTCAAGGATCCTGAGCTCTAGTCCTGCTTCTGCTACATACAGAGCATCTATAATACCTTTGCTCTGTATTTATAGAACATTTATAATACCTATACCTCACAGGTTTATGTGAGGAAGACACTCTGTCAACCTTAAAGCATGACAGAAATGTGAATTATTATAACTGTTTTCCTTCAAGCTGGACTTAGACACCCTCTCAAATATTAGACAGTTATTAATAACAATAGTTTTAAAAATTGAAATTATGCTAAGGTAGTGCCCCCTCTGTGCTACCTCCTTAATGGGTGACTACCACTCAAGTTATAGGAATAATTCTATGGGATGATAATCCTAAAACTATAGCTCATAAACCCTTAACAGTTTGCTCCCCATTAACAACCTTCCAATGGACACAATTAGCTCTTAGCAAAGGCATTTACTAATATTGAGTAACAGGATTGGAACATTTACCCCCAACTTCTATCACAAATATAGTGTCTTCATGGGAAGAGTGGGCTCCAACTTAGAATTCAATGGTAATGAGGCACATATATACATATTATATGCGCAGTAAAGGTAACTCATGACTCCTGGTAACATAGGACCTGGATGTCCTTCTCTTGTCACAAAACTCTCATGAAACTGCTCGGTGATGCTGAATGGTTTGCTCCTCTGTGTTGCCAGAGACCACTCTTCTCCATACTCAGCTCTCTTCTCTGCTGCCAGAAATCCTATTCCTTGAAGTTGCTTCCTTCTTTAAGTAACTGTCTCTCAAGTGCGTATTTCTGCTCCCAGTTGGAAATGGTGACTCTTACTGTTAATTAGCTCACTTTCAAAGCTTCTAAGCCAATTTTATTTGGGAGAGGAGTGGAGAAAGCCAGGAAATAGTCCTTTCCCTTTCCTTAAAGGCAATTGGAGATAAGACTCTCCTAGATTTCTTAAACACCTCAAATTCATCCAGAGTTTAACTACATAAATACTCCAAGGATATGGCTCATTTGTTTGCTCAGCCATTCGCACTGTTCCCTTCTGGACTTAGAGATGGGTTTGTACTTTATAAAGGGATCACTGGAGCAACAAGGTGGCACAATGGATAGAGCCCTGGAGTCACAAGGACTTGAAGTCAAATCCAGCCTCAGACACATACTAGCTAGGTGACCCTGGACAGGTCACTTAGTCCTGATTGCCTCAAAAAAAATGTTGGGGATGGGGGAGAACACTTGGGTGTGCTTACTAAATGAGTTAATATCTAATCATCAACTGAGCCAGGGAGAGGGAATCTCATCTCTTCTCCTCTATAAATAAAAAATGACTAAAATGCTCATAAATATTCATTACCTAGGATTCCATTGCTACTCATAAATTCAAAGGAAGTTGAAGGCCAAAATATTCAGTTGAAATATTTTGTGCTATAGCAAAGAACTGGAAATAAAGTATATGCCCATTAATTGGGAATGACCAAACAAATTAGGGTACATGAATAGAATGGAATAGTATGATGCCATAAGAAATGACTAGTATAAAGAATTTAGAGAACATGGCAAGACATGTAAGAACTGATATGGAGTAAAGTAGAATCATGCATGAAATGACTACACCAACTTAAAAGGAAAGAATGATAAAAATACACCAAATACTCTATAATTATAGTAATCACCCTTTGAAATTAAAATGCATAGGGAAGAGTTGAGAAAACATACCACCCTCCATTCACTACAAAAGTGGGGAACTATGGATGTAGAATACTGCATACCCTGTCAGACGTGATTAATAAATTGGTTGACTTTTGCCAAATTGTTTCATTTACTTTTTACTTCTAAAAATCTTTGTTATAAGGGAAAGATCACTGAGTATGCGAGAGGTGAGGGGTATGTTTGGAAATTAATTTTATATCAAGACAAAAGGTATCCATAAAAATAGATAAAATTTACAATAATAATAGCTTGCATAAATACGGTGCTTTATACCAAGAAGATACTTTCAAATACATTTGTTATTTGTAACTTACAATTGCTCTGAGGTAGATAGCAAAAATAATAGTAACTGACATGTATGTCATTATTGTTAAGTTGTTTATTGGTGTCTGACTCTTTGTGACTCCATGGACCATGACGCACCAGGCCCCTTCCATCCTCCATTATCTCTTGAAGTCTGTCCAAGTTCATGTTCATTGTTTCCCTGATTCTATCTATCCATCTCATCCTCTGCCATCCCTTTTCCCCTTTTCCTTTTGCCTTCAAGCTTTCCCAATGTCAGGGTCTTTTCTAATGAGTCCCATCTTCTCATTATGTGGTGGAAGTATTTAAGCTTCACCTTCAGTATTTGACCTTCCAGTGAATAGTCTGCATTGGTTTCTTTAAGTATTGACAGATTTGATCTCCTTGCTGTCTAAGGAACTCTCAAAAGTCTTCTCCAGCACCACAATCCCAAAGTTTTGATTCTGTGGCGCTCAGTTTTTCACAGTCATACCATCACTCTGGGAGGTAGAGAAGATTAGTAGCTGACATTTATATAATGCTTCCAAGTTTGAAAGGCAGTTTACATATAGTATTCCATTTATATACATAATTTGCCTTTATTGTTGCAACATAGGGTAAGTATAATTAGCATCCCCGTTTTATAGATAAGGAAATAAAGGCTCTAGTGACTTATTATAATCAACCAGTGGTCTTGTGATGTGAGCTCCAGTGTTCTTCCCACTGTGCCACACACACACACACACACACACACACACACACACACACCACACCGCACACACACACCCAGCTACTAGCCAACTATTCTGATTTTCACTTTACACACATATGTCTCAGGGCTGCCAATGGGAAGAAAAGCTCCTTTCTTAAGAAAAAGTCTGTATGATTTTTTTTTCAGCTGTTGTTTACCTTTCTATTTTCTTCTGATAATCATTTCCTTTTTCTGCTTTCAGTGTCATAGGGTCTATGCTTATCATGGTAGTAAAGGGGTGAGGGCGATGGTGGGGTGACCTCAGGCAAAATAATTAATAATGGATTAGTGCTTAATAACCTTGCCTTCGAGGTTGAAGTAAAGTCTCAGTTTGTTACACATGTACTTTAAAATTAGAGTTCAAGGATCTTTGAGAACGCAAATTTTTCTAAGACATCCCACAAAGCTCCATTTATCAAATGGCACGTGTTCCACTGCCCAGGGGTATAAAAATGAAATCAGGCAAAGCGCCCACAAAAATCTCATAGGGTCTCCCTGCTCCCCCGCCATTACCACTAGTTGACCAATCTCAGCCCTGGCCTATCTTGTGGAAATCGTCCTGGGATTGTGGGGTGGAACTGGGGCTTTGCTACAGGCATGGACCCAGACGTTCAATTAGGCAAGGTCAAGAGGGTCAGGGCCTGGGAGTGGAGGACTGAGCTGACCAACTGCTGTCCCCAGCTCCCAGCTCATCTCCATGTGCCCTGACCCTCCTCCCAGCCTGCCACCGCTGGGCCTGTCCCTCCCTCTTTGCCACAGCTGTTCCCAGCAGGGACTTTAGATCAAACTGAACTGTGACCTAAAAAACGGAACAAGCTACACTTATCTATCTGCTGAACCCCAAGCATGTGGAACCACACCCAAGTATTCATTGTTCAAAGAAACTGCCAACAGAACATTTCATCTTCCAAATAAAGCACCTACTGCACCAGTTTGAGCAGGGAACTGAATTCCGGGCCCTAAAACCACTGACCCAAGAACCAAACTGGACACTCAGGTAAAGAAGTGCTATTTACTTGTAGTTCAAGGCTTTATATAATATCCAGGGAAGGACATTTTGGACTCACCAGCCATATGTTCAGAGGGCAAGAGCACAAATGGGATGGGGCATCAGGATAGTGCTAGATGGGGAGTGAGAGAGTCCGGGTTCAAATCTCACTTCTGCCACTTACTACCAATGCAACTGGGGGCTAGTGCATTGTACCCAGCAATCTCTGTCCTACCTCCCAGGATCACTGTGAGAATCAAATGAGATCATATTTGTAAAGTGCTTGGCACAGTACCTGACAGATTGCAGGAGATTAATAGACATTTGTTCTTTCCTTCTGCCTACCCTCATTGGATGAAGCTAAAGAGCAGACACCAAGAGTAAATTCAATCCAGTCCCAAGGACCCAGTCACTAAATATTTACTGACCCAGAATTCTCTGCTGCCTCAGCCACCTTGATACTCTTTTCTCTCTAGGTTTTCAAGACATCACAGTCTCCTGGTTCTCTTCCTACCTCTCTGACCCCTCCTTCTTTGTCTCCCTTGCTAAATTCTCATCCAGATGATGGCCTCTCACCATAGGTGTCCCATAGGATTCTGTCCTGGGCCCTTTCCTCTTCTCCCTTTATACTACTTCACTCGGTAACCTCATCAGTTCCTATGGTTTTAATTACTATGTCTACATTGAGAATTCTCAAATCTACCTATCCTACCCTAAACTCTCTGCTGACCTCCAAGATCACATCTTCAATTGCCTTTCAGTTATCTTGTACTGGATGTCCAGTAGACATCTTAAACTCAATGTGTTCAAAATAGTACCCATTCTCATTCCTCCTGTATCCTCCCTCCTTCTTATCTTCCTCATTCTGGAGAGGGCAACACCATCTTTCCATCCGTCAGCCTCAAAACACAGCCGTCATCCTTGACTCTTCACTCTCTCTCACCCCCTATATCCAAGCTATTGCCAAGGCCTGCCCTTTCCCCCTTTGCAATATCTTCCGAAGGTTCCCCTTCTCTCCTCTGACACTGCCACCATTCTAGTGCAGGCCCTCATCACCTCACATCTCAGTTACTGCTGGTGGGTCTGCCAACCTCAAGTCTCTCCCTATGCCAATCCATCCTCCATTCGGCCACTAAAATGATTTTTCTAAAACACACTTCTGACCACGTCACTCAATGAAGCCCAGTGACTCCTGTCGCCTCTAGGAACAAAGATAACGTACTCTATTGGCATCCAAAGCCCTTCACAACCTAGCTCTCCCACCTTTCCAATGTTCTTACATATTATTCTCCAACATGTATTCTTCCATCCAGGGTCACTAGTCTCTTTGCTCTTTATCTCTTGACTCTCAGCATTTTCTGTGCCTGTCCTTCATTCTCAACTCTGCTTTCTAGCTTCCTAAAATCCCATTTTCTACAGAAAGCCTTTCCCAGTTCCTCTTAATTCTAGTGCCTTCCCCCTCTTATTTCCCATTTACTCTGTATAATAGCTTGTTTATACATATTTGGTTTTGCTTGGTGTCTCTCCCAAAAGATCATAAATTCCTTGAGGGCAGGGACTATCTTTTGACTCTATTGTATCCTCAGGACTTAGCAGGGTGCCTGGCACATAGTAGGTGCTTAATAAATGTTTACCAATGGATTGACTGACCCATATACCCACCAGAACTCTCTGCTGCCTCAACTCGTGGTCTTTGGTGTTTGGGTGTTTGGAGTGAGAGAACTGCCAGCTGACACCTACCACTGAACCATCACAGAACCCCAGAAGGTAGGAACCCCAGTCAACTGGTTCTTCCAGTTGCTATCCTATAGCTAATAAATTTGCACTTCCTACTCCCTTAATTCCTTTGCTTCAGCATAGCTGTCGGAACCAGTCAAAAACTCCTTTCCTGCTACCTCTCCCCAAACTCTCATCTCATCCACCTCAGCCCTGAACTTTTATAGGACACTACCCTCATGGCCCATTGTGTCCCCAGGAATCTCTGCTCTATCCTCAACAAACTCATATTCTTTATCTCCTGGTGCTCATGGAAACCTGGCTCTCTTTGAAGTTTTCTCTACATCACCATATATACGTCTTTGTTATTGTAATGTGTCAGCCTAAGGGCATTCTCCCTCCTTTGCAGAAAACTGTATTTCTGCACTTAGCTGATTTCACTTTTCTGCCTCCCATATACTCTGTGTTCTAAAGAAATTGCATATTAGGTAGAGGCAGTAATGTGAAATAGTCTTCTAATAGAATGTAACAACTGTTGTAACAACTCAGTTGTTGCTGTTGGCTCATTTCAGTCATGTATGACTTTTTGTAACACCATCTGAAGTTTTCTTGGCAAAGATACTGGAGTGTATCTTTGGAGTTTGCCATTTTTTTCTCCATCTCATTTTACAGATGAGGAAACTGAGGCAAACAGGGTTAAGTGACTTGCCCAGGGTAAGATACTAGTAAGTGTCTGAGGCCAGATTTGAACTCAGGAAAATGAATCTTCTTGATTCTAAGACCAGTGCTCTATCCACTGCACCACCTCGCTTCATAGCTGCCTCAATTGTGAAGGGTTTTAAAAACCATAATCTATCCTAAAGGCA
>CM053772.1:196660065-196688407 GCA_028658325.1 Potorous gilbertii
CTGAGATATAGAACATAATCCTGGGACTTGTACATGTTTTCTTTCCTTTGAAAGTGTTTTACTGATACTTCTTTTTTTTTGCCTCATGGCCACTTCCCAATGATCCCTGCTTCAGTAGAACCCTCCCTTCTACTAAAAATATAAAGTTAAGCAAAACAAACTCATTGGCCGTGTCTGTCCCCTTCTGTACCTGTAGCTCACCCACTTCTTGGCCAAGAGACAGGAGTGCTTGACTATCCGTCTTCTGAAGTCCCCATTAGTCCTAGCACTAGCCAAGTTTCTGAAAGCTGGACCACTGTCCCATCTCCACATCTGTATTTAGTTTATCTGATTTGCATTGTGATTATTTAGTTCCTCCAGAAGTCCTACTTTGATGCCTCATTGTGGAATGGAAATAACCCTAGGTTCTGCAAAGCTAATATGTATATGCTGCTCTAGCATGCCCAATAACCTTATTTAGTGTTCACTAAGCAAATCATTCAAAGCTACATAGTTTTTGTGGTTGTTTTGTTTAATGACGCAAGGGAAAGACTATCATTTAAGGACCAGCTGGCTAAGGTGGCACAGAACAGGGCAGCTGGGTGGCACAGTGCATAGAGTACTGGGCTTGGAAGAAAGCAGAATCATCTTCACCAGTTCAAATCCAGCCTAATGAATAGCTGTGTGACCTTGGGCAAGTCACTTAACCCTGTTTGCCTCAGTTTACTCATCTGTAAAATAAACTGGAGAAGGAAGTAGCAAACCACTCCAGTATCTTTGCCAAGAAAATGTCAAATGGGGTCATAAAGAGTCAAATGTGCCTGAAAATGACCAAACAGCAACAATTAGCTGAGGCAGAAGAGGCACATCACTAGAAATCTGGCCACCAGGGGATAATTTTTTTTTTCTTTTACCTCATGGAACTATTGATCAAAAGCTGTTAACTAGTAATCTGTATCCTCAGAGGATACATCCACTAGGAGGTAATCATGAATCCTCTGAAGCATCATAATAACTATTTATTGTTGTTCAGTCATTCAGTTATGTCCATGAGATTTTCTTGGCAAAGATACTGGAGTGGTTTGATATTTCCTTTTCCAGTGCATCCCCAGTTTATGGATGAGAGGCTAAAGCAAATAAAGGTTAACTAACTTGCCCAGAAACACACAGCTAGCAAGTGTCTGAGGACAGATTTAAGCCCTGATCTTCCTAACTCCAGGCCTCATGATCTATCCACTGCATCACCTAGCTGCCCCAATAATAATGTTGTTATTGTGTTCAGTTGTTTCAGTTGGATGCAACTCTTATAATAATAATAGCTAGTGGTGATAGACTGTTTTAAGATTTGCAAAGTACTTAACCTACATATCATTTCATTCAATCCTTAGAAAAATCCTGTGAGGTATCTCCGTTTACAGATGAGGAAACTGAAACAGGTTAAGTGACTTGCCCTGGGTCACACAGATAATAGGCATCAGAGGCAGAATTGGAACTCAGGTCTTTAATGACTTCAAGTCCAGCTTTCTATTCACTGCACCACTTGTATGCTTCTATTGAAGTAAGTGGTTTGACTTTACCTTTCTTTTTTCTTTCAGTAAGAGAGGTATTCACATCACTGATTTCAATGATGTTTGGGAATCTCCAGTGTGGAAACTTTTTCTACAAGTACAGATCAGCTGCTTCTCGGTAATTCATAGTAGAGCAAGGTGCTATCTCAGGAGTTAGAAGACCTGGCTGGCTCAAATCCTCCTTTTGATATTAACTTATCCTCCACAACTCTCAGTGTCTTCATCTGTAAAATGGATGTACCAGGTGACCTTTGAGTTCCCTTCCAGCTCTAAATCGATGATCCTATTATACTACTGAGTTTCTAGGGCACTGAGAGGTTAAGGGATCTTTTCATGATCACATGATCAGCATGTATCAGAGTCAGGATTTGAACTCAGACTGCAGGGCTGACTGGATATACACTACAGTGACCTGACTCTCAGTTTTACAGATAATTTTATTCATGAATGGATTCTGAGTGAAGTGAGCAGAGCCAGGAGAACACTGTACGCAGTAACAGCAACACTGGCCAACGCTCAACTGTGATGATTGAGTTAGCCCTTCTCAGCACTGGAATGATCCAAGACAATTCCAAAAGACACATGAAATGCTATTCATATGCAGATAAAGAACTATGAAGGATGAATGCAGATCGAAGCATACTATTTTTACTTATTTTGCTTTTTGTTTTTTGTGGTTTTCCCCTTTTGTTCTGTCTCTTCTTTCACAATATGACTAATGTGGAAATACGTTTAACATGATTGCACATGTACAGCCTATATCGGAATGCTTGTCATCTATGGGAGGGGAGGGAGAAGAAATTTAGAACTCAAAAATCTTATAAAAAAAGAATGTTGAAAACTATCTTTAATGTAAGTGAAAAAAATAAAATATGTTTTATTACAAACAGTATTTTATGAATGCTTGGTGAGGAAAAGGTTGATATGAAAATAACATAAAATCCAAAGCCCTCTAAGAAGGGAGAGAGAGAACACTAACAACTGGGAAAACCAGGGAAGGCTTTGTAGAAGAAATGGTATCTGAACTTAAAGGCAGATCAGTATTTCTGAAAGGTGGAGTTGAGGAGGGTCTGCATTACTGGCACAGAGAATAGTCTGATTGAATGAGAAGTAGAAAACAGAATGGTATGTTTGAGCTGGAATGTAGAATGCAGGAGGATGAGTAATGAATGTCTAGGAAGGTATTTTACATGTGTTATCTCATTTGATTCTCACAACAACCCTGGGAGGTAGGTATTATCCGCATTTTACAGATGAGGAAACTGAGGCAAATAGTGGTTAAGGGACTTGCCTCAGGTCACACTGCTAGTAAATGTCTTAGGTCAGGATTGAACTCAGGTCTTCTTAACTCTAGGTTCAGAACTATCTATTGAAACACCTAACTTAAATCTTGCCTAGATGTGTTGTAGAAATGTAATTAAAAAGTATTGGGCAACTAATTAGATACCGGACTAGGGGGACAGCAAGGGAAAGATATGGATCCAGGATGACACCAAGGTTACAAACCTGGACCACTGGGAAGATAGCACATCCTGATAGAAATAAGGAGCTTTGGAGAAGGGGTCAGTTTAATGTGGGGGGCAGGGCAGGGAATCAATGTTTTTTTTCATTTTAAGGAAAGTTGAGGATTATTTTTAAAACCTCTTTGTTCCCATCTATTGAGGAATGACTACATAAATTATGGTACATTAATTTAATGGAATATTAATGTTCCATAGAGGGAATTCAGAGAAGTATAGGAAGATTATACAAACTGATGAAGAGATGCAGAACCAGAAAGAAATATGCAAAATGACTAAACAATGAAAAGAGGAAAGATCAAGTTAAATCAACAAATATTCATTAAGCACTTACTATGTGCCAGGTACTGAGCTAATCACTGAGGATTTGAAATGCAAACAAAAATGACTGGTCTGGGCACGTTCTCAAAATGGAAACTCCAGGAAGAATTTATCAGTGGGAGCAGCGAGTCCCAGAGTGGAGGGAGAAGGCAACTGAAGTCACAGCGGCAAAATCTAAAGATTGGAGAATGGCCTAAATGGAACATTATATGATTATGATGACCAAGTTTGGCTCCCTAGAGAAAGACTATTAAAAACGTATTTCTTTCCCTTCTTTGTTGTATATAGAATATCGCATATACTATTGGATGTGGTTGATTTGCTTGAACTTTTAAATATATATATATTATATATATGTGCATGTGTGTGAGTATACATACATATACATATATATGTATATACATATATATATTTAAACAAGAGATATCTCTCTGGTGGAGGTAAAAGGAAGTATATATTCAGAAATGGAAGTCTTGTAAAACAAAATGAAAGATGTCCATTTTTTTTTCAAATCCAAAGAAAAAAACTAACAATTTAATGTTCATGAGATTAGAGTTACACCATATGTATTTAGCACTAATATTCCCTGTATTCCAGGGATCTTTTTGCCAGAGGACATTAAAGCATTTGCATAGTGGAACCATAAACTTATAACTTTGCTTGAAAGGGGAGAGGTACTTAATCAGAATCATCAACCAAATGGTATCAAGGACATTTCTAGTTCAATAGTGAACATTAGACCTATCAAAATGACTTATATTATGTTGATGTCATAATAATTAACATTAAGCATAAAGATAAGAGACATACAAATATTTCTCAAAAAAAGATGGCAATGACTACCTCTCCTGGGTCAACTTGGGCCTACCTTGATGTGATGTTGTGTGGACTTTTCAACTCCCAGGTGATAGAGAGTTAGAGTAGAAAAGGGGAAAGGAAAAGAGACAGACAGAGATAGAGAAAGAAACAAAGAGACAAAGAGAAACAGAGACAGAAATGGATAGAGATTTTAAGCTGCTTAAATAAGGAAAGCATTGCTTGTACCTAAATGTTGCCCACAAAGAAGGTAAAGTGTTATCTGGTTCCTTGACCCTCTGTCTTCTAGAAATGAAGACAAAATGCTGCCTATAATTTTGGCTTGGTCTTCTCTCCACGGACTCCTAGGAAGAGAAGAAGGGGGAAATACCAAAAGGGAAAAAAAAAAGATCCTGCTCCTCTGCCTAGAAAAAAGGGAAAAGAGGACAAACAAAAAATCAAATTCTTTGGTTATCTACATCTACTACAGCAAGAGGAAGAGCTGGAAAACCTGGAAAAAGGCATCTAGCAGATCCATCTTCCTTCCACCCTCCACTTTCTGGAAACATCTAGACCACAGTTGAATATGATAGGAATAGATGGAGGGATTATGGTCTGAGTTGGGCTGGAGGCTCTATGTTGAGGATGTCTGTGTCTACCCAAGGATTAGGTACCCAGACTTTAATCTATATTTTTCTGTAGTTTGTTTAAAAACAGAGCCAGGGGCTAACTCAGCTATAGTAGAACTTGGTCTTTCTCTCCTGGGCATGACTTCGATACTTGAAGGATAAGCGGTTTTGTCCTTCATATGTGACACAGATCACAACCTCTCTGTGGTTTTAGTAGATGGCCTGGAGGAGTTTCTGTGGCTAAAAAATTTACCACCTTGCAACCAAAGAGGTGATGCACCTCTGCAAACTTAGCTAGATTGGGCATAAAGCCTGTCCCTGGGACCATACTCAAAGTCTCCCTAGCACTCTGGCAGCTAAGCCTTCAAGAATGCTATGCTAAGGAATTAGGGTGCAGCCTTAGCAACAGAATGCTAGGCATTAAGGAGAAGGATAAGGACAGGACCTGGGATTTCACTGGTGTAGGAAACTTCCTCTTCCAATATAGAGAAGGTCAGCACCCTCTCTACAACTTACAGTCTTAGAGAACACAGGGCCTTACCACAAAGTGGGAACCCAGAACAGGGGTGTCAAACTCAAACAGAAACTGATCTCTGTTTAAGTCACATAATGACTTAAAACACAAACTAACATCAGCTATGTTGTATTACATTTTTATTTAATTTGTAAAATGTTTTCCAAATACACTTTAATCTGGTTCTGGTTATAAAAATTCTGCAGGTAATTGAAGTTCCCTTGCCAAAAGTTTGGTATTTCTGGCCTAGAGCAGTGGTCAGACTTTTTGGTCTCTGGACTCCTTAACACTCTTTAAAACTTTGAGAACCACAGAGATTTTGTGTTGGGAGGTTCACCTGTGAATTAGAATTTAGATTTAGATTTTCATAGATTAAAAATTGAATCTTCAGATTAACCTATAAATATTTACCATGTTAGAAATTAAAATTGATAAAATTTTAAAACATTTATTAACCCATTTAAAAATAAGAACAATAAACCTATTATGGAGTTAATTGAAGCAGCTAGGTGTCACAATGGATAGAGCAGCAGACCTGGAGTCAAGTCCTGAGTTCAAATTTGACCTCTCCATTTATTAGCTATATGACCCTAGGCAAATAAGTCAATCTCTATTTTTGACTGTTTCTTCAACTGTAAAATGAGGATCGCAACCAAATCTACCTCAAAGACTCAAACAAAATAATATCTGTAATGAGCTTAGCAAAGTGCCTGTTATATAGTAGGCACTATATAAATAGTTATTGAGAAGCAAAGTGGTACAGTGGATAGAATGTTAAGCCTGGAGTCAGGAAAACTCATCTTCCTAAGTTCAAATCTGGTCTCAGACACTTACTAGCTAGTTACCCTGGGCAAGTTATTTAACCCGATTTGCCTCAGTTTCCCCATCTGAGAAAAGAGCTGGAGAAAGAAATGGCAAACCACTCCAGCATCTTTACCAAGAAAACCCCAAATGGGGTCACAAGGAATTGGATATGACCGAAACAACCGAACAACAAAAAGAATGCTTATTCCCTTCCCCATTATGTTTTAACATAAATAACATATTTTTATGAAAAATAACTATATTTTCCAAAACAAAAAATTTAGTGAAAAAAGTAGCATTGTTTTCCATATCTTTACAATTCTCTCTAATGTCTGGCATAATTGAAGACAGATGTATTCTCAAATTTCCTTTTGCATTCAATCTGTTGCAATATATTGTTTTGGTTAAAGTACATGAAGAAAATTCATCCTCACATACACGTAGTTAAGGGAGTAGTATTTGAAAAAGCAAAGAACATCTTAGTATTATTATTTAAATAGTTGTAACCTCAAGGACCCCCCTGGTAACTACTGGCCCGACACACTAAGAGGTCAAATATCTTGCCAAGGAACACACAGTCAGAACACGTCAAAGGCAGACCCTAAACACAGGTCTTCCTGTCTTTGAGGCTATTTCTCTAGCTACCATGCCAGGAATCACTTAAAATTGTGTTCTGCCAAAGGCATTTCACTGAGGTTGGAATTTTCTAGCATAGGCTTCCTATGGTCTTAACTCTTCTGAACTAAAGTGCAGCAGATAGATTACATAGCAGGAGACTGGGATGGTTTTTTTTTTTTTTATAAGTTATGGTACCTGTTTTGATTTGTGCTTGAATGGAGAATGGTTATCCCTATTAATAAACTAAATCCAAATTATCTCCCATCTTCTGTGATTCATGCAAAGCCATAAAAGAATCCCAAGATCTCAAAGATGTCACTGTGATTTTCACTCTAAAAAAAAAACTGAGAAAGATAAAGAAATCGATGGACTTCTGCGACCTGGGACTACTCTCCATTTCTGCTGGGCCACTTCCTGAATAGGGCACTTCCAAAGCTATTTCAAATGATCCAGGCAATTCAGTCTTTGTTAGGCAGCAGACACAGGGCAAGTGTGAGGACAGTATAGACGGGCACTGACTCTTGAGCAGAGGACATGGTTCAGATCCTACCTCTGAGACCTTAAGCACATCCCTTGACCGAGCAAGGCTACAATTTCATTTTCTGCAAAATGAAGGTGTTGGATTCAATGGCTTCTGAGACACTTCTTCCAGCGCTAGACCTATACCCCTAAGGCCAGGAAAGAAATTACAGACTCTGAGACTGAGTCCATCACCCTTCCTGAATTCTAGATACCATCAATAGACCTGAGCCCAGAGGGGAAAAACAGAGGCCAGAAGCAGAGCCCAGGCTTTCCTTTCCAACCATTTCTTACTTTGCACAGTCATAAAATCTTGGAGTTGGAGAGAACCCTGGACACCAGTCCAGTCTAAAGCTTCATGAGAAATCCCCTCTATTACATCCTTGAAAGACATTCAACTTTCTCTAATTGAATATCTCTGGTGATGACAACAACCTCATGAGGGGGCCCATGGAACTTCTCTAATGGGTAGAAAGTTAGAAATCTATTTCCCTGCAACTTCCAACTTAGTTCTAGTTAAATCCTGTGGAACTGTGTAGAATATATCTGATCCTTCTTCCAAGTGATGTCTCTTCAAATATTTGAAAATAATTATCAGACCTCTCTTTTTCAGCCTAAGCAATTCCATTTCCTGATGGAAGATCTCTAATGGGGCCCTGGACATGGGCATAGCTGGAAACATGATGACATTTAGCCAACAGCAGACTAAGTGATGCCACAAATTGTTAAAGGGAAAAGAAAGAAATAAAACGGTAACTAAGTCATACCAGATCCCCCTAGCATCAAGGATGTTCTATATCAGTGCTTCTTAAACCATGGGTCACCTCATGAATAATTTGGCAACAGTAAAATGTTTCTGAACACCCAACGACCAAAAATTAATTCAAAATCAAATGCCTAATGAATCTGAGGTGTTTCTGGAAGTGCTTGTCTATGTTGCATGGATCAACTTCACTATAGCCTTGGTTCTGAACACAAAACATGCATACATTGCACTGGACATGCTTTCAGGTCAGGCAGCAGAAAAGAGGTCATGAGTGGAAAAAGTTTAAAAAACTGCAAGTACAGATTATAGCTGAAGCCATGGTTAAAGCCAGTTAGGTACTACTTGGAACACTTTTACCTTCCTCTGGGTAGGGAATTGGGGTTGTATGAGCAGGTTGAAATTGAGCAGAGTTTTTGGTGGCCAAGCTGTCATGGTAAGAAGAAGCGACAGGAGGGGAGTCAAGTAAAAGCAGGAGCAGACCAAAGCAGAAATGGGGACCTGGAGTGAACTGGAGTCCTTGATATAGTCAAGTGACTCCTAGCCTAGACTGGTGCTATGTAGTCTGTGATGAGAGAGCAAACAGGTCTAAGCCCTTCCTGTATTTTGTCTTCCTTTCCTATCCATATGAGAGGAGTGGGAAGGAAGGAATATAATGAGGAGGTTTGGTCCCAAAGAGCAAAAGCTTGTTGGCTACACAAATGAGGGAATACCTGCCCTCACTGATACTCCTAGTGTAAAATATAGCAAATATAAAATATTTGTTGCTACTGTCCTTTTGGCTAGAATAATTAGATAGGGTGACGTGGGCATGCCCATTCTCTTTTCTTCCCCACCCCACCCCATTTCCCTGTCTTTCTCCATTAGAATGTTAACTCCTTAAAGATGGAAACAAAGGCTTGCATTTTTATTTCCATATTTAGCACATGGTCTTTGCAACAGAATGGCATCTGAGAGGTGGTTACAGCACACCCTGATGCCTGTCCTCCTTATGATACATTTCTTTCTTTCTTTCTTTTTTCCTTCCTTCCTTTTGTTCCTTCTTTCTTTTTTCCAGAATAACTGCAATATTGTTTTATTTTATTATTTAAATTTATCTATTTATTTATTTTTAGCTTGCAACATTCACTCCTATAAGATTTTGAGTTCCATCTTTTCCCCCTTCTTTCCCTCCCTTCTCCCCAAGATAGCATGCAGTCTGATATAGGCTGTACCTATACAGTCATATTATATTACTACATTAGTCATGTTGTGAAAGAATAATCAGATTCAGTTTTCAATCTCCCCTGGTTTACCTTGTCTTTCTTCAGTCATGGGACCCAGAACTGAACAGAGTTCTTCAGGCTTCAGATATGTGAAGAGTACAGAAAAACAATTGTCTCCCTTAATCTATGCATTACCCTTCTTTAAAGCACATTGTTATTGTCAATAGCAAACTGAGTAGCACAAAATTAGGACTGGATAGACCCCCCACTACATTAGCATAGGGACTGTCAATCCAAGGAAGCGAGTGTATGCGTACAAGGCAGCTCTTATCATTGGTGTAGTGTCAGCTGACAGTCATGATATCCCCAGAGGAGGAATCATGATGTACATATATATGGTATGTATGTGTATATTTTCAGATATGCATATCAACTTGAAGATGTGTATATATGACAATACTAGCAATCTACTGACCCTGATATTTTGTAGAACAATTACTATTTTTCTATTGAGACAAAACACATGACAGCTTTACCCCAATGCTGCCTGAAAGTGACTTGGGACCTAGTCCAGTATTTAGATTTGCAACTCCAGCCTAAAGTATGGTTCAATACCCTCATTAACCTTCCAGGGGAGTTATATGACTTCCTGGTGATTCAGTTCTGACCATTCCTGTCCCTGTCCCACCCCACCCCCAATTGAATTCATTAAGCATCTATTAAATACTTGCTTCATGCCAGGCTCAGTGCTAGGATAAAATGAAATAGGCCCTTCCCTGCCCTCAAGGAGCTGATCTTCAGGTGGGAAGAAGGAGTATGGCACAGGTGAAGAAAGTGAAATAAAAAACAATCCTTAGGATTATTAGGGTAATCCTAGGACCTGGGAGTGTGGGGGTGGGGGGAGAGATCAAGCTAGGCTTCCAGGAGTGCCAGGCTAGGACTGGAGATGAACTTTGAAGGCAGGTAGAGATTCCAAAAGGTGGAGGTAAAAAGGGAGTACATAAAGGACATGGGGCACTGCCTCTTCAAAGCACAGGGATGGGAGATGAAACATGAATATGGAGTCCACGAAGGAGAATACTGCATAATTAGCCTAGGAAGACAGGATCCAGGGAGAGGTGTGAGGTTTTTAACACACCTAGATGGAGTTTTTATTACAGATGATGATGATGATGACGGCGGGAATAATAAACATTTACATGGGGATTACCATGTGCCAGGCCTTGTGCTAAGCACTTTACAGTGATTATCTCATTTGATATTCACAACAACCTGGGAGGTAGATGTTGTTCCTATCCCTATGTCACAGATGGGGAAAC
The DNA here is from genome assembly GCA_028658325.1 of Potorous gilbertii. Classification (NCBI taxonomy): domain Eukaryota; kingdom Metazoa; phylum Chordata; class Mammalia; order Diprotodontia; family Potoroidae; genus Potorous; species Potorous gilbertii. Next base: position 196,670,620 of record CM053772.1, read on the forward strand.
TGAGACAAATAGAAATTTAGTGACTTGCTCAGGGTCACATGGTGTCTGAGTCTGGATTTGAGTTCAGGTCTTTCTGGATCTGCTTATCTACAGTGTCACCTACCTGCCCCTAGCCAAAAGTGGGGGGAAAGTCTATGGCAGGGGTGGGGAAACCTGTGGCCTCATGTGGCCCTCTAAGTCCTCTCTCTGTCTGAATCCAAAATTCACAGAACAAATCCCTTCAATAAAAGGATTTGTTCTATAAAAATTGGACTCAGTCAAAAGGCTGCACCCAAAGACCTAGAAGGTCACAGTTTCCCCACCCTGGTCTATAGTCTAAGAGAGCTAAAGCATAAGCCAATGTATGCCAGAGGCAGAAGTTGATAGAAGCAATAAGGCCATTCTCCTAAACAGGAGAGTGTAATCCTAGTTCCACAGTGTTCAAGGGTGGGAGTGGGTGAGAAGGGAGCAAGTCTGCCTGGAGAAAAGTCAAGAAAGCATGGAAGTGAGAAGTGTTTTATATACAGTGTGTGCTACATGCTGTACACCACTAAGAGTTCCTCTCACACAAGGATTCAGCTCAAGACAGTTATCATTTATGATGATTGTGTTCTAGTCCATCATGCCCTCCCCTCGTTCAGCCAAGTAAAAGGTCACCCAACTGTGAGATCAGATAGGTGTGTTAACATGGCATCTCCACTTGGAGGGTGCTAGGGAGCTAGCTGCTTCCAAGAGAATCATGATGATGTGTGAGGGAAGTGGTTGCATAGACATTCTGTAATTGGTTCTGGTTGGCCCACCATGTGCCCGGGGGGAGGCTTTTTCTACTTGCTACCAAGCCAGAACCATCAGCATCTTCAAAAGGGCTAGAGTCAGCTCTGGCCATTGATTTGTTAAATTTGTTACTCCTTTTCTCAAGGCTTCTGTTGAAATAACCATACTGGAAGGGGAAAATGCATGAACCCTTTCCCACCTCAAGCCAAGATCATGCCCTGGGAAATGGCATTAGGACCTTTTCATTTGTTCAAAGTAGCTCACATTCACAACTTTGGAGATTCTCTGCACCTAGATTACAAAAGAATGATAGAAAGGCCAGCTTGTTCTCCTAACCCAGATTGGAGATTCCATTTCCTACACCTGAAATAGAAAAGAACTGCTATAAGCATTTTAGAACAGACAGATTCTTTCTCCTTTCTCCCTAATCACCTTTGGAAATAGACCAAGTAGTGATATTGCTGGGTCAAAGGATATAGTCGGTTTAATAACTCTTTGAGCAAAATTCCAGATCGCTCTCCAAAATGACTAGATCATTTTATAATTCCACCAACAATGAATGCATCCCAATTTTTCCACATCCTCTCCAACATTTGTCATTTTTCCCTTCTATCATTTTAACCAATCTGGTAGGTGTAAAACGATCTCAAGTTTGTTTTAATCTGCATTTCTCTAATCAATAACTTTTCTGCATTTCTCTAATCAATAACTTTTCTATAACTATAAATTGTTTTGATTTATTCATTGGAAAACTGCCAGTTCACATCCACTGACCATTTATCAACAGGGGAATGACTAGCATTCTTATGGACAAAGTTCTTTATATATTTTAGATATCAGACCTTTATCTGATAAACTATCTATAAAGTTTTTCCCAATTTTCTATTTTCCTCCTAATATTGACTATATTTGTTTTATTTGTACAAAAAAATTAAATGTAAGTGTAATTGAAATGATCTATTTTCCACCTAATTTACTCTTGCTTATTCATAAATTATTCACCTATCCATAAATCTGACAAGTAATATATTCCATGTTCTTCTAATTTTCTTGTAAAATCTTTCTATATCCAGGTCATGCATTCATTTTGACATTATCTTGGTAAATAATGTGAGACATTGGTCCATGCCCAGTTTCTGTCATACCACTTTCTAGTTTTCCCAACAATTTTTACCAAATAATGAATTCTTATTCCAAAATCTTAAGTCTTTGCTGGGAGAGAAACCCCAGGAAAGACTGCTTCTTAAACAGGTCTATTCAATGAATGGGCATTGCCTCATCCTAAGTGAGTACCTGCATAGACCTTGGCCTAAAGGGGTCAAGGTCTCCCAGTACATCCTGGGTCATCTCCAGTCATCCTGATCTGGTGATCTGGTCACTGGATCTAGATGGCTCAGGAGGAGAAAGTGAGGCTGGTGACCTGCACAGCCCTCCCTCACTCAAAACAAAGTCAAGTGCAAATCAAGTCATCATTTCTCTAATGGCATGGTCTTCTTTGGCAAAGAAGGATGAACACAAGTCTTTGCACTTGCCAAATACAAAGTTATTATGTTTATTTGCTGCTATGAAATATATATCTACTTTATTCCAATGATACCTTTCTATTTCTTAGCCAGTACCAGATAGTTTTAATAATTACTGCCTTATAATAAAGTTTAAGATCTGGTACTGCTAAACCTCCTTCCTTTACACTTTTTTCCCCATTATTTCCTTGGATATTCTTGACATTTTGCCTTTTCAAATGAATCTTATTACCATTTTTTTCTAATTGGAAATTGCAGGGATATACATCAGCTGGGTGATAGCTGAATAAGTTGTGATACATAATTGTGATGGAATACTACTGTGCCCTAAGAAATGAGTTCGATGATTTTAGAAAAACATGGAAAGATCTGCACAAAATAATGAAGAGTGAATGAGTAGAACTTAGTGAACACTCTACACAGTAACAATAACATTGTTTTAAGGATGACTGTCTATTATCAATACCCAAATTAATTATAAAGAACATATAAAGATGCTATCTGTGTCCGGAGAAAGGATTGATAAATAGAAGTATGTATAGAATAATTTTACATATCTATACCTATTTGTATCTAATAGTAGCCATCTCTAGGTTGGGAGGGAGCGGGGCCAGGAAAGGGAAGGAAGAAAAGAAATTCACATGATAATGTTTTTGTATATTTGAAAGGAATAGCAAATTGTGCATAGTTGATTTGCAGTTTCATGTACAGTCACCTTTTTTATTATAATATGTTATAGAAATGCTTGTTTTAATTCAAAGTAAAATTTTTAAAAGATAGAAAAGAACAGATGAACAGACCAAAGAGACCATGTTTTTGGGGTAGTCATATGGCAAAGCCTTGAGGCCTTTCAATTCACAGCATGGTCAAGAGTCACCTCTTTTCCTCACATAGGAACGTGGAAAAGAGATGACCAGGGTTTAATCAGCTTTTCAAGATATTGACAGTTCTGGCTATGTGTCTAGGAGAAGTGGGCTCTTCCTAACCACCTGGAACCAGTTACAAAAAGCCCATACATGAACTTCCTAACCACCTGGAACCAGTTATAGAAAGCCCATACACGAACTTTCCTCACACATGTCACCAGGATTCTTCCCAAAGTAGCTACCTAGCACCCTTCTTATGGAGATACTATCTTATCAAGCTGATGGGGTCTGGCATCACATTTGAATCTTGTCAGTCAGTTATGAATCCACCTATCTGTACTGATCATCAGGCAATGACCAAATATGATAATTTATTAAGCACCACTGGATACAAAGAACCAAAATAGTCTCTCAGGAAGAAATAAAGATCAGTAAAAATATGATTGCTACCCACATGGAAGTTAAAGTCTAGGACGGAGATAGGATAGCTAAAACAAGTATTTATAATGTAAAAGCAAATATGAACAAGTATATAACAAAATATTAAAATACGTATGCGAAATCATCATTTTGGATGTTCCCTCACTCCATAAGATCTCAACCCATCCATGACTAGTTACCTTGTATGACTTAGCCATTTCCTCCATAAGTTTGTCACCTGGGGGTCTAGCCAACCTGCAAGTCGTAGTTGGTGAGGCTGCAAAGGCAATGTATTATAGTCATGAATATGTAAAACTCTTTGATGATCTGATGATCTATAAGGGTTTATAAGAAGAATTGGGATGCTAATTAGGGATTATTTCCCAGGTTTCCAAGTGAGAAGTGTGATTGATGATGGGCAACTTTCTACCATGGGTAAGAAGTTCTCTGGGCCCCAAGCAACCTCTGACTAGCAATTACATAATATACATTGGTGAAAGAAGTTTCCACACCAAGAGTTCCCTACACCAGTGATAGTTAAATGTAATGTTTACAGAAAACTTTGGCTAAAGTAGAATGATAATTAATAATAATATTAGCCAGTATTTATATAGTAATTAAAGTTTCAAAAAGTGCTTTATAAATTATCTCATTCGGTCCCCACCATAAACCTGAGAGATAGATGATGCTATCATCCCCATTTTGCAGATGAAAAATTGAGACTAACAGCAGTTAAGTGACTTGTCCAGAGTCACACAACTAAGTAAGTATCTGAATAAAGAACTGAATCCAGGTAGTCTTGACTCCAAGACCACTTAGACTAGAAAGAACTCTACTGTTTCACCATTTAAAATAAACAAATGAATAAAAAATAAGGAAAGGGACTGAATTCATTGGTAATAGAGAACTAGAAGAGGAAACTCCCTCTACTAAAGCAGGTCAGAACCCTTCTCTTCAACTTACAGTTTTAAAGATTTGCTCAAAGCAATGAGAAGCTAAACAACTGGTCAAACAGCCAGGATGTGTCAGAAGCAGCCCCTGGACGCAGGACTTTCTAAATCCAGGGCCAGCTCTTAACTACTATACCAAGTTGCCTCTCTGGCTGGTTTCACAATTGCCTCTTGATTCACCATTCCAAATCATCTTAGTAAAAGGGGGAGCAGATAGGGTCCTGGCAGGGAGTGTCCATGGGTCTGCCTAGGGTTAAGGTTCCTGAATTGTATTGAATATACAAGGTTTGGTGACACACACACACATAGAGACAAAGGTAGGAAGGAAGGGAAGAGGGAAGGAAGGAAGGGAAGAAGAAAAGGAGGAAGGATGGAGAGGAAGGGAGGAAGGAAAGGAGGAAGGAAGGGAGGAAGGGAGGGAGGAAAGGAGGGAGGGAGGAAGGGAGGAAGGGAAGGAGGAAGGAGGAAGGGAGGCAGGGAGGGAGGAATCTATCTTTGGGAACAGATAAACTAAACTTTGTCAGAAGTTCACCTATATTTGAATCTAAGACCAAAAAAAAAAATAGAACAAAACAAAATATTGTTTTCTCATAAATAACTTCCATTTAAAAGAGAGGATCAATTTTTTTCTAAATTTAAAACAAAAGCGTAGGCAAACCTCGGTGACATTTTGCTTTTTCTCTCTCTTCCCGGGAAAGGAAAACTTGTCAGCCAGCCCTGAGGCTCTCTCTGATGTTAGAACTTTCTCTTTCTGAGGTTCAAAGATGAGGGGGGCGCTCCTGGGAGATGAGAGAATGCTAGACCTAGGGAGTGAGACACTTGTCAGTACACGTCAGTTTCAGTGAAGGTTCCTAGGGGTACCTCAAATCTCCTGGTCCCTCTGAACTTGGGGTTATGCAATCTCAAGGACTTTTCCATCTTTGCTTCAAGATGCTTATCAGAATGCAGTACTGTTGACAGCTTGTGCGAATGTGATTCTCATTCGGGCTCTTGATTGAGTCCAAGTTTTGCAGAACAAATTCTTTTATTAAAGAGATTTGTTCTCTCAAGTTTGGATTCAGTCAAAGAGCTGCACTTGAGGACCTAGAGAGCCACATGTAGCCTCGAGGCCCTAGGTTCCCCACCCCTGGGCTAGCCTTTAGGTCAATCAATGAGCTTACAAATGTTTACTGAACTGCTAAGATGCCAACGTGCTTGGTGGTGTAGGGTTTATAATTGGTCTCTAGTACTAGAGAGTTTCCAATTGAGTCAGGAAGAGAACACTGACAATGTGAAACAATAGAAAGCCATATAAGACAATATATAATTCGGTGCTCAATGAAATAAGCAGACCAGAAATACCATGAAGTTGATAAAGGCTAGATAGGATTTCAAGTGTGAGGAGTAACTAAATACAAAAATTGGGGTAGAGATGATCATGGCATGTTTATGGGACAGTGAGACCCATCTGATCACTACAGACTATGCCTGTCATGGAGTTAATAGTAATGGACTCCAAACCTGTCAGGGATCTCAGAGAGCTTTTCTTAGTCCTTTGTTTTTGGTTGGTTTGTTTTTTACAGGTGAGAAACCTGAGGCCCAGAAGTCATTTGATAATTTCCAAGGTTACATGGCAATAAAAATAAAATAAAATAAAAGTTTTATCAACACGTTTTGTATTTACATTACATTACTTCCTCCCCTATCACTCTATCATCCTGTAAGAAAAAATAATTTAGTGTCCCCATCTTACAGCATATGTAGCATTCTATACCCAAAGTCCCCGACCTCTGCAAGGAAAGGAGAGATGCATCCTGTATCTGAGCAAAATTGGATACCCTAATCATCAGAGAATTGCAAATTAAATAAACTCTGAAGTTCTACCTACCACCACTCAGGGTGAAACTGATGACAAACAAGGAACCATTGTTGGAAGAGTTTCCAGAAAGAGTTACACATTAATGCGTTGACTGGTTCAGTCATTCTAGAAAACAGTTTGGAACCCTCCCCAAAAGTCACTAAATTAAGCATAACCTTTGACCCGACAATACTATAATTGGGGATATATCCCAGAGAGAGAGAGAGGAGAGACAGAAAGATTTCGTATATACAAGAATATTTATAGCAGCACTTTAAGTGCCTATCACTTGGGGAATGATGGAATAAATGTTGAATTTATGTATATAATGGAATGTTATGGATCCATGATAAATTACGCAGAAGAAGCATGGGAAAACTTATATGAATTGATACAGAGTGAAGGGAACAGAAACAGGAAAACATTTACTTAAGGACAACACTAATCATGAATGTGAAAACAACTTTGAAAGACAAAAAAGCAACTATATCAGGGAATTGATGATGAAACATGCCTTTTGACAGACAAGTGATAGAATACAGATGTAGAATTAAATATGGATTCACAAATATAATAGCTAGCTTTTATATTTATATTTTGACGTTTGCAAAATACTTTATAAATATTGCCTAATTTTAGTCTCACATCCACCCTGGGAGGTGAATAATATTACTACCCCCTTTTTACAGATGAGGAAACTGAGGTAGCAGAAGAGTGACTTGCCCAGGATTACACAGCTCATAAATTACTGAGGAGGAATTCGAATTCAGGTCTTCCTGACTCCCAGTCCAACATTCTGTCCACTTCACCAACATGCTGATTTGTTGTTTTTCTGGAATATGAGTCTCTATGTGGATGTATATATGCAAACATATGTACATGTATGTGTACATATATACGCATACAGTTCTTAAAAGAAAAAGCTTCTATTGGATAGGTAGCTTAGTGCATTGTGATAGATGCCTTAAAGTAAAGCTTTTTAAAATACAAAGAAGAAAACTAAAAAATACAGAAAAGGAAAAAAATGGATCAGTTTTATTTCTAGCTAGTTCTCTTATATATGTAGATAGATGTGTATAGATAGATAATAGATACAGTCCTTAAAAAAAACTTTGCAATAGGAATTAACAGTTTTAAAATATATGTGTGTTACACACCTCTTTTTTATTCTTTGTACATTGAAATGCTTATATTTATTGATAATAAATTCACAATGAGGATAGATATAGCAACTGCACCTTTGTTTTCATTTATCTGGGGATATACTCCAGGATGAAAAAAGTCCATTTACCAATGCAGATCTGCACCTAGTCTTCAACTTATGGTCTTACAGATCTGCCCGAGCACTCAAAACTTCTATGACTTGCCTGGGGTCACACAGCAAATATGTGTCAGCAATTAAACTTTTAACGTGTCTTCCTGGCTCCAAGGCCACCTCACAGCTTACCATAAGGATCAAATTAAATAACAGAAATGAAAGTTTACAAAGTGCTAGGTGAGTATAAGGTGCATTTATTTTGATCTGTGATGAACGTTGGTCTGCCAACAGCAACCCTAGTGAGCTGAGGTTAGCAGGCTTTTACTTCCCCTCCTACCACGGTCTCTTCTGTCTGTTTCCATTTTTTGCAGCCAGAATACCCACGGCCTCTCTTGGCTGCGGACTCCTGCCTTGCTCTCTAGTTAATTCACTTGGGGTCTCCCTCCTCACTGTAACCTCCTTGGCTGAGATGAAGTGGCTATTACACTTCATCTCAGCTGCACAGCTGCACCCCCTGCTGACCAAATCTGGTAACATGCCACCTGAGCTTTTTCAGTGTCTATGGACAAAGAGATCTCCCCTGGGAAAGCCAAGTTGGAAGGACTACACGGAAGTCCTGAATTTAAGGAGGAACATGCTCTGAGCTCTCTTCCACTTCAACAGTGAGTAGCCAGACCTGGCCTTTTCCTTATGATGTACAATCTCCATAAATTCTCAGCACAGGACAAGTTAGAAACTCAACAGATATTCTCTGCTGACTGCCAGATACCCTTTGTGGTTGATGAAATGAAACTAAATTTATGAATCAAAGTTTATAATCTCAGGGGTCCCTAAACTCTTCTGGGTCATGAACCTCTTTGGCAATCAGGTAAAATCTATAGGTCTCTTCTCAGAGTAATATTCTTAACTGCTTAAAATAAAATACATAAGATTTCAAAGGAAATTTATTATATTTAACTATAGGGTTTTTTTTAAACCAACAAATTTACAGCTCCCAAGTTAAGAATCCTTAGTTTCCTATTCCACAATAACATTGCCCTTACTTTTCGCCTCCAAATTTCCTTTCCTCCTTTCCTCCCAAAATACTTTTTCATAAGGGCAGGTAAAAATCGAAAAGGAGATATGTAAACCCCACCCTCCACCCTTCCACAAAAAAAAAAAAAGGAAATAGGGCAAGGAAAGTCTAGTCACAAACAGGAAGTAAAAGAAATGTCGTCACAAAATTGGTCTAGGCTAAAGAAGACTTCTGGGTCAAATGTTTGTGGATCAAGTTTTCCATTCATCTTTAATTCTACAAGCCACATACTCCTTCCCCCTAAATAAGTAACTTTCAGAGGTAATTCTATGGAGAGTCTGACCTAAACTTGACCTCATAAATGAAAATAAATATCACATTTTAGCAGAAGTACAATAATGCCCACGTATTGTTGAAGTTTCAGATTTAGGTCTCCCCTCCCTTTTCCCTGTGGCATCAGGAAGGGCCAGGAATTAATGAAGGGAGGGGAAATGGACTCCTCCCTAAGATCAGGCATTGCACAACCTGGAATGCTTTTAGACAGGCCTTGGGAAGCATGGGAGAGCTACATCCGAGAAACAGCTTTAGGATGCCTTTCCTGAGTCTGGGGAGCATTTTTATCACCCCAGATTTCTGTTCAAAGGAAACTAAATACTCCCTTCTCCTCTTCCTCTCTTCCCTCTTTCGCTGTCTTTCTTTCCCTTTCCTTCTCCCTCACTCCTCCTGTTGTCTCTCCTTACTCTGCCTTATCTCAGTCTTAATTGCTCCCCTCATTCTCTTTCTCTTTTCTCTCTCTTCCTCTCTCTCTCTCCCTTTCCTCCCTCCTTCCTTTCTCTCCTACCAAAAAATGGTTATAACTACATTTTTACATATATATATATATATATATATATATATATATATATATATATGTTTTATATATATATATGTTTAACATATATATGTACTTAGGGAGTACCTAAGACATACTATCATTCATCTCTCTTATGACTTTTAATCAGCAGCTTTAAGATGGGCCCAGAATGATGCTGCCTCTCTAGTATGGATGATGCCTTATTCAGCAAAAGAGAGCCAATGATGGATGGAATCTGGCATTAATTCCTCAAAACTATTTGTTCTTTCAATAAATGACATCATTATTCCTCGTGTCTGTCATGTCAAGTCTGTCGCATCTAACCTCTGAGGTTGCCCCACTCCCATCTCAGCACATTGGATTCATAGTACAATGGAAAGATATATTACTAATACTCTAGACATTGTATTATATCTTGTGGGCCAAGAAGTTTCGCAATAGCCTTTGGTCAAAAAACATTAAAGACTTATATACATGCATATATAATTCATACATAGTATACTATATATAGATATGTACAAGAGTCTTTAAGTAATTAAATATACAGATGGATATATAAATACATAATGAGTCTTTAAGTAAACGTACAGATGAATATATACACATATAATGAGTCTCCAAGTAATATATAGATATATAAATATATTATCAAAGCATATGCTATGTAAGGATGCCACGCGTTAAATAATGCTTTATGATTTGTGGAATACTTTCTTTACAAGAACTTTATGATATAGGAAGTTATTATTATATCCATATTACAGATGGGGAAACTGAGGCTAAGAGAAATTACATAGACATGCAAAAGTTGTCTGGGTCTTGGACCCAGGTCTTTAATGACACGTTAATTTCACTTTTTCCTAAACTATGCTGTACTCAGAAACTGTGTCACTTAGTGAATAGAAGGCTGACTCTGGAGTCAGGAAGACCCGGGTTTGAATCCTTTGTCTATCAGTTACTGTGTGCCTATAGATAGGACTTAACTTGTCAGAGCTTTAGTTTCCTCCCTTGTAAAATAGACGTCATAATACTTATAGTATCCACCCCTCAGGATCTTTATCAGGTTCACATGAGATGTATGAAAAGGGCTTTGCAAACTTTAAGTGTTATCTATCTAGCAGTAAAAAAGTATATTTTCCAAAAAGCTCTCCTATGCTTTATCTCATGTGAGCCTTCTAATAAATCTGGAGTAGGACAGTTTCATTACCCCCATTCTGCATTACAAGGAAACTGAGATTCAAAGAAGTAGCATAATTTCTCCACAGCTGAAAAATGGTAAAACGTGGGCATTCTGTAAGTCCTAGTACAGGGGTCGGGAATCTTCTGGCTTGAAGTCAGAGAACTGTACAATTTGGATTCAGTCAAAAGGACCTAGAGAGCCACATGTGGCCTTGAGGTCACAGGTTACACACCCCTGTCATAGTACAACATCCTTTCCTCTATATAAATGACACATAAGGACATTATTTACAGAAAGTTAATCATATGATCCACTTCCTAACTTTTACTGCACATATCACTTTCAATCTAACATATATTTAAGTATAAGAAATATTTTTAGGATCATCTTAAACATAGAACGATAAGCATTTTCAAAATCAGGAGAGCTACAGCTGAAGGTGAGGGGTTGAAGAGGACAATTCTTAACCAAACAGTGGATAGAGAGTTTCAAAGATAAAACCAATCATTATAGCCATATAAAGTGTAAAAGCTTTTGCACCAACAAAATCAGTGCAGGCGGAATTAGAAGAGAAATGAGAGAATGAAGAAGATATTGGCATCAAAAGTCACCAATTAAAGTACAATATCCAGGGTGCCGTAATAAAGGGAGAGCTAGCTCCAAAACCAGGAAGGCCTAGGTCCAGTGCCTGACACATAAAGGCTGTCATCCTGGGTAAGGCCTGTACATGTCAATGCTCTAGCCAAGGGTAGGGAACCTGCGGCCTTGAGGTCACATGTGACTCTCTAGGTCCTCAAGGGTGACCATTTGACTGGATTCAGTTTTACAGCACAAATAAAATTGGATTCAGTCAGAAGGCTTCACTTAAATATCTAGAAGGCCACACATGGCCTCGAGGTCTCGGGTTCCCCACTCCTGGCATAGTGCATGCAGCCAATTGGGTTGTTGAACAGTGAGCAGCTAATCATTGAGATTGCTTCATTTATAAAAGGGTCCAAAGTGGTTGGTTGGTCAGACTATGGGGTGGCCATTTTCTTTATGAAAACTAGGCAGGTATTGCTGGTGTGTGTGATACCATGATTCTTTAGTGCCTGTGATGGGATAACACATAGGCTCACTGCTCTTTTTGACTGAGTCTTAAGTTCATTGTTTTATTTTGAATTGTTACTTGTTTCCCCATTCTTTTCTTATTGTACATTTCCTGAATAATAATTTTTACTCCTTCCATGTAATTTATATTAGTAATATGCTATAGTCTACTTCAAGGAGTTTTACATAATACTTTGTGATTTGCAAATTGTTTTTTTTATATTATCTCATGTAATGTCACTAACAACCCTGTGAGATACATGTTATTCTGGGAGAGATTTAGTGACTTGCCCAGGATCTCACATCTAGTAGCTATCTGAAGTAGGACTTCCTGTCTCCAAGTACAGGGGTATATCCAATATGACTACCATCCATGCATTCTTAAGGGTATCTTTCCATTACCTCTTGGGTCACCCACAGTCCAGACTGTAATACCATATTTCATGGCATCATCATTGCCACCGCATAATCATTGTACCCTGTTTTGGTTGGGATTTTTCAGTCGAAAAATTGGTTTATAGCCTTTCATCAAATAATCACATGGGATAGTTCTGTTCATCACATCACTTGAAAGGTAAATAGAGAAGCAGTGTATTCACCGGCGGCATATGGAAATGCATTTGTTTCTCCCGCATTGAGAGCCATGAGCCTAGAATACTCAGCACACACACATTGTCAGTATATTTCCCAAAGCCTACTTGTGTGATTTGTTGTAGTGATATGTGACTGCTGTAGTACTAACAGTATTATCACTCAATCCAATGAAGAGTCATAGGCACCAGGGGAGCCAGTGAGTGGACATGAGTAAGTCACACAACATGGTAAAATTTGCATCTTCCCAAATTTAATGTATATTCACAAGTGTTCTATGCATCTTAATCTTGCACCAAAGACAGTTTAGTAATGAATGATTTTTAAGTAATACCGGCACAATTTTAAAAAGAAAGAAAGAAAGAAAGTAAGAAAGGAAGGAAGGAAGAGAAAGAAGGAAAGAAAAAAGAAAAAGCTTCATATAATGGCTGCACCCCACTTTTTTGCAAAAAATTGGCATAAAATCTATAACAATTACATAGTGAAATATGGTATTTCATAGTTTTTATGCATATGCCTATCACACAATAATATCTAATTATTATAATAAAATAATATAATAACAATGCAAGTTTTACAAAGTGTTTTACAAATGTTACATTATTTTATCCTCACAACGACCCTGAGAGAGAGGTGCTATTTTTACCCCATTTTACAGATGAGGAAACTGAGGCAAATTAGAAATTAAAGGATTTGTCTAAGGTCATGCAGCTAGTAGTCAGGACTTCCTGACTTCAGATCCAGGTCTATACACTGAACTCCCTAGCTGCCTCCTACAAGGGCTGGCCTCAGAATCAGAGAGGCCTGGATTCAAGTCCTACCCCTAACCTGTCTTAGCTATGTGACTACAACTCCGCTTAGAGGCTTGAATGGCATCCTGAGAAGTTACAAGATTTTCCCAGCTTCACATAGCCAGTGTCTGGCCAGCACAGGACTCAGGAATTAGAGGTGGGAAACCTACAGCCTTGAGGCTACATGAGGCCTTCTAGATCCTCAAGTGTAGCCCTTTGGCTGAATTTGGATTCACGTTCCCCATCCCTGTGGTCTCTCTAAATCCAAGGAGAACTCTCTATTCACTACATGATGCTGCCTCTCATGTACCAGTATATGTATGTACATGTATATATGAGCAGTTCCCTAATCAAGAAAGAGATCTGAGGCCATGGTCAGAACTTTACTTATGGTGCAGAAGAAACCAAGCACCAGCTTCAAGTGGTTCCTTGTTACCCTCATTAGTGATAAAGAGATATTGTGTGAAAACTGAACTGTGGTTGGGATAGGTGCACACCACAGTGTGCCCAAGGAACAGTATGGCCAAGCCCTATATGAAACCTGGACCACAAGACCTGTTTTCAATAAGGTTGCTACCATGGCAATTAGTATCCCTTGGTTCATTTTAACTGTTTTCCATTTCTCTTGGGTTTACTCCAACACCGAGTAACAGAGAAATAAGGCTTTGGGAATCGTATTTGTCCCCAGTTAGAAGGAGGGAACCACTCCCAGGCCTGGTGGGGAGGGGGAAGCACCCTGATTGGCCAGTTATGTAGAAGTCCCTAGGTTTCTTACAACTGCGATTAGGGAGGAGCAGAGGGTGAGGTTATTTGTTTTCTTGGATGGGCTGAAGAAAAACCACAAGTTCCATATGTTATCCTTTTTGAACACCTGTCACTGGTCTTTTGGGAGAGGTTCACTTTCTCACTTGGCAGGATGTAATAACTAATAGGCTATTTGACATTTTTTTCCCCTATCTCCACCCAACCTTATTCCACTGTAGAAGGACCAGAACTTATTTGTTTTGGTCAAAGAACACTGTACTAAAGATTTTTTTAATTAAAAAAATTAAAACCAGAGAGGGAGAAAATTACCCGACATGGAACTGGGGTATAAAGCACAGTTTTCCATGGGATACCATGATTACACACACACATGCACACACACACACACACACACACACACACCATCCCTATGACATACCATAACCCAAAACTTATGAATCCTGGAGTAAAGGAGAGATATGCTTGTCAGAAAGGGTGAGCTGGGGCACTAATATGTTTGTGAATTGATAGGTAATCCCAATGAAATTCATCGTAGAGAGAATGATATTGCATGGGACTGTGATTGGGAAGAGGAAAGAGGGGAGCTACATCTTAGAATTAAAGAATCTGGGTCTTGGAAGGTCCATGAAGTCAGCTAGTTCAATCTGTATCTGAGCAGAAGCCCCCAGGGGACTGCCAAGTTCACTTAGCAGCAGTGTAACTGATAAGTGATCAGTCTCTGCTTGAAAGTCTCTAACAAGCAACTGAGTACCTTACAAGGCAACCTCTTCCAGCTTTGAACCTCTCTTATTATTAGGAAGTTTTTGCTCATATCAAACTGAAATCTGCTTCTCTGGAACATCTATTTCCTATTTCTCCCTTCTGGGATCCAAGCAAAACAAGTCAAATTCCTATTGCATTTAAGAACCCTTGAAATACTTGAAGACAAGTATCCTATCTCCATCCCCAAATACACCCCCACCTCCCTATGTTCCTTTATCTAGGTCTAGGATAAACATCCTAAATTCCTTCCATTGGTCCCAGTATGGCATGATATCAAGACTTTCTAAACGTCAGATCATACACACACACATGCACATGCACACGCACACACATGCACACACATGCACACGCACATGCACACACACGCGCGCACACACACACACCCCACCACCAACACAATGCTGATTTTCTTCTCAAACTATGGCACCCAGAACTGAGCATAACCCTCCACATGTAGTATGACCCAGGCAAATTTTAGTAGGATTATAACCTCCCTCTTTCTAGAAACAATGCCTTTATTTTTTTTAAATCTTTTTTTATTATTATGAACTTGATGAACATCAATAAGCATGAAAATTTTCCTATACAAAAAAGACCATAAGAAGAATACCATATATCATATAAAACCATGAAAGTCTATTATATGCAATTTGGGGTTTTAAAAATATATGTATACATATATATGTTTAAATAATAAATATATAATATTTAAATAAATATAAATATCATAATTATAAAAACTAAATAATAAATATATAGATTTTTTTTAACATAGTAGCTTCAAAACAATCCTTCTGGTTCACGCCCTTCTAAACTTCTTTCTGACCCCTTCTGTACACTGGTAAATGTTTCATTGCTGTTTTCTTCTTTTTATTTCTTTTTGATCTCATCACTGTCTCTTCCCTAACTCTTCCCCATTCCAAAATGATAATAAAGTCCTTTTTTTGGTAACAAATAAATGTAATGCTTACTCACCTAACCCAATTTGTACTAGCAGGTGGTGCCTTAGACAGGGGCTGATTACTTCTTCTTTCATGTTTATAAGGTTCCCTATGATCTCATCCTCACTAGTATGCTTCCCTCCATGGGTTATCAGTTGATATTAATTAGCCATACTTAACTAGTTTCTAGAAATACGTGTTTCCTAAGGACAATTGGAATAAGCATCCCCTCTCCCCCCAAGCCAGTGGCATTCTCCTACAAGCACCTATAGAGTTCATAGGAAAGTGGGCTCAAGCTTAGAGCATATGATGTGGTGGAGGGAGTAAGTTTCACTTCCTATAGATTCTTCTGTTGAAAGGTCTTTTTTCCCTTCTGTCCAGCCATCATGCAGCTCACATATTGGCCATAACTGAAAATGCTTGTCTCTTTCTACGCCTCTTGAGGTCAGTTAGGTGGCACAATAGGCAGAGTGCTTGGGGTTTGGAATCAGGAAGACTCAACTTCTTGAGTTCAAATCCGGCCTCAGACACTTACTAGTTTCAACCCTCTTTCCTCAGTTTTCTCATCTGTAAAATGATCTAGAGAAGGAAATGGCAAACCACTCTAGTAGCTTTGCCAAGAAAAATTCCAAAATGAGATCACAAAATGTCAGACACAACTAAACAATAATACACGTCTAGTATGTCACCTCTCTGCCAAGTGAAGGAAAATACGATTCATTATCAGCTCCTCTAGAGTCATGGTTGGTCATGGCATTGATCATATTTCTTCAGTCTTTCAAATTTGTTTTCCTTTACAATGTTGTAGTCATTGTGTAGATTATTTTCCTGGTTCTCATTTAACTCTGTGTTAGGTCATAATATCTTCAGTGAGTCAACAAGCATTTATCAACCCTACAACGTACCAGACTCTAGCACTAAGCCCTACCAGGCTAGGCACTAGGGATACAAAGAAAGGTAAAAAAGCAAAAAAAAAAAACAAAAAACAGTCCTTGCTCTCAAGAAGACTATAGTGTAATGGAGGAGTTATCTCCTTAAATGGCTATGCACAAATACATACACATAGACACACACACACACACACACACACACACACATACACACACATGCACGCACATGGACGCACACACATTCATATAAAGGATAAGTACAGATAATCTCAGAGAGAATTCCCTAAGAGTAAGGAAGAATGAAAAGGGCTTCTTGCAGAAGGTGAAACTCTAGCT
This sequence comes from Potorous gilbertii, assembly GCA_028658325.1. Classification (NCBI taxonomy): domain Eukaryota; kingdom Metazoa; phylum Chordata; class Mammalia; order Diprotodontia; family Potoroidae; genus Potorous; species Potorous gilbertii. The sequence continues at coordinate 196,687,440 of CM053772.1, forward strand.
GAGACTCAAAAGAAGCCACAGGAGGGAGGAGAAGGACATGAGGAGGGAGAAAGTTCTGGCCACAGGGAACAGACAGTCAGGAGATGCTGTGTTATGTACAAGAGCAGTAAGGAGACTGGTGTTACTGGATGGAGTGGGGTATGATTATAAAACCAGTCAGGCACAGGGGGGCCGAGTTATAAACAAAGTAAGGTTAAAAACACAACCTTTTGGGGAGGGGGCGGAGCTAAGATGGTGGAGTAGAAAGACTCACATTTGCTAGCTCCGAACCCACAGCCCATAGATTTCCTGTAAAAAGAACTCCTGACAAATTCTGGAACAGTGGAAGCCACGCAGCAACACAGTGAAGGAGATTTCTGTTGCAGAGAGCCCTGAAAAACCGACCGCAAATGTACTCCAGACGGGAGTGGAGCCCTGCCCTGCGGAGCCCTCCCCTTCCCCTGCCCTGGCCGCACCGCACTGAGAGTAGCCAGCAGACCCAAGCAGGCTTCAGAGACCAGAATCTCCGGCAGCTGCGAAGGTCCCTCCACCCACAGACGCACAGGTCAGTGAGAGAGACGGGCTGAGAGGGGAGCGGGGTATCTCCGGGACTCAAACCCCCTCAGGAGGCAGCTGCTGTGGCAGAGGCAGAGGCAGCTCAGCCAGAGGCTCACGGAGCAGGCAGGAGCTCCACAGCAGCTCCATTACAAAAGATCTCTGCATAAACCCCCTGAGGGAACTGAGTCTGGGAGGCAGCCCTGCCCCAACCTGAGCACCAGCAGATAAGCTCCCATTGAATAGCAGTCAGGCCTGCCACCAAAAGCCCTGAGGCTGAGGAGCAGCATTTGAATCTCAGACCCCAAGCACTAGCTGGGCAGATCTAGGACAGGGGGTGGAGAGGACTCTCAGAAGTCAAGTAACTGGCTGGGAAAATGCCGAGAAAAGGGAAAAAAACTAAGACCATAGGTTATTTTCTTGGTGACCAGAGG
>CM053772.1:196688907-196743775 GCA_028658325.1 Potorous gilbertii
ACAAATGGGGAGAAAATTTTGGAACCCAAAATCTTGTGAAAATGAATGTAAAAAGTTAAATAAATTTATTTAAAAAATAAAAAAAAAATTACCAATGGGATAACAAAAAAAAAAAACAAAACACAACCTTTTGTCAATCCACTAGAGATTTTGGGGGTGACTCAATCCATGGAGCAGCATCTCTATTATATGATCTCTTATCATGTTCTCACAACTATTTTTCACCTGTTGCAATTTTATAACCAGAGTCACACAGAGATTTCATTTTTGATACCTGAAACTCAGTCCCAGTTCTGCAGGCTGAATCTATTTATCAGTCAATTAACAAGTATTTATTAATTGTCTACTAAATGTCAGGTACTCTGCTAGGGACTCAGAATAAAATGACAAAAATTAAACAGACCCTCTTCTCAAGGAATTTGCATTCTACCAAGGGAGATATGTACCTATATGAGTATATGCAGAATAAATATTAGATGATTTAGGGAGAAAAGAACCTATCAGTTTGGTTTGGGGGTAGGGGGAAGAAGGAAAGAGTTGAGAGAAGAATTCATGCAAGTGATAATGCTTGATCTAAGTTTTGAAAGAAGTCAATAATTCCATGAAATGGGGGTGAAGAGACTGTGTGTTCTAGGCACAGGGGGTGGCCATTGCAAGGGCACAGATGTAGAAGAGATGAAGCACTGTGTATGAGAAACCCCAAGAATGCCAACTTGGCCATGCCATAGAGAAAGAAAAGAGGATTTGTGTATAACGAGGTTGGAAAGTTAGGTTGGGACCCATTTGTGAAGGTTATTAAGAGCTAAACAATGGTGATTAAACGAGATCCTAGAGGCAATATGGGGCCATCCATGTTTATCAAGTAAGGGGATGACATAATCATAACTCCATAAATTGCTTTGACAGCTGTGTGGAAAACAGATTCTAATGAGAAATAATTTGTGGCAGGAAGAAATATCAGGAGACCATTGCAATTGTCCAAGGGATCAATGATGAATGACTAAGTGAAGGTGGTGGTTCTAGGAAAAGCAAGGGAAGAAAGAATGTGAGAAAACTAGAAATGATAGGTTTAGTAACTAATTAGATATGTCAAGATGAAGAGTGAAGTTCTCAAGACAATATCAGCGTTGTAAATCTGGAAGAATGGTAGTGCCTTCGATAAGAATAGAGAAATACCGAAAATGAGTGATTTTGGAGGAAAATATAATGAGTCCTGTGTAGGGTATGTTGAGTTTGAAATATCTCCTGGACATCCAATTCAAAATGCCTAAAAGGCATTAAAAGATGGTTAAGGGCTAGAGCTCAGGAGAGAGAATGAAGCTGAATATGGATCTGGGAGTCATTTGTTTAAAGGTAATGTTCAAATATGGTCTATGCAAAAGAGGTCCAGTACTTAAATTCTTTAATGCAATTTCTAGAAAAGGTACCTAAGTACCAAACACTACATTCTCATAGAGTTTCAACCTGACTCCTTGAGGTATTACTTATAGAGTATCTGTGTATTTGTAGAAGAAAGATGAATGCTAAATCTCCTCCATCTCCAGTTTCTACCCTCTAATCAGTAGTGGAGCTCAAATATTGGGGTGGTAGGAAGCTCTATGAAAAGAAGCCGAACAATGAATGAAAAGGTAAAAAATCATAAACATACCCCAGTCAGTTAATGTACTAATCCAACCAGCCTTTGAAAAAAAATGAATCCATGCTGACAGGTAAAACACATTGATGCCCTAGGCAATAGGAAATAAAACTTAGAAGAAATTAAAACTTTTGAGAGGCTAACATGAGAACAGGAAACCACCCATATTCAAATTGGAACAGGACAAATTGAGAACTTGAATTTCACTTTTCCCAAGATTTATAAGTAGAATGACATCATAGGTCATCTAATTCAGTCCTCATTTTTCAGATGAGGAAACTGAGACTGAAACACATTAAATAACCAGTCCAAGGTCACCTAGTAATTAAACAGCAGAGATGAGATTCAGGCCTATGTCCTCTCGGTCCAAATCAATGTTCTTTCTCCCATCCTACTCCTTTTCTATCTGTGTATTGGTAAGGATACTTCAGGGATTCCTTCATTGTCATTGCTGTCCCATTTTAGGGCAAGAAGGAGGAGGGAGAAAGTATGTATTAAGCACCTCAGAAGGACTTGTCACTTCTTGTTCTTGGACACGTGTGGGTGCACACACAATGTTCATTAGACACTCTAGGCTTCAGTTTCAGGCAGAGTCCATAGAGGGGCCTCTAGTGAAAGTGCTTTTCGTTTTCAATGCCCAAGTTCCACTTACTGGCTACCTTAGAGTGATTATCAATAGTCATAGTTTGTCTTTTCTTCCCAGCTTTAGTTATTTTTTTTCTTTTGCTCATTAAGAGAACCATTCCCTGACTACTTCTTAAAGAATTCAATGAGCATTACCTCCCTCTAAGTGAATACCTGGAAAAAAAGGCCAAGGTCTCCCACTGCATCCTGATGAATATTTGGCCACTGGATCCAGATGGCTCAGGAGGAGAAGTGAGGCGGGTGACCTTGTACAATCCTCCCTCACCCAAAACAAAGTACCGTGTAAGTCATGTCATCATTTCTCTGATGGCATGGTCTTCTTCGAAAATGAGAGACAAATACAACAACCTCAACATGCAGGCACTGTGCTACATACTTTATGTTGTTACAAAAATTATCTCATTTTGGGGAGGGGGGAGGGGACAAATGGGGAGAAAATTTTGGAACCCAAAATCTTGTGAAAATGAATGTAAAAAGTTAAATAAATTTATTTTTAAAAAAAATTATCTCATTTAATCTTACGATTGAGGCAGAGACTAAGTGACAGCCCCAGTATCACACAGCTAGTCAGTGTCTGAGGTGAGACTTCAGGCCCAGGGATCTAGCCACTGTACTATCTGCTGTATGCTATTCAGTGACTGGGAAGTCACTGAAAAGCAGAAGCTGGTCAACCAGCTACCACCTCTCTCCATCTAATCTGGAAAGTCAATTGACAGAGGTGAATGCTAACAGGATGATGGTCTCTTGTGTAACTCATTTTAACCAGAAATTTTAAATGATGTATCTAGTCTGTCTGAATTGGGTGGCTAAAAAACATACCCAGGATTCTACCTCATCAAAGTGGGCACCAAGGGAAGGGAATATCTGATGGGGGTGAGAACACACCTACATATCTCTGAGGTGGGGAGGGGGATGGGATTGTTCTTCCTTTCTGGTTATGTGAAATAGGGAAACTCCAAAATCTCAACTTTGCAGAGTACCTGGATGTGTGGAAATATCTATTTCTTTCCAGACAAATCTCTCCAGTTCTCCACATTCATAAAGGATAAGAAGTGATTTGAGGTAAGGAAGATGCTATGTCATAAAAACTTGGAGGGACAACTGAGCAAAGATTTGTGTCTGTCACCCAACAGATTCATCACCAGAAGGTGGACCATGAGATGACCAGCATTTATATCATTCTTTTTTCTCCGTGGCAGATTATTAAATTTCCTGGTAAGGTGTAGCGGAATCTGATCTAAATCAGTAAAAAAGAGTACCCTTTTTTTTTTTTTTGGTAAGTCAATCAGGGTTAAATGACTTGCCTACGCACACACAGCTAGTAAGTGTTAAGTATCAGAGGCTGGATTTGAACTCAGTCCTTTTGACCCCAAAACCAGCACTTAATCCACCTAACTGTCCCAAGCAGTATCCTTATTGATGAAATCAAGAGTCCTTGAAATTGAAATATCAAGGCAACAGTAATACATACTGGTCTCTCTACCCTTGTTCATTCAGTCATCACCGTTCTTTAGAAATCACTTAAGCCAATTTCATAACTAGAAAATCAAGAAGATCAAGCATGTTCCAAGACCCTTCAGTGAATTAGCAACTGAGAAACAGAAGTCCAAGGTCCTCCCTGTCAGTCCCGTGAATCGATAAGCATTTATTAAGAACCTACTATGTGCCAGGCACTATATTAAGCACTGGGATATAAAAAAAAAAAAAAAGAGTACATACTCTCCACAAGTTAACATTCTTATGAGGGAGATAACAGATGAGTTAACTAGTTACATACAAGATAAATTCAACGTCTAGGGGAGGTATCTAAGACGGGAAAGTAGTGGTAGCAGCTAGTGGAGGGTGGGGAGTGGGGTACAGGAAAGTCCTCCTAAACCATGCATGTTCCTCTGTAAGGGATTTATTAGTTTCTCACTCATCAGTCTGAACAACAGGAATGATTGTAATTTGTCTAATGTTCAATGATTTACAAAGCACCGCACAAACATATGGACCTTATATTACCTCTGTGAGACAAGTACTATATACTATTATACCCATTTTATAGATGAAGAAACTAAAAGTTATAGAGGCGAAATGACTTGCCCCTGGTCACACAGTGAGTAAACGTTGCAGGTTGGATTCAGACATGTCTCTGTTTGCTTTTTGCATTATATCTTCTGCCACAGGGTTCTGGACCATTACTCTCCAAAAGTTGCTTGTCCATGTGGATTTAGCATTCATTCAATTTACATGTTAGTTTGCTGACAACTAATTACAGTACAGCCTAGTAGATTAAAAAGAATAACTGGCATTTATATAGCACAAATATTATCTCATTTTATCCTTATAATAGTCCAGAGTGGTAAATATATTCATTATCCCCAATTTGCAGATGAGGAAATTGAGGCAGACAGAAGTTACATGTCTTACCCAGGGTCACACAGCTAGTAGGGGTCAGGCTGGATATGAACTCAAGTCTTCCTGACTCCAGAACCAGTAGGCCACCTTGTTGGTCTTGGTTTCAAAGTCCTGACTGTGATAACACACTTACTGTGTAACAAAGGACAAATTGCTTAACCTCTCATTACCCTTTATTGCAAAGGTTGCCAACCTAACTAGATAGAAGGAGTTCATGAGTTACCCACATTGATAAAATCACAAGTCCAGATCCTTTAACCCTCCCCCTCAAAAATTAGTTGTTCAAATACTAGGGTTATCGTCCATTGTTCACAATATGCTGTGGTATAGACCCCTGAGTATTCAATCTGCCCAAAACTGGGCTGTTTGAGTCATGAAGACATTTTGCATAGCTCAGTCTATCCACAGTCTCCAACTAATTCTCTATTTGATTCTTTTAATAGTTTGATAAGAGAGAGATCATCATGGACCCCCTTCCCTACCCTACTCTCTTTCCTTACATACAAACACATTGAATTAGTGCCAGTATATTTAAAATCATTTTAGAGTATGTCTACTCAGAGTCCCAGTAAGCATCCAAATGACAAAGCAATGCAAGCATTAACCCTTCCAATGTACTAACTGCCAGGATGAAAGATTGCACATAGTCTCTCCTGGGTCAGGCAGCATTTGTCCATCATTATCTCCTCCCTTCCTCCTAGAAAACACAAAGGTCCTATTTTACAGGAATTACAGAATATATTTTCCCATTCTCCTCCCCCAATACACTTCCTATCTCCTCCTACAGTCATTAAGGTAAACCAAACTCACCCCAGAAAGATGCCCACATATGTTAATCTCTATATCCTAGTTTCAGTATGACTGCAAAGTTATACAGAAACCAAAATGATTAAACCTGCATTTCCTTCTAAATCAATATGCAAACGATGACATCAGGAATATCTCCTCTCAGTGGAAATTTCATAGCAAAAAACTAAAAGACTTAGCCTGAGCAACCTCTCAACCCAAAAAGCAGTTCCTTGTCACCCAACTTCAGCTTCGTGAAAATTTGGGATTCTGACCAAACTACTTTTCAGAAACCATTGCTGTTTTTTACCATCTCTGTAACATCCAGGGCTGTGTGCTTCAAGATGTCCATTTCATTCTCACAGCTGTTCCCCAAGGGAGAGAGGAAGGGAGACAGGTCCTTAGCAGTTATTAATTTTCCTTATTTGAGAAATTCAGGGTGTCGGTTGACTCAGCTACATCAGGAAGCACCACCATGTCCTGACTCGGATTCAGGAATCTGATAGTGCACTCTTCAGAGCTTGTATTTTCAAACAGAAGCTTCATTTTGGTTCAGGCTCCTTTTCTTTGGTGTTGACTGCTTCAGAGAGTTCCTATGGTGTGGGTGCTGAGCTGTGGCTAAGACAGACTTCCTCTCCTCCTTGGCTTCAACACAAGCTTCTAGGTGCTTGGATCTGAAATGGGCCCCTAGGGAAGTTCCATACACTTGCCAGTCATCCCCTGGAAATATTTTCACAGCACAGAGGAACAGATGATCCCAGACTCCAGCTCCTTCCATGTAATGTGCCCAATCACACGAACACCCACCTTTCATCAAGGAATGAGTTCTTTCATTTTATCCCAGGTCTTAGCTAAATGAAATTCACTCCAAAGAAATAAAAGGCCAGATGCTATCCTGCTCTACAGCTCAAGCTGACCAACTTTTCTCAATGAATATATTTCCGAAAGCTGGCTAGAGAGTGGGCCTTTTACCTTCCATCTGTCAGTAGGTAAAATGATACCCACACTCATAGGTTTTTTACTAACAATTTTTCAAGTTTCCCATCAAAGTTTCTTTCTCAACTCCTAGGCAATGCCAACTAAATAGCCCCTTTGGGACTAGTGTTTTTATAGGCAATAAAGGGACTTTCCATATACAAATATGGAATATTTGTGATCCAGGTAGGGAAAATCCATCGGATATTCCCATTCTCTTATCTGCCCCTGTTAGATTATTGACCTTGTTGAGGCTACAGGGTCCATTCAGTTCAAATAATTCCTTGGTAATGGATACCTATTAAGCTTGTATGTCCCTCCTCTCCCTTGGCCCCCACCCCACATTATACACTTGGTAATATCTAGTAAAGGGATAGAAAACACACATACTTTGAAAGCCTATAGAAGTTAATTGGAAGCAATGTTACAGTAATGGCAAAACCTGGGACAAACAGAATAGGGGGAGACTCTACATAAAATAAGTGCTTAAAGCCTGAATTTTCTTCCCTGGGTGACACTAGGCAAGTTGCTTAAATGCTCTGAGTCTCAGTTTTCTCCTCTGTAATTCAATTAAACAAATATTTATTAAGTACATAAGATATACTAGAGATAGGCTTTTTTTTTTGGTCTGGACCTGTGATTTCATTCGTGTAAAGATCTCTGGTGCAGAAACTTGCTCCACCAATGTAGATCCATGCTCTCTTCTCTGTAGCTTAGAGTCTTAGAGAGATTTCTGTGGAGCTAGAAGTTTATGTGACTTACCCAGAGTCACATAACCAGTTTGTGTGAGAGGTGAGACATGAACCCACATCTTCATGACCACCGAGAACCGCTATCTATGCACTATGCCACACTGCTTTTCTAGACTCGGGGTATACAAAGATCAAAATGAAAGACCTTGCCTTAAGACTGGCATTTCATTCTACTATAAAAGGAGGAGCTTGGACCAGACAACTTCTAATGGTTTTTTTCCAGCTATAAATCTATGATCCTATGATATTTGGTATGTCTGACCTTTTAGTCTGAGAAAAGAAAAAGTTCAGCTTTACCAATAGATTTGGTGCTATGTTTGACAAACCCTGAAGGATCCCCTCTAACAGGTGAAGCAGGTGCGTTCTGGGTGTCCTCCCTGCCTCGTTCTTAGAGAACATTAAGTCATCATTCCTAATGGAAGCTGGGAGAGATGAGGAGAGAGGTGAGGTTTGGGAATGGACTTCTAGCCATGCATGACTTATCCCTGAGTAGACTCTTTGATTGGCTGCTAAGCCAGAACTGTATGAATCTATTAAAAGGGCCACCCACCCATTGGGTGGCCCTCTTCCCACCAACTTAAAAGTATAAGGACCACTCTGAGCTGTCTAGAGGATGGGAGTAGAATGGAGCGACACCTCCACCTGGATGTCATGATCACATGTCCTGCTAAGGCAAGTCTTGTGAAAACTCAAAAAGCCTGGTATAGTGGTAGCATCTCTTACCACCAGCATGGCAGCCACAGCAGCTACTGGAGGGGTTGTGGCTACATCTGAAGTGGGAGTAATAAAATAAATTTTAGAAAAAATTAAAAATAAAATACTTGGAAAAAAGAAATGGTAATAAAGAAAGAATAAAGATGAGCAAGACAGAGATAGAAACAGAGACAGAGACAGAGACGGAAAGAGATAAGAGGCAGAGACAGAGGAAGACAGACACAGAAACAATGAGACAGAAACAGAGAAGTCGCAGTCAGACTGTACTCAGTGGAAGTGAAATGGAAAGTGGCTAATTAACAGCTTTGCAAAAACTGTTGATGTTCCAACAAGGCTTGAATGTTAACCTCTCAACTGATTGTACTATTAGTGATAAGTGAATCATATATAATACATGCCCTTATTCTTTTGTGCATAGCTAGCTCTACTTTGTGGGAATAAACCTGTTCTATACCTGATTCATATTTGTATTTTGAGTATTTTCTCTTCCTCTTCCTCTTTTTAGGGAAACCCTAGACTAGCAGTAGGTAGATTTACTTTCCCTAGGTAGCATTACTTTCCTCATGAAGCTGAGGTGGCGGTGATGAACTGATGAATGTGAGAAAAGCAAGCTCAATCCCCTGGGGAGAACCTGGACTCCCTTCAAGCTGAACCCCAAACCACATGAGCTTCTTTACAACTAAACCCAGGCAAACCACAATGACAGGTAAAGGGCAGGCATTAGCCAGGTTGCCAGTGGTAGGGCCCTCAGCAAACCAATTGCCTCTAACTCGAGGCAATCAACATTTCAAGTCATTTTTCACCTTTATGACTTGCCGGCTACATCAACAAATATTTATTGAATGTTTACTATGGGCAAGTCATTGTACTATTGTGCTAGATTTAAGAAAAAAGAGGTTATCCACAGCATCATTTCTAGGTACAAGATAAGATGATATATTATAATAAAATTTCATATATATGTATGTGTGTGTGATACAATCATTTTTCCTGCCAAAGACCAAGTATAGGATATATTTGTGGGTGCAGACATATTTGAGTGGTACTCACATAGCTCGTGCACAAGTTGCAGTTAGGAATGGATCCCACAGGACTCCAAGGCTATGGGACATTTTAAGCAAAGACTGTGAGAAAAAACAAAGTGGTACAGTAGAAATGATGCTAATCAGGAGACAGAGGACCTGTGTTCGAGTCTTAGCTCATTTGTTTGCTACCTGTGTGAATCTGATCACTGGAGTTTTCTGGGCCTTTGGTTTCCTTTTCAGCAAAATGAAGGGACTGGAAAAGAGAGTCTGTTGCAGCTCTAAATGTATGATTCTAAGGGGTACAGTCACTACATTCATTCTTCAAAATGAGCTGTCACTTGTTTTCTTACCCAAATTAAGTCAGGCTAGTTGGTTTCCATTCACATCGTTAGAGTTATCCAGCAACTGGGGAAAGAGTGAGATCATCGAATCTGGTTTCAATAAAAGAATGGAGGTGAATTTAATTTTAACCCTGATGGTCTGACAGCCCTATTTGACTTTCATTGCTGCACTTCACTCCTTTTTGAGCATAGAGTATATTGAGAAGGAATGACAAGATAAAGTCTTATTGGTCTCCACCAAAGACCTCATCAAGAGATGATAAACAGCAGGTTAAATTGTACTATACTTAGGAACTCATACAGTCCAGATTCTCTAAGACTAGTCCATAGTAATTAATAGAGATTCCATCAGAGATTTGTACACTTAAAGCAAAGACAGTGGGAGGAAAGCTGTGTTGGGAGAGAGGACAATATGTGAGTCTAGATGTACCAGGGTCCTCATAGGCATTATGGGGAATGTGAGAAGAGCTCCAGTTGTAGCTGTACTGTATATGAATGGAAGACCATAAGTCAAAAGGATGGCTGTCTCTACAAGGAGGAAGTTTATCTTCCTAGGGAAGAAATATAGGCACTACACCCCAAGACACACTCCCCTGCCCCATATTGGCAATGGAATAGCCTATATCATAATGTTCTCAATACAAACAAAATTGAAATAGAAATGCAATCCTTTTAATTCCATAAGTGAATCAAACATATCATTATGTTGTTCTTAGTGTAGTAACTTTTACCTTTCTCTGTGTGTATGTGTACATAAAGGAATGTTTTATGATTTTATCTATTTGTATATAATATATGCAAATGGATCATCCTCGGTAACTCTAAGTCACAGGCTTCCTCATTCAAGTTAGAAAGTCATCTTTCAGGTCTAAACTCCACCTCCAAATCCCCACTAAACACATTATTCACAATTTTAGCATTCTTTGAAAGAATAAAAGAATCAACTTGAGAGAACCATCAAGAAAGGAATCTGCAGTGTACCCTCTGGAGGTAAGAGAATAGCGAGTGCACCCAAAATACACAGAAAAACAACTTTTTTCTCAAATATTTGCAATGTTTAATCATCCACCTTCTGCAAAAGAAAATTACCTTGATGCTGGAAATAAATGTATAAAAATGATTTCATGATGGGTACACAGGCGAGAGCTAACATCTAGAATAAATGTTAGGAGTAAAGGATGGAGTCTGTTAGGAAATAGAATCCAATTCTATAAGAAAGAAATTTTTTCTCTCTCTTTAACAAGTTCTATTGATTTTTTTTATTTGAGTCATTTTGAAATCTACTTCTCCTCCCTACTTGCTCCCTACCCCCATTAAACCATTTCTTGGGGAAAAAAAGTCAAACCAGTTTGATAAGGCAATTTCATCTAATATTGTAGGATCCAACATTCCTATATCTCTGCTGAAAGGAAGAAGATAACTGAGTTAATCTTCCTTTTTGAATTGTTTTCAGTTGATTTTTGAATAATATTTATTTTTTTAAGAAATCAATTTTTTAACAATTAGAATTGTCCAATAGAGAGAATTGCCTCTTGACTAATTCAATTTCCCAAATTTAGAGGTGTACGAGCTTTGGCAATAAGGTCACTTGTTAGAGATATTTTGGGGAAGAATCATGCCAACCTTTGCCCCTCCCTTCGGCAATGTAAACATCTTGAAGTCAAGACAAGAACTATTTTATTGCCATCTTTGTATCTAACCATGCCTGGTACATAGTAGGAATTTTAACAAATGTTTGTTGGTTGATTTATTTGTTCAGAAAAAGTTTGAATTAGATGACCTTGAAGGCTTCTTTCAGCTCTAGATTCTATGACTCTAAATGTTTGGTTTTGTAGACGGAGGGCAGAGGGGAGGCAGGAAATGATTAATCAGCATCCAAAGAACTATTTTAAGAATTACTGTAATTTTTAAAATTGTCAATGGTCAGTTAAAAATCAAGGAAAGTTTAATGTGACACTAAAGAATGAAATCATGTAACTTATGTACATGAGGAAGGAGATTGATTTTTTTAACAAAGGCACCCAATGAATGTTATTCTTCCAAGGAGTCACCTTGGGAGAGGCTAGACACTTGTCTAGCCATCCAAAGATGCTGCCATTGCTCAGGATATGTCTGGATCTCCTTTCTTGGAACTGCCTTCAAAGAAGGTTTAGCAGCCACGCAGGAAAACCAGCCTCATTACTTTATAACCACACCTTGCTATTTGTTTGTTTGCCTTTTAACCAAAAATTCTCTTCCACAGTTTAATCATCCATCCTCCTTGGACTTGGTTTGGAATTCCTTCTGGCTTTTCCAAAAATAAAATTGTAGAATTTAGAACTAGAAGTAAGCTCAGAAACTGAGTCCGAATCTTTCATTTTACTGAAGAAACTGACATTGTAAAAGGTTAAGTGACTTGCTCATAGCGAACTGACTTCAGTTCTTGGACCGACAATCTCATCAATGTGGACATTCTCTTCACCCATGCAGATCACAACCCATCCATAATTTCTCATTGCGTACAACTTCTTTACATATTCCCCTATAAATCCCCTACCAGGGACCCATCCAACGTGTTGGGGGTTTCCTTCTGCACTAGCTCTCTTGATTTTTTTGTGGATACCAATGGAAGGTATGGTATTGTTAACCATGTTTACTATTTGACTAGCCCATCTTTTTTCACTTATGCATCCTTCTAATAATATTCTTTATCAATCCATTAAGCAATAAGCATTTATTAAGCACTTACTGTGTGCCAGGCACTGTACTAAGTGCTGATGATACAAAGAAAGGCAAAATATAGTCCCTGTTGTCAAAGAGCTCACAGTTTAGTGGACAGGGGAGAAGGGGAACAAGATGAAAACTAGGTAAAATGCTCTATACAGGATGCTTATTTCATATGTTACAGTGCTGGTAATACGGTTTTCTAAATTTAAATTTTTAATGAGCAGAAACCTATTTTTCCTCCTTCCTGTTGAGAAGGGAAAAAAAGGTAAGAAAAGTAAGTTCCTTATAACAAATTCGCATGGTTCTGATAATGTATTGTAGCCTACTCACACCCACCATGCATTGCATCCTTGCCCTTTGAGTGGCCCTCACCCTTAATTCTTCAGAGATTATGGTACTCTATGACTTGTAACCCTATAGCATAGCACAGGAAATAATTAATTAGGAAACTAGAATTCAAACCAAGGTCCACTGAAGTCAGATCTAGTTGCTTCTTCCACCAATCTACCCTTATTCCACCCTTAAAAAATGGAGAGGACAGGTAGGTAACAGAGTGGATAGAGCACTAGGTCTGGAGTAAGGAACACTCATCTTCCTGAGTTCAGATCTGGTCTCAGAAACTTATTAGTTGTGTGACCTTGGACAAGTCACTTAACCCTATTTGCCTAAGTCTCCTCATGTGTAAAATGAACTGGAGAAGCAAATGGCAAACCAGTCCAGTATCTTTGCCAAGAAGAGTCAGACATGACTTAAAAGTTAATTAATAATAGCAAGTCTTTGGGATCAAGACCCACGTAACTCCTTCATAGAACAGGTCATATTGTCACCCTGAATTATCTCCAAGATTTTTGTTTCCAGCTATCAGATTTTATATTTGTCTCTAGGATCAGTGAAAACACCTCATTTCTCAAATACTGTTCTACCACAGAATAGCCTTATTTTCTATGGTTTTGGCTATAAATCTAGCTCAGGTATAATGAAAAGACAATTCCACCCTCCCTCACTTCAGGGGACCTGCCACTGCTCAGCCCTTCAGATACATGTATGAGCTTGTCAGCTTGCTCCCTGGAATGTGCTGGGGGTTTTCCTCACATGACTGGCAGGCTAAAAGAAGAGAAATATGCCCTCAGCAGGCCCCTGGCATGGTGCAAGGGGGCAAGGAAAATTCTATTTCAGCAGTCAACATTGACAGGATGCTTGGAATTCAGAGAAACAAAGAAAATGAAGTCAGTATACAAAGACCCACCTCATTCTTCTGTTCTAGAGTACTGGTTCCCAACCTGTGGTTGATGAAATCAGAGGGTTCTGAGGTTCTGAGCTCATCCGCTCTCTTCATGTCTTTGCATTGGAAGGTACTCCTTCCCCATCTAAGATGTAGCTCAAGCACTAACTTCTGTATGAAGGGTCTTGGGTCCTCACAAGGGCTAGGACTCTCCCAAACTACCTTACATTTAACTACTTTGTGTGTGTATAGATTTATTAACTTTACCCGTTAGTTGTACATATCTTTACATGTTCTTGTCTCCCCAATGAAAATGTAACCTTACTGAGAGCAGGGATAGCTTCTTTATATTTGTGTCCCCAGGGCTTATCATGGCACCTTGCACATATGAGGCACTTAATGAATGTTTATTGCTTGGCTGATATTACAAAGGTCCACATATCCATTTATTTACCAGACATGGTCATCTTGATTTTTATTCAGTGTCAATGAAATATTCATGTAACCCAGTATAAAAAATAAGCAATAAATAATATGTAACAAACATAAATAATAACCACATCTTGGCGGATCAAATCAATGTGTACGAATACATACTGGGAGGGATTTGGGGTGCAAGTCTATTTGGAGTTTTTGTTGTTTAGTCATTTTTCATCATATCTGACTCTCCATGACCTTTGTGGGATTTTCTTGGCAAAGATACTGGGATGGCTTGCCATTTCTAGCTCATTTTACAGATGAGGAAACTAAGGCAAACACAGTTAAGTGATTTTCCCAGGGTGACACAGCTAGTAAGTGTCTGAGGCCAGACTAGAAGTCAGGAAAATGAGTCTTCCTTACTCCAGGCCCAGTGGTCTATCCAACTATACCATCTAGCTACCTGTTTTCCCACATAAGACTTCACATCTATCCCTATTGAATTTCATCTTATTAGATTCAGCCCAGTGCTATATCTATAAAAAGAAAGGTGAGAGAATTCCCCTGTGTATAAACGACCTCAGTTGCTGGAGATCAACTTGAGTGGAACCTAGAGTCTTCAAAAATTACTTGGGACACAGAGGTGAAGTATTTGAAATCAATTATGTACTGATCATGTTCAAAATCAATAAGTAACAGGATCAAGATTTGAATCCAGGGCTTCCTAATTCCATTGATCATGGGACTTAATAAGGAAAATCTGAACTTGAATCCCACTTCAGACATTTTGTAGTTCTATGACCCTAGGCAAGTCATTTTACCTTTATAGGCTTCAATTTTCTCATCTATAAAATGAGGGGATTAGAGTCAATGATGCCTAGGTTCTCTTCTAGTTTTAAATCTATGGTCTTATATGTGTTACACATCTGTATCTTCAGATGCAGGATTGTTAAAATTCACTTAATAGTGATATTGAATTGCTTAGAGAAGTAACGTGGCATGGGAGAGCTGGGTGGTACAGTGGATAGAGTGCCAGGCTTGGAGCCAGGAAGACTATTTTTATAGAGCTGCAATCCAGTCCCAGACACTTACTAGTTGTGTGACCCTGGGCAAGTCACGTAACCCTGTTTGTCTCAGTTTCTTCATCTGTAAAATGAGCTGAAGAAGGACATGGCAAACCATTCCAGTACCTTTGCCAAGAAAACCCACCAAGAGTCACAAAATGTCAGCCAGAACTGAACAAGAAATGACATAGCAGAATCAGGAAGACCTAGTTCAAGGATGGCCCCTGACACATATTAGTTGTGTGTCCGAGGGTAAATCACTTAATCTCTTAACGCCTCAGGCAACTCCCTAAGCCTATAATAAATCAATAATCACTTATTAAGTGTCTAAGCTACTGATCCAGAGTGGGTTTTCCTCCCAAAAAATTCCTTACACACATGAAATCCTAAGTCCAGACCAAAAAACTTAAATTCATATTGTAGGATATTTCCCTTATCAATGAATAATAATTACTATGGTCTGCCCTCATCGGACCTCCCTTGGATTATTGTTTTTAATTCTGGGTCCCAGAGTTTAAGAAATACATGGATAAGGCAGAGACAGAGAAGGGCAACAAGGTTGCTGAAGGGCCTTGAGTCCATGTTGGGTGATCATTTGATTTCAGCATAAATTTCATCTCACTGGATTGAACCCCATGCTCTGTCTATATAAAGCATCTGGATGATTACTGAAAGGGATGACCAAATATCTGCTGATGTGTCTCTGTGATACTAATTATCTGAGTATAGGAAAACAGGAAAACTTCATGATTCAGCATTTTGCCATTGGCAATTTGCATTGGGCTGACCCATGCCGCCAGAGCTGCAAGCACATAGCCAGTAGCAGGAAGCTCTATAATGTTGTAACATGTAACAATGTCCCCTAATGGAGGGCATGTCTTCACCTATCCCAGCTCACCATACTATCTGGGACTTTTCCTGCTTTCTAAGGAATACGTAAGTGAACAGTGGTTCCTAAACTTTTTAGATATGAGTATCTTTTGACATTAAAAATATCAAAAATTATATAGACACCCTCATGTTTATAATTATTTTTATGTATCCTTTTTTTAAAAAAAACTTATCTGTGACCATGTTGTTATCCACCAATAGAAAGTAACATCCCTCATGGCCAACGCTGGAATTTAATTTTACTCAACTATACATGTTTTTAATAGGGGATTTGTTTTTTCTTGGGTGTAGAAATTGGGAGAGAAGGTGGATCTTCATTTGAAAAATAAAATAAAATTTAATTAAAAAAAAAAGAATGTAAACTCCTAACAGAGTTTGTATCCTCAGTGCCTAGCATAGTAACTGACATTATTAAAGACTTTTAATTATTTAAAAGACTTTTAATACATTCTTGCTGAATGTCCAATCAACCAATCAACAAGTGTTTATGAAGTAACTCCCCTGGGCTAGGAAGGATACTGATACAATGAGTTAAACATGCCTACCTTCAAGGAGCATACCTTCTAATGGAGGAGACAAGTACACATATAAGTATACATTGAATACATATAAGGTAAATAAATATAACAAATACAAGGCAATTTTGGGGGAGAACTCTAGAGACTGAGGGAATCAGAAAGTGTTCATGCAGAAAGTAGCCTTGGGGCTGCATTGTGAAGCAACAGAGGGACAGTCTGAGACACAGGTAAGGACGGAGTCCGTGTGATGGCACAGAAATGGGGGGTCATGGGTGATCAACAGAGAAGAGACCCATTTGTCTGGATCTCAGACTACAGGAGAAGAGACTGTGACCCACCGAGGCTGGAAAGATAGGTTAGGGCCAGGTGTCAAAAGAGCTTTAAGAGCTAAACCAAGACGTTCACATTTCATCCTAGAAGCAATAGGGAGCCAGTGATATTAAGTAGGAAAGTGACACTGTCAGATCAGTGCTTAAGGAAAATTACTTCGGCAACAAAATAGAATGGATTGTGTAGAGTAAGTAGGATTAGTGAGAGGCTGCAGGTAGGAAAATCCATTAGAAAGCAACTGCAATAATCTAGGTGGGTTCTCCACCCCTGTCTAGAGCTTTAAGGTGGTGTCTACATGAATACAGAGAAGAAGTCAGATGTGAAAAAAGGTTGTGGAAGTAGGCTGGTAACTCTTTAGATATGTAGGGTGAGAAAGGGGGAGGACTGAGGATAATGTCAAGGTTGGAGAGTTGGCAGGAAGGTGGTGCCTTGGACAGAAATACAGAAGCTTGGAAGGAGGGAAGGGCTTGGGAAGAAAGACAGTGAGTTCTGTTCTGGATCTATTTTGTTTGAGATGTCTAAAACATATAAAAGGCAATTGGTGATTGTTCCGATGAATGTTCTGGGAAGAAACTGGGGCTGGTTATGTCGATGGGGTAGTAAACCGCATAGGAGCAAGAGGTAATGACAGCTAAGGAAGTTACAAAGCAAGAGGGTGGAGGGAAAAAAGGTGGGCTCAAGGCAGAACTTTGGGGAACACCCCTAGTTAAGGGTCACGATAGGCATGATGAGCCAGCAGAGGGGTTTGAGGTGTGTTCACACAGGTAGAAGGAGAAGCAGGAGAGAGCAGTCATAAAAACCCAGAGAGGAGAGGGAATCTGAGAGGATAGAAATGCCAGTGCAGCAGAGAGGTCACACTTGGTGTTTAAGAGAATAGTGGGCATTGACTCTGGAGTCAGGAGGACCTGAGTTCAAATCCAGCCTCAGACGCTTATAGCTCCATGACCCTGGAAAAGTCGTGTAATCTCGATTGCCTGAGAGAGAGAGAGAGAATATTGATAACTTGAGAGAGACTAGTTTCCATGGAGAGATGAGTTTGGAAGCCAGATTACAAAGGATGGAGAAGTGAGAAGAGAGGAAGTGAAAGGAATAGTAGGAGACAATTTCTTCAAGGAGCTTGGCAGAGAAAGGGTAGAGATACAGGATAACAGCTTGAGAGAAGTACAGGGTTTTAGAGTTTGGTTTTTTTTATAATGAAAGAAACTTGGGCAGGGAAGAAATCAATTAATTACATAATTGATTAGTGTTCCATCAATCAACTAATTGATTAGAGCTCCAGAGGCTCAGCATGGTCAGCCTTCCTTCTGGGCATACATAGCCCAGAGCCTCATCTGAGTCCTTTGAAGCCCTTACCACCTCTCATCTGGACGACTCTAATATGCTTCTAATTGATTTTCCTGCCTCCTTCACTCAGCTTCCAAAGAGACTTTCTGACCAGTTGCCCCTACGCTTTATAAATTCTGGGTTGTTCAGTCATTTCAGTCATGTCCAATTCTTTGTGACCCCATTTGAGGTTTTCTTGGCAAAGATACGGGAGCAGTTTGCCATTTCTTTCTCCAGCTTATTTTACAGATGAGGAAACTGAGGGAGAGTTAAGTGACTTACCCAGGGTCACACAGCTAGTAAGTGTCTGAGGCTGGATTGGAACCCAGGTCTTCCTGAGTCTATCTGCAATACTCTATCTACTGTACCACCTAGCTGCCCCTCATAAACCCTACTGGCTCCCTATTACCTCCAGGATCTTCTGCTTGGCATTTGAGGCTTTTTATACCCTGGCCCCTTTCTACATTTTCAGTCTTCTCATAGTTTACTTCTCTCTCCCATACACTGTGGTTGACAGACACCAGTCTACTTGCTGGTCTTCCATAGGAAACATCACTTCCAATCTCCATGCTTTGCACTGGTGGGTCTCCTTCCTAGAAGGCTTTCCCTCCTCCCTCTTCCTCTCCATAGCCCTAGCTTGTCTGAAGACTCGACTCCAATGCCCCATTCTGTAGATGGTCTTCACAGTGCCTTTAGCCATTTGAACCTTCTCTAAGGTCATCTTCCTTCTCCATATGTCACATATGTATATGTATAGACGGATATGCACATATACATGTGATTTACATGTTTTTCTCTCAGAAATATGTGAACTCCTTGAGAACAGAAATTATTTTTGTGGGGTTTGTCTTTGTACCACTAACACTTAACATGTGTCATGTGCCTGACACATGACACAATTCATTCACTGATAGAGAGGTTCTTGACTTATCCCTTGTTATGAAGCCCTTACCTGGCACTCCAGCCACAGTAACAGATTTCCTGCCTCCTCCTGTCCACCATGACTGATTCTCTGCCCTAGTTTACTACCTAGCACTCCATTTCCTCTGGAAGGGAAGTCCTGCACCTGACTTCCAGTCCCTACTATTATGTGATGCCAGATCTCACAGTAGACATTGTCTGCCTGCCAGCCTGGATCTCTGCCTATTGCCTATTGCCAAATCCCCTGGTTCCCTTGTACCAGCTGCTGCCAATAAGAACACCCAGTCTTTGCTCCCTCCCTGTTGAGGGAACATCACCCTAATGATGCTGATTTCCTGCCTATCTGGTCTTCCTGGCCTTCCCTCCTACTCCTCCTTGCCCCAATTTCCTGTCCCTCCCTCAATTCACCCTGGAGTAATGGATAGAGACACAGCCTCACAGCCAAAAAGACTTGGATTCAAGTTCAGTTGAATTAATCTTTCAGTGCTCTATGAAACTCTCTAGGAAGGAGGTCTTTAACTGGGGTCCACAGACCTCTATGAACTTGGATGAGAAAAATGCTGTATCTTTATTTTCACTAACTTCTCACTGAAACTTACAATTTCCTTCAATTATAAATGTAAGTAACAAGGCTATTCTGAGAAGTAGCCACAGGTGTCCATTACAGAAAACTAAGAACCCTTGGTCTAAAACCATGTTTCAGAGAAGGTACAGAGCTATATTGGTAGAGTTTCCACTCCTAGGAGTTCCCTATATAAATGAAATCCCAGATCCAGCCCCTATCACAATCCCTCCCTTTACTTCAACAATTCATAGGGGTTTTAGCTGGAAAAGATCATATCCATGCACAAGCTTACATCCCAGGTACAGAGGACCTTGACCTCCAGGAGTTTATAGTCTACTAGAGAAAACCCTATAGATACAACAAATAAGTAGGATAAAGACAGAGTGCAATGAAGGAAAGGGAAAAATCTAGACCAAGTCCTCTAGGAAAAACTGAGAATGAAGCAAACAGTTTCAGCAGGAAGAATGAGGGAAGACTTCATAGAGAAAATGGCATCTGCAAAATCAACTTCCCTTGAAGAAAGAGGAGGATTTTCAATATACGGAAATGAAAAAAAAGAATACATTCCAGGATGGTGGGTGACCTGCGCAAATGTACGAAAGCAGGAGAATGAAGGAACATCTGGCAACCACTAGTCATCCACTTTTACTGGAATAGGAAAGGCATGAAGGAGAGACATAAATTAGACTGGAAATGTAGGCTGGAATCTGGTTGAGGAGAGCCTTAAACACCATGCTAAGAATTTTGTATTTTATCTCATGTTCAACAGAGTCACTAAAAGATCATGGAGATAACAGAATTGTAACTGGAAGGGGCCTTCAAGGTTATTGAGCAGAACTCCCTCATTTTATGGGTAAGGTAATTGAGACCCAGGAATTTAAGTGGCCTCCTCAGAGTCACATGGCCAGCAAGCCTCTGACATAGGATTTGAACCTGCAAATTCAATTTAAAACAAAAATCTACCAAAAAAAAACTAGGTTGCCAGATCCAGCTGTTTGATCAAAATTGTAAACTGTGTATCTGAGTCTCTTTTCCTTTCTGACTCATTCACTACATCTCAAGACTTTTGGGCAGGAGAGCAATTTGGTCAGGTGTGTGCGTGAGGAAAGTTGTTTTGGCAGCTGTAGGAAGGATGAGCTAGAGCTTCTTAAACTGTGGGTTGTGACTAAAATTTGGTAACAATAAAAGATTTCTGAACCCACAATGACCAAAAATTAATTAAAAATCAAATGTGTAATGAATCTGGGGTGTTTCTGACAGCTCTAGCCCATGTTGCATCATGTAACTTCACCACAGCCTTGGTTCTGAACACACAGCATGCACACTTGGCACTGCACATGCTATCAGGTCACACAATGCCAACCAATGCTGAGGAAAAGTGAAAAGAGGTCGCAAGTGGAAAAAGTTTAAGAAGCCCTGAGCTAGACAAAGGATGTTCAGCAGGGATTCCCCAGTCTATGGCACCCAGTCGCGACCAGTTCAGTCCATTCCTACTTGCTAACCAAGTCTCAGTTCTGACATCAGCTTTGCAAAACAAACTAACAGCTGAAAAACTCAATGACACAGACCTTAATGAGGTCTTCCATAATAAAACAAGTCACTTCTCTAGGGTTCCACAAGGTCTTGCTGGCTGAGTTGGTATGCTTCTGAACATCAAGAATAGGCCAGAAAGTAAAATCTATTTTGCTTCAACTGCAGTAAGAAAGCAGGCCTTGCTGTCATGTTCTCAGACCAATCAAAACTTGTCTTAATTAAAAGAGATAAACAGGGAAACTGTATTTTGCTGAAAGGTAATATAGGCACTGATTTAATATCAATCCTCTATGCAAAATAGCACATCATCTAAATACTTAAAGGAAACCTTAAATGAGTTACAGGGAGAAATATATGCTAAAGCTATAATAGTGGGAGATTTCAATATAAGATCCACATAAACAAAAAAAAAATTTTTTAAAAAAAGGACTGAACCCAGAGTGAAAATACTAAAGGATAGTGGACAGGTTGTCCACTAATCATTGAGGGACAATACCTAAATTCAGCTCTTTCATCCTCTCTGGGATCCTATTAATGAGATAATTTGGATTAATTATAATAACTCATATTTCATAGAACAATAGGGTTTACAAACACTTTTCCATATCCTCTGAGGGATTTATTAAATATAATTTTCTCATTTTGCCAGTGAAGAAAGTGAATGTTAAGAGAGGGTTAAAATGATTAGTCTAGGGTCACACAAGCTAGTATCAAAGCCTCTAGAGTCTTTTAACTCTAAAAGCGATGTGTTTCCTACTATATCATACTACTTTTCTAGGAAACCCAGACTTTTAAAAAAGATGGAATATTTCTCTCCCTTTCCATTCAGGTTAGGAAGAAACCTCTAGGCTGCCCTAGAATTTCTGTGACTGTTATTCCATTAATGATTCCCAAAGAGTGCCTGTTTAAATTGAGTAGGAAGTAAAAGACAACATTTATAGTGATTAATTTGGGGAGAAATTACTATTCATTTTCATCCTCACTGCTACTAGGTACCACTTTCTTCACCTACTGTGTAGGTTTAGAAGATCGATGTGTGCCTGGGGAATAGCAAAGGAGACCCATTACCGAGCTATACAAAGAAGTCATTAAAGGAGGAATCAAGTCATTTTGAACAATTAATCAAGAATAATTGGCAATCACACAACATTTACTGAGCACCTACTGAGTGTAGAAAACTAGTCTCCATAAGGAAATAGCAAATAAATGGAGAGGGATCTGACTTTTTAAGCATTCATCATTTACGTTACAGGAAGGAGACTATCACTTAGCGTGGGTTCTCCAGTGTTGCTCATGTACTGCCAATTTAATAACAAGAGGGCATGTGGCTGAAATTTATTTATAGAATAATGGAAAGGACGGCTGGATTCAGGACCAAAGGATCTGGGTTCACATCCTAATTCTAGGACTTCTTATCCTTGTGACCTTGCCTTGGAGAAAGGGTAGTGTAATAGGGAGAACCTAGGACTAAAAGTCAAGAACTGGATTCAAGTCACTTAACTTCTCTGTACCTCTGTTTCCTTATCCATAAAATGGGCTTCACAGTCTCAAAAGTCTTAGGATCATATTCTGGAAGGGACTTTAAAGATCATCTCATTTTACAAATGACAAAATAGTCTCAGAGACTTAAATGACTTACCCACAGCTACTTTATAAGTGACAAAGGCAGAATATGATCTCTGGTCTTCCCCCTGACTCCAAAGCCTGTTTTCTTTCCACCAAACCTATATTTGCTTATTCATGAAAGCCCATCATGATAATCACTCAGAACAAACATTTATTCTAGCTTTTCCTGACTATCTGTCCTCACACTGCCTTCAATTCAACAAATATGTAAGTGCCAAATATGTGCCAGGCACTGAGGGTACAAAGACAAAAACAATTTAAATAGTCTCTGCCCTTTAGGAGTTTACATTGTAGCCTCCCAGTCCAGTCTCTCATCCCCTTCCTGGTCCCTGTGCCCCCTAAGCTTGGTTCACCCACAATGACTCTCAAGGTCTTTCTTGCCCTGGGCCTCCAACTTCTTTAATTCTGATTTGCCTCTTGACCAAGATCAGGGATGGGGAACCTTTGGCCTCTAGGTCCTCAGATACAGCCCTTTGACTGGGCCTCACTTGAGGACCTAGAGGACGATGTGTGGCCTAGAGGCCGAAGGCTCCCCAGACCTGGCCAAGACTCCTTCCTGCTCCTCTACAATCTCCTCCAAGTGTGAATCCTTTCCTGCCCACCAAACACCTTTGTGGGAAGTTATAATATCAGACCTCATCTTTCCTTATATGCATTCATTCTTTTCCCTTCCTCCTCCCCTGCTGTCACACATCTAACACTTCAATAAACATTCTCCCCCACCACAGGAATGATGAATGACTAATTAACAGAAAGACCTTTCAGATGGGCTTTTGCCATACCCCAAGTGAGAAGGAAACACTAAGGTTACTCCTCTCTCGCTTTTTTTTTTTTTTTGCACTCATGACATCGCAGCTCTGTCAGAATAATTGAGTGGAAATCAGTGCTCCTTAATGGTGTAAACAATCTCATTAAAGATCCCTGCGGAAGGCATCCATTCACTAACATAGAACCTATTGATCCAGAGAGTTCTACTGAGTCCTGGGGTATTTGTGTAAAACTGACTGCTCGTATTGGACTATTTCTTTCTAAGGAAACAGCTGAAAAGTATAATCTGCTTTAAGATAGGGAACAGCTAAGTGATGCAGTGAATAAAATGTTATGCTTGGAGTCAGGAAGATCAAAGCACAAATCCTTCCTCTTGCACTTACTAACTGTGTGACCCTGGAGAAGTCATTTAAACTCTTTCAGTCTCAGTTTCCTCACCTGTAGGTCAAGATGGTTGTATTCATTGTCCTTCGAGGGGTATATGGGGTGTTCAGGGAAGACCAGTGCTTCCTCCAGTGGGAGGGCTTGGAGAGCCCTTCTCAGGGCAGCTCCTCCACCTCTGGTGTGCACCTGGCATTTAATGTGACACCTGTGACTCCAAGATCTGTATCATGAACAATGCCCACATGCCAATAAAACTGTCTCGGCAAATGGGCTAAACTAGGTTGAGGGATACCTCAAACTTGTCAGTGATTTAGGGGGATGTCTACCCCAAGCATGTGAAGACTTCTTCCAGTTGGATGGGCAAATGAAAACATTTTGTTCCAATGGCCATGAAGGTGGCTGAAGCAGGCTCTGTGGAGCGTCTAGAGCTTGGTCAGACACCACAGACACCAAGGTCGTCCACTACACCCAGGCCATCTCCAGTCTTCATGACTCTAGTCCATCCACTGGACTTTGATGATTCTGGAAAAGAGGCCGATGGCCTTGAGCAGCTCTAACTCACTTAAATCCAATTCACACACAAGTCAAGGTATCACCTTGTGATATCATGAATCCTCTTCAAAAATGCAGGATAGCAACAATAAATCTATGATCCTGTGATCGTATAAGATGGCACAGGGACAAGAACAATGGATCTGGAGTTATAAAATTGGGATTCAGAGCTGCCTCTGACATTAACCACCTTTGGGGAAATCACTTGGTGTCTCTAGGTCTTCATTTCTTTATCTGTAAAATGAGGGGGCTGGATTGGATGGCTGCTAAAGTACTTCCTAGTCTATCCAGAGACCAGAAGATTTGTGGATAGATTTCCGGAGGAAGATCTGTGAAGAAAAAATCCTATATATATTTTCACTCACTTTTTTTGTATAATGGACCCCCTTCAACAGCCTGATAAAGTCTATGGACCCCTTCTCAGAAAAAAATATTTTAAATGCATAAAATAAATTAACAAGGAAGAGACTGCAAAGAAAAACACTTATATTGAAATATGATTATGAAAACAGTTGTTTAAAACAAGTTCATCTACCTCAGTTGAAGAACTCCTGAAGGTGGTGAGCCTGCTGAAAGATAAAGACAATCACATACATTCCCAAGGGTCTTTACACTTTACAAAAGCTTTCCATATGACAGTCCTTTGAGTTCATAATAACAATGAACTTCCCTTAATATAGCAATTTATGATTTACAAATGGTAACTGTTATTATGGACATACAAGCCATCTGTTGTCATCCCCATTTTATAGATGAGGAAACTAAGGTTCAGAGAGATGAACTGACCCCAGAATCCTAACAGCTGATTGGTTAGCAGGGTCAGGTCTTCCGAACGCACTGATCTCTCCAGCACACCTCTATGCTGTCGTGTTTTATATCAAGGAAAACAGTAAGGAGACATACTCCTTAATTCAGAAACCAGGGCAAAAACTACACTTATTCAACAGAGATATTGTCCTAATCAAACAAAATTAGTTTCAACTTTTTTCTCTAAAATAATAAAAATGGTCCCAAATCAACATTTTGCTAGCTAATGCATTTTCATCCCCAAACTGAGGCACATTGTTTGGGTTTTGGTTTTGTTTTTCTTTTATCCTAGAGTAAAAAGGGTAAGAGAAGAAATTGGGTTATATGGCTTAAATTCATTGACAGGTCAAATTATGGAATGATGCCAGACCAAAATCCAAACGAAGGTTTGTTATCTGGTGAGATGGTGCGCAACATTGCTGTCTGTGTTCATGGGGGTCCCAATGAGATGGATGGAGAGATAAATGGCATTCGTTTTTGATACATGTGATGACTATCCTGACTAAACATCCTAAGTCTCCTTATTGACTTGACTTCCTCCATTTGTAGCTGTATCTTTGCTGGCAAGAGGTTCCCTTACCGCAGTTGTTCAAAGCCAGACAACTTTGTTTTAACTATACTCCTGGTCATATTGGTCTGGCTGACTGTTGCTAGTTGCCTGGAAGAGGTAATTACCTAAATTAGAAAAGTTGTTTACATCTAACAGAGAGTACAAGTCTCAAATAACATACAGGCTAAATTACATTACAATGAACTCCAAGGGGATACCTAAATTATCATTTTTTTGTACTGGGATTTCATGAATTAACTTCAGTTTAGAAAAAAGTGATCCATTGACCAGGGTCTTAGAAATTGGTTGTTGTTTTTGTTTTTAAATAAATAAGCAATTATTTTCAGTAATAGTTTGGTGTACAGCAATAAAATTAATGATGAGAATAGTGGTGGGACTGAAAATAATCTAACTTTGAGTACATATTACTTAGGAAGGTAAAAAGATAGGGTCGATTAAAGGTAAGGCTAATTATTAAGAAGAGAACTCTAGTAGTTTTTGTTGTGGTTTTATTATTAATTTTATTATGGTTGGATCAACTAAATGGTTTCTGAGATTGTTTCCAGATTTACGTCTATGATGTTATCATTTGGTCTATAAGATTTGCTACAACTACTGAAATATTCTGAAACTCCAGCATCTGAAGGCCAAGAAGGTGATGAAGAGAGCCCACTTGTACCTTTTTTCCCCTTATATCTGCCATACTCAAAATTTAAAATAATACAGTAACACTAAGATGGCAGCCACTAAATGACAAAACTAGTTGAAAAGTGAAAAATTCAGCCTCTGACCTGCTTCTTTTATCTATGTGGTACCAGACAACCAACTGAAGTTGCTGTCTTTCCCAAACTGACAAACTGTGACACAGAACAACCCAAGAGTCCAACAGCTCAAATGCATCCAATTCTCCATTACTAATGGCAAGTAACATAAGTAACTGAAATCTAAGGCTTCTCCTCTACTATATTTCAGGTAATTCCACTTTTCTTGCTAAATCTTTAACTGCACTGCTAACAAGAATGAAACTGATGGATTTGAGTTTCAACTCACTCCCCTTCTGTTGTGTTAGCCAAAGGATTAACTTATAGGAGAAACAAGAGAAGCCAGAAGGATGGAGAGCTCAGAGAACAGCTGGCCCAGGCCCATGAGCTATGCCTTATGATTTTAGAAACAACTTCGGTAGCTATAGCTTACTTTATAGACCAGATGATAAAATCATAGTTATGAAGCTAGAAATAACCTCAGAAACTAGTCCCCTCATTTTACACAAGAAACTGAGGCTTGGGGTGTTTGAATGACTTGTCTAAGCCACTTAAGTATAAGAGGGAAGATTCTCTAAGTCCTCTAACTCCAAAGACAGTGCTCTTTCCACAGTACTAATGCTACATCCATCATGGTGGAGTGGAAAGAGTAGAGTACTGGGTTTGAATCTAGCTCCTTCTATTTCTTAGCTAAGTGACCATGAGGAAGTCACTCAATGTCTCTGAGTCTAGGTTTTCTCATCTATCAAGTGGGGGGAAGAGAATTTTATAAAATTGATGCTTAAAACTTAGAGTCCTCTAGGAATGTTACATGCTACTGAAGAGTCCTGTCCTAGAAGATTATAGGAATACTGACTCTTAGGACCCATGTCAGGATAACCAGGTGGCAAACCAAGGCACCCATATAGAAAGGAAAGGAAATTGTTATCAGAATAACAGAAGAGTCCATTCCCCAAGGCCTGCATTAAACATGGAAAGGACTAAGTTGATGTATGCCAATGATATTCTAATGAGGGTAAACTATAGCAAAGATGGAACATCCTGGATGACCCTTTGAGAGACATTCAGACAGGAAAAAGTGGGGAGGAGTGCCTACAAACATCACGGAGAAGGTTGTTCCTTGATGAATATGAAGCCCAACACTTGTGCTATAATGGAGGAGGGGAAAGGAAGAATTTTAACCATGCTATGTTCACTGCAAGCTCATTCCCTTTATCTTCTAGTCAGAGGTATATGGGCCAATAAAGCACTTAGAGCAGCATTTACTAAACTGTGGTCCATGGATAGATTTCAGGAGATCCATGAGCTTAAATAGGAAAAAAAAATTTTATGAATTTATTTTCACTAACCTCTAACTGACATTTAGCATTTACTTCAATTATTTAAAACCATTATTCTGAGAATTGGTCCTGAAGCTTCACCAGACTGACCAAAGGACCCAAGACATAAATACTTAAGAATCCTTAAGAGAAATCCATATTTCCTCCTTGTTCCTTTTGACTCTGGAAATCCAAGATGGAAGGAGGATCAGGAACAATTACTTTGCTCCTCAAAAACCCCAGCTCACCTTTATCAAAGGTATCTAGCAAGCAATGAAACCTATCAAAAGGGTAAGTAACTTGTAGGAGAAAGAAAGAAACCAAAGGCCTACCTGCATAGTCTACACATTGGTAAATTGGACATGCAAATGCTGAGGCATTTAGAGTTTACCAGGTGTTTTAAAAGTCAGAGTAAGGCAGAGAGTCCCCCATGTCCAAGTTATTCCAAAGTAAAAAAGTGCGTAACCCAGCAAAACGTATTAACTCTGTGAAGCCACAAGGGCTTCCATGTTCCAATTGGCTGGAACAGTGGCAATACCTGGCTCCAAGGATGTTTGAAGAGATTAGGGAAGGTGATGCCAGACAACTTAATCTTATAATGAGTGCTCCACCCAGAAAGGAAAAAAATGCCCCATGTCAAACTGGTTTTGCTGGAAAGATAGAAGTAGGGCTGGTTTGTCTCATGCAACGTCAGGGTCCTAAGGCTATAATATTGCCTTGTTTTGAATAATGTATTTCTTTTCTTGAAGATGACAGGAGAGCAAAGAGGCTTCACTATGTCAGACCATCACAGCTCCACCGCTGAATCCAATTAAGTGAAGAAATACGGAGATTGGAGAAGGGCATTCATAGGGCCAGACCACGATCAGCATTTCTACATCTTTTTATAACATTTCTTATCACTATTAGAATCAAAAAATCATGGGATCATAAAGATTTAAAACACAAATGGACCTCAGAGATCAGGCAGTCTGATACCTTCATTTTACAGCAAGAAAACATTGGCCCGAAGAGATGAAAGAACTTAGCCAAGGTTACATAGGTAAGTCAGTAATAAGACTGGTATACAAAGTCAGGCCCTGGGACTCCAAATGGTCTGAGTGCTCTGTGACCCCAGATAAGTAAGATTTAAATTGTTTTTTGTTTGATTGTTTTGTTTTGTAAAATTTTGTAAAAAAAACCAAGTCATTTATTCTAAGCCAGTGAGTGGCTAAACCAGAAAGCAGTACCAGAATAGAGTGGATTCCATCACTTGTAAGCAAACAGGTTGGAGGGGAGTGAATATGACTCAGGATCACTACAAAGGAGAACTTACTGTAAACATTATCCTTGCCCAACTCACCTCCTCAGCCAATCACTTAAATCATCCAGGTTTAGATTGCCTTTAAAAGGCAATCTCCAGACCAATGGAATAACCACTAAAAATATAAAAACAATGCAGAACCTATAAGGAGAATAAAGGAAAATAAATTTGTGAAGGAACAACTTGGGGAAGGGAGAGAGACTTGTCAGCCTTAAGGTCATCTATTTTAATTACCTGTCTCTTCTTTGTGGGTCTAGAAAATCCCCATGATGCCAGGCCAATTGGCAGAATTTCCAAGACTAGGCCTTCTGTGATCAGTGATACCTCCCACGTCATCATGAAGGGGTGGGGTGACAGGGGGAGCATAGGTAGAATTTGGTGGCCTGCCAGTACTGCTCCCTCTCTCCTGCCCTGGAAACAAGTATACTACCCTGCAGGCCACTGAGAAATTCCTGGTCCCCTCTAGGGTAAGCAAATCTTGGCCACCATCCAGAGGAGGACTTCCCGGAGGAAGTGGACAGTCTGACTAAGTAGAATCACAAGACTTCCAGAGTCCAAAGGGACTTAAGTTTTATTAATAAGGAGAATGCCTTCCCCTAACATCTCTCTACCTGTCAATCTTTCCAGTTCTTTAAGGCTCACTCAATTACTATCTGCTTCTAAAACTCAACCCTATTGACACCACTTTTCCCCTCAGTCAGAGGCATTCTGTTCTCCCTAAAATCATCTATATTTAACACTTTGCACCTCTCATGTTTGTCTTATAGTCAGTTCTGCATTTTGTTCTTGTGCAATTGTTTCAGTTGCGTCTGACTCTTCATGACCCTATTTGGGTTTTCTTGGCAATGATATTAGAGTGGTTTACCATTTCCTTCTCCAGCTCATTTTACTGATGAAGAAATTGAGGCAAACAGGGTTAAGTGACTGGCCCAAGGTCACACAGCTAGAAAATGTCTGAGTCTGGATTTGAACTCAGGAAGATGAGTCTCCCTGACTCCAGACCCAGTGCTCTATCCACTAATGCCTGACTAACGCATTAGAGGTGATTGATTTGGCAAAGGGATGAAGAATTGATTAGACAAAATGGAGTCAAGGAGATTCATTTTGGAAACTATTGCATCATTTATTTGAGAGATAGTAAAGGCCTGGACTTAGATAATAAGGGCCAAGGCAATTGGAATGGAAAGGAGCAGAAGAAGGTGAGTTAATTAAGGCCTAGAATTGGTGGGCAACTTTCCAATTGATTCAATATGAAGAGTGAGGAAGAAGGAAGAGTTAAAGTTGATATCAAGATTTTGAGTATAAATAATTGGAAAATGATTGTATTGTCACCCAAATGAGGAAGTAAGAAGGAAAGGAAAGATTAGGAGAAGTGATGATTGACATTTTGGACACACAGTGCAAAGTGTCAGCCAAAATGTGTGGTGTAGTGGAAAGAATACAAGACTTAGAGTCAAAAAACCTTCGGTTCAAATCCCAGCTCCGACTCCTTGTAGCTGTGTAACCCTCAGCAAATCATGGGAGGGAAGAAGAGAAGAGTGAGCTTACATCTCATGGTAATAACACGAGCCTACATTCAACTTCTCCTATTCAGTTACAAAAAGTAGCCTTTTATTCATCTGTGCAAGAGTCTACAGAACATAAAATATAAAGGAATAACAGTAGGACAGAGATCTGTCCTTGAACTATCTCTATCTGAGCTACATCCAAAAAAGGGACAATAAGGTAACTATAAAAATAATATAACATTCAAGTAGAGTTTTAAGGTTTGCAAAGCAATCTCCATGCATTGGACCCTCATAACAACTTGACGTGTATTGTAGGTGTCATCAGTCCCCTTTACAGACAAGGTTAGGTGACTTGCCCATGGTTCCATAGCTAGCCTCTCTAAACCTGTATTCCTGTTTGTAAAGCATGGCTAGTCATACCTGAATCACCTAGCTAACAATGAATAGGCTTCTTTAGGGTCTCACTTTGCATCCTGCATCATCTCCAATCATTCTGATGAATATCAGGCCACCGGCCCCAGATGGCTCAGAAGAAAGTGAGGTGGGTGACCTTGCACAGCCCTCCCTTACTCAAATCAAAGTCAACGCAAGTCATGTCATCATTCTGATGTCATGGTCCTCTTCGAGAACCAAGGACAAACACAACAACAACCTAGCTAACAGGGCTGTGGAGAGAAAAGCACTTTGCAAAGCTTAGAAGTACTATATAACTGTTTCCCAGTGGAGATGTCCAGCAGAGAGTTCTAATACAGCTACAGTGGGGGGAAGAAGGAAGTAAATACGTATTTATTAAGCAGCTACTACGGGCTGGGCACCATGCTAAGTACTTGACAAATATCCCATTGGTTCCTTAGAGCAACCCTGGGAGGCAGGTACTCTTATTATCTCCATCTTACAGATGAGGAAACAAGGCAGGCAGTTTAAATGACTTACGCAGTGTTGAACACCCACTAAGCGTCTAAGACGAGATTTGAACTCTAGTCTTCCTAACTCCTGGTTCAGCTGTCTCTCCATGGTGCCATCTAGTCAAGAAGAACCAAATTCCAAACAGTATATAAAAGTCCAAACTCTGCTTCATATAAACTGTAAATTATTTCATATGCATACAAATATGCTACATATATTGAGTGTCTCAAGCTCTGATTTTGTTTTTGCATAAAAAGCTTTTGCCAAGATGAAATGCTACTGGGTATCATTTTTCATAGTCTCTTTTCCTACAAATCATATTTTCCTTTTTAGTTGATTTAGCTGAGAGCCTACAAGGTAGGCTTCTGTACTGATTGACTTTCTGGACTCAGTTAACAAGTACAAATTAGGTCAGCTTAATCATCAGTGATGTAATAAGCTGCCTTTATAGGAGCCATGACTTAGGGTGGAGCCGGCAAAGGGAGTTGAGGTCACCATGACTGAAGCTTCAGCAAGTTGGTAACAGGGCTCCTCCTAAGGAAAGGTGGATCCCATGCCCAGTGCTCGCCCAAAGACTTTGAAGTCTCGTTACCATTTTATGACCACAGAAGCAGAGTAATATGTGCCTAGAGGCCATGGTACACTTGTTTTAAGAAACTAGAAAGGAGAATTCATACTAATAATATCTACAGAGATCACCCTGTTTATAGACACATGTGTTTCATGCATTCCTGGCTCCTGAAAGGGAAAAGAAAACCCAGACCTTGAAAGAAGATGGAGTTCTATTCCTATCTGATTCTCCAGCTTGGGCTTTGATAGAGAGCGATATAACCAATAGCTAAATTTCAATCATTTCTACTGTCTTACCACATCCAGACAACTTGGGACAATAAAGTGGGAATTTGGGAAGAGGGAACTTAATATTGCTGAAGGCTCATGGTATGACTAAGAGACCTCAGAGCCCTGGTGCCCTGAACTAGCTATAGTTCTAGCAAAAATTGGTTTTGTGTATCTCTCAAGATATGAGGGAAAATGATGCCAGAAAATTTAACCTTCTAAGGAGCATTTATTCACTATGATAGAGAATAAGACTTAGGGTCCAGAAGACCTGGGCCCCATCCATCTATGCCCACAGTCCTATGTGACAATGGGCAAATCATTTAATCTCTCTGTCAACCGGGTAGTTTTCTAAGACTACAAATTACAGAGGAGTGTCCAGTCTGCATCAATTGCCTGGGAGAGAGGAGAGGAGTGCCCTACATCAATGAAATCACAATTCTGTGCACCATTCCCCCCCCCCAAAAAATGATATTGCTAGATTAGGGAGGGAAGGGAGACCATATAAACAACATTGACTACACAGAAATGCTGAGTTCAAGAAAGGATGAGTTAGCATGTTAACCTACTTCTTTGTGGGGCTATTCACTCCTCCTTTAACTTTCTGGACTAGACATCCCTGGGCACCACTCTTCCAAGTGTATGGTCTCTACCCAGGAAGCTCCTTGGGGGCAGGGGCTGTCCTTAGTGCTTTTCCTTCATTCATTCGTTTTTCCTTTGTATTCTTGGAACCTATCCAAGAGTGAATCACTTTATGAATACTGGCTGGTTGATTAAATGATTGATTCATCATGATCCCAAGGGATTCCTTGTGCCAGTTTCTTTCAGGTTTAGATGTTTAAGACCCTATGGGGAAAAGAAAAACTATGGGGAAACTAAAAACCACCTGCCAACACCCAGGATTGGTTTCATCTTCATTTGCACTCTCAGTAGCCTCATTGGTACAGAAAGTCAGGGATAGCTCCATGAATGAGAAGATTTCAGAAAGCTTCTTGGACTCCTTCCCCCAAACTAGCTCTTCTGACTCAAAAGCATGTAAGTCCTTTGAGAACAGATGCTCTTTTTTTTTTCTTTTTTGGTCTTGTATCCTAGCAACTACTAGGTGTTTAATAAATGCTTGTTTGAACTGAATTGGATCCAGGTAAGACCCTGAAGGAGGAGTTTGTCCTGAGGCTTTGCTGGGCTTAAGCCTTCAGGTCTTAGAATTCTTAATGCCTTTTGCTGACTCAAAACTCTCTACTTCTATTGATATACCCTCTCTCCTCATTTCAACCTCCTTCCTGGTTTCCTTCGAAGCTCAGCTCCATTCCCACCTTCTTTTTTAAAGATCTTTCCTGTCCTCCCTTTCCGCCACCCCTCCACTGCTAGCCTTCCCTAAGATTACACTCCATTTGCTCTCTGTATATCGTGTGTGTGCATAGTTGTTTGTGTGGTGTCTTCCCATGAGAATGTGAGCAGCCAGAGGACAGGAATGAGTTATTTTCCTTTCTTTGTATCCCTGGTACTTGGCCCACAGCAAGTGCTTAAAAACACGTTTGCTAACTGACTGACTTCCAGTTCTAAATCTATGAGCATATGACCCTAAGATCTGAACCCAGGTCTTCTGACTCCAGACCTACAGCTCTTATAATCTGCCATACTCTTGGCATTAGTTTCCATGTCTGTAAAATGAGAGGCTTTAGATTAGATGATCTCTAACATTTCTTCTCACTCTAAATCCCCGTAGGGTTGCATTCCCTAATCCTTATTCCCCTCTTCAAGACAGACAGCACCTTCACATTGAAATGAAAAGACTGAGATCCAAAGAAATTAAATGATATTAGAGGTTAATTAGAGGTTCCTCCAGCTCATGTTTCTAGGAGAGCTCTTCCAGTTGAAAAAGGATGCTAGTGATGGAAGGAGAAAGCCTACCCCGATGGAGCCGGCACGTCCCTCAGGGCTGGGAAGTTTGGAAAGGTGTTGTTCTGGGAGGGTCCATTCTAACTGCTCACTGTTTCCTACTGGCCCGGTTTGCCTCTTAAATTATGTTTGGCACTGAGCACAGACGCCATCCACCCAACAAAAAAAAGACTATAAATTTTAGTCCAAACCTAACTTTGGATGAAACTGACTTCTCAGTAACAGTTAGGTCACCTCTGAAGAGACAGGAAAGGTGCATGAGATGGAGGGGGCACCCTTCTTCAGACACTCAGGGTTTCCTTGGGCAGTTTTGAGCAGGGAATTTATGTTGCAGGAGGCGGCCTCTCTTTCCTGGTTCTTAATGGGCCATGAGGGAAGCTGTTCTGTTGGCTGGACTTCTGCTCCGATAAACACAACAGCTGATTGCGCTTGTTTGGTGAGTCAGGAATGAGTTAACTACCAAACCTTGATACTTCAGTTTCAGCTCCAGTGCTCCTTTAGAATAACAACTTGGGCCTGGATTAACATACAGGAAAATAACCCCCTCAGGAAAGTGTTCTGCAATAAAAAGATCCTATTTCTACCCCACCCATTCTTTAAGGTAAAGGCTGAAGCAGTCTCAGAAACCTCTCAAGCTATGAGCTAGTTATGAGTCACGTATTTAAAAACAATTTCACTCTCCATGTGTTTTTGACACCTGCACCAGATACTCAATTGTGGTATTATAATATTAATTAACTTAATATGTAAAACCAACAATGCACTGGGGACATTGTGCAAATAGAAAAGCAGACATGGCCCGGACCTGGCTGACTTTCAACCTCAGTGATGGAGAGAGGCAGTGAGGAAGTCAACAGGGGAGTGTACAGGCCAGACGTTGGTGGCTGCACCTAACCTTGCAGTTAGTGACGTGTTTTCATGCTGACTAGTTGTCCCAACAGAAGTTGGAGGACCTCAGCTCCCATATTTTGTGGCTTTCTTTCTGGCCCAATGAGGGGTGGAATCACTATTCCCCACATGAGGAGTTGCTAAAGCAAGGTTCTTTTAACCTTTTTTGGTGGGGGATGGGGTCATGGAGCCTTTTGGCAATCTGGTGACTACCAAAGTATGAACCATTTTCAGAATCATGTTTTTAAATTCATAAAACAAAATACATAAGATTATAAGACAAGTATATAGAAATACAGTGATCAAAATACTTTTTAAAAAAACATGTTGATGAACCCAAGGTTAAGAAGACCTGTGATAGAAGGAGGTGACAGTGTTGGGTTATCTGATGGATAAGCCCACAGGGCTTCAGAGATTTCCAGGAAAGCTCTGAGATGCAGGTAGATGTTGGGCTGTACTTTAAAGTAGGTTCAAAGGAATCACAAGAATATAAAGTCAGAATCTGAATTTCTAGATTGATAAAGAAATAAAATTTACTTCAAGATTTCAATTTCAACTGGACTACCAGGTCTGCACTGAGAGCAAAGAATTTCCCATACTCTACATGACTCTTTCTCATTTGCCTCATGATAGGGACACTTGCCATACTTATCACCTTGCACCTCTTCATCTCCTTGGCCCTCAGTTTTCTCATCTGCAAAATGAGGAAGTCTGACCAGATGACCCCAAAGACTCTTTACTACAAAATTCCTAAACGTATCAATCTATGAAACTCCCCAACCAAAGGCCCAGGGTTCAAAAATATGGTCAGATGAATAGCATGAAAGAGAATGAACACTGGATTGGAAGCCAAAGGACTGATGCTCATATCTAGCTCTGCTGCTAACCCGCTAGTGGTCTTGGGCAGATCCAATTCATCTCTCTCCAATGACTTCTACAGTTGCTTCCATCTTAGGAGGACTTTATCTGTAAAAGAAGGAAGTGTCTACAAATTCTAAATTAACCCTAGGATTCCCTATGTTATAATAGAAAGAATGATGGTTTTGCAATTAGAAGAGCCAGGTTTAAATCCCAAGTTCTGTGGTATTTTGTATGGCCTTGGAAAAAGTCACTTTAGTAATAATAGTCAACATTTCTATAGTGCTTACTACGTGCCACATGCTATGCTAAGCACTTGACAACTATTATCTCATCTTATCCTCACAACAACCCTGGGAAGTAGGTGCTATTACTATCTCATTTCACAGAGGAGGACACCCAGGCAAGCAGCCATTAAAGTGACTTGCCCAGGGTCACACAGCTAGTAAGTGTCTGAGGTCAGGTCGGAACTCAGATCTCCCTAACTCTTATCAACCTGAGCTTCAATTTCTTTATTCAATGAAGAGATCAGATTAGGTGACTTTTAAGGTTTCTTTCTCATTATAAATCTTACGATTCCTACTCTAAAACAAGTCTGTGACCCAGAAACACAAATGCATAACTTTAAGAAGCACCAGGTAAGAAAATACAAAAGAAAGAAAATTGCCTATGCTGAGTTACAGGTGTTGTGTTCGTCCTTCATTGCCGAAGAAGACCATGCCATCAGAGAAATGAAGACATGCACCTGACTTTGTTTTGAGTAGTAAGAAAAAGTAAAGGATGAAGTCTGATTATGTCTCTGCTCTGGAAAGAAAGGAGAAGAAGTTACTCGATCATAGATCTAGAGCTGGGAGGTAGTTCAGAAGTCATCGAGCCCAAGTCCCTCATTTTACAGACGAGATTAAATGATTTGTCCTGGATCACACAGATAGTAAGAAAGCACCAGAGGTAAGATTTAAACCCAGGTCCTCTAACCCCTGAGCCACTTGCTGCAAGCTGATTATATAGTAGGGTTGATTCTAGTCAAAATAACAAAACTGATACATCTCGTCTTGAGCTTCTGCACCATCATTTTCCCCCATTCCGAGGCATCCTGTTCCCTTATTCTGTCCTTGGTTACCATGGCAGAACTGGGGTCTTCCCTGTCTAAGCAGCACCTTGTGTTCCAGACTCCTAAATGGTTCTCTTAAAACTCATCTGCCCTTTGTCCAGTCTGGCACTCTCTCAGAGGTGACATACATAATCAAATGAATTCATCCTTTCCAATGTGCTAAGAAGTGTTTGTGTGCTCAATAATCCATCAATTAAACACACATTTATTAAGCTCCTACTACATATTCAGAAGCAGCATGTTATAGTGGAGAAGAAGCCAGTCTCATGCCCAGGAAAAGCTAGGTTCAAGTCCTAACTCTGACACATATAGGCAGTGGGATATTGAACAAGTCATGTGACCCCTCGATTCTCTGTACAACTTTCTAAGCCATCAAGTTGCTGAACTGGCGTTGGTAGAGGGAGCTTCCTAATCTGGGGGGGTTCCTTTACCAATGACATCACAACGTCTGTTTATCTGTGCTCCTAAAAGTGATTAGGAAGCCAAAGGAGTTTACAGAGGAGGAGAATAACATGGTCAGACTAGTCCTTTAAGAAAATCACTTCCACATAGGTAGCTATGTGGAAGATGGGTTGGAATGCCCTCCTCACATCATTTCTCCCACAGAACATTCCCAGTTTAATAGTGACCTTTAATACAGACAGTGTCTTAGCCCAAGGACTGATTCTGATGGTGTGAATTTTAGGTACTATTACACATTCCTCAGCTCACACCATGGAGTCAACTTCCTCCTACCCTGTTCATACACAGTACGGGGTCATTTCCATAGAAGAGGTTTTGGCAATCCCACCCATATGCCCATATCTCTGAACTATGGGTTAGAGCTTCAGGAGAAGCCTGGCACCTAGCCCTGTAGTGTGGAGCCCCACATAGGCATGCTGAGTAAATAAAGATGGGACTTCCTCATACTACAGGGTGGGCCTCCAGATGCCACAGTTATACAAAGGCCTTTGGAACTAGTGGTGAAAGCAGGAAGTGGAGTTCTCTAGAAATCCACCAATACCTGAGAGGGTACAGAAATAGCTAAGTGACCCCACATTTAGGCTCAGGAGGTATCATGCTAATGAATGGCAGAAGAGAAAGAGCCTAAGACAGAAATATTGGGTGGTAGTCCAAGTTCTGAGATCTATCTATTGGGACCTTGGGATTCTCTAAAGCTCATTTCCTCCTCTGTAGAATGGTGGAGGGGGGGACCTGGGGGCTGATACTTTCCCCATCTCCCAAGGTACCTGATGGCCAGATGAGATAAGTACTTTGAAAATCCTAATGTCTTTTACAGATGTAAAGTACTATCCCTAGTTTAGTCAGGAAACGTTATAGTCATCAGCTTAGTTAAGAAAGCAACTGAGGGGATGAGATTTTATCTGAAATTCAATACTAAGTCCCAAATGAAACTCATTATCTCTCCCCGCTAGACCAGCCCCACCTCCTAATTTCCTTTTTTTTCTATCAAGGACATCACCAGCATAAATAGCTGGTGATAATAAGAGATTTTATGTAACAGCTTTAAGTTTTACGAAGTGCTTTACAAACATTATCACACGTGATCCGAACTGCAACCTTGGGAAGTAGGTGTTATTATTAAGTGCATTTTACAGATGAGGCAACTGAGGCAGACAGAGATTAAACGACTTGTCCAGGGTCACACAACTAGTAAACATCTATAGCCAAATTTGAACTCAGGGCACCAAGACCAGCATCTATTCACTGTCATACCTGTGTTGAGCCCAGTTACCTAGCTACAAAACCCTAAAGTCATCCTTAGCTCTTTACTTTTCCTTACCCCTCTATCCAATCAGTTGCCATGTTTTGTCCTTTCTACCTTCACATCCCTTGTATCTATACCCTTCTTTCCATTCAAGGGGTGATCACCCTGAGTGAAGTCATAATAACCTCTTACCCTGATTCTTCCTATAGCCTGCTTCCAAGCTTCTGCCCTCCTCAAACCATCCTCCATACAGCTGGCCAAGTGATCTTGTTAAAGCTCAAGTTGGACCATGTCACCTCCCTGCTCAAGAACCTTCAAGAGCTCCCCATAGCCTCTAGGATAAAATAGAATTTTCTTTGTTTAATATTTAAAGCTCTTCACCCTATGTTTCCAATCTACCTTTCCAGTCTGATTTAAAAGTGCTTCCCTTCTCACCCCCTACCTTCCTACCAACTGGTTTACACGTTGTTCTCTAAACATGACATTCCATCTCCAAAATCTGGACCTTTTTACAGCCTGTCCCTTATTCCTAAAGTCCTCTCTCTTCTCACTTCTCCCCTTTGGAATTCCTAGATCCCTTCACCACATTATTCAGGTGCTAACTTCTACCCCAGACCTTCCTGTTCCCATACTTGTTAGTACTGCCTCTTCCAAATGATTTCATCATTATATATATATATATATATATGTATGTATGTATGTGTACACACACACACACACACACACACACAGCAGCCAGGTGGCTCAATGGATAGAACCTGGAGTCAGGAAGACCTGAGTTCAAAACCAGCCTCAGACATTTACTAATTGTGTAACTCTGGACAATCTATTTAACCTCTGTTTGCCTTAAGAAAGAAATGGCAAACCACTTCAGCATCTTTGCCAAGAAAATCCCATGCATATTATGGTGCATGGGGTCACAAATAGTTGGACGTGACCAAATAACAGCAAATATCTATATATACACAAATATTACACATATCACATTTGATCCTCATATCAACTCTCGAGGTGCTAATATTATATGAATTCTACAGATGAGAAAACTAAGGCAGACAGTGGCTAAGTGCTTTACCCAGGGTCATACAACTAGTAAGTGTCTGAGGCCAGATTTGAACTCAGGAAGACCTGACACCAGGACCAGCCATCTATCTCTAAAGGAAGGAATTACTTGTCATTTTTCCTTGGTATGCTCAGAAACTAGATGAGAGGATATTTGTAATGTACTCAGTACAGTGTCTGGCTATAGGAGGCACTATATAAATTATTCTTTCCCTCACCTAACCTCCTCCCCACTTAATTCTGACTCAGAGAACACAGTAATATAGGGGAAGTGGGAGGATACACAGAATGAAAATCTCATCAATTCAAGATGGCTCTTTTCTTCTCTCCTGCTGCCCTCCCCCCGCACCATCCCCTGACTCCAAGACTGAGCATCAGAAATATTGGGTTGTAATCCAAGTTCTGAGATCTACTATGTATTGTGACCTTGGGGTTCATCTGCAAAATGAGGATTGGTGGTACTTACTCTCCCTATCTCACAGGGTACCTGTGATGACCAGATGAGACAAGTGCTTTGAAAATTCTGATGTATTTTACAGATGTGAATGGAGTAGGACAGGGTGGAAAAAATAGAAAACAGATTTGTTAATTTTCTTTTTTTTTAAATAGAGAGACAGGGTGGTGCTGCAGATGTGAAATGTTACCTGCACTTTCAGATGAGGTCACTATACTATTAGTTTTATTTTGTTACATGAGAGCTCTGATGAAGTAGTGGCAATCTAGAAATGTATGTAGTATAAAAACAGAATATATCAATAAGGATATATGTATACATTAAAAGATAAAATCAATAAAAAGAAAGTATGGTCACCCTCCTATAAAGTATCAGTGGTCAAATGACCTCCATACTCTAAAAGACATTTGCTGGGTGGCCTGGAAAACAACTGATATTTTTTACATTTTTAGAATTTTAAGACTTAGAAACGAAGAAGGAACTAGGAGAACCTGACTTCCTTGGACACTTTGTTCACTGGCCTGACATCACAAGAATTTGCCTCATATCTTTAGGTTTAACGTGGCCCATCCTCTGTCAGAAATACAATTAAGATTCATGAATTAAAAAGCAATTTTTCCCCACTGGTTTTTAGCTTCACCTTCCTGACTGCTGGAGAGCATACATGCTTGCCAAAAGCTTCAGGCCACCAATTTCCAAAAACTCTATGCTAATTTCTTATCAGAATAGCTGGAAGTTTTCCCCCACTAGACATACCAACAGTACAAACTAAAGATTCCATTGA
This sequence comes from Potorous gilbertii, assembly GCA_028658325.1. Taxonomy (NCBI): domain Eukaryota; kingdom Metazoa; phylum Chordata; class Mammalia; order Diprotodontia; family Potoroidae; genus Potorous; species Potorous gilbertii. The sequence continues at coordinate 196,729,757 of CM053772.1, forward strand.
CTGTAATGTCATGTAAGCATTCACATTTTTTTTAAAAGGTCAAGCTATTGTTTGAACTCAGTGGTTATAGATTGGTCATGATGGAGTTAACCACATTCCTCATTAAAACCCATAGTCATATGGCCTGATCCTTGGGAGTCAAAATGGTCTTCATTGACTGATAAAAATCATAGGTAATATTTATATAGCATTTTAAGGTTTGCAAAGCACTCTTTATATGTCAGCTCATTTGACCCCCTCAACAAGCCTAGGAGGTAGGCACTATCACTTTCCCCTTTTTACAGGTGAAGAAATTGAGAAAGTTGAGTGACATGCCTAGGTCACACAGCTAGCCCTAATTCTAGCACTCCATCCACTATCCCACTTGGCTGCGTCATACATAACTGATCATGCAACACAGTCACATTTTATGAGAGCACCACTTTGGAAGTAGCTATGGCAAGACCACAGTCAGGAAGAGTTATGTTCATGCCATAACTAGTAACAGTGACTTCCAACTGGGATGTTTATTTTTTGAATGGAAACCCCCAACACTTAGTAGAGGACCTAGCACACATTTCAGTAGGCCCTTAATAAGTATTTGTTGAATTAGAAACATACAAAGCATGTCATACAAACTGGTCAGACATCTTAGATAAAAATGAGTAAAGTTGTACTGCTCTGTACATACATGAGGATAAGGTTGTGTGTGTGTGTGTGTGTGTGTGTGTGTGTGTGTGTGTGTGTGTGAATGTGAGGGGGGAAACGAAGTAAGTTCAGGCATAAGGGAGATAGGGTCTATTTTCTATTTTCCTTTTCAAGGAAGACTTTGGGGAGAAAATAGGATTTCAAAAGTCCTTTGAATAATGGCAAAGAAATGATACAAAAGTAGTACAGGGAATGGTACAAAGAAATGGTATAAAAACATCATTAAAAGTATTGTATTGGGCTCAGATTCCTTAAGAATCTGGCCTGCTTGATACAAATACACAGATTCTTAAAATCTCACCCAGCCCCTACTGGTTATTTAATAAACCTTGTTTTTTACTGAAAAAAAAAAAGTACTGTATTGGTGAGGGAAAGGTCTCAGTGAATTTCAAAGATTCATGGGGTTTAAGGTAATACCATCAAGTTACCTGATTCATTTCCCTCCCTTAAACTATCCTAGAAAGACAGGTCTCTCTCCTTTTCCATTAAAAAAAAAATCTCTCTAGAGGAAGTCCACAGTCCCCAGGTAACATAGCCCAGGGTTTCCCAAATCTTCTCTCAAAACTCAGTCTCTCACCCTGTTCTCAGTGGAAGAGAGGAGTCTCTCTTTGTCACCCAGGCTGCATCCTACTTGAGAACTTGTAATTCTTGGGCACTCTCAGGCCAGGAGTAGGCCTGTGATGGAAGCTCTGGACACATGCTGAACAGCCGTCTCTGTGAATAAAAGGACCCAGGACATGATGGCTATATTCCCTGGAAGATGAAAAGGCTACATGCGAAAGAGTCTTGAGAGGAGCTGGAAACTGTCCAAAGTCAACTCATACATCTTCCATGATCATTTGTTTGTGCTTTCAGTAATATATATACAGAAAGTCTGCAAACAGCTGTGTTCCCTCAGGGCCTGGACCCCATGGTACTCTATGCATGAAACAACTCCTGAACTTTACCAAGCTGGTTGAGTGACCTCTGGTGACTGCAAATACTGTAATACACAGGAGCCTTGAAACACCATAAAATGGGGAACAGCTATTAATTCCAAAACCACAACACAGTTTGTTTAGCAGGAAGGGACAGTACAACACCATAATATGGCAGGAGGTGGAGGGAACAATAGGCAAAAAAATAAAAAATAAAAAAAGCCTAACTTGTTCCTTCCTGGATTGTGCCTGGTAGAGCAAGTTAATTGGAGTATGGGTGGGGCCCAGACGAAAATGATAGGAGAGGTACTGCCCTAATTACTGGATTTTATTAGGATGATACTTGAGGTGTGGTTATTACCATCTGTTTGATTTCATTTGCAAGGCCTCACAGCCAGCAAGCTGATACTCCAAAAGGAAATGAGGATGAGTCCAGGTTGCGCACAAGTCTTTTGTTGGCTGGTTGACAAAAATTGGTTTCAAAATGACAATATTTAATATGTAGCCCACCAAGCTTTCTTCCCTTCCCAACAGGGATCCCACCACCACCCCTCCTGCCAATAGTGGAGCATTTGCTAGGAAAAAGAAATTAACCCAATTCCAGAGCTTGTGGCCTGCCCAAGTCAAATATATGAACTCCTGCCCTTTGTTGGCACTAATTTGTTGTTCAGAACACAGGGCAGGTGAAGTTGTGCCTTGATTGACAGCTCTTACTGAGATCCTAAGAGATGAATAAAGACAAGGTAGTAGATGAAGAGCTCCTAGATGAAGCATCTTGGTGATGTGACTGAATCAAAGAACCCTGGAATTAGAAGGGACCTGAGATGACAACTGCTCCAGCCCCATCCTTGAAGCATAAATCCCCTCTATAAGATCTCTGGTGGGCACTCTCCGTGTAAAGACCTCCAATGTTGAGGAATCTGCTCATCACAGAGTCTTCCCCATTTTAGAGACAACTCTATAATTGGTTGAAAGTTTTTGTTGTTTTTAAATTCTATCTTCCACCTGGTGCTCCTAGTCCAGCTCACTGGGATCTGGCTGAATAAGTCTGATCTTTCTTCCAAATTTCAAATATCTGAAATTGTGTCCCTCACCCCAATTTCTAATCTCATCACCAATTCCTCTCTTCTCTAAGCTAAATTTCTCCATTTCCTTCAACTAGAACTTGAATTGTGCATTTCAAGATCTACTACTACTACTACTACTACTGCCACTACTATCATGTTCACTAATACTGTTACTATCACTACTGGATTACTACTACTACTACTACTACTGTTACTACTGCTACTACTACCAGTGCTACTAATACTACTACCGCTACATTGTCATCATCATGGTCATTGTTTTATCCTTTTTGATGGGGCTAACATAGAAACAATCTGAGGATAGATTGCTATCGGCTATTACTCCTGTATATTGAATGTTTTATCTTACACCGGTACACAAACTTCCTGATCTTCCATCACTGGCTCACCAGCTACACTCTCACAAAAACTCTACTGAACTAACTGACCACTGTTGCCAAGCAGTTCATTTGAAAATCTGCCAGGTAGAAAAATAGGAACATAAGCAGAGGTAAGTTTAAAGCAGAAAACAACCTTAGTACTGCAATGAGAGGTAACATTAATTGTGTTTCTGAAGAACATTTGTGATGATCTGTGATAGTTTCAAGATGACCTGTAATGCATGTCCGCAGCAATTATGGTTTCCAAAGAACCTGACATTTGTGCTACAGGAACACATTCTTAACACCTTGATCACATCATCATACATGCTGATGCAATACAATTATGAGATAATGGAAGGAAAGGAAGAAGCTATTCTGGTGTAGTGTACAGAATACAAATGGGATATATGCATATATCTGATCATCACTTGGGAATCAGTTTAAGTTGAAATTTCAGACCTTATGGTGGTTTGGAAACAATTTGATGACCGATTGAGAAACTGCAAGAACAAATTGAGTTTAGTGAGAAATGGAAAGAATTTGCTGTAATCATACCTCAAGCACCAAAATTGTTGTGTGCATATCATGATGGTTTTAAATTATAGAAACAAATCTATATGCTTCAAACATATATATGCCTATTGTCATAGAGGAAAATATATTTGTAACATATTTGGGCAATTTTTTGTTGCTTAAGGTATTAAAGAATTTTTAGCATGCACCCCTTAAACCGTCATCACAAATCTCCAAGGAGTCTGAGAACCACTAAATAGAAATCACTTTTCTAGTTCTAGTTCTTTAATCATTTTTTGGTTTTGCATGGTTTGTTTATGCTCTTTTCATTGTCATTTCCTGAGGATTTTTCGCCTTACCCTATCCCTCCTCTCCACCCTCCCAGCACTCCTACTCTCTACCAAAAGGACCCTTTTTTGTAACAAATAGATTCAAGCAAGCAAAACAAATCAATATATTGGTCATGTTTAAAATGTATGTCTCATTTTGCATATAATCCTCTACCTACTAGTCAGGATTCTGAAATCTTTCAATGTTTTCCTTTACATTACTATATCCTGTGATGACTTCTTCACCGTAGCCAATGATTTCTTTTTTAAAAAAAAATATAGTTTATATATTTTAACATTCTTTTTTAAAATTTTGAGTTCCAAGTTCTCCCTCCTTTCACCCCTCCCTCACCTGAGAAGGCAAGCAATATATAGCAATTATACGTGTGAAGTCATGCAAAGCATGTTTCCTTATCAGCCATGGTGAAAAAGAAATTATAAAAGCAAAAAAAGTAATAGATAAAGTGAAAGAAGTATGCTTTAATCTGTACTCTGTGTTTTTTGGTTCTCTTTCTGGAAGTGGATAGTTGCGTCAAGAATCTTTTGGAATTGTCTTGGATCATTGTTGCTTAGACGACCTCCTTTCACAGTTGACTGTCCTTACAATGTTGGTATTACTAGGTGCAGTGTTCTCCTAGTTCTGCTTGCAGAACTTACATCAGTTTATATATATGTGTATATATATATATATAGAGAGAGAGAGAGAGAGATTATATAGATATATATATAGATATGTATAGATATATATATGTGTATATATATATATATAGATATATATATCTATATATAGATATGTATAGATATATATGTATATAGATATATATATGTGTATATATATATATATATATATATATAGATTATATAGATATATATATATATAGAAATGATGAGCAGGATGGTTTCAGAAAAACCTGGGAAGATATATATATATATCTTCTGAAACCATCCTGCTCATCATTTCTTATACACAATAGTATTCCATCACAATCACATACAACAGCTTGTCCAATGCATGGGTATCACCTAAACTTTCAATTCTTGGCCATCACAAAAAATAAGGCTGATACAAATATTTTTGTACATATGAGTACTTTTTGAAAAAAAAAAACTCTCTGGGATACAAAACTAGTAGGGGTATTTCTGGGTTAAAGAATATGCACAGTTTTATAGCCCTTTGGACATAGCTCCAAATTATTCAACAGAATGGTTACAGCAGTTTGCAACCTAACCAAAACACATTAGTGTACATATTTTTCTACATCCCTTCCAGCATTTGTCATTTTACTTTTCTGTTATATTAACCAAACTGATAGGTATGAGGTTGTATCTCAGAGTTGTAATTTGTGTTTCTCTAATTATTAGTGATTTGGAGCATTTTTATATGCCTATTGATAGCATTGATTTTTTCTTCTGAAAACTGCTTGTTCACATCTTTTAACTATTTATCAATTGAGAAGTGGTTCTTATTTTTATAAATTTGGCTCAGTTCCCTATATATATGAGAAATGAGGCCTTTATCAGAGAAACTATCAATTTTATTTTCCCTGACTAATGATTTCTTAGTTAATTCTTAATGATTTTTCTTCACTAGCAAAAATGTATTTTTGAGCACTTGAGTGAGAAAAAAGCAGCTGGCTCTCAGTGTTACTATTGATTGGGTTAGGTTTTAGAACCCAGGAAACAGATAACTTTGATGGTAAAGGGATGAAAGAGGGGAGAAATATCAGTAGAGAGCCAGGTAGTGTAGAATCAGGACATCTTCGAGTTGGAAGAGATGGTTGACCTGGGGGCCCTCTCTAGAGGGCTCAGAGGAGCTCCTCATCTTCCAATCAGAGTGAAGGACCCCATTTCCAGAGTCACAGATCCTTAGGGAGAGGGAGGCTACAGGGGCAGAAAGTAACAGGAGAGAGAGAGGAACGAGAGTAAATACTTAACATGTGTTAATTCAGGTGCCTTTTCAGGCCTTTTCAACCACCTAGCATAGGTGAAAATCCGTACTTTTCACATACCTCTAAACTCAATGCCTAGGAGGAAAGACTGAGTCAAGAATCTTCAGGAAGTTAAGCATTGGCTACAAAATGAGCTGAATGCATCAAATTAAATTCCCTGTTAATTCTCTAGTCCAGTGGTGGCCAACTTCCTTGCTGCAGGAGCAGGGATATCTGTAACTACATCAGGGCAACCCCAGATAAAGCTCCAAATAAGTAGTATTTTTCCAAGTTCTTTTGAAAAAGAGCTGCATTTTAGCATCTCAGCAAACATGAAAGGTACACTGAACAGACATTATATCATTGCCTAGATAATAAAACAAAGGCACAGAGAGGAGAGACTTAGCCAAAAATCACTTTGCTGATGAGTGACAGTTATAGGGCCAGGACTCATTCCCCCTGGGGCAGAGTCTGATGCCATTTTGACTTCTTCTCCCTGATCACTCCATCACCTGTTTTACACCTGCTCCTAGGCTTCAAGCAAATGTTAATGTTGTTTGTTAAGAGGGGAGGGGCCAAGGATAGGGATGGATCCGGAAGAGAGGATGAGGAAGGGTAAAGGACAAGATAAGAAGGAACTAAGGCTGAGGAGGACCTTGAAAAGGAAGCACTAGAAGATCTTCCTTCTGGGCTGGCCTTAGGTTATTGTCCCTTGAGTAAATGACTAGAGTGACAAACCAGACTAAAAGAGGAAAACCAAAGAAAACCTCTATTTAGTCACTTAACTTCTGCTTCAGTTGCCTCATCTGTAAAATGGAAGTAGTACCTACCTGCCATGCTGTAAGAGTTAAATGAGGTGTTTGTAAAGTACTCTGCAAACTTTAAGGTGCTATGTCAATGTTAGCTATTGTTATTATTAAATTCACAAAATTAAATTTTTATCTCCATCTCTAAAGAGAAGGGGAAAATATAAAATTTTTTGAGAGTAGACTCATTTTTGTATCCCCAACAGTTACTGGCACAAGGTAGCTGCTCAATAAAAGTTCATTAAATAGAATTGTCCTTCAATTCTGGTATCTTTCCTTGTGCCTCAAAACAAAATATTGTAGTTTAAATAAATAATAAATAATTTAATTTCTTTTTACTGATTTAATTGATTTTACTTTTTCGTTATTTATCACTGGAGAGATAAATGAACATAAATAAATCCACAACATAAATCCACATGTGGACAGACTTTATGACTTCCAACCCAAAGAAAATCAGTCTCCAGCTCATAGCTGAAACATATGACTGCATATATACTATTTTACATGGCAATGAAGTGTTTTCAGACACATTCATTTCATAGTTCAAAAGGTACTCAAGTCACTTAAAAAGTATTTCATAAAAATGGATGGATGGTGAAGTCTCAGGCTTTGCCCTTGGGTTTTATGCAGTGCTTTATGTGAGTTAAGGACTAATCACAATAAAAGAAAATCATGATGCTTCACAAACAAAAATGTTTAAAATCAATAACGAACTCTGGACCAGACTCAAGTTAACAAAGAAAAGATAGTTGTGTACTTGAGATAACATTCAAATCATGTAAGTACTTAGAATTTCAAAGTGTAAAAGATTTTCCCTTTTTCTTTTCAGTGTCTCAGATGTTTTAGAATTTAGGTTTCAGGAGCTATTATTTTTCCCTTTGCTGCCTTTCTTTGGGACTCAGAGGCCAGTGATGATGGAATTTGAAAGGAAACTACCAGTCTTTCCTCCCATCCCATTAGTGACAGGGAGCAGGTCTGGAACACTTCGAAAAAACAAAGCTAAGGAGACACCGGGGAGCTCAAAGCAGGAGGCCTGCCAATCACCCTGAACGTTCAGAACTTCCAGGAGAAGCTTGTAGCAATATCCTTCTCCTTCTAATTGAGAGCATGGCATTGCCTTTCCATAAATCATAACTGGCAGCTCAGAAGTGATATTCTCAGAAACGTTCACTCAGTATGAAGTGCCTGAGTGTGCTTGAAATTCTCTGGAAAATATAAGGACTAGCTTCTAAGTGAAGTGATGGATGAAATTCACACTCCTGAGAATGACCAGAACAACGGGTACTTTGGGGAAGACTGGAGGAGCCAGGGAGTTGTGTTGGGTGTATTTGGGGGTGGGGTTGGGGATGTGCAAAGACTTACAATTGGATTTCTTCAATGATCCAGTCTTAAAAGGCTCTGAAGGGACAGTCTTTTTTTAAATTTTGTTTTCAGTAGGGAAGACATAGATGGCTCCCTCTCTGAACTCCCAGAACCTCTTATGGTCTGTATCACTCACAAGGAAGCTGGGTGGTATAGTATTTATTATAAGCCCTAGATTTGGAACAGGAAGATCTAGGTCCAGTTCTTGGCTTTGCTTCTTACTATGTAATTTGGGGCAAGTCATTTAAATGCCCCAACTCTCAGTTTCCTCATCTGTAAAATGGGATGAAAAATACCTGTAATAACTGTGCAGGATTATTCTAGTAAGCCAGTCAATCAGCATTTATTAAATACCAGATCTGTACCAGGCACTATACTAAGCACAGAGAATATATAAGGAAAGGCAAAAGACAGTTCCTGCACTCAAGGAGTCTACTCAGGGAGACAATATGGAAACAAAACAAAATAGAGACAGTATAAATTGAAGACAATGAACAGACAACGGGGAAGGCTCTAATATTAAGGGGGAATTAGGAAAGGCTTCTTGCAGAAGGTGGGATTTTATCTGGGACCTGAAGGAAGCCAGAGAAACCAGAGAATGAAGATAATGAGGGAGAGAATTCCAGACCCAGGAGAAGGAAAGGGAAGATAGTAAGGATTCTGTGTATCTTGGAGGAGGAACGTCTAGGAGGCTAGTGTCGGTAGATTATGTCAACATGGTCGAGGTGGGGAGTACGGTATGAAAAAATTGGAAAGGTAGAAGCAGGTCAGGTTATGAAGCCCTCTGAGTCAAGTTATAAGGACCCAGTGAATTAAAACGTGTAAAAAGCTTTGTAAACCTTAGAGGGCCCCAAAATGGCAGTAATTGTCCTTGAGTACTTATCATCAACTGCTGTTATTGTAATGGTTTGTATGCCTCTGTGAAGGCCCCTATGTCTCCCAGCTGGCTATGGCACATAGTAGGTACTCAGTGGATATTTGTTAAATGATTGATTTAAATTCCAAGGAAGTCCAGGGGTCCCGGAAGAGGGGAGGGGAATGGAGGGGAATGCCCCTCTGCAGCAATACAGAAACAAATATTCTCACTAGTAGAGGACAGTTGAAACATGACAGTAGATGCCATTGTGTATTTAGTATTCTTAGATTAATAAGGCAAATACCAGTCACAATTTGTTTCTGAAAGTCTTTAAAAAGAATATAAATATTCATGAGAATGGAAGAATTAAAATAACTTTTGCCCCAGAAAAAAAAAAAGATGTCTGTGGACCCCGGATAACCCAAGAAGGGCATCCAGGAAGCCATAGTTTGTATTCTTAGGGGCCCTTGCATTTTAAATGGTTCTCAGATGACTCACAATCATCCAAAAGCATTTACAAAGCACCTCATTTTCCCTGAGGCAATTTTGGGCCCCAAGCACACACAGATTCAGCCCTTGTCTACTGGACTGCAGAAGAGCCCTCTGACTATTGGCTGATCTGAGCTGCTCTTTGGGTGTCATCTGGACAAATGATCCTGAGAAATGATACCCTAAATTACTGGCCCCACTCTGTCCCACCCCTCATTTTAAGGGAAAATAGCTAAAATGCTACTATCTCTGTTAAAAGGCTCATTATCCTATTCCCCACCTGCTAAGTAAGCCAGTTACACAAGTGAGCAAACATTGATGGTGACCCAATGTGGTCAGTCTGTCAGCTAGATTTATAGCATTGCTACATTGAAAGGGAATAAGGAGATATACACACATACACACAAATGCCAACTTAGAACCCACTGAGATGTGTTTCAGTAAACCACAGGGGCAGAATACAGCTCCTTAGAAGGCACTTGACAGAGACCAAGGGAAAAAAACAAAAGAAAGATAAGAAAGGAGAGGGTCCTCAGCAGCCTTCTTTGTCTTCTGTCCCTCCACTCCTCATCTCCCAGACCTTTATCACCTAAATCATTCACATCTGGACTGAGCCCTGACCTTATCAACTACATCGTTCACATCTGGACTGAGCCCTGGCTAGTATCACTCTATTGTTTATTTCATTTCTGGTCAGCTTTAAAGGGCTCTCTAAAAAGAAGAGTTGGGGGCAGGGTGTGACTTTTTAAAAGAGGATTTAGTGCTTAGGGAAAAGGCTAAGATTAATAGCTCTGACTTACGGCAGCAACCAGGGAAAGAGGGGCAGTGAGTTAGATCCCAGCCCCAACAGCTCCCTCCAAGCCCCGTCTGCCCTCCTCCCCACTTCCTACTCCTATCTTCCTTTAGTTCCTTCATATTAGCTGCAGGTGATTTTGTTTTGGGCTTTTCCTTGTTTGTGGAAGAAGGCATATTTATCAAAGAGCCTCATCAGTTCTTACTTAATATTATTCCCCATATTATTCCACCCAATTGTACATTAAATGTTGTTGGTAAGTCTTTTAATTGTATTTGACTCATCATGACCTCATTTATGGGGTTTTCTTGGCAAAAATAGTGGAGTGGTTTTCCATTTCCTTCTCTGGGGTCCCCATTTTGTAATTGAAGAAATTGAGGTAAACAGAGGTTAAGTGACTTGCCCCACTAATAAGGTCTGAGGCTGGATTTGAACTCAGGGTCTCAACTCCAAACTCTATCCACCACACCACCTAGCTTCCTTGTACATTAAATATTCATTGATTACTGATGACTAGAGAAGACCCATGACTTCTCCACTTGTCCCCAAACCCTTCAACAATTCTCAGGACATGAAAATGGAAATGTCCTGCTCTCTGCCATCTTTGGAAGGTCTGTGGAGGATGGTATCCATGGGGGACAGGGAACTTGAAGAACTTAGAAACCATCAAAGTCCAAACTCTCATTTCACAGATAAAGAAATTGATGTAAGGAGTGGTTAAGTCATAATTTACTCAGGATGATAGCTAGTATCTTTGGTGGGATTTGAACCCAGGTCCTCCTGACCCCCAAGTCCAATATTGTCCACTATACCATATTGCATAGGAAATTAGAACCCAATATGAATGAACTTTTTTGTTCTGTTATAGACAAGGGTAAACAAACTCAATCATTATCCAACATCAGATGAATAATTTCAATTACATCTTATTTGAAGAGTCAACTATGGGTTTGTTTTTTTTTTAAACGTTCTCATTATCATTCAAAAGTTGGGAAATGCCTATGTTTTTTAGATTGGCTGTGAGAAACCGAATCAATGCCTCCTTGCCCCTTAGTACAATGTCTGACACATAGTTAAGTGCTTAATTTGTTTTAAGTTGATGGATTGATTGATTGATTTAGACTTCAGAGTTCATCTATTCTAATCCTTTTATTGTATAGATAAAAAATATGAGACCCAGACTAAGGCAGTGACTAGACCAAGGACACACGGATAGTATGTAGTAGATCTGGGATGTAAACTGGGGTCATCTGACTCAGTGTTGTTTCTATGACACCCTACTATCTCTTTCTCTTCTCTGCCAGTCCTATTTTGAAACACAATCTGTATCATTAGAGAAACTAATATTTAGCCCCTGCCCTTGCAGTCAGATCTCTTTATCCTCCATCTACTTTCATTTAGCAGCAAAGCTATAGCTAGGAATTCTTGCACCTGGGGATAGATTGAACTAAGGGGAGAGGTTAAGCAGCACAAAAAACAGTCTGACTGTAAGTGGAACATACCAAAAAGGGAGACAACTCACATCCAAAAGGTCCAACTAGCACTTTAGGAAAGAAGAGACATTGGAAGTGGAGGCCCAAGATAATGTGGGCCAGTAGAGAACCACAAGGCAAGGTGTGGGGGACCACAGTCTTTGCATACACACACACACACACACACACACACACACACACACACACCAGTGCCCTATAGCAAAACCCTGATTCACACTATGTTAGTTGGTGTCTGGGATCAAAATTGATGTACATAAAATAGAACTATCAAATGTTTAATAAATGTCTTTTCATCAGGAGGTCAGTTCTGATCTGATCCATGTTGAACAGTCAGACCTGACCCTAAGATTATTAACAACTGAAGCTCTCTAGTCCTGATGTCACCATTAACTGACTTTCTTGCCTTAGGTAAGTCTCTTAACCTTGATGACATCCAGTTTCTCATCTGAAAATGAGGCTGCTGGATTGGAACGATGCCTGGGAAGGGTTAAATACAAGCCCAAAGACTTCACTCCTAAGTACTCAGATCCATCCAGCTGTTGCCTGTCACCACTCCTCCCACAGTGACTAGGGCCTGAGCTCAGAGGCCAGGTGAGCCAAGCCACTTTCAAGCACTCTGCTGACTCCCAGACTTCCTTTGTCTAGGTTTATCTAGGCCTCACAAAAGAGACATCACCAACAACTATAACTCATGTTCTTCTGTTGAAAGATTTAAGACTGCAGTCCTGGGCAGAGGCTTAAGGATTGCAGATGAAGTTTGCTCCCTGACTGCTACTAGCTTTGAAAACCAGGCAGGGGTGTGGAAATTACACAGCAAAGGGTCATAAAATTGGGGCAGAGGGTCCCATTCCCTCTCATCTGCCAACACCCATGGAAAACCTCTGTGGACAGAGCAGGATCAAAATGTCTGAGGATGATGTTGCAGCTGTTACTATCAGACTGACCATTGACTTTAGAAAGGCAGTTTAGTGGAGACAGTGCAAGGTTTAAGTGATTTGGGTTTGCATTTTGGCTCTGACACTTAACAACAATCTGATCATGGGCCTCAGTTTCCACATCTGTAAACCAAGAACAATAGTATTTACCCTACTTAGGGAATTAACTCAGAAAACACTTTGTAAACCTTAAAATGCTGTATAAGTATATTATTATTTTTCTTGATATTTATAATTCATATAATCTTGAAGTTGGAAAGACCTTAGAAGTCACCTGGCCTAAGTTCTACCCAGTATAAAAAGTCTACCAGCAATGTCTCAGATATTTCCCATAACGGAGAGCTACTATTGTGGTAACCTGTAAAATGGCTGGTCAGTTCTATTTGTTAGAAAGTTCCTCTTTCTGCGAAGCTAAAATCTGTTTCCCTATAGTATTTTCCATTAGTCCTAGGTTTGCCCAGTAGAACACCACCATCTTCTTCCTCTTTCAATGACAGTCTGGATGATAGGGCTGAGAGTCAGGTGACCTAGATTTTGGTTTGAGATCTGTGACCTAGATTCTGGTTTGAGATCTATTCCTAAGACATGCCATTATTGTGGGTCAAGAAGTACCATTGTGGTGGAGTATGGGATAGAGCCCAGGTTCAGATCTCAAATCTCCTCTTTATGGCTTATCTTGCTGCCCTAAACAAGTTATTTCCCACGTAGACCTCAGTTTCCTCATCTATAAAAGGAGATAGTTAGATTAGATAATGTCCAAGGTGCCCACCTTGCCCACGTCTAAATAATAACAATAGCTAGCATGTATATAGTACATTAACATTCACAAAGTGCTTTACGTGCATTAACTTATTTAGGCTTCAGGACCCTGTGAGACAGGTGCTATTATGAGCCCCATTTTATAGATGAGAAAACTGTGGCACAGGGAGGTAAGTGACTTGCTGAGGGGATCACATGGCTAGTAAGTGTTTGAGGTAGAATTCAAACTCAGATTCTCCTTCCTCTCAGTCTTGTGCTCTATCCACTCTATGTTTCAATTTTTGAACTTCAGTGTTCTTCAATTTCCTCATCCACTAAATGAAGGAGTTGAATTAGATAATCTCTGACTGCCTCAGTTCTAATATTCTACAATTTAAGAATATTAAAATACTCTCCTTAAGTCTTTCCTTGTCCATGTTTGTTGTTGTTCATTTATGTCCAACTCTTCATGACCCCCCATTTGGAGTTTTCTCAACAAAGACCCAGGCATGGTTTGCCATTTTCTTTTCCAGCTCATTTTTACAGATGAGGAAGCTGAAGCAAATAGTATTAAGTTACTTGCCCAGGGTTATACAACTAGTAAGTGTCTGAGATTGGATTTGAATTCAGGTCCTCCTGACTCCAGGTCTGGCACTCTATCCACTATATTATGCCCCAGCTGCCTCAGGGGCTTAATAGCAAATATATTAATACGGAGCA
>CM053772.1:196744275-196763062 GCA_028658325.1 Potorous gilbertii
TTGGCCAAGTCACTTAACCTCTGTCTTCTTCAGTTCTCTCAACTGTAAGACAGGGATAACAACAGAAATAAACTTCCAGAGTTGTTGTGAAAATCAAATGAGGAATTTGTGAAATTTAACAAGGTGCCCAGCACATAGAAGGTGATTCATAAACGTTTATTTCCTACTTTTCTTCTATAATTCCTAGGAAGTCTGTCTTGGAGGTGATTCATCAATATTTAATGAAATCCTTTTTTTTAAAGACTAAAAGTCTGGGATATGAAAAGAGGGAAGTGGATATGTTCCTTTAATGAAACTTGTGATAAGTGAAATTTTAGGAAGCAAGAATGAGGCCAGACAGACAGAACTGCCTGTCATCTTGGTTAGGTTAGTCATATCCAGTAAGCTTCTGTTAAATGAACGTTGAGCTACAACTCTCAAAGAAGAATGCAAATGAAAACATCTTCACTAACTAGTGTAGAAAACCAGAAGAAAAGCTTGGAAGAGAACAGAGATGCAAATAAAGTGCTTCTTCACATACTGAAGTAGATTCACTGATGCAGATCCATGCGAGTCCACCCAAAAGTCTTCCCATTTCTTCATTAAAGGCTACCAACCTGGAGGCTTTTCTCACTTTCTCTTGAAATGGAAAAGGTAACATTGGATCCCTCTTGCTCCCCACTTGTCATCCCTCATCTTCACCACACTAACCTTCTCTAAGTAAACATTTTTCCGAGGACATCTTTTAATCCCGTTCTTTACAGTTTCTCATTGTTATATGTTGCAGTGTATTCACACCTACTTATTTTCAATTCTTCAGACACTGTGTTCCAGTAAATAAAATTCTATGACTCTTGTTTTGTTCCCGTTTCAAACCATGGAAGCATGGTGAATTGGAAAGAGCCCTAGCTTTGGAATTAGGGGACCTAGGGTTCTGATTCACAATTCCGCCTAGTAACTGGATATCCCTGAATGTCTCTAGAGCTCATTTTCCTCTTCTATAAAATGAGGTGGCTGGATTAAATAACATCTAAGGTTGCTTTCAAATTTGATTTTATGCTGTAAAGCAAATTCTTCTTCTTTTTTGTTGTTGAGTCATTTCAGTCGTGTCTGACTCATTGCGACTCAATTTGGGGTTTCTTGGCAAAGACACTGGAGTGATTTGCCATTTCCTTCTCCAGCTCATTTTACAGATGAAGAAACTGAGGGAAACAGGGTTAAGTGACTTACCCAAGGTCACACAGCTAGTAAGTTTCTGAGGACAGATTTCAAGTAAGGAAAATGAACTCTTTTAGCAAACTGTAAATGGTCAAGGATTTATAGTTTTGTGCATGATTTTCTTCCTTACTTGGTTGGATTGATTTCCTTCCTGAACAGTTGTGATTCAATCTCATATCATAATTTTCAAGGTTGTAATTAGGAAAAGTATTTTATAAATCTGAATGCAATGGCTCTACAAATCTAGGTTAGTGATATTTTAAACTCACTATTTAGAAGTATCCTGCTTTTTTCCTTTTTTGCAAAGAAAAGACTCTTTTTGTATTACAGTCACTCCCTAATTTATCTATTTTATAGCTTTGGATTTTTATAGGTTTCATTTACTTAAAGAGAGATACACCCATACTACTTTGGTGGATGTGTAAAATGTTTTTTCTCAGCAACCATACATTATTCTTTATCCCCTTTAGGCTACCTAAGTAGGTGTGCTCTGGGATCTCAATGGGTGTGACAGTGGGTGGGGTGGAGTTCAAACTACGTCTTTAAATCTGCAGACACAGAGGTCCTGCATTTGGTAAAAACTTTGGCTGGGTAAATAATCTTCTTTGCAGTCCCACACATATTAAGGATGGGAAATTCTATTCTTAGACTTCTATTAAGTTAAATGAACTAAATGTTTATTAAACATCTATAAGGTACAATACACTATGTTAGGTGCTAGTAATTGCTAGAGATGAAAAAATAACAGCTCTTTCTTTTAGGAGTTAAAATCTAGTAGAGAGGGTAAGACACAGGCATGAACACAGTTAGGTCCCAATTGCTGCAAATAATGAGTCCCACGAAAATAGTTCTCACACAATTTGAGGTTGTAATTATGTCAGACACGGTCATTCCATCCAGTCCAATGGAAATATACAGGGCGTACTTGATTAATGAAACCACTGCATCCAGATTCATTATTGGGACTAATCAGGATCTAGCTGTAACTAAGTTACAATGGGATCAAGTGATTAAGAGAGACCAAAATGACCTGAGGCATTGAAGGAAGGAGAGAAAACACTTTTAACTGGGGAGATAAGAAAATGCATGACGGACATGAAGAGAGTTGGTGTAAATCTTGGGAGGGAAGGGCTTCCACAGCCAGAACAGGAAGGACTAGTGAGGGATGTAGTTTCAGGAATAGGGTACACACAGAACTGGGAGTGGGCAGGATCTGACAACATCAGTTAGTATTACTTATTTGATAATTAGAATTTATAAAAATATATATATATAAATTAGAATATATAAATTTATAAGGTAATGGTGTGAAATAAGATTAGACCAGTAAGTTCACATTTTAGAGGGACTTGAACATTATGCTGAAATTTAAATTATATTCAGTAGACAACAGGGATCCAATGAAAGTCTGTAAGGAGAAGGATACTGTGGTCAGACTTGTGTATTTAAAAAATTACTTTGGTATGAAGGATGAAGTGGAGGGGGCAAGGGTGATGGGACCTGGACCCTGAATGTTCCCATACATTTCAACAACCCAGTCCTTGGGTCTAGCCTAAGGCATATGGCCCACCCCAGTGCACCTTGATTACTTAGTTTACCTGATACTTCCCTTAATCCCAGCTAGACCCTTTCAGTTGCTCCTGGCCCACCCCAGGCTACTTACCTTACTTAACCCCATCAAGATCTTTTCACTCATCCTTTTCCTTTTTTTGTATATAAGTATCAATCTCATCCTCATCAAATTTGCAGATTCAATAGGAACTCAACCCATTCCTATGAGTGTTAAAATAGTGCAGATTCACCTAGAATCTAGCCTGCTTCTATTGACCTCACAGGTAAACTTCACTACTTTGATTGAAAGGAGACTTGAGTGGTCAAATTCTTTCCAGGCAGACCCCTTATACCCTTAATTTCAGGGTTCCCACCACTGCAAACCACAACAAGGGGATGACTTGAAGTAGAGAAACCAGTTCCAAGGCTATTCTGGACATCCTACAGCATGGACAATTAAATCACTCTTACCTGGCCTACAGATGCCTTCATTTTTGCTGCCCCTTGCCAACATGAAAGAACAGTTAAATAGCACAGTGGATAGGCTGCCAAGCCTGGAGTCAGAAAGATTCATCTTCCTGAGTTCAAACCCAGCCTCAGACATTTATTAGCTATGTGGTTCTGGGTAAGCCACTTAACCCTATTCGCTTCAGTTTTCTCATCTGTAAAAATAAACTGAAGAAGAAAATGGCAAAACTATTCCAGTATCTTTGCCAAGAAAACTTCAATGAGGTCATAACAAATCAGACAAGACTGACCAACTAAAACCAACATGAAGACCAGTCTTAGTCACTGTGGGCAGAAGTACCTATTTGGAATTTTTAAAAAGGTTAACATTGAAGAGTAAAAGAAATTAGATGAAACATGAGAGAACAGGGACTGTAATTTTGGTATCTTTAGCCAGGTCAGTATCTAGTACATGGTGGACATTTAGTCACGCTATTGATAACGTCTCTGGAATTAGAATACTAACTCTCTCAAGAAAAACATCCAGATCCTTTTCACCACCGTCTTTGCTGATATGAACACATTGACTCACCCTACTCCAAAATCTCAGTAACTTTCAATTAACTCCAGGAGAAAAGACAGATTCCTCAGTCTCTGTATCTTCTCTCCTTTTCCCGGTCCTGCTTCTTATTATGCCCTTTCCTTTATTCTCTATTCTAATCAAACTGGCCTATTAGCTTTACCCCACATATGACATTCCAGCTTCTGTCTCTGTGACTGTACAAGCTGTTCCCCATACCTGGCATGCCCTCCCTCCTCTCCTCTGCCTCATAGAGTCCCTAGCTTCCTTCAAAGCTCTGCCAGGTGCCACCTCCTACACAAGGCCTCTCCTAATCATTTTCACCACATCCATCCCCAAGCCCAGTGTCATTAACCTTTTTGATGTTGTCACATCAACAACCTCAACTCAAAAATCTCTGTCCCCTTCATCTCCTACCAACTTATTAGTTCTTTCTTTCTCTTGAAATATCTTCAAGTTACTTTTAATATACTTTGTATGGATTCACTTTTGCACATTCTACCTATGACCAGTGAAATGTAAGCTCTTTGAGGGAAGCAGCTATTTAATTTTTTTTTCTTTACCTCTCTACTGCCTAAATAATAGTAACTAACATTTAGATAAAGAGGCAGATTCAGTGGGTAGAGTGCTGGGTCTGGAGACAGGGAGATGAGTTCAAATCCATCCTCTGGCATTTACAAGCTGTGTGACCCTAGGCAAGTCACTTAACCCTGTTTGCCCCAATTTCCTCCTCTGTAAAATATACTAGAGAAGGAAATGGCAAGCCAGTCCAAAATCTTTGTCAAGAAGACCCTAAATGGGGTCCTGAAGAGTTAGACACCACTGAATGACTGAACAGCAACATATAAGTAGACAGCTAGATGGCTCAGTGGTTAGAGTGATAGGTCTGGAATCAGGAAGACCTGAGTTTAAATCTGTCCTCTGACACTTTAATAGCTGTATGACCCTGGACAAGTCAGCTAACCTGTTTGCCTTAGTCCTCTGAAGAAGGACATGGCAAACCACTCCAATATCTTTGTCAAGACAACTCCATGGACAGCATTGGCATACTATGGTCCACAGGGTCACAGTCAGATTATGACGGAATGAATGAACATTGATATAACACTTTAATTTTACAAAGTGCTTTACAAATATTATCTTCTTTTTTAACAATAACTCTGGGAAATAGGTACGCATTCAGAAAGAAATGGAGTCAGGCAACTGTTACATGACTAGCCTACAGCTAGTAATTTGAACTCAGGTGTTCCTGACCCCAGACCCATCATTTTTTTTAATTTTACCACCTAGTTGCCTAAATAGTGTGGGATTAACAAATGCTTATTGAATTGAATTTCAATGACCATTTATCAGAATTAGAACTAGTAAAAATTAGTCTGAACAAAGTAGCCACTCTGTTTCCCCAGGGATCCAATGAAGTGGAAACTTAAAACTAAGGAAGATGAGGAAAACACAACTTTCTTTAGTAACTACAGGCCTCCAGGGTGTTTTTAGCTGTTTGAAGGAATTGGTCGACTTGTCTTGAGTGTCCAACAGGAGGGAGTGGTGACATTTAACAGACCCCCTAGAAGTGGGTTATCCTATGGTGGCTGCCAATTGTGGTATGATGACTGTACAGGAAGTGTCCTGCAGGCATGTTCATAGTTAGAGCCCACACGTGCAGGCCACACCCTGCCCCACCCTCCACCTCTTCCCCGGGGCATACCTGGCCTCTTTCCCCACCTCCCCTCCCAGTTACACCCTTGCCTCTAACTAAAGCCAGAAAATACATCACACTATCAGATAACTAACTACCCAACAAGAAACTATGAAATCCAAGTCATGGAAAAGATAAAAAAAGGCACTAGGAAGGGATGGGAGTGGCAATAGGGCGGAGAGGGCCCCTCCCCTAGTATCTGAGATCAGTGAGATCAAATACTTTTAAGAGGTGCATGGTAGGGTCAAAGCTGAGGAAATCCACCCTTGAGTGGTATGTGGCTCTGGTTTATTGTCCTTTGAGCCCAGGGTAAAAATGAATCTGAATTTGTAAACCCCATCTTTTTTACCAGACATATTTTTCAGGTAACTTCTGGAACTCTTAAGAGTCTATTACTAATAGCTAAGGAGGAAAATGTCCCAGGAAGAAAACGTTTAAAAGTCTAACTAATTTGAATGACTATCCCAAAACAATAGGCAATCTTCACATAAGTGTGTGAGACAGGTGTGCCAAGAATGCAACTTGGCAGAATGGATATTGGGCTGGACTTTGGATCAGGAGAGACCTGACTACACAACCATCTTGCATGCTTATTAGGTGTGTGATCCAAAGTAAGTTAACTTCTCTGAACCTTAATGTCCTCATCTATAAAATGGGGACATTTAATACTGGTAGGGCTTAGTCAGGAGGGTCAAATGAGAAACCACATGCAAGGTGATTGCTAAACTTTAAAGGGCTTTTAAAATGTCAGCTATTACTGTTCTCAGCCATACCAACAACAATCAACTTCAGTTAAAAGGGCATGGATTTAGAAAACATACTAAGGATATAGAATGATACTTGAAGAGGCTGGACTCAGGTTGATTTACTATTATTTGGACACTTAGATGATACAGTGGATAGAGTGGAGGGCCTAGAGTCATCTTCCTGACTCATCTTCTTGAGTTCAAATCTTACTAGCTGTGTGACCCTGAGCAAGTCTCCTCACCGTTTGCCTCAGTTTTCTGAACTGTAAAATGAGCTAGAGAAGGAAATGGCAAACCACGCCAGTATCTTTGCCAAGAAAACCCCAAACAGGGTCACAAAGAGTCATTCATGATTCAACAATAACCAACCTTTTTATTCAAGGCTTCACCATTCACAAAATGCTTCCTTCACACTAATTTTGTTAGGTACAGAGTGTGAATATTCTTATCCTCAATTTACAAATAAGGACACAGGTTGAGAGATGCCAAAAGGCTTACCTAGTCTATATGACTAAGTATGAAGTGGAGTTAAGACTTGAATCCAGATTTTCTTTCATCATACCCTCTTATGCTGATGTATCAGAGACTTTAGAATTTTTTTTTTCCAGGACAGAAAATGACAGCCTTGATCCAAAGTCCTGACATCAGAGGTACTTCACAGGGTGTGGTACAGATGGATAAGTGTACGGGAGGCATCTGACCTAAGGTCAGGACCAAAAGATAAAAGTGCATGACTCCAAGCTCTTACCTTTGGGTTGGGCCACAAGATCCGGGTTCCAGCCTGCAGCTGCCTGGATCCAGATGATCTGATCCATCAGGTCAAAATTATTTTTGTTTTCAGCCTCGCCCAGTGCCCTGCCTCAAAAAGCAACAGATTGTCCAGTGCAGGTCTGGTGCTGAGGGTACCGAGTGTGACACTCGAACCAGGTCCAGGACAACAGGATTTGTCTTTTGGAAACCAGGGGCAGAATGGAAAAGCTTCAAGAAATAAGAGCAATGTTCAATTCTGAGATGATTCCCTTCTCCTAAGAGAATAGAAAAGGGAGCTGGTGAATTATTTATAAATCAGACAGTTTATAACCTGGTAGGTCTTTAAATCAAATCCACAAGGAAGAAGCAAAACTCAACTGAAGTGTAAGTTTCTAGAAAGACTTATAAGAACTGTCAGGCAGAGAAAATGTTAGAACATTTTTTTTTCTGACCTAAAATCCCTACTTCTAAAGAAAGTACAGTGATGGATAACGAAGGGAACCCTGGATTTGAGTCTGAACACCCAGGCTTCAATCCTAGCTGTTACTTCATTACGTGTGTGACTTTGTGCAAGACCTTTAATATCTTTGGGGCTCAGTTTTATTATTAATAAAATGATGGGTTAGTTTTAGAGGTTCTTAACCTTTTCTGTGCCAAGGACTCTTTTGACAATCTGATGAAACATATGAACCCCTTCTCAGAATAATATTTTTAAATGCATAAAGTAAAATACATAGAATTACAAAGGAAATCAATTGCAATCAAATATAGTTGTTGAAATATACATGTGTATATATTTTTTTAAAACCAAGTTGATAGACCCCATGCTAAGGACCCCTGGCAGTAATCTCTAGGATCCCTTCTAACACTAAATCCTGTATTCAGAAGAATCCAAAAGCATTCCCTCCTGCAGAATGGATGTTAGATATTCAGGTAATTTAAGAACTGATGGGAAGATTTCATAGTTTCATGTGTACCATTTCAAGCTTCAGACCTACCCCCAACTCCACAAACCATGCCTCAGAAAACAAGAAAGCCATGGTATTAGTTTAGAAGTGTTCTCTATTTTAAGAATGCAAGAGAATGTTTGAATGGTTCATTTAGAAAGCACGTTCTAGGGAAATTTATGTTGGTGTCTTTTGCGGAGTAAAAATGTTTTCAGTTGCCCTCCCTTTTAAACTCCACTGATTTTGAGACAGGCCCTGGACAATTTATCTCCTTCCTTCTCCCAGCGTGAATTCCTTCAAGTGCTTGGTTCATTAACTATCATGAGGCAGAAATCAATTGGCTAGCATCCTGCTGGAGCCCTTCATATCAGGGGGAGAAATTCAGGCCAACAGGGTGAGTGAGGCAGCAGCAGGGATGCCATCTGACAATGGGACGGCCAATCACAGGAAGCTGTAATGCTGCTGATGACCACAAAGGCACCTGCCTATAGAGCTGTTCAGTTGAGGCAGCAGTGGGGAGACCTAGCTGCCTATCTGCTTTCAGGGTGCCACCTGGTGTCAGTCTGGGATGCTACAAGGATCAGGCCTCATTTTCCTCGTTTCCCTTTAGCCACTAATCTCGGTATTACTTCTTCATTCATCCCCTCCCTGATTGCTAAAAAGAAAGAGGAGCTGAGAAGGATCATTCCAGCCATTACCATTACACGATGGATCCAGGACACTAATCCTGACTGGTCTGTGTGCGAGGAACTGGTCCTGCGGTTAGGTAAGGTAAGTGGCACAGTGGCTGGAGAACTGGGCCTAAGTTCAAATCTGACCTCAGAAACTTTCTGACTATGTGACAAGTCACAACTTCTTGCTGCCTCAGTTTCTTCAAATGTGAAAGAAGGATAGCACCTACTTCACAAGGTTGCTGTGAAAACTAAAGGAAATCATGTTTGTAAAACACTTAGCACAGTCCTGGTGCTAGAGTGGATATTGAAGAATTTCTTGTTCCCCTAGTTCTTTCTCTGGATGTAGAAGGCATTTTGCCTTAAAAGACCACTGGGAATTTTTAAAGTCCTTGCATTACAATGAAGTTCTAGTCTACCAGGGAGGCTGAGCTGGAGAAGGAATTTGATTGCAAAACTAGAATTTTCCCAGGACAAATAGGGATATCTAGGTCCTGAAGGAGGCAACTCCCTGCCCTGGAGGGTAAATTTCCATGCTCCCAGTCCCCCCAGGTGACTTGCCTGTGTATATGAGGGTCAGGGTATCTCTCTCTATATACAACTGCTTGGCAGGATTAAGACATCTTGACTTCCTCATGCCCTGCAGAGTATCCTCTACATTGCCACATTCCTTTTACCTCTGACATCTCCCTGTTTTTTGAGCCTTTGTCCCCTCCTTCCAACTGAATTTGCCCCAGGCATAGTGTCAACTAGTTAAGACTTTGCACCATAAAATCTTGGCACCTAATACCGGGTTAGTTTTCTGCAATATTACCTAAGCATATGAACCGTAAGTTAGGTATACATTGCTTGGGCATGACCAGACTGAAAAGGACAGATCTGTTTAGCCCATGTCTTGCAGCTAAGTTTAGGGACAACTTCAAAGAATTCACTTTTCAAATGGCTTATATAATTTCTATTTTTAAGAGCCAGATAAGAAAATAAGTGACTCTAATGATGAGTATTAACAATCTAATTCCAATAATCCCAGCATTTTACTGTTGAAAGGGACATTAGAAATCAATTCATGAAAAAGTTCTTATTTTATAGAGAAGATAAGGAAGGCCCAAAGAAATTGCCCCAAGTCACACAGCAGGGCAGTGGCTATGCTAGTACAAAATCTGGGTCCTGAATCCCAGTTCAAGGTGCTTCCGCTGCAACAGAGATTATAGCATTCTTCTTCAACTTAATGTCAAGCAAATAGTAATCATAGAACCTTAATAAATACTTGTTGAATTAAACTGATGTGAAATTACTACAGAGAGCACAACTCCAATGGGCTGGCCATATTGTTAGAATGCTAAATGGATGTTTGCCTAAAGACTATTTTATGGAGAATTCATACCAGGCAAGCCCTCACGAGATGGTGAGAAGAAGAGATATGAGGACACTCTCAAGGTCTCTCTGAAGAACTTCGGAATAATTGTGAGACATGAGAGACACTGGCACAGGACTGCCCAGCATGACCTGCCCACTTCAAAGAAGGCTCGGTCCTCTATGAGCAAAGCAGAATTGCAGCAGCTCAAAAGAAATGCAAGATGCACAAGTTCGGAGACAGCTCCACTCCAAATGTTCATGTGAACGATTTGCTGTGGTTTATTTATTTATTTATTTCATTATTTTTCATTATTTCATATTTTATTTCATTATCTCATATTTATTTTTATTTATTTATTTCATTTTTCCCCAATTACATTTAAAAAATCATTTTTAACGTTCATTTTTAAAATTTTGAGTTCCAAATTCTCTCCCTTCCTTTTTCCCCATCCCCCTCAATGAGAGAAGGTAAGCAATTCCATATAGGTTATACATGCATAGTCATGCAAAACATCCGTATTAATCATGTTGTAAAAGAAAACACAGACTATAACAAAAACACTTCAAGAAAAATAAAGTAAAAAAGTATACTTCAAGCTGTGTTCAGACACCATGAGTTCTTTGTCTGGGGATGGGTAATACTTTTCCTGGTAAGTCTTTCCGAGTTGTCTTGGATCGTTGCATTGCTGAGAAAAGCTAAGTCCTTCACAACTGATCCCCTTACAACATTTCTGTTACTTTGTATCTAGTACATTTCACTTTGCTTCAGCTCACCTTTCCAGGTTTTTCTGAGCATCCTGCTCATCACCTCTTATCTAACAATAGTATTCCATAAATATTCACACACCACAATTCGTTCAGTCATTCCCCCATAGATGGGCATCCTTCCAATTTCCAACTTCCTGCCACCAGATAAGATCTGCTATAAATATTTTTGTACATATAGGTCCTTTTTCCTTTTGGTTTTTTTTAATCTCCTTTTGGATACAAACCTAGGAGTGGAACTGCTAGGTCAAAGGATAAGTCTGGTTTTATCGCACTTTGGGCATAGTTCTAAATTGCTCTAAAGAATGATTGGATCAGTTCACAACTCCACCAACAGTTCATTAATGTTTCATTTTCCCACATCTCATCCACAATTTATTATTCTCTTTCTCTGTCCTATTAGTCAATCTAATAAGCATGAGGTAGTACCTCAGAATTTTCCATTTGCATTCTTCTGATCAATATCGATTTATAACAACTTCTCATCTGGCTACAAATAGTTTTATTTCATATGAAAACCGTTCATACCTCTTGATCATTTGTCAATTGAGGAATGGCTCCTATTTTTATAAATTTGACCCAGTTCTGTATATGTTTGAGAAATAAGGCCTTTATCAGAGAAACTTGCTTCAAAATTTTTTTCACCACTTCTATTGCTGTTTCTATTTCCTTCCATCCTATTCCCCCCTCCCACTTGTTTTGTTCTCTCTCTCCTTTCACACTGTCCTTCCTCAAAAGTGTTTTCTTCTCATTACTGCCTCCCCCAATCTGCCCTCCCTTCTATCACCACCACCCCCTTATCTTATTTCCTTCCTCTTGTACTTTCCTGTAGGGTAAGATAGATTTCTATACTCAATTGAGTATGTATGTTATTCCCTCTTTGAGGCAGTTCTGATGAGAGTAAGGTTCACTCATTACCCCCTACCTCCCCCATCTTCCTCTCCATTGTAAAGGCTTTTTCTTGCCTCTTTTATGTGAGATAATTTACCTCATTCTTGCTCTCTTTCCCTTTCTCCCAGTACATTCCTTTCTCTCACCCCTTAATTTTATTTTTTTTAGATATCATCCCTTCATATTCAGCTCACATCTGTGCCCTTTGTCTATTTAGACTCCTTCTAATTGCCTAATAATGAGAAACTTCTTATGAGTTACAAATATCATCTTCCCATGTAGGAATATAAACAGTTTAACAATAATTATTAAGTCCCTTGTGATTTCCCTTTCCTGTTTACCTTTTTATACTCCTCTTGAGTCTTGTGTTTGAAAATCAAATTTTCTAGTCAGCTCTGGTCTTTTCATCAAGAATGCTTGAAAGTTTTCTACCTCATTTAATATGAGATATTATTTCCCACAAAAGAATTATACTCAATTTTGCTGGGTAGGTGATTCCTAGTTGTAATCCTAACTCCTTTGCCCTCCAGAATATCACATTCCAAGTCCTCTGATCCTTTAATGTAGAAACTGCTAATCCTGACTGTGACTCTGCCATACTTGAGTTGTTGCTTTCTGACTGCTTGCAATATTCTTTCCTTGACCTGGGAGCTCTGGAATTTGACTATAGTAATTTTCATTTGGGCATCTCTTTCAGGAGGTAATCAGTTGGTTCTTTTGACTTCCACTTTACTCTCTGGTTCTAGACATGTGAACTATTTGTGCCTTCTGAGTTCATATCAGTCTGATCAACCATACTCAGAAACACTGTACCTTGACCCCAACATAATGATGTCATTTTGGTCCTCTTTGAGAACTAAGGAAAACAAGCAACCAACCAACCAAATATTTGCCCTAAAAGGACCTATGAAGACATCTACTACAGCCCCCCACCCAAAGCAGGAATTTCCTTACCCAGCAACTACTTTTAAAAAAAAAGACTTATAGATTCTTAAATTTTTTAGAACTGGAAGGAACCTTAGAGGTCATCTAATCTAACTCAATCTAACTCTATTAACAGTTGAGAAAATAGATGCCAAGGAAGCTAAGTTACTGGCCAAAAGACACATAGGTAGTAAGGGAGAGAGCAGGGAATCAAACCCAGGTTTTTCACTCCAAATCTGAGACCCTTCCCACTAATGAGCTCTCCTCCTTCAATCTTTCATCTTTTGGGCTGGTTGCAGTGGTGCATGCCTGTAGTTCCTACTACTGAGGAAGTTAAGGCTGGTGGATTTGCTTGCATTCAAGAGTTCTGAGCTGCAATAAAGTTAAAGCCAATCAGAGATCCATACTGAAACTACCACCAACACAGTGAGTCCCCAGGACCCAAGGAACCATCAGACTGCCTAAGGAGGAATGAAGAAACACAGATTGAAAACAGAGTAAGTCAAAGATCCTGAGCCAATTAGTAGTGGGATGGGATCTATGAGAAGTCAATGTACTTCTAGCTTGGGAGATCCACTCTCAAAAAAAAAAAATACTTCATTCAGCCCCAGGGGAATACACCTGCTCTGATGACAACTCTTCAAGTTCTTAAAAATTTGGTTGTTATTTCTCGCAATGGGAAAATCTAGCAGGTCACAATTCTGTGTTCATTCAGTGACTCTTTATATACAAATACTTTGGAATCCCCATGAAGGTACAAGGAAATGTTTATCAAAATAATCTCTTTGGCCAGAGAGCCTGAAATCAGTATAACAGAGCACCTCTCTCTATCAATGATGATATCTTTTCTAAATTTGTTCATTATCAGGCAATATTTTTTTAACCATTTAGCTAACAAGAAATATGACCACAGATAAGCAGAACTTAAATAAATGAGAAATGCTATGTTAATTTCAACTAAAAAACACACTCCTTTTTTCTAATCAAAATGGAATTAATTGCCATCTAGGAGCATGTGGAAGATCCAAATAACTGACAACTTTTTCAAGAATTTATGGTGCAGAGCTAAAAGGTAGTCTACTATTCAGCAATTTAACTGCTTTACCATAAAGTTCCCAAGGTTGAGGATCTGGATCAGCCTTTCTGGCAGATTGATTTATTTTTAAAAGCTAAACAAGAAGATAAATTGATCTTATGATAGTAGTTTTTATTGGCTTATGAGGGTCATCCTCTTGGAGAGTGCTCAGATTTGCCATTCCTACATTGGAGCAACCAAGAAACTGGGGAAAACCTGCTTCCAACTATGTATGATTTGTCACTGAGGGACTTGAACTATGAGATGACAGAGTCCTCTTGTTGGCTTTGGAAATGGAAGAATTGATGACTCAGTGAATATACAAAAGGAAATGTATGCCTGTCTCTATCTTCCTTTTAAGGATAAGAATAAATTCTTATTAGGGATGAGGGAAGGGTTGTTTGCCTCGTCCCCATCTTACTCAGGCCTCCATGTGGCCAGGAGCACATGGCAGGTAAAACATATGTTCTGCCTAAGCAAGCCTGCGTCTGAGTTTGCGCTGCCTTTTTTGAGTTAGCTCTATTCTTTTCTTACATACACAAATACCTATTTCAAGATGGATATGACCAGAATTGGAGGCTATCTTGTGAGACCAAGAGATACTGAAGTCCTTAATCTCATTCGATTAGAGCTAGCTGGTGATAGGGGAAGATTTTTGCATTGGAAAATGTAGATACTGAGAAGATACTTGGCCCAAGTCTGCTTTTTTTTATTTTAACTATGGGGCATATACCCGGAGTTGTTTGGGCAGTGCAAAACTGAGGTGACCTGGGAAATGCCTTATTAGCAGACATTCAAACTGTTTTATATTCTGTTGATGTTTTGAAATTAGCCTCCCAGAAGATCATAGAATAACCTAGGTTAGGTTATCAAAAGTTTTTTGTTACTGTTTTTGTCAAATGGACATTGTGGGTATTTTATATTTGGTGTTCTTTTTGTGTGTAGGAATAAATTATCTGTCCTATACCTGATTCATATTATACATTGAGTAACTTTTTTTTTTTTACTATCCCCCTTTATAGAGAAATTCTAGACATAAACTAATTAGCAAAATTTTCCCCAGGGCAGTAGAGACTTACTGAATAAGAGATTACAAGAATCCCCTCTCAGAGTGTAGGCTCCTCCCCTTGTAAAGAAGTCTGTCTTAACCATACACTTAGGTCTAGAGAAAAGGGATGCCCAAAGTGTAGAGGAATTGGGGCCATTCCCTTGGACTCAACAGTAGCCACTCATGCTTAGAATAGGATTATTAGTAAAAAAAAAAATAATACTAATAATTCTTAAGCTCATAGACCTTACATGTTGCTCCCAAGAGACAGTCAACTTTTTAGATGCCCTTTCCACATTCAAAGATTTTCATTTCCTTGCCTAATTAGTTTTCCCTAATAAATTTTTGTCAACTGGTTCTCAAAAAGTATCTTAAGAAGTTGCTTGCTTACAACAATTTATAGAAGACACAGACAGACATAGTAGATAAAGAACTGGCCTTGGAGTTAGGGAAGGTGCAGGAAACAGGAAGGCTTGCTTCTCACATGTACTAGCCTCAGGATCATGGAAAAGTTGCTTTACCTCTGTGTGCCCCAAGCAACTCTCCTAGATCATAAATTACGGACAAGTTGCCCATATGTCACTGTGAAGGGAGTTTTCACACTGGGGATTCCCTAGACTGATAAAATCACAAATATAGATAAATGATACATAAAAGATTGAACATACATGAGGAAAAGAAATAATTTCTAAGTCACTAAGAGAAAGCACTATGTAATAGACTCTGAGGACTGACCTCAGAGAGGTATTCAGATCCAGTCTCTGGCACACATTGGCTATGAGACAATGGATAAGTCACTTCTCAGTGTCCTCAGAGGACTTTCTTAGATCATAAATTGCAGAGCAAAAAGAGAAAATTCCTCACCAGGAGCTTCCCACATGGATGAAATAACTGGTCTAATCAAAAAAAAAAAAAGGAAGAGAGAAGGAGGGTCTTCAAGAAAATGCTGGGGCTTTTTCATGGAGCTTTAATTTCCATAATCAACATGGTTGCCCAATTCTCCTTTGGAGAATGAAGAATGTCTTTTTGTGGCGGATGGAATGGAGTGGTGATTGTATAGAAATTGTATTTCCCAGCAAGTCAACCAGGCTCCAGTCATTACACATTCTGACCAGGTCAGAACTGGGACAAGTCACTTAGGGCTACCACCCCTGAGATGTCAATTTGATGAGTCATGGGCCTCACACTACAAAATACTTGCATGCTTGGGTGAATACAATACCAGGCTCATGTCATTCACTTAAGAAAAACACACTGTCAAGGAGTTTGGTAACCAGAAGTCATGGAGAATGGCTAAGAGCACAGCTGCATTTACTCTCCCCTTAATTCACACAGGAATGGATGAAGCAGCTGCCAGAGAAGACTTAACCCTGAAGCACCTCCTTTGACAATTCCTAGCCTAAATTCTCTTCTCCAGCTTTTGGGCATTCTCTGCCCTGTCCCCACAGCCCCAAACAGCTGCAAAGAAGATTGGGTCCAAAAGGGTCAGGGCTGAAAAAAAATGTCTTCAAGGAAGAGGCTAACATAGAGCAAAGGCTTCTGGGAAGCTAATTCCCACCAGAAGTAGAAAACAATGTCAATGAACCTGAAAGCTTTTGCTAGAATCTAGTTAGGAAATGGATGTGAAGTTGCTTCTGGAGCTCTCTGAGCTGATTTGAATGAAAATTCTCCACTGTCTTCAACCTAGGCTCCTGTGGGTTCTCTCCCCATCAGATTCAGATACTAATCCCATCTTCAGAAGGGGAAGTATTGAAAGTTTTTTAGTTCTCTCTAGAACTGTGGTATGATCACGTGGTTAAAAAAAAAAACAAAAGAATTTCCAGTCACTTTCTTGTTTGTTTTTTTTATTGGAAGCCTGAATAAACTCTGAGGGACCTTATCCCAGCTCCCTCACAGTTCAGTCTTAGTGGGGAGAAGGAGGAATAGAGAGTAAAGATACATCTCCCTGCTGGGACCCTAGGAACACCTCTGAGAAGTTGGGGATCATTCTATAATGGTCTAAAACAGGGGTTCTCAATTTTTTTAGGTCAAGGAGCCTTTGGTAGTCTGGTGAAGCCTATAGACCCCTTCTCAGAATAATGTTTTTAAATGCATAAAATAAGATGCAGAGGATTACAAAGGAAATCAATTCTATAGATATATACATATCAAGATTAAAAAAAAAAAAAAAAGAAAGAGGACCCAGAGGGACCTAGGAGTAGAAGTAGAGAATCCTCAGTCAAATCAGCTCAGAGAGTTATAGAAGGAACTGCACCCTGGTCTAAAACTATGACTGAAATTGATTGCTTAATTGATTCATCATCTTATCTGCTTACTTAAGAGGGGAGGGGTTTAAGTGACTTACTCCATCACCCCACCTTTGCATGTATCTGTGTCATCTTTAGAAATCCTAGGTCTTGCAAGTTTTGTAAATGCAGGATTAACTACAGTAAAAGCTATAAGGTAGATATCTCCAAGTGTAATACAAAGTAATCTGTAAAGAGTGGTACAAAGGACTTGGAGAAATTCAGAGAAGGTTGAGATAGACTTCTGCTGGGGAGATCTAAGAAGGCTTAGTGGAGGAAGTTGCTTTTATGTTCAACTTTAAAAGGTGTTGTTGAAGTTTTGTCATTATGATCTTAGGATGTACAGGTTTTCACAGAAGAGGCAGCCCAGTCCATTTCCGTGAGGGAAGACAAAGTCTAACTTGATACATCAAGGGTCACGATGGCCCCTCATAGTGTCCCCCTACAAGGAATATACCTGGATCCTAGAGAAACAAAGATGCAACCAGGTCACATGCAAGAGGAAATACTCATCTCAGAAAGCAGAGAGGCTTGGACAAGCCCTGAATAAGATGTTTTAGAGAATCATAAGAGAAGGAAGGGGATTGATGAGCTTATGACCCAATTTTTGTCAGTTTCCCAATTCCTCCTAGTTTAATGCAGGAATATTTGGGTCCCCATCCTACAGATCTAGGCAGCTTACAAAACAAGGGCCTGAGTTTCTCTTAGGTGAGTCTGGTTTCCCACCTCTGATGGCACAAATTCAGGTGACCACAAGCTAACATATTCGTATAGGTTGGGTTCATTCTAACTTTAAAAGGCATAGAAGATTCCAGGAAATGGAGGGAGTGGAGGGAGCAGGAAGGAACATGAATGTCCAAGATAGAAAGAGCCTGTCACAAGCCAAACGCAAGTACATGAAGGCAATGAGTAGGTCTTATTTATACTTGTAGGTTCCTCTGTGCACCTGATCATCAATTTGTTGAAAAGAACTGATTGGGTAGGATTTCATTAGGATGAGATTAGAAGTTAGTAGTGGGGAGAATATTCCAGGTAAAGGGATCTTTATAAATGTTAGGCTTAACAGACATTCGGAGGGAGGTAAAGACTTGTGATTCCGTCTATGTAGGGAACCTCTGGTATGTAAACTCCCTCCATCTATGGTACTCATCTGTCTTGGGGTAGGGTTTCTTACCCTTTCTTGTATTATCGATTCATCTGGTAGCCTCCTGAAACCTATCAATAATAGCTCTAAATGCACAAAATGCATAGATAGTTATGGCAGGCATGATGATACATACCCACTAACTCCAAAGAGGCTAAAATAGGAATTCTCAGGGCAATAAACTAAGACTTTCAGGCATCCTCACTATGTTTGACCTTAATATGGCCATCTATCTCTCAGGGTGAGGTGGGAATCAAGCTTCCTAAAGAGGGGTAAATCAGCTCAGTCTGAATCAGAGCAAGTCAAAGCCACCCTGCCCATCACAGTGGTACCAGGCCTGTGAGGAATTAGAAGACACAGTTGTTTGGCTTTTTAAGAAAATTATGCACAAAAAAAAGAAAATTAAACAAGGTTATGGACTCCCGATCAGGAACCCCTGTTGGAAAGTTTGCCTTGGGTATTGAAAGGTCCAGACTTGGCCACAGTCTCACAGCTAGTATGTGCCAAGAGCCATGACTTAAGCTCAGGTCTTCCTGACTCTAAGGCTAGCTCTGTGTCCACCTCCTTCATTATACGGATCAGTAATATAATCCTTTCAGAAACCTGAGCCCTCTGGGAGACCGGAAAGAGCTCTGGAGTAGCTTTGAAGTATTCCAACCCAGTCTGACACTACCCTGTAACTTTGGACAATTCAACTAATCTCATTTTGGTCTC
>CM053772.1:196769068-196848619 GCA_028658325.1 Potorous gilbertii
TTTTTTCTTAAGATTTTACAAACAAGTTTATACTGTTGTCCTTTGCTGTCATATCTCTCCACTTGACAAGAAGATGAAGCATTGGCTACCTAAGGCAGCGTCTAGATATTTTTAGTCTTTGCATTATGGTAATTAGTTGGTCTTTTGTATGAAAGTGTTATAAGCAATGTCAATGTCCTTTCCTCATCCACTTCCCAGTTTTATGGGCTTTTAAAAAATAGGACACTGACACTGTTTTTCATCATACACCATTTCTTTTCCTGTTGATTTTTTTGGTCTAGTTTTTAGTCATTTTGATTTTAGTCTAAAATGAGCATGGTCTGATTGTGCACAGACAGCTGATTAAGAAAAGACATATCTAAAACAAGTCATTTCCTGTCAAAATATAACTTTATCTCTTTGTCTGTGAGAGGTAGTATGATGTAGTGCAGTGGAGTCAAACTCAAATAGAAATAGATTCAGTTGGTAGAAAGATGGGGACACTAATGCACTATTGATGGAGTTGTGAACTGTTCTAACCATTTTGCAGAGCAATTGGAACTTTGCCCAAAGGGCTATAGAACTGTGCATACCCTTTGATCCAGCAGTAGCACTACTGGGTCTGTACCCCAAAGAAATCAAAGAAAAAGGGAAAGGACTTATTTGTCCAAAAAAATTTACACCATCTCTTTCTGTGGTGGCAAAGAATTGGAAATTGAGGGGGATAACCATCAATTGGAGAATGGCTAAACAAGTTGTGGTATATGATTGTGACAGAATACTGTTCTGCTATAAGAAATGATGATCAGAATGCTTGAAGAAAAACCTGGAAAAACTTGCATGAACTGATGCAAAGTGAAATGAGCTGAACCAAGAAAACACTGTGCAGTAACACAGTAATCTTGTGACGATGATCAACTGTGAAAGACATAGCTACTCTGATCAATACAATGATCCCAGACAATGCCAAAGGACCCATGACAAAAAAAAAAAAGTATCCACCTCCAGAGAGAGAAGTGATGAACTATGAGTACAGATTAAAACATACTTTTTTCATTTTGTAATGTTTGTTGCTTTTTATTGTTTTGGTTTTTCTGTAACATGGCTAATATGGAAATATGTTTTGCATGAATTCACATGTATGATTGATATATTTGCCTTTTTAATGAGAGGGACTGGAGGTAGGAAGAGAACTTGGAACTCAAAAGTTTTTTCAAAATGAATTAAAAATTTTAAAAAAGAAATGGATTCAGCTGCATATTGACTTAGACAACCACATATTAACATGGTCTGTGTTATATTATATTTTTGTTTATTTTGTGTTTTCCCTATTACATTTTAACCTGATCTAAGCCACATTTGGAGGTGTAATAGATAGAAAGCTGACTTCAGAGTCAGTAAGATCTGAGTTCAAGTCCCAATTCTGACACATACTGGCTAGTAACCCCTGATTTATATAGAAGTAAACTCATCATTGGGAAATCTCATCATCTTGAAAGATCCAGTCACCTTATTATTCACACTCCACAACTACCCTCTGCCCCTCTGATTGGATGGTAGAGCCATAAACTCCTCTATTTAAATGTTGTCTCTCCCATTAAACAGTGAGCTCCTTGAGAACAGGGATCATCTTTTGTCTTTCTTCGTATTTTGAGAACTTAGTAGGTGTTTCATAAATGCTAGTTGACTGACTGTGCAAAAATCAAGAGTATTTTTGGATGGGATGAATGACAGTGCCTCTGAGGATCCTCCCTCTTATCTGGAGCTCCCGATACCCATGAAATCACAGGTCCAGTTTTAAAAAAATTCATTTTTTGGTGAAAATGGTGGATTCATCAGGATTAATACCTCCTGTTCTTTTCCTCATAGAAAAATAGTCATCATATAGAGGCATGAGCTTTTCTCATTCCTCCCAAATAGGGTCATGCACACTGGAAAAGACTGAAAAGACTCAACAACAAATATAATCACACTACCATTCTGCTAACTAAAACCTCCCCCTCAGCTTTCTCTCTCCCTCGATTGGAAGGCAGGAGATCAGAGTATCCACCCCCTCCCACTACTGAAACTGGACTCAGCTCAGTGCATTTTGCATCTGTAGCTCTGTGGAACAAGATGCCCTCATCTGGAGTACCTCCTAGTGTTTCCCCCATCCTTTCTTGCGTCCCTTGGATTGCAAGGTCTCTGAGGGCAGGGACTATCTTTCTTTTAATTAATTTGCATTCCCAACACTTAGTCCAAGACCTGTTAGATGCTTAATGAAAACTGATTGAATTAGATTGAATTACCCTGTTAACAAGCATCTTACACCAAGAACTCCAAGAAGTGTTGGTGAGTGATGAAGGACTTTTATTTCACATTTTTGCGGGAGAGGTGCCTAATAAGTAGATGGGCAGTGGAGAGCAATACACAGGTTTTTATTCCCTGTTTCCCCATTGGCTGGGAACTGCAGGGTTTGTGGTCTATCTGGAATGCCCACTCACATCTCCCATCACCCTGCCCCTTCCCCTCATTTTCTTTATCATTTCCAGATGTCTCCTAAGCACCTGCATCTTGTTTAGAAGCTTGGCTTTTGTGCAGAAGCAATAATCTCCTTTTTCCTAACACCCCCATGCCTAAAAAGAACTCAAACCTCTCCTCTAACTTTTGGAATTCCCTAGTTTCTATCAATGGGTAGCTAGATTGTCTAGTGAATAGAATGCCAGACTCATCTTCCTGAGTTCAAATTTGACCCCAGACACTACAGCTGCATGACTCTGGGCAAGTCACTCAACTTTGCCTCAGTTTCCTCATCTATAAAATGAACTAGAGAAGGAAATGGCAAACCACTCCAGTATCTTTGCCAAGAAAACTTCAAGTGGGATCACAAAAGAATCTGATATGTCTTAACAACAATAGTTTCTTTCAAGACTCAACAGTCCTGGAGTCAGGAGGATCTGAGTTCAAATCCAGTCTCAGACACTTGACTCTAACTTGGCTGTGTGATCCTGGGCAGGTGACTTCACCCTGATTGCCTCAAAAGAAAAAAAAATACCAAGATTTAGTTCATGTGCTGCCTGTTACATGCATCCAATCCTGATCTCCACAGTGACCTCACCCCAGAAATCCTTTGTACTTACTTCATGTTAATTTTTGCTTACTTCTCTGTGTACATGCTTCCCATGTGGTTAAATGTAAGTTCTTTGAAAGTAGAGGTTGTGTTTCTCTTTTTGTTGTTTTTGCATCTTTAGCTCCTTGCTAGAGTGCTTTGTACTCAGCAGGTATTTAATACATGCTTATTAAATGGATGAATGACTGCACATTTCACTTAGGTTAAACTGTGTTTCTTGAAAAACAGGAAATAGACTTAGGTTTTTACCACTGATGACAAAGAAAGTTGTTTTCTGTTTATTAGGGGGAGGGAGAGTTAGCCTTTCCTTGGTCAGAAAATGAGGGAGCATAAAGAGGAAAGGATGTATATGGGACCCCTTGTTGGGAGAAACACACCTAAGGACAGATGCTGAGAGCTACAGAAGGAACTAAAACTGTCTAATGATGCCTGACATCTCATTTCCCACCTGGCAGCACTCATTTGGGGCTTCTGCTCTGTGCCCCCACTCTTCCCACCACCTCCCATCCCATCTTTTCAGTTTACTTTTGTGTGTTGTCTAAACCCATTAGATTATAAACTCCTTGAGGACATGAACTGTCTTTCTTTTTTATATTTGTATCCCTAACACTTAGCACAATGCCTAGAACAAAAGTAGGCACGTAATAAATGCTTATTTACTAGTTCTGCTGCAGCTGAGAGCAACTACAGAGTGTATCATAGTGTGAAAGAAACTAGTACGTTCCTCAAAAAATTGTATAAAAGAGCACTGCTACCCTGAGAAGATGGAGTGTGGGGAGGGCTAAAATTCTGAGAGAAATTCTAGTAATATAAAAAATAAAAGATATAAATTTAAAAACTTTTTTAAGAACCCTGGACCTGGAATCCTCATCTTCCTCTCTGACTTTGGGCATCACAAATTTCCTGGGTTTCAGTGTCTTCATCTGTAAAACAAGGGTATGGACTAGATCTCAAAGGTCCTTTCTTCATCGAAAACCTTTGCCACAAGAGTCACAGGAACAAGAGTTCAAAACTGTTAGTATAGAATCTCAGAATTAGAAAGGATCCTCAGAGGCACTGTCATTCTTCCTATCCAAAAATGCTCTTGATTGCTCAGTCAGTCAGTCAATTATCATGTATGAAGCACCTACTCTATTCCAGGAACTGTGTTAAGTTCTGGAAATATGAAGACAAAAGATGATGCTTACTCTCAAAGAGCTCACTGTCTAATGGGAGAGATGACATGCAAAAAACCAGGTACAAACAAGATATGGACAGGATAAATTGGAAGTCATTAACAGAAGGGAGGCAGTGAGGAGGAAGCCTCTTGTCTTTACTTACTTCCATAGCTGTGGTAAGAGTCATCTTTCCCAAGATTGCTTTATATTAATTCCTTCTAAAGTCCAGAAGCAGCCCCACCGTCTCCTCCTGTTTCAAACAGGATCCCACTTTGGGGCTGCCCTCCAAATTGCTGTATGTCCTCTAAAGGATACCTTCAGGTGCCCTGCTGCTCATCAGCAGAGCAGAGATAAATGACTGACGGGTCATGAGCTCAATAAAGGATCAAGTCTTTCCTAGTTGTGACCACTTCTTTGGGAGCATCTAGGGGGCACCATGGATGTGGAACTCAGCTCCAAATCAGAAAGACATCTTCATGAGTTCAAATCCAACTTTCGACACTTACTAGCTGTGTGACCCTGGGTAAGTCACTTAACGCTGTTTGCCTCAATTTCTTTATCTACATAATGAGATAGAGAAGGAAATGACAAACCACTCCAGTATCTTTATCAAGAAAATCCCAAATAGGGTCACAAAGAGTCGGATATGACTGAAACAACCCTATGTAAAAAGACCAACTTCCTTTTAAAACTCACCACTGTAATGGTAATTATGAGAGTTAAAGATCTTCCCCTTCCCTTTCTAAACACTCCAAAATCATTCCTTTAATAATATGTCCTCATATTTTGTCAGGAATAGAAGTCCGATCCACTGGAACATAGTTTAAAGAATCCACCTCATATTCCTTTTTGAAAACTGTAAAATTTGTCCATCTCTAGTTTTTAAAAAATGCAGCCTCTAGCCTTTAAATCAAAGTTTAGAGTTTCTCATTTTCTGCCAACCCTAGTTCAAATGTTCACATATCTAGGATGAGCAATATTTTCTACAAAACTTGATCGAATACTTCTCTTCAAAGTCATCTGAAATGAGTTTCCAAAACTCCCTTCTTCCATTTGTCAACACTTCTCCAAGACCTTCTAGTCAAACCCATACATGAAAGGAATTTCTACTGTAACACACCCAACAAGTTTTTGTTCAACTTCTGCTTAAAGACGTCCAAGTAAGAGGAACTCGCCACTCCCTGAAATAGCCTATTCCATTTAAGGACAGTTACAAATGCTAAGAAATTTTCCTGACATTGGTTCTTTGTAACTTCCTCCCATTGAACCTGGCTTTACACTGTAGGGCCAAATAAAATAAAGCTAATTCCTCATCCACATGACAGTCTTTCCAAAACTTGAATACAGTTATCATGTTCCCCCTGAAATTTCTCCATACTAAACATACCCAGTTCTTTCAGTGTTCTCACATGACATGGACTTGAGACCCTTCGCTATCCTAATTCTTCTCTAGATGACCCTCAGTTTATCAAAGTCCTTTTTATACTGCAACACCCACATATGAACACTATATTTCAGAGGAGAGCCGAGGAGTGGGTAGTGGGACTATAAACTCCTTATTCCTGGAAGTTGTGCCTTCCCTCCCTTCCCTTGCCTTTCCCAAAACCTTAAACCTACTGCACTCTGAAGCCCATAGATTGTACCACACTAGAGCCCTGCCTAAGCTCCACTTCAGGGCTGTTTTTTGAACCCTCCTGACTTGAGTGATAGTCAATAGTAACTGTTGCTGTTTCCCTCCCAACCTGATTTAGTTATGTTTTCCTTTGCCTCCTTAAAGGGGTCATCCCCTGACTACTTCTTACACAGGCCTATTCACTGAATGGGTGTTACCTCACCCTAAGTAAGTACCTGAATAGACCTCAGCATCCCGGGACATCTCCAGTCATCCTGATGAATATCTGGTCACAGCCTTCCCTCACTCAAAACTAAGTCAAGTTCAAGTCATGTCATCAATTCTCTGATGGCGTGGTCTTCTTCAACAACGAAGGGCAAACACAACAACAGCCTCTCTTAGGCAGTCCAAGGTTATATTAGCGTTTTTGACTGCTGCATCATATTACTAATTTTCATTGAATTTCAGTGCACTAAAACCCTTAGAGATTTTTAGAACTACTGTCTATCCGTGCTTCCCCCATCTTGTGCTTTTAAAGCTGATTTTTTTGTACCCAAGTGTAAGATTGAACCGTGTCTTAGTAGACTCTAACCTGTCAAGATCCTTTTAGATTAAGACTCCATGATGGTAAACTATCCCTCGCTGCTTTGCAAATCTGAAGAGTACATCACTTTCTCCAAGTCATTGAAAAAATGTTAAACATCCCAGGATCTCCGTAGACTTCTAGCCATGTTGACATCAAACATTAACAACTGCTTTTTGAGTCTAAGGCATCCAATCTGTCCATCCAGTTGTTGAGTTGTTTCAATCATGCACAACTCTTCAAGACCTCATTTATGGTTTTCTTGGCAGAAATACTGGAGTGGTTTGCCATCTCCTTCTCCAGCTCATTTTATAAATGAGGAAACTGAGGCAAACAGGGTGAAGTGACTTGCCAGGGTCACATAGCTAATGAGTATCTGAGGCCAAATTTTAATTCAGGGAGATAAGTCTATCCACTGAGTCATCTGACTGCCCCTGAATCTATTTGATTAGATTGCCATCTAATCTATACTTCTCCAACTTCTCCACAAGAACAATAAGACATACTCTGTCATAAGCTATGCTAAAATATAGATGAACTATATTCATAGCATTCCCTTTATCTCCTAGTTCGGCTTGTTGTGATTTGTTTTTCATACTTCCTTCTCAAAGAGGACCAGTGACATCAAAAGGATGATGTCTTAACCAGCAAGTGAATTGGATTTAAGTGAAGAAGAGATGTGCAAAGTCACCAGTCCCATTTTCTCCTACAGAGGCATTGGAGTCCACTAGCAAGACATGAGTCAGAACAAATAGAGAGGACTCCAGAGGCAGTGGGAGACCTTGGCCTTTTTAAGTCTGGATCCCTCCCAGGTCTCAGTTATTAGCCCTTTCCACAAAGGAAATGATGCTACGTGGGCATGATCCCTTTTGAAGAAGCTACCGAGACTCTTTATAATCATTTTTCTTTCTATGGGTTCAGGAACCATATCTTTAATGATTCAGTCTAGAATTTTCCCCAGAATCAAAATCAAGTTCACTGACCTGTCATTTGTAAGTTAAGTTCTCTTTCCCTTTTAAAAACTTGAGACATTTGTCCTTCTTCAATTATATACTACCTCCCCCACATCCAAGGATCTTTCCAATACCACTGGTAATGCCTTAGCAGTCACATCTGGCTGTTCTTCCCAGACTCAAGCCTGTAATTCAGCTGGGCCAGTTGACCAGAATTCATCAAGGGCAGGTTGGTGCTTCCTTAATATTTCTGTATTTATCTTGGTTATCAACTCCCAGGTACTCCTTTTGGTTTTCCCATTTCCTGTGAAGCTCTCAGTGCTGTAAGCAACTCTCTAACTGTGAGAAGGTATCTATATCTGTAAAAGTAATTTTCTCACCTAGGAGTTCCCCTTATCAATGAAACACAAATTCCATCTCTACCGACCCATCTGCAATGCAAAGATCAATCTCCTAGACCAGGGGTGGGGAACCTGAAGCCTGAAGGCCATATGTGGTCTTCTAGGTCCTCATGTGCAGCCCTTTGATTGAATCTGAACTTCACAGAACAAACCCCCTTAACAAAAGGACCTAGAGAAAACAGAAGCCAAATAACAAAGAGAAACAAAGTGTTGCAAATAGAATACTGGACTAGGAAGCAAAGTTTGCCTCAGAGATTTATACACTATTTGACCGTGGGCAAATTGCGTAACTTCTACATCTACTTACCTGGCCAGAAGAGGACAGAATGTTTTCATTTCACCCTCCCATCTCAAGAACAAAGAGGTCAAAACATGTTGTCATTTCACCCTCCCATCTCAAGAATAAATGGACCAGGGAAGTATTACCGTATCATTCCAAAGAAATAGTAAGGTATTACTAGGTCATCCCAATGAGCAAGTTCTTTAGCTCTAAGCCAGAGTGCAAGTGGCCCAACACATAGGCCATCCCTATACATACTCCATAGGATGGCCTCTATAGGTCCCAATCCAACTGATTGGGAGTGGGGGGAAAATCCTTCTTGTACTCAACCTTGTCATGGGATCCCACCATTCAGATAGGTGGTAACCTCAATCATCTATTACACCTTAGACCAGGATTCACACACATCCTCCATCTGACCACACTTCACTTCAATGCCCAGATTTCTCCTCACTAGATGCCATACCACCTCTCATATATCCCTTCTGCCTTGCTCCATCCCGTTCCACTTCTAGAACCATACTTGAAAGGGAATATGTCCATCTATTCCCCTATGGTTTTACTTACCACCTCTGCCACTCTCCAAGTTGAAATATCCTTTCCTAGTCACACTGGCTGTATTGTCTCCCCCTGTTATTATGTAAATTCATTTAAGGTAGGGACTTTCCTAGCTTTTGTCTTTAGGTCCCCAGCTCTCAGTGTAATGCTCAAGCCTTAGGGAGATATAACAAATAAATGCTTTTTCTTTCTCTCATTCATTCATTTCAGTTCCATGACAACATGACACACATACATTCCTGATCCTCCCCCGAACTGTCTCCTGGATCTGTGGAGTTAAATACCGTAGGTCCTTTATGTTAATTACGGAATCACTAAAGGATTTGCATAAATGTAGTAATCAGAATGTGGGAGTCGGATGATCTCAGTTTGAGCTGTTGCTTCGTCCCCTTACAGATGATGTGAGCTTGAGTACACTGCTTAATAACTTCTCCACACCTTCTTTCCTTCATCACTAAAATGGAGATCATCATTGTACTATCTACCTCACAGGGTTCTTTTGAAGCTCAAGGGTGATGTGTTTTTCAAGGGATTATTAAAATGAAACATAAAAGCAAGTTATTTACTAAAGAATTATTATTTACTTTGGAATCTCACCAAAAAACGATGATTAGCTCCAAGAAATAAGATACTTTATAAACCAAATCATCCTACCATGGAGTTTTTTTTTAGTCAGGGAACTAAAGAAAGAAAATAAGTATTTATTAAGGAACTACTATATCTTAAACACTTTTTTAAAAAATTATTTTTAATTTATGTAAACAAGCATTTCCATAACATAATACAATAAAAATGATGACTGCATATGAAACTATAAATCTACTATGTACAACTTGCTATTTCTTTCAAATATACAACAAAATTCTCATGTAAATTCCTTTTTTATTCCCTCTCTTATGGCTACCATTAGATGCAAATAGGTATAGATAGATAGATAGATAGATGATAGATAGATGTAAAATTATTCTATAGTACTTCTATTTATTGGTTCTTTTTCTGGGTACAGATAGTATCTTTCTTCAAATGTCCTTTATAGTTAATTTGGGTATTTATAAGAGTCAAAATCACTTATTTGCTCAAAGTCATTCTTAAAACTATGTTTCTGATACTGTATACAATGTTCTCTTGGTTCTACTGAGTTCGATCTTCATTACTTTGGGCAAGTCTTTCCAAGGTTTTCTCTAAGCACTTTACAAAGATTAGCTTATTTGATTCTCACAACAACCTGTAGGTAGTATTTTAATCCCCATTTCACAGTTGAGGAAACTGAGGTAACAGGGGTTAAGTGACTTGCCTAGACTCATGCCTAGTAAGTGTTAGAGACCACATTTGAACTCAGGTCTGTCTGCTTGAAGTCTCAGCACTCTCTGCTCTACCATCTAGATGCTTCTATTTTTTGGATAAGAGATTGAGGGACTCATCCTATACTGAGGATCCTCAGTTTCCAATTCTTTGCCACTACAGAGAGAGCAACTATAAAAGTTTTTGTATATGTGGGTCCTTTTCTTCTTTCTTGGATCTTTTTGAAGGCATTATGTGATTCTGACTCCCGCTCTAGATTTCTGAAGTGGTTCGTAAATTTGCAATTTAATTCAGATTGATAAGCATTAATTTGGCAACCTTCATTTGGGGTGCTGAAGGAGATTCAGAGATGAACTATGACCAGTCTCTGTCCTCCAGGAGCACACACTTACAGATACAAACAGGAAACTAGCAGAGAAGAGGAAACCTGAAGCTTTTCTCATCTGTAAAATGCTGGAAGCAGCCCTGATCATTCCAAAGCATAACACAAATGTCATTTCAAAACTGTTCCAAATAACCCTGAGAAATGTTTATATATTTGTACCAACAAGCTATTAATCAGCTTTGAAAAAGTAAGTACAAAAAAGTTGGCAAGTATATGAACATTCCCCAGCTTGCTCTCCTTCAGGCACTCAAATGAAGAAAATCAGCATCTTCCCCACTCTCCCAGGGTAGATAATGACTTGCCCTAGGTGAATGGTTATGTGCATAGATTCAGTATGAAAATGTAATGGCAAAATATCACATTATTTTAATAATGTTTAACTTATTTTGATTTTAGTTTTTACAAAAGCTTACACTTTGTCTCAAGCAGCTTCTTTCAGCTCCAAACTTTAAAATTTATATCAAATAAAACCTTAAAATTCTCTTCCCACCTCCAAACCTGCAGTAGCAATGAGATTAAAGCAAAATAGGAAAAGAGCCAGAAGGTTCCTAATCTGGGGTCTTCAGATCCTCAAGGGGTCTGTAGGTAGATTTCAGAGGATCCCCCAACCTGGACAGAGAAAACAAATTACTTCTTAATTTTTGCTAACCTCTAACTGAAATTAGCATTTCCTTCAATATCAAACAATTTACCATAATGTTAGAAGCATCTGTGGCTCTGTCACTAATAAAAATAACAAACATTTTCATATCACATTACTGTAAAGCTGTTGCAGATATCTTGAAATATTTATACTTGTCACTACTTTGAAACTGCTGTAGTTATTGGTCCCAATGTTAGACTGCACAAGATTTATAGACTATTACAAGATAATTGGTTCCTTTATAATCTTGTATATTTAAAAGCATTATTCTGAGAAGGGGTCCATAGACGTCACCAGACTGCCATGACTCAAAAAAGGTTAAAAATCTTTGTTCTAGGCAAACACT
This sequence comes from Potorous gilbertii, assembly GCA_028658325.1. NCBI lineage: Eukaryota > Metazoa > Chordata > Mammalia > Diprotodontia > Potoroidae > Potorous > Potorous gilbertii. Next base: position 196,780,377 of record CM053772.1, read on the forward strand.
AGCTTCCTCAATGAAAACAGACTGGCAAAAAGCAGGACCCCTTATGAACTCTCCTGACCTGCTCACTCCAATAACGTGGACCATCCCACACTCTAACCTCCTCCAGGAAGCTGTGAGAAAAATCATAGAGCTTCACAATTGGAAAAGCTCTAGAAATCATTTGGTCCCATCCCTTCCTTTATATATGTCAGAAAGGTCCAGGGAAAAGGGGCTTCATGATATGGTGGCAAAAATGCTGGACCTGGAGTCAGAAAAGACTCGAATTCACTGACACTTACCTAGGTATGTGACCAAGGGCAAGTTACTAACTTCTTTGAGCATCACCATCCTCACCTGTAAAATGGGACAGTAATACCTTTAGTACTTAGCTCACAGGGTTGTTCTAAGGATTAAATGATATGATCTAGTCAAGCACTTTGCAAACCATAAGTAAAGCCTATATAAATATCAGCTGTTATTATTCTGGGAGCAAATTCCAAATCTCCATTTGCAATTGCCCTGTTCTCCAAGATTGAGAAGGGAAGACTTCCCCAACCCACTATGAGTGAGCAGCCTTCTATTGCTATTGCTTCTGTTGTGCTATTGCAAGTGTTAGAGTTTGATAACTTTTCCCCTTCCCTCATCCCCAGCTTCTACACTGGAGGGGAGAAGGGAGAGTGTGCCTCTCCCTTCTGACTTGTCACTGGTAATGTGGAAGACTCCCTCTACCTGGGCAGGTAGAACCTGCAGGAGCTGCCTCGAGGTGGGGGAAGTTAAGTGACTTTCCTTTTTGTTGCTGTAGCTCAGTCGTGTCCAATTCTTTGTGATCCAATGGAGTGACTTTCCTAGATTCACTCAACCAGCATGTGGAGAATCAGGTATTTCTAGCTGTGAGGCCAGTTCTCCCACCACACTGCCATAGCTATAGACTCAATTTTTAAGTTCTTCTAACCTTGGTTCTTGGGCTCCTGTTGCTTAACTAAACCCATGTTTTAAATGCCTGTAAATAATTACTGGATTTAAAAAGTGCTGTTTAGGAATTAAAACCATACACTCAATTAGTCAATCTGCAAGCCTTTCTTAAGTGTCTACTATGTGCCAGTCCCAGGAATGTATCTGCAAAGAGGAATTACAATAAGAACCTTGTATTTGGAGTCAGAGCATCTGGTCTCAAATTCTGACTCAGTCCCTTACCACCTAAGAGACTCAGTTTCTCCATCTTTTAAAATGGAGATGGCAATAGAACTTAATTGTTTGAAGATCATGTAAAGCACTTTGAAAAACTTAGATCTTCACATAAATGGGATATTATTAAACTCTAAAACTGAGGGAATGAGACTGTATGATCTCTGAGACTTTAAAACATGCATTCTAATCCTGGGATCCACGAGGGCTTTTTGTTTGTTTGTTTTCCAAATCAGACCAAGGTTTTTATCTATCCATTTCTTGCATTTAAAATATTCTTCGATGACATCTTTGACCTGAGATTCCTTGCCACAGTCCTTAACAACAATACAAGCACAGCCAACCACTTCACAGGACTTTCCCTCTGTCTAGTTTACAGAGGCCTACCCATTCACCAACTTCTTAATGTCATCAACCTTGATCAAGTTGCTTTGGTGCTTAGCATACAGGGCCTCAATCAGCTTTACATGCCAAGGTCCAACACTGTTGGAAGCAAAAACATAAAGATGGTCTTGATGCGTTTGCCCAAGACTTTGGCAGCTTCATGAATTCCACCTGCTAGGCCATGGTGGATGAGTGTCGTCTTCAGCATTTCTTGTAGAGCAGATTTAACATCCATTACACCTCCATCAGCAATGTCTTCCTTCCTCAGTCATGGCAGGGGTTCACAGGTGAAACCAAATCTTGAGTCCCACTCGACTCAGTGGTAACAGGGAAAGAGTGATTCATGCATGAAGATTTTCCAAAAATATTTTAATAGCTGTATTTCAATATAATTGATTTCCTGTGTAATCTTATGCATTTTACTCATTTATAGAAAATATTCTAAGGAATCCATACATTTCATCAGACATCAACCCCAAAGGGGTCCATGGCACCAACAAGGTTAAGAATTTTTTCTCTAGGGCCTGTAATTTTATAACTTGGTAAGGAAGAGAGGAATAGGCTATCTGGACAAAATAAAGCAGAAACAACTGAAGAGGCAGGTGGGAAGGAGCAAGACTGGAAAGCCCCAAATCACACCTCCAGCTGCACACTGCAGACAATCTCAGAACCCTTGCTAATGTAGGTAAATACGGGCCACAGGTGCAAGAACAGGTGTCTTGGGAAGGTAGTAAAATATATTGTTCTGGGAATATATGTGTCATTTTATTAAACAGAAGTCTCTCCCTTGTGAACAGAGAGTCAACACACAGTAGAGGCTAAATAGCCTATTAGTTGTGAATGTTCTTATGTGGAATGTTTCCAATGATTCCCTTTCCTAGAGAAAACCATTCAAAGCCTCCAGTCCCCAGTGGCAGTATCTCTGTTCCCTTGGGCCCCAGGGCCCCATCTGTATTCTCCTGGGGCCCGCACTGGCAGCCTGACTCTCAGTAGTATGTGATGATGGATCAGGCATCCAGTGGTGGCCTGATTCACTCCTGCAGCTCCCATTTTCTGGTCCATGTCTTTGCCTGCCCGTTAGCACCTCCACTAAGCAGGGGAAAGCAGCTGAAATTCAGCTGCACCTGTGTGACTTGTTAGGGGCTCTTAAAGCCCTCTCTCTGGGGAAAGATGTTGAACACTGTGGCTCTATGAGGCAGGAGATTTGGTTATCTGTGGTTTTTAACTTATCCAGGCAACATCCCTGCTGCCTCAGCAAAAAATTATGCAGACTTGACTCTATATTCTGTTTACTGACTCAGTTTGTACAACCCTTAAGCTAAAAATAAATTGGGTTTTTTCTCTTAAAAGAAAGATTTATTATGGTCATTTTCTCCACCACAGTCGTTTTTCTATCCTCCCCACCTCCCCATGATTGTCTCAATTTTTCTCCCTAACTATTTGAACCTTCGCTTCTAACAAAGATAAAAATGTAAGCAAAGCTAACCGGCTGAATGTAAGGAGGCAGGCAGGATTACAATGTGCCAACTGATAGGGTATACTGCATTCTGCATCAGCAGTCCCCTCTACTGAAAGGCTAAAGGTATATTTCCCTAATAAATAGATCCCTAGCACCAAGATTCTTCATTAAAATTCAACAGTGGTCCACTGCTTTTACTTATTTATTTTTAGCATCTTACCATTTCTCTTACTGCAGTCATTTTGTATATTTTTCTCTTGACTTTACTTTTTTTCATTCTATATTACTTCATACACATCCTATTTCTTTTAAGAGACTGTTTTAAGAATAAATTATTTCATTAATTTTTTTGGAGTTATCTTTCAGGTATCCAAAATTAAATATAGGCTAGCGTGTAGGAAATGTGGCAATAACTCTACCCTGATCTCCAAAAAAGGTGGCCTCTTAAAAATAATAAAAAGGTGTTATGCTTATCTAACCTTGAAGAACTCTGTTGGGTGACCACAACCATCAAAGTATTGTGCCACACCCTTCTGTACCCAGGCAGTGCAGTTGAACCAAGTTCAACTGGGGGAATGGTAATTATAGGGGGAATCCCTTTTCTTACAGTCATTGACTTTTTAAGTCCACTAGCCCAGCACCGTTGAGGAGGTTTTTACTTATGGCTCATGCCTAGTGCCTCCTCATAGATAGGAGAGTTTGAAAAAAAAAAAAGGTATTCATATATGATATGATTCTAATGTGACACAAGTAATTAATTCCAACACACAAATGAGAACAGCTAACCACAGTATATTCACAAGCCCATGTTAAGATAACAGGATTCAGTAACTTATGATTCTTGGTAACTGCTGGGAAGATGATACTTAAAACCTTCATTCTCAACATAAAGCAGTTTGTGGGATTGCTGGTAAAATAGTTTACGTTTCACCTTGACTCTGCACTGTCACTCAAACCTAAAATTTGAACCTCCCCCTAACCATCTCCCTAACCAACCATTTCTCTCCTTGAACCCAGGACCTCTGGACTTTTAGAACTCACAAGATCAGACAAGCTCAGACAACTCTACCTTAAGGACCATGCTCAGAAAAGGAAACAAACTAGGGATCCAGATAGAGTTTGTCTAGGTGAGTCTACCACCCAAGTATCAGACTGTAGAAGGATGGCAAAAATGTGCCTCCTCTACCAAGCCCAAGTCAGAAGAGGTTTCCTCTTTTCAATGTCAACTTCCCTCCATCACTCCTTTCATGCTTTCACAGGGCAGAAGGGACTCAGGGCTATTCAGGTTTTACTACCTCATATTAAAATGGAAGTAATTTCAGTTGTGGGCCATCTCATAGCCTGAAAGAAGCCCAAAACACCCACAGGGTAACCAAAACTAGGAATGGCAACTCTGAGCCTGTTGCATGGAGTAGGGGATGGCCCCTATTACACTTAGTTTGAGAATCTGCCAAAAGGGTGAAACTACATTCCCAAAGATTCAGGGTCAATTCTTAGAATGCTATGAATTCCCAAACCTTAACCAGTAGCTGTCTTTCCCTCTTTATAAAAAATGTCCCCAGAACAGATTGTCCAAATACAGGAATATGGCAGTTCTCACCTAACTGCTCATCCTTGGATTCTCAAGGTCATTACTTTAATGAAACTTCACTCTTAGGTCAACAGAGTGTTAGTTTGTCCATCAAAACACCAGTTCTTGCTCAGTTGTACCCTACTTAATGGAAGAGGTTCGTGTAGCTTCTTAGAGTGGCTAATTTGTAGTCAGGATACTCACTAGGGAGGTGTTACGTGCTTATTAAGATTTTGTTACTGGAGCTACAGGTGAAAAGCAACTCTTGTTCCTATTTTAAAGGTGAGTATTATACATAAGGTTCACATTAATGTCAGGCCATGGTGTGTGTTTGAAGTTAACTTAAGGGATACAAATAATAAACAGACATGTGATAGACATAATTTATAGCTACTCATTCCCAACAGAAGAGGGCCAACTTGGGAGTAGCCCTGGTTTCAAGTCTGACCTCAAACTTACAGTAGCTGAGTGACCATGGTCAAGTCCTTCCACCTTGCAGTGCCAAGACCTCATTTTTAAGACTGCAAATTAGACACCAGTAGTTAATTTGCACCAGTGAAGAGGATTTTCACATTAGGAATTTTCCACTCTGACAAAATTATAGGCCCAAACCTAAAAATAAAAATAAAATTTCTGGGTGGGAGGAAGAAATAAAACAAGTCCCACGGAATTGTCTATCCATATCTTAGATATTTATATTCTAAGGCATTAAGGACAAGCACCTTCACAAAAATATCCATTATCCCTTAAAATTCAGTTCAGTTGCTACATGTCAGACATGAGTCTTTGCAGAATGAATCAAGTTATTAAGCCCAAACATGAAAAAGTCAGGCAAGAAGAATGTATTAGACCCCTTCACATCCAGAAATATTGCTCCAAGCTGGGCACAACTTCTGTCCACAGCCCACTGCAACGTCTGCAGAGTCAGCCAAAAAGGAGTGCATGGCTGCCCATACACACACAAGGAATCCATAGCATTCAGCATGCTTTCAGTTTTTCGTGGATTATTAAATCAGGAGGAAGAGAACACTAGGTGTGGCAAATACACCTGCCTTTTCCTTTGTTTCAAGAGCTGGAGAATTATTGGGAGCATCTTGTCCAGAAGGCCTCTTCTGAGCACAGGTGTAGGTGGGAAGAAAAAAGAAGTCTCAGTTTCAAGTTGCCCATTTTCTTGCTAAGTTCTTAGAATAAACAATCAGCAACATTTATTTTGAGTGTCCCATGTGTGCAAAGCATTGTGGGGATTCAGGAAGGAAGTAGAAAAGAGGCCCCAATAAAACTCACAATATATCGTGTTTTTTAATTTCTCCAAGGAGAGAGGATACAAAACAAACCCAAATCGTGTAACTCAATCACGTATGTTCTAGAAAGTCCTGTATAAACTGAATCTTTAAAAATATGTATATTGCAGATAATCATTCCCTAATTTATATTTTATAAATTCACATTTTGATATATCAGGATTATCTTATGAGGCAACTCATTGGCAAAAATTTTTGTAGCAGTGTTAGCAAAAAATCAATATATTATGTTCAATTAGCACTGTTCAGAGGTGAGTGCATGCATGCCAAATCTCACAGTTATGAGGACAGATATTGATGTGAGTTCTACGTAGGAACTATAAGAAGATTGTATTGAAGATTCTTAGATAAAATCATTGCAAGTATAGCAAATCCAAATAACTTTTCCTCTTGGATTTTGGGTCTTGTTCTCAGGCAGATTGGAAGACTGATTTGGCCAGAGACATAACTTGGGGGGAGGGGCTATGGTTTTGTCCCAGGATGCCAAAATTTAAAGGGCATTACTGCTGATTCAGCAGATAGAAACAACCAAACTTAACACTTATTTAGCAAGGATCATTAGTTTTAAAAGGAAGGTACCAGATGCCATTCCATAGTGATACCCCAGATAAACTCTTCCTTGGACCACCCAACCTCCCTCCTACACAACTCATGCAATTGTCTCTTCCATAGAATCTGAAGACACATTTTGTGCTATCTTCACTAGATGCCAAATGTATTTAGAATTGCAGCTGGAAGGAAGTCAACAAATAGAAGTAAAATGGAGGAAAAATTGCACAAATTAGCATGACAGACTGGTTTTTCTCCATCAAGTATAGGGGAACAGTCACACTTGGACCCTAACGTTACAATCCTATATAGATACCTATAGGAGAGGTGGAAGCTGTACTACAAATTACAAAGACAGGGAAAACAGCTGGATTGAACCAAGTATACATAGAGGACATTCATGCTGGAGACAGTAAAAACATGAGGGTTTTGAGAATTTACTATATCAGGTAGAACATGAAGGAAAAGATACCAAAATATGGAAAAATTTGGGACTTCATAAATACCAAAAAAGAGATAGCTGAAATAATATCAATAACTGCTAATCTAAATGTCTACTTTCTCACCTACACATGAATCAAAGGCATCCTGTATTAGGGTATGAGAAGGGAGTAAGTAGGTTTTCACAAGTAGTATTCATCTACAGACCATATCTTTACTATTTCAAAATTTGGTGGAAGTTATTAAGTTTGGTCTACTATTTGTTGATTATGAAAAGAACATTTGATTTGGTAGAACAAAATGTTACTCCCTTAGGTAACTTAGGTGTCTCCTATCTATACATCAAAATCATTCAAAATTCCTTGAAAGATATAACAGAACTATAAAAGCCCTTTCATCATCAAACATGGGACAATTCATCAAACAGGGAAATGTATGTTCAACCAGTGTTCACCACTGTGATAGAGGAGATCAGCACAGAGTACAAGTTGTGTACCAGACGTTCTTGTTTGTATATAGCATTACGCTGGTTGCGTCAAGCCCTGGATCACTGCAGAGCTTCCTGGAAGCTATCTGTCATCACTCAAAGTACTTTGATCTGACCATCCATAGAGGAAAGACCAAGTGAACAAAGAATGTCTATTGCCCAGATTATAGTATGCATTTGGAGAGACAGTCTATAGAGTGTATCTATTGTATGTCTATCTAGGACAAATGGTATGGGTGGGCCAACAAGTTGACCTCAGAGTTAAACAGAGAAGAACAAGCTAGATTGCTTTCAGAAAATTGAAAAGATCCTTAAATGACCCCAGACTTCCCATGAAACCAAAGGCTCACATTTAAAAATCATTTTTCTGATGTGGCTGTATGTCAGGGAACAAAACATAGCATTCAACTTTCTCCAAAGAATTAAAAACCAGAGTGCAATGGAAAGGTATATGTTAGATATGAGGAAGTTGTATAATATAATCCAAAAAGAAATTGGAAGAACTCATCTTTATCCTTTTGACTTGCACATAAATTGGATTTGTGTGAGGCAGAGTTGTGCAAAGTCCTTAGCCTCACTCTCTCTTTCAGACTCATCAAAGTCAAGACTGACAAATGGCCTGGGATACAATGGATGACCTTGGCATCCTCCCTGTCTGATCAAACTCTAAGCCCCCTGCAAAGCATATATCAGTTGCCTCTGTAGCCATTGGAATGAATTGTTCTCATTTGCCCATTCCATTGGAGGAAGTCTTTGCATGCTTGGGGTAGACACCCCACCTAATTCACCAATGGGTTTGAGATTCCTTGGTTATCTTCAGTTAACTGGGAGGTGGTCACAACATGCTACAGCTTCTTGGAGCCACAGGTGAGAGACAGTTGAATGAATCAGTTGGACACCAAAGGTGGAAAGAGCAAGAAGAGCTATCAAGGAAATATAAATTAAAGTAAATGAAAGATGGACTGCGCACATGATGAGGAATGACAAGTGGACAGCCAGAGCATTTCATTGGTACTGTAGAGATGTCGGGTGAAATAGAGGAAGGCTCTGTCTGGCACGTCAAGCAGCAAATCTGTGGCATCCACAGGGGAGGATCTGGACAAGTCACTCTGAATAGGCATTCTACATCGCTGAAAGGGCTGTGAAATCAATGAGATTACGCATCCTTTGATTGTTCAAGCAAGGGGAATTTTCAAGGTGAACATGACTATCATCCTCAACTCACCACCAGCTGCATTTCCTATAGCAAGAGCTGGGGATCACGACTTTCCAACTACTGTGGAAAAACATCCTGCTCATTCCACGCCCCTATTCTACCTCACTCTGCAGCACCTGAACAACCCCACCTCTTGCTATAAACTGCTGTGTCAAAGTGGGAGAGTGGGGAACTTCTTGTCTAATTTACTTGGGTGTATAAACATATGAAGACTTTATAAGACCATTGGCCCCCACCTAAGATGTATTTATTCATTTATTGGACTAATTCTTATATGTATGTGTGGGACTGAAGAGACCATAATACTTTCCATTCTCACTCATTTTCTGTCTCTGTCAAAGGTGACCCTCCTTTTTTTCAGCCTTCAAAGTTTTTAAAATTGAAACTTAGAGATCCAGAAAGAAGCCATACCAGAAATAACATTTCTCAGGGGAAAAAAAAGTCTTTATTCCTACTGTTATCAAGCCCTAATCTTACACCTGTGAGTAGGAGTATTCCTACCTAATTTAATTGACTGGAATACAGAGGAACTGTAGATGAAGGTCCACATGACATTGTTGGAAGTTAAGAGAGCAGGGCATAGACTCTGGAAGAAATTTACTACCTGCAGGGAAATAGGTATCACTCTTCCCTTCTCAGTACTTCTAGGGACCTATACAGGACTAAAATATAGACAGATTGGTTCCCCACACAGAGTTCCTACTTTTTTGGGGGGAGGAAGGGAGAAAATCAGAGTTAAGTGACTTGCCCAGGTCACACAGCTAAGTGTGTGAGGCTGGATTTGAACTCAGATCCTCCTGACTTTTAAGGCCAGTGTTCTATCTGCTGGGCCACTTAGCTACACCCAGAGTGTTCCTCATGTGATGAAATCACAGAGACCTCCCTAAAATCTTCCCCCCAATCACAGAAGAAAGATCCAGCTGTATAGCAAAACAAAAAGTATCCTAAATCAGAAAAAAAGCAAACCCACTGTATCGTTCTGATTTTATCAGGAATTAATTATAAAACCTGGAACAGGTAACTTAACCTGTCTGGGTCTCCGTTTCCTGGACAGTAAATTAGATTAGCTAAATTATATTAAAATTAAATTAAATTAATATTTAATGATTATTTTAATTTAATAACAATATAATTGATATTAAATTAAATCTATTAAATTAGATTGGATACATTAGAGTAGATAAGCTTTACGTTCACTTCTAGGTCTTATGTTTTAGCCCATCATCCTGCCTTTGGGTAAGGCTATACCTAAACAACTCCAACTAGGTGGCCTCAACACTTGCTATGATCTCAGAGAACAATGGCTTAAAATCAGGAAGATCTGGGTTCCAATTCCACCTCAGACGTATACTAGCTATAAGACCATAGACAAGTCACTTAACTTCTCTGAATCTCAGTTTTCTTATTTGTAAAATGGAAAGGTTAGTCTCAAGGATCAGTTCCAGTCTCTGAGTTTATCAGATTATGCAGCCTCTCAAAGTTCAGTTCCAAGATTTCAGACAGCGTTCATTCCCAGAAAGTCCTTGGTGTCTAATTTAGGTTTCTGCTACTTCTGATAAAATCATTTCCTCATTTGGCTAGGGGCTGGAGGATGGGGAGGAAGAATTCCAAGGTGCAGAGGCTTCTAACAAAGCTTCAGGGGAAGGAAGTCCCTCAGAGCAGGCTCCAAAGGGGGCGTTTCATTTCATTTCTCATATACAAAACTAAAAGGATGACAGTGGCTGGCCTTAAGGTAAATTAGGCTTCTGTGGGTCTTATCGGTATATTTGTTTAAGGCTTCCACTCCTTCTAGCCTTCAAATAAATCTATTTGGTTGCCAAAAGGTCAGACAATCTGGCTCTCAGTCAAGTGGACAGTGTGCATAGGAAAGGGTGGATGATGTTTTTCTGTCCATTCTGAGAAGAGGCCCAAAGAGGGAAGCTAGCAGCATCTCCTTCCCGCCCCCCTCCCCACACCCAGTCTGGGCCTCTGCAGCACCAGTGGTTTGTACACACCCATCACAAGTACAGCTTAGTGGCATATCATTAGGCGTCCCTTGGGTGTCACTACTAGACTCGGCTGAGAAAATCTTTGGGAGAATGTCGTAGGGACGGTAACCACTGTTTCCAAGAAATTGCACCCAGAAAACACACATCCTTCACCATGTCATTTATTTACAAAAGCTTTTTAAAAAAAAAAATTAAATTTTTCCACTTTGAAAAGTAGGGGGAAATTATTTTTTGTTTTTGTTGAATTAAATTAAGAGGACAAGCCAAAGGAAATAAAGTAAGGTCATATGGGGTCCCAGTCAGGACAGCATGCAAGGATGCACTATCTAGTGGCTTTGGGTTTTTTTAAGTTTTAAAAAGTGTTTCTAGTCAGAGGCTTTCCCTTTCCATTCCTGTGATGGACTGAAGCTGGTTTGGGTTAGGTCAGGCAAAGCGGGCTCCACCCTACCCAGCCCAGCCCAGCCCTAACCAGCCCAGCCCAGCCCAGGCCTGCCCCAGATGTTCACTTGTTGCTCAAAATAAATTCACTGGGGCAACTACTCACACAGTACTCTGTTTGTATTCACAGTCCCTGAAATGAGGGGTATACTTATCATTAACCTCACTGGTGAAGACAAGAGCTTTGATGGTCTCTTTGTCAAATCCTAGCCAAGCGTCCCTAACATCTTCTCCATGCACTAAGTAGAATCAGGCCCTACACGTTTTAATGTAGGAATCTGAAGACAAGGGGTCTCCGTCAGGTTAGCATTTGGGGTCTCTGGAATTGGCTCGTGCCCAGAATTTCTGGGTCTCCAGCTCCACCAGCTTTCCTAGTGAGATATTATTCCCTCTTCAGTGTAGAATAAAATGAAAAACAACTTCTAGCCCTGAGCAGATGTTCAGAAAATGAGTGAGGAGGTGCACTGATCCCCTTCTCTCTTTCCATGACAATGATCCATGGGGGATAGAACGATGGTTCTCAGGGGCTGGTGCTGCAGGGTCTTAGTTGTTTCTCTTTTCTTGATGATGGAGCCTCAAACAGGTCTTAGGAACCTGTCTTAATTTTCCAACTCTGTATCTGGAGACTGGCTCATGAACCCTATAGTTATAGCCCTGTTTCTGCTCTTCCACTTTGAGATTTCTTTCAGAAAGAGACTGGTGGAGTCTTTCAATTTCTACTTTACCCTCTGGTACGAAGATTTGTGGACAATCTTCTTTCGTAATTTCTTGAAATATGTCAAGGATCTGTTTCTTATTTCTAGCCTTCAGGTAGTATAATCATTTTTAAAATCATCTCCCCTTGATCTGTTTGCCAGGTCAGTTTGTTTTGCCTGTAAGATATCTCATATTTTCTTCTATTTTTTTTTTATTCTCTTAACTTCTTATAGAGTCATTAATTTCCATTTGACCAATTCTAATTTTCAAAGAGTTATTTCAGTAATGTGTTAAATCTCTTTTTCTAAGCTGATGGTTCTCTTTTCATAGAAATCTTTCTTCTCTGGTTCTAGTTTCTTTTCCCATTTTTTTTCCTATTACTTTCATTTGGTTTTTAAAAAACATTTAAGCTTTTTTTATTTTTTTTAAACTCTTCCTTAACTCTTCTAGGAATTCTTGTGAACTTGTGTCCAAGTTACATTTTTCTTTGTGGTTTTGCTTATATATATTCTTGGGTCCTTCTCTTCTGTGTTTTTGTCTTGAACTTCCCTGTCATATCAGAACAGGTCTTTATGGTGTCATTCTTTCAGCCTCCTTCTTGACTTTGTGTTTTGTGTTAGTGCTGGGTTCTGTGCACTACTCAGAGGGTTCTCTGGCCTGAGCTTCTGTCTTTTTATATCATTCTGCTGCTTTCACAGCTCAGTCTCTGGTATGCCCTCAGGAGTTTATATTCTAATAGGAGAAAATAACCTCTAAAAGGGACCTGAAAAGCAGGGGAGGGGAGAGGAGAAAAAAAGGTGCCCCAATAAGTCCAGAGAATCAGGAGCAGAACTAGGTGAGGGTTGAAAGATGACTATCCTGGCTCTTTCTTCAAAATGGAGGTTCTGAAAGGAACTCACCAATGGGAGCAGATGTGCACAGGAGCAGAAGACTAGTGTATAGGGATCTTCCAGGGTACGAAGGCGACTGAAGCATGGTAGAAAAGTTAAGTGAGTGAGGAGCGGAGTCAGGAGAGGAGTGAAGGGTCGTTGGCCAAGGCTCTTCTCAAAATGAAGGTTCCAGGAAGTATTCACCAATGGGAGCTGGTGAGGCAGAGGGACCTTCCAGAGGAAGAAGGCTGCTTTTCAAGTCTCCCCTAAGACTTCTCTTTAGCCAGTCCTGGTATGGTGTGGGACTCAAATCATAAGATTATGGACTTAGAGCTAAAAGGGACCTTAATGATCATCTTAAAGGACCTTAAAGCCTCTCATTTTATACAGCACTCTTATTTCACAGATAAGGAACTGAGATTCAGAGAAGTATGGTAAATGGGGGCAGTGGGTAAAGTGCTGTGTCTAGAGCAAGAAAAATTCATCTTCCAGAGTCTAAATCTGGACTCAAATTCTTACTAGCTGTGAGACCCAGGGCAAGTCACTTAATCTTGTTTGCCTCAATTTCCTCATCTGTAAAATGAACTGAAGAAGTTGGAAAACCAGTATCTTTGCCAAGAAAAGCCCAAAGGAGAACACAAAGAGTTAGGTACAACTGAACAACAATTAGTAACTTGCCCCATGTCACACGGGGAGTAAGTAGAAGAACTGAGATTTGAAAATAGATAATCTGACTCCAGATCCCATGACATCCATGGATGTTTGTAGTCTAAGATGAGGTTAGCCTTTTTGACTATTGCTACATAGTAGGGCTTGCCACCCACTAAATTTCTCAGGTCTTTTTCTTACGAACTATTATTTAATCATGCTTCCCTCCCTCTGTATTTCTGTAGCTGTAATGTTTTTTTTAACTCAAATGGAAGACTTAACATTTGTTCCCATTAAACTCTATATTATTAGATTTAGGATAATGGTTCTAGCTTGAGATCTTCATGACTCTTGTCATCCAACATGTTAAACATTCTGCCTATCTTTGTGTCATCTACAAATTTCATGCCATCTATGTCTTCCCTGAAATAATTTCTTAAACTGTTAAGCAAAGTAGGGTTAAGGATAACTCTGAAATATTCCTACATATATCTAAGATTAGATAGATATAGATATATGTATGTGTATATATATACATATATGTATATGTGTGTATATATATACATATATATTCTAATCCACATTTCTCTATCTTGCCACAATAATATTGTAAGAGAAACCATAAAACATCTTGTTGAATTGTAGATTTTCTGTGCCTATAGCATTCCCTTGATCTAATAACCTGTCAAAAAAGGAAATGAGGTTGGCATGATATGCTGTTGATAGAGGTAGCTGTGCTACAGAGGAAAAATGCACTGGGTTTGGAGACAGGTTCAAATCCCTGCTCTTCCATTTACTCTCCACATAACTGTGGGTAAGTTCCTTAACCTTTCCAAGTCTCTGTCCTCATCTGTAAAATAGGGAGGATTGAACTACCTAGCCTCTAAGATCCCTTCCAATTATAAGTTTATGATACAATGAACTCATCCTGTCTCTTAGTGATCACTGCTTCCCTTTCTAAATATTTACAAGTAATTCCTTTACTAATACATTCTACACTTTTTGCTAAGAATCAGAAACAAACTCCATGGTCTATGGTTTAAAGATTCTACCTTCTTCCTTTTTTTGAGGACTGGAAAAATATCTACCAGTCTCTAGTCCTATGGCACTTTCCCTTTTCTCCTGGTGCTCCCTCCATCAGGAGTTAACACGCTAGACCTGATTTTTATTGACAGAGAGAATCTTGCTGCTGGTGTAAGAAATTTTGGGAACCCTGATATGAAATGATCACTCCCCAAAGTTTGACAGAGTCTTACATGCATCATATATTTGGGTAAAGAATATTTCAAAGAATTCAGAAGAAGGATTTGTAGGATCCTATGGGCTAAAATTGTGCAAAGAAAGTCAGTCAAACCAGGAAGTCTGAACACATAAAATGAAATTCTGCATGTATATAAGGAAACGATTCCAAAAGGGTGGAAAAAAGGTCTAAAGAGATCAATGAGAGGGCACAGGTAACTCACCATCCAACTTGATTCTAAAAGACCATATACTGAAGGGGGAAGCAGAAACAAATTAACAGAAGACCAATACCACAGCATGTCATGGTACTATAAAATAGCATCAGGAGTGCTAAATCCCAAAATGAATGGAAGCTTGAGAGGTACATTAGACCAGATGAGTCTGGTATCTCAGATTTATGTTCAAACAAAATGAGTCCTTTGTGGGACATGTTAACCAAAAGTTTACTTAACTGTAGCAGGTAAAGGCTCACCATCAAGGATATGTTGCTGATTTAGACAAGTGCATCTTTCCTGTGCCAGGGGTACTTATGCTGCTGGTCTACTGCTGAAAAGCCTCAGGGAGAAGAGCTGGACATGCTGATACTATGCAGTTCTTGTATCTGATCTTCTGGAAGCTTATATCAACATTCTAAGTCAACTGAGTCTCAGGCACAATTGCAATACCTTTTAAGGAAAAGAACTAGCCTAACCTAGGTGTTCAGGAAACCTGATAGATAGTTCTTCTACCACAAGAGAAGAAGCTCAAGGTAATAAAGAGGGATTTTTATACTGTTTGGGGAGGAATAAGGACAATTATACAAAAGACAAGACTATTGCTAGGGATAAATGGAAAAATGATAACTTAAAACAGAGATGAGACAGAACAGCTCCTATTTTATTTAGCTTCCATCTTCTTGGCCAAGGAGAATGAACTCTGCACTGGAAATGACAGAACATAGGTGGCTAACAGGTAGGTAGTAGACCCTCCAGATCTACTGTTCCTTTGGCTATATCACATCACCTAACTGGTGCTTGATGAATTCAAGTTATCTAGCCTTAAAGAACAGGAAGAGGTGATTGTTGAACCATTAGTATTGGAAAGCTAGTGGAAAACAGGAAAGGCAACACAAGACTGGAGAAAGGCAAATAGAGTTTCAATTTGCAGAAGAGGTGAAGGAACATGGTCTGAACAAAGGGACATGATAGCTGTCTTCAAGGATCTGAAGGGGCATTGTGAGGAAGAGGGATTAGACTTAAGTTTGACTCCAGAGAGCAAAATCAGAAGTAATAGGGGAAAATTACAAAGAAGTCATTTTTGGCTTGATGTGAGGACAAACCTCCTATCAATTGGAGATGTTCAAAAGTCAAATGGTTTGGCTCAGGAACTGGTAGTTTCTCTCCACTGAAAGTGTTAAGTGGATGCTGGATGATCACTTGTCAAGTAGATAGGACATAATGGGGATTTAATTTGGTTATGGGTTAGACTAGATAGTCACTCTATTCCAACTCTGAATTCTGTGAAGCATCACAACTATGCCCAGAGTATGTAGCATAAGGCATGTTCTATTGAAAGGTAGAGAGAAACAGAGACCATGGGATGCTCTGTGAGACTCAAGAAACAGGGCAGCCCAGAGCAGGGCAGGAGCTCACCCCAGCTTACCCTATGGTTGTCTTCTATTTTTGATTAATTATTCTTGCTAACGAGGTGTTAAGCCATGCTGTTTCTATGCTGCCAAGGGAATGCAACTGTTGGTGCTATCTAAATTTGGCACCCTGGAACAAAGTCCCAGTTACTTGATCCTAGCTAAGGTTTTGTACACTGCAGATTCAGAATATTGTGTATCAGAAATCTCCTTACCAATTATGGCTCAGAAATCTAGAGCTGGAAGAGATCCCCTCATTGTACATGTGAGGAAACTGAAGCAGCAAGAGATTCAATGACTTACCCAAGGTCACATAGGTAACATTTGAACCCAGTGTCTTCTGACTCCAAAGTCACTGCTCTTTCCACCCCTACTGTCTGGTCTCATAAAAACAAGCGGTGCTTGCATATATTTTTTATAAGACAAAGATAATAAAGAAAAGAATGTTCAGTCTATAACTCCAATGTTTCTGTTCTAGATCTCAATTCTGTACACAGCCAGGGCACCTTATATTTGACTCACTGCTTTCACATTTTGATCTTTGAAAATGTGAGATGACAGGTCTACTCTGGAAGAACACATACTCCATTGGTACACCAGTGAGGCCTCAGTTACATTTCAGTGAATTCGGTGGGTTCTAGAGACTCTATATTCACCTGAAAGAGGAACAGAGAATGGGTGTTCTAAGAGTAGACCAACAGTTACAATCCACAACATTGAATGGGCCATTGATGGTGCTGGGGTGTGGGTATAGCTTTCCCTTTTGCTCAGTAGTTAAAGTGGTCCTGGTTCTAGGCTTCCCCTTTACTTGGATTGCTCCGTAAAATCCTTTTAAGGACATCTGGGGTAAGTAACTTCCAAATTCAATTTTTTTAACCTTTTTTAGATCTATCTCTAATACCTCCAATATTACTGTGTCTTCCTGGCCTCTTCTCAAAATTAAAAACTTGCTCTTTTTGTTCTCTAGCCTGGGTCTGAACATGAGTTGATATAAGGAAGATTCATGATATAGCATCCTCTACCTATCTGCCCTCTCCACCCCACCCCCACCCCTTCACCGGCCAAACATCTGGAGTTTTGAGCAAAGAGAGTGAAAGAGGAAGTCATGTGACACAGCACCACAGAGAGGTGTGGAACCTAAGATCAAGGCAGAAAGAAAGGGCCAGCAACGTGATAATGGCTGAGTCTATTCACCAAGTTCTTCATCAGGATTGACAAGGCTGGAAATGGCCAGGGATTTGCAAGTACTGAATCTCCAGAGTTCCAGTTCACATACAATCTCACAAGATGGATCCCAGTTCCAGAGTTCTCCCAGTAATGCCCCCTCTGCTCCTGATGACTAGCCCTACTAGGAGAGAATGTTCTTGAGGAACCATGTGGCTACTCACTCCTTTGTCTCCTTACAGGGCATATGGTCACACTCTCAAACTGTGCATGATCCAGAATGCAAGGCTCTAAATTCATCCAATGGAGAAACTTTGGGTTTTGAAACTAGCAGGTTCAGTCTTTGGAATATGCTCTAGATGTTTATTACAAATTATTCTCTAGTTATTATGGACTACTTATTGGGTCTTTGGTTCTATGCTAAAAATAAGCTTGCAATATTCCAGCATGGTTGCCTGCTTTTGTGTAATGGCAATACCATATTATATTATGGTCATGTACTACTTACATAAAAGAAGGTAAGGGTGGGCCAGACCAGTGGAACATGTTCAGTGTTTTCAGACGGATAAATCTCTACATCCCTTGAAAAGGCACATGATGAGAGAGAGAAGGCAGAGACGAGGAATGGAAGCTTTTTGACTCTCTGATAATTACAATAAATGAGGACTTATTCAGCATTTCCACCCGAATGGGTAACGTGAAAACCACCAGGGTGGGACTATCCAGAGAATGACTCTCTGCACTACCTGGTGGCAAAAAAATAAGATCATGGGTTTTAGACCTTTAAAGGACCTTTAGAGATCAATTCAATGGGGCCTACTAGAGGTAGAATATTGACCAAAGAAGACATAACAAAATTACCCAACTTCTCTAAAACTGACATTCCATAGACTCACAGGACATCAGTGCTAGAAAGACCCTTAAAGGTCATCTAATTCACACCACTTATTTTATAAATATAAAAATGGAGATCCAGAGTGGTGGCATGACTTGCCTAAAACCCTCACAACCCAACCAGGATTTCTCAATAAACTCATGCTTATGACTAAGGCACTCCCAGAAAAAAGTGGTGATTCCCTCAAATTTAGAGAGCAGAGAGATTATCATTGAGAACTATTCTGGAGAGGGTCGACATTTGCTATGGAAAGGTCATCTTGATTCTAACATTGGTCTTACTGTCTATGGAACTCAGAGGCCTGGCTTTCCTATGGCAAATAAACACATTAATTTGAGGGTACTAAATAATAGATTGTTTGGCCCTTAAGTCATCCAATTTATGAATGAATTTCCAACAAGACAGACAAGGAAAGAAATTGCTTTCTTGTTTCAGGACATGGAAACAGGCTGACTTTTGCCATGTTGTCTTTTTAATTAGTATGTTTTCTGTGGGAGGAAGGGGTGGTTACCTCTGAACAACATACCGGGTACAGGAGTGCAGAGGTTGAAGCAAGTAGCATTAGCCTTAGGGAGTCAAAGGGAATTCAGTGATCAAAAGCCAAAAACAAAACAACTACATACACATACACATACACACACAGCAAAAGAAACAACTCTCCATCTGGAAAGCAGAGTTAGAGGGAGTTTGGAACAAGAGTTTTTAAGTGCACATTTTTTCCTCTAATGTACTTAGCACCGCGGCAGGGAGTATCATAAATCTTTTCAAAGAACATTCACAATCTGTTGATGGTTAGTGACAAAATCGCTTGTTTTGTTTTCAGTGGGTTGTGAGACTCCTTCTCACTCCCCCATTCCTCTCAACCGTCAGCCTGAGCTGGCATAATTGTACTAATGCACCCTGGCAACTGAAGAGACTTACAGGGTATGGAGAGGGAACTTACACATTTTTTAAATGCTCAGATTTCAATGTCAAAATAACATTTTCGTTTTAACCGATGACAAAAGTCGAAGTCTCCTAAGGGAAAAGAGTGTGTTCGCAAAGAGCCTTTTTCATCCATTGGGCTGGAGAAGAATAGTTGGAAATGCTCTCACCAAGGGCAGAAATATTTTAGTGGTGCAAGGGTAGTTATAGCTGAGTGAACATGGAAGGAAATTAGCCTGATTGAAAGGGAATGCTATACCAAGCTGAGAAGGTTTCAAAGTGACAAGTTAGTGGCATTGTTGGGTCATCGCTCTAGTCTTCCATTCCAACAGGTCAAAAAAGGGACAATGTGCAGGGATATGACTTGGATTGTTCAAGTCTAAATTAGTTCGGTCTACTGACCCTCTGACACTACCTACTGAATCAGCCTTCATTGGCTCAATGTCCTTTAATTCCTCGGAATTAACCCCATCTGCAAAAGACCCCAGTAACAGATGCAGTCCTAATCCACACTTCCTTATTAATGATACAGATCCCTATTGTTCCCAATCTTTGAAGCCAATGCTATGATAACAGAATATAGAGAAAAGACAAAGGTACTCAATTATTTTCTTTGTTTCCTCAGTCAAGTCAAACAATAGGGATTTTTTGACAGGAATGGATAGATTAAAAATAGCTAATAAGGGATTGTTACCCAAGAGAAGTAAGACTAATAAGAGAATATCTAGTTGCCTTTGATGAATTCAAGTTACTAGACTCAGGTAAACTACATCCTCAAGTACTGACAGAACAAACAGATTGCTGAGGCTCCCCTTCTGAAAAACTGTGGAGAAAAAGAGCAATACCACAGAACTAGAGAAGGGTTATTGTTCTGACTTTCTTTTTTTAAAAATCTAATTTATTTTATTTTCAGTTCTTAACATTCACTTCCACAAGAATTTGAATTCAAAATTTTCTCACCATCTCTCTCCATCCCCCACCCCAGAACAGCATGCACCCCATCCACCCCTTCCTCCAATCTGTTCTCCCTTCTAGTACCCACCCTTCTTCCATCTCCCTTCCCCTCTATCTTCCTGTAGGAAAAATATATTTCTATATTCCATTACCTGTATAGCTTAATTTCCAGTTACATGCTAGAACAATTTTTAACATTCATTCATAAAGCTTTGAGTTCCATATTCTCTCCCTCCCTCCCCACCCACCCTCATAGAGAAAACAAGCAATTCAATATAGGTCATACATGTGTAACAATGCAAAGCACTTCCATAATAGTTACGTTGTAAAAGACTAACCACATTTCCTTCTGTCCTGTCCTGCCCTTCATTTAATCCATTCTCTCCTTTGATGTGTCCTCCCACAATAGTGTTTGCTTGTGATTATTCCTTTCCCCATTTGCTTTCCCTTTTTTATCTTTCTTTTCCTATTCCCTTCCCCCTTGCATTCCTGCAGGGTAAAATAGATTTCCATATCCAATTGTGTGTGTGTTATTCCCTCTTTAAGCCAAATCTCATGAGAGTAAGGCTCAATTATTTCCTTTTATCTCCCTCCTCTTCCCCTCCATTGTAGAAGCTCTTTCTTCTCTCTTTTATTTGAGATGATTTGCTACATTCTACCTCTCCCTTTCACTTACTCCTAGTACATTCCATTCAACAATGTATTTTATTTTTTTTAGGTATTCTCCCTTCATATTCAGCTCACCCTGCGCCCTCTGTGTATGTGTATGTGTATGTATATACATACACATACACATACACACACATATACATACACACATATACCCATGTACATATATATACCTACACATGTATATACACATACATACATATATGTATGTATACATATATACGCATAACATATATATGTATATATACATTTTTTTATTCCCTCAAACGACCCTAATACTGTAAAAGGTCTCATGAGTTACAAATAACATCTTTCCAAGTAGGAACGTAAACAGTTCAACTTTAATGAGTTCCTTAAGGCTTCTCTTTCCTGTTTACCTTTTCATGTTTCTCTTGATTCTTATATTTGAAAGTCAAATTTTCTATTCAGCTCTGGTCTTTTCAACAAGAAGTCTTGGAAGTCCTCTATTTCATTGAAATTCTATTTTTCTCCTGAAGCATTATACTCAGTTTTCCTGGGTGGGTGATCCTTGGTTTTAATCCTAATTCCTTTGACTTCTGCATATCATATTCCAAGCCCTTCAATCCCTTAAGGTAGAAGCTGCTAGATCTTGTGTTATCCTGATTGTATTTCTGCCATACTTGAATTGTTTCTTTCTGGCTGCTTGTAGTATTTCCTCCTTGACCTGGAAATTCTAGAATTTGGTTACAATATTCCTAGGAATTTTCCTTTGGGAATCTCTTTCAGGAAGTGATCGGTGAATTCTTTCTATTTCTATTTTACTCTCTGGTTCTAGAATATCAGGGCAGCTTTCCTTTATAATTTCTTGGAAGATAATGTCTAGGCTTTTTTTTTGATCCTGGTTTTCAGGTAGACCAAAAATTTTTAAATTATCTCTCCTGGATCTATATTCCAGGTCAGTTGTTTTTCTAATGAGATATTTCACAATGTCTTCTATTTTTTCATTCTTTTGGTTTTGTTTTATAATTTTGTAGTTTCTCATAAAGTCATTAGCTTCCATCTGCTCCATTCTAATTTTTAAGAACTATTTTCTTCAGTGAGCTTTTGAACCTCCTTTTCCATTTGACCCATTCTGCTTTTTAAAGGATTCTTCTTCTCATTGGCTTTTTAGACCTCTTTTGCCATTTGGGTTAGTCTATTTTTAAAGAAGTTATTTTTTTCAGCATTTTTTTGGATCTCCTTTAGCAAGCTGTTGACTTGCTTTTGATGATTTTCTTGCATCACTCTCATTTCTCTTCCCAATTTTTCCTCTACTTCTCCTTGTGTTCATCTTTCATTGCTGAAGAAGACCATGACATCAGAGAAATGATGACATGACTTGCACTTGACTTTGTTTTGAGTGAGGGAGGGCTGTGCAGGTCACCAGCCTCACTTCTTCTCCAGAGCCATCTGAATCCAGAGACCTGATATTCCTCAGGATGACTGGAAATGACCCAGGATGCACTGAGAGACCTTGGACCCTGTAGGCCAAGGTCTTTGCAGGTACTCACTTAGGGTGAGGCAATGCCCATTCATTGAATAGGCCTGTTTAAGAAGTAGCCAGGGCATGGCCCTCTCTTACTTGATTTTCAAAATCCTTTTTGACCTCTTCAATGGCCTGAGACCACTGCATATTTATTTTGGAGATTTTGGAGGTAGAAGCCTTGACTTTGATATCTTTTTCTGATGGTATGCTTTGTTCTTCCTCATCCAAAAGGATGGAAGAAAATACCTTTTGATCAAAAAAGTAACCTTCTATAGTCTTGTTTTTTCCTCTTTTTTGGGCATTTTCCCAGCTAGTTACTTGACTTTTGAGTCCTTTGTCAAGTGGAGGGTATACTCTAGGGATCTGTAAATTCTCAGTTCCTCCAAGGTGGCACAATCAAGGGAAAGGAGTATACTCCTCTTTTGGACTGCACTCTTATCTGTGAGCAACCACAAGCATTCTTTTCTGCCCAGGATCTGCAAATAGAATTCCCTTTCCAGAGCCTCCACCAGTTCTACCACACCAGCACTCCTCCTCACTCCAGGATCACTACTCAGGGCTGAGATCCAGATCAGCTGCTCAATTCTCCCAGGGTCTTTAAGCCAGGGCTCCAAAAGGGATGCTGCTGCAATGGCTTCTGCTGCCCTAGGGCCAGGGCTTGGGCCAGACCCGTGCCCCCTCTTACCTAGGTGAAAGAACTTTCTTTCTGACCTTTGAAGATGTCTTTGGCATTTGTGGGTTGAGAAATCTGGGAACCACAGCTGCTGCCCATGATTCAGTGCCCTAAAGCCTGCTCCAGTCTTGTCTCTGCCATACTGGGCAGCCAAGGCTGGGCTGTACTCCATTGGGAGCCCAGTGTGATAGACTTTTCCTGTCAGCCTTCCAGGCTGTCTTGGGCTGGAAATCTCTTTCACTCTATTGTTTTGTGGCTTCTGCTGCTCTAGAATTTGTTTAGTCATTTTTTACAGGTATTTTATGGGTTATGGGGGTAGAGCTAGAGTAGGCCTGTCCTTCTACTTTGCCATCTTGGCTCCACCCCAACCCCGCCACACACACAATTTTTCTGACTTTCAAAAAATGAAAGAGAATTGATTCTGCAACCATTGGCCAGTGAGTTTGACTTTGACCCCCCCCCCCCAGGGAAATTCTAAAAGGTTTTATTATGAAGATGTTTGGCAAACATCTAGAAAAGAAATTGGCCATCATAAGGAACTATCATGATTTTGTCTAATATGGGTCATTTTAATATTTACTAGAGTGCCTTTTTAAAATAGGGTTACTAAATTGGTAGATTGGGAAATATTGAAGATATAATTTACCTATATTTTGTTTTTTAAATGAATTTGTGTTTTATTAATCACAAAAATCCACATGTATTTGAAAATTAGCTATGCATGTGTGTAAGACATATCATTTATTCAGTCTATCAAAGGTATTCCTTCTTAACTACAGATTTACATAGGCATTCCACGACTTCTTATAACAATTCCAGTCCTCATGAAATGCAAAACACTGGACAAAGGCATAAGGATAACAGAATTGCAGATTTAGACAGTTTACCTATATTTCAGGAAAATGTTTTAAAATATCTCACACTATTATTTGGGAAAGATAATGAGATGTACAGTAGGCAATAAAAAAAGAGGTTTTGCCTTAACATGGAAAAAGGGTATATCTTCCTGTGAGACAGGGTGAAGGAGAAGGTAGAGGCAGAAGGCATCTGAGTGATGTGAAATGAGGCAGAGGGAACATTAAACAATGAGTTAGATTTAATAAGTTGTAACTTAATAGAAACAAATGCAAAATTTTATACTTAGGTTAAAAAAAATTTTACAAGTAAAAAAGGGGGATATGTGACTAGATACTTTGTCCCAAAAATATTCTAGCACAGTGTATTATACATGGTAAGCACTCAATAAATGTTTGTTAAATAGATAAATAAGTTGGCAGAAGACTGACAAAGATTGGAAGGGCCTTGGAAAAACCCATGTTAGCTTAGACGAAATAGAACACAGAGAAGGGTATGGAGTAAAGAGTAGAAGAAAAAGTGAAAGAAAAAGAGAGGGAAAGGAGAGAGAAAAGTTCTATATTAACACAATTATCAATGATCTCTCTTTTCTGAATGGAGAAGCATGGCCAGAAGTACTGAGGCCTGGCAAGGCTTATATTCCTCAGTATCACTCATCCCTCACTTTAGAAGGTCATCTAGCTCCTATAACTGCCAACTATTGTCAGTGGTAACTGTCTAGACCTGACTTAGGATGGTCTGATCATTTAGATTTGACACTGGAGAGTAATTAGACATTTGTAGGTCACTCAAAAGTTAATCAAGGATTTATTTAAGCCTAGGCAGGGATTAAGCAAAGTTCTCCCGCATCAATGGAGTTGCCCATTGTGATCAACCAGCCAAACCTCCGAGTAAGTTGGCTGTGGGGTTTTTCTACAGAAGAAGCATTGGTATTCTACATCATAGCTCTTCTCCTGTCCTAGTTGGCAAGGATAATTTAGAACATTATTTCTTCCTCATTTCGTATTTTCAAGTTCATATAAATTTCTTATGAAGAAAAATGGAGGAGTTTTAGTGGAGAGATTTCCTGCATGCACTTTTGACTCTCTGAAAAAAAGAGAAATTAAGAGTGACACTTTGTTAAGAGCTGGATTTTAAGGTTCCTGCACAATTTTGGTATGATATCATCTTTTCAGAACTGGGAGATATTGTGTAATCAATTAATCAGCAACATTTATTAAGCAAGTACTATATTCCAGGCATTGTGCTAAGTGCTGGAGGCACTGAGAAAAAGCAAAAAAAGCCCCTGTCTTCAAGGCGCTTACATTCTAGTGACTTAGCCTATGTGTATTTGTGTGTGTGTGTGTGTATACACATATACATATGTGTATATGTGTATACAAATATATGTATAATGAAGATAAAATACAAGATGCATATGAAATAGATGAAGAGCAAGCCTAGAGGAAAAGGTCCTAGCGGGGGAAGGGGACAGAAGAGTGATCCACATCCTCCTGTTCCAGTTTGTATAGGAGGCAGCTTATTAGAGAGAGCTTTATTACATTCAAGAATTTTCAAAGCTTGTCTAGATTATCTCCCTAAGAAAGATTTCAGTGGTTTAATAAGTAATGTCTGTCATACTGAAAAATTTATGTACAATAAAACCTCGTTAATCAGGATCCCGCTCATTTGAATTTTTTTAACCATCTGGCCAAGATCTGCCTTAAAAAAAAAAGAGAGATTTGCTAAGTCAATTAATAGCGTCAGCGCCATTTCAGAGAGATAGTGAGGATGCTCCAGAGAAGTTACTATTTTAAGCACTTATAGAAGCATCCGCTGGAACACACAAAATTGATGCGCCCTTTACCGAAGGTGTTTTATTGATCAGAGCAGTTCGTAGAGCATAGACCTTGAGACCTCTAAGGACATCTAATCCAAAGCCTCTATTTTACAGCTGAAGAAATCGAGGGTAAGCAATTTCTCAAGATCACAAAGTGGTTTTGTCAAGGTTTAAACCCAGGTCTTTTGACTCCAAATCTAGCATTCTGGCCACTGTACCCCTCACACTGTATGGAAATGAAAGCAGTCAAACTATATTCCTTGAAAAAATAGTCTATATTTCAGACTTTTTCTCAGATTATTACACATTTATCATTAATATATTATTTTATTATAATTATTTTATAATTATAATTAATTATTAAATGTTTGTATATAGAATGATCTTTACAAAGAACCTTCTCCCTCTACCCCACTCCTCAGAACCTTGTGAAGACTCACTACCCTTTAGCTGGGCAGGTAGGTGGCACAGTGGACAGACCACCAGGCCTGGAATCAGGAAGACCTGAGTTCCCATCCAGCCTTAGACACTTATGAGCTGGGTGACCCTGGGCAAGTCACTTAGCCTCAGTTTCCTCATCTGTAAAATGAGCTGGAGAAGGAAACCACAAACCACTCCAGTATCTTTGCCAAGAAAACCTCAGATGGGATCACATAGAGTTGGATATGACCAAAACAACTAAACAAAAGCAAAAACCCTTAAACAACTCCTTCCGTTAACTCCTCACTTAGGAGAGTGAAAAACCAGATCTCCTCCCTTGTTCCCTGTGGTGGTGGGGATGAAGTCGGGAGGGGTGGGGGGCTTCTCTGAGAAGACTTCAGCTTTGACCCTCCTGCTCCTTCCTGTTGCTAAGGTTAAGCAGATTCTGTTGTTCTGATACTTCCTGTCTCTCACAGAGGCATTGCCAGCATTTAAAAGTGTGTGTAGTGGAGGCTGGGCATCCTGAAAGTTGGCTTAACTACCGCTGAGAGCCGGCCAAGAGACTTGGAGGGTGGAGCTGAGCTCAGCCCTGCCTGCAGGGTCTCCAGAGAAAAGCAAAGTGCCAAAAGCCAACTCCAAGGCACCCACAAGGGTGGGGTGTAAGATGAGCAGTGGGGATCATGATGTGAAGTTATTTTCAACTTTTCGAAAGTTGCCTTCACTCTTAATGGTAAAATAAAACAGATCATGTGGTACATTAAGGGAGGAGGGGAGAGAAGAGGGGAGAAGCATAGACTTGGGAGTCAGAGGACCTAAGTTCAAATCCTCCTTCTGTTACTTACCCCCACGTCACCTTGGCCAAGTCCCTTAACCTCTCTGGATCTTAGTTTCCTTGTCTGTAAAAGAAGGCATTGGAGTAAAGGGCTCCTAAGGACCCTCCTAGCTTTAAGTCAATGATCTCATGACTCTGTAAATCAGAAGCTAAGTAATATGGGAGTCATTTGAACTCAACCAATAAAGGAAAATAATAAAAGTCCAATCTAATTTTTTAGCTTAAAAATCATGCTTTTGGAATTTTAATAATATCTGACATTTTTCTAGTTGGTTATGGCGATCTCATCTACACACATTATTCCCATATAAACCCAATATAAAGAGAAAAAAAATCACTTAGGAATGTAGTGACCTGCTCCCAGCTCCTCTCTTCATTAGCCGTGGTGGTTGCTTTAATGCCAAGCTTCAATTTCCTGCTGGTACTATGAGAATGAGATGTGTGCCTTAGGTCTTACCAAATGAGCAAAGGAGATCATCCAGGCAAAGCATTTTGTGAACCTTAAAGAGCACTGGAAAAATGAGCTATTATGATTGTGTGTTTGTCTTTCGTTGCTGAAGAAGACCATGCCATCAGAGAAATGATGACATGACTTGCCCTTGACTTTGTTTTAAGTGAGGGAGGTTTCTGCAGGTCACCAGCCTCACTTCTCCTCCAGAACCATCTGAATCCAGTGACCTGATATTCCTCAGGATGCCTGGAGATGACCCAGGATGAGGCAATTGGGGCTAAGTGATTTGCCCAAGGTCACAAAGCTAGTGAGTGCCAAGTGTCTGAGGTGAGATTTGAACTCAGGTCCTCCTGACTCCTGCACTGGTGCTCTATCCACTGCACCTTACATTACAAATAAACCTTAAAGTGCTATAGAAATCAGAATTATTGTTCATTCCTCTCATTTGACAGAAAAGGAAATTTTCTGAGGGACTTTTTAGGATCATCTTAAAGCCATTTTTTTCCCCTAGTGAAACAGTTACAAAATTATAGCATTTATAGTTGGAAGAGACCTTAGAAAGCAACTCCTTCATTTCAAAAATGAGGAATTATGGAAGTCACTGTGGTTTAGAGGAAAGTTGAACTTGGAGATCTGGTGCCTAAGGTTGAATGCAAGTGCCTTTAACAAATCTCTTGATCTATCTAGGTCTCAGTTTCCTCAGCTGTGAAAGGGTCCTCTAAGTGCCCTTCTAGTTCTGTATCTGTTATCCTTTAACATGATCTGAGTCCCAAAGTCATCAACAGCATTTATATAAAGTTTTAAGTTATGCAAAGCACTGTCCATATGTACAGATCCTCCAACTCCAAATCAGACCTTGTCCCCCTGCATCATTCTGTCTTTTAACCTAACTAAACATATTCTGGAATGTGTAATAATTTTGTTTTTTCCTGGGAAAATGCAAATTAAGTTTGAAGGAAGTTGGAGAGAGGGGAGTCCTGTTGGGGAAATACATAATGAAGTTTGCAGAAATTTAGCTCTAAATTTCAGTCACAGTATCTGGTTATTGCATACATGTGGGGACAAAAAGATTGGCTGAATTTTTCCTTCTTTTCCCTCCCCATCTCAAGGAATGAGGCATTGGCATTCATTAGGTTCTCCCTTTCTCAGGTCTTCTCAGAAGAACATTTCAGGAGTCCAGGAAACTTCCCTCCACTTCACCAAAAGACTTGGGTCTCATTTATCGCCTACTCAAGTAGTTCTCCTTGCCAGAATTTTTCTTGTCTTCCCCACCCCTCCAATCCAGTATTATTGAGGGAAAAATGATACTCTTTGGCCATAACTATTTAGTGTGGTAGAGAAAAATGCAAATCACGTTTCCGCTGTACCTGACTGGAGCAATGGTGCCACCTGGTGGAACACTTGGGTCATGGCCAACACGTATTCCGCTGGGAGAAGACCAAGATGAACTCCTTAGATGAGCTAGCTCTTCCCTTGATGACTTTACAGAAGAATCCCAGCTGTGTCCAGGAACAAACATCAGCAACAGCATGTTGCTCAAGTCTGATGGCCTCTGGGGCATTCAGGGTCCCAGATTTCTTGACTCTAGGTTCATGGTCAACCTCAGGGCCGTTTCCAGATTTCTGGTTGCTGATGGACCGTATGAAGCTCTGTCTCATAAACTCCTATAGCTTCCTCTGTCACCACATTTAGGGCTGACTTCCCCCTCAACTTTCATAATCCTTGCTGTCATTTTTACCCAAAGAGAATAAAGATTCAACTATCAAGATGTCACACAAAAAAAGTGTGTAAGGCCATTACCCAAACATCTTCTACTGTGACCGAGATGGCAAATATTTTGCAAATTTTGATCCAGCTGACAGGCTGCTGCTCTGTCAGCAAACTGGCAGCTTGCCAAATCAAGAAGCTTGTGTACTGGGCAGGTTCAAGATCATCAACACGAAAGTATGTCTGGACAAAAGGTATGCCCAAGTGCCACAAGGACATACCCACACACACTCAGACACAATTGCAAGTAAAGTTACACTTTGATTTTATGTGTAAAGCCTGGTGACACAGACCAGGGCTCTACAATGAAAAACAGAGACAATCACTGTTCTGGCTATCCAAGTTATTACAGAATTCATAATAACAGATTGGATCATTTAAGGTGGAAAGAAAAGCCATCCCCAAACATGGGTGATTTAGTGGCTACACAGATACAGCTACAACTACTTTGTTCAAAGCCTTGCACCTCAAAGGGAAGATGGATTTTTGAAAGGGAGATCCTAGAGGAACTAATGTGTTCCTCACTTATGATAACATTTTGCCAGACATCCTTATGGCCCCAGTGAAGGGTATGAGGACAAAAGTGGGTACATTATGAATAGCAAGGAAAATGCAAAAATTCATCCTTCTTGGACAAAGTTGTTTTGGGGTGGCAAGGGGTTCTCATATGAATACTATACATTGGATCCTTGATTTATCACAAGCAAGGAAGGACAAGGATGAATGAAATCCACAAATAAATTAGCAACATGGAGTCTGGGAATTTTAGAATTGGTAGGGATTTTAGAGATTCTCTAGTCTAACCCACTAATTTAAATAAGCCTTTACAAATACAGATATAGATACAGAACAGATGTTCAGCATTTTCTATGGAAGTTCTACTGATAGAAATCAATTGTCATAATTAGGAGGCCAAAGAAACATTAAAAAGTACTTATAGAAATCTAGAGATTTTTAGAAATTAAGGACAGCACCAATTTAGGATGTAAATTTAACAGATAGATATTCTACAGTAGATCATCTTTAATGATTTAAAGGCTCAGGAAATACACTATCCCACTGTGCTTATAGTTTGTTGTCTATAGGAAAGCATCTGAATCAAAAGAGCAAAATGCCTCTTGAAAGGTTCTCCTCAAAGAAAGTGTCTCTCATTAAGATCATACAAGATTGCTGGGGCAGCTCGGGGGTGCAGTGGATAGAGCACCAGTGCAGGAGTCAGGAGGACCTGAGTTCAAATTTCACCTCAGACACTTGACACTCACTAGCTCTGTGACTTTGGGCAAGTCACTTCACCCCAACTGTCCCATCCTGGGTCATCTCCAGTCATCCTGAGGAATATCTGGTCACTGGATTCAGATGGCTCTGGAGGAGAAGTGAGGCTGGTGACCTGCACAGCCCTCCCTCACTCAAAACAAAGTCAAGTGCAAGTCATGCTGTTGTTTGTCTGATGGCATGATCTTCTTCAGCAACAAAGGATGAATACACACAAGATTCCTAAACAAACACACAGAAGTACTTTTTTTAGTGATCTTTTGAATATCAATATCAAGCGAATTGGAAAAAAAGACAGATATTTGCTTGTCAAAGGTATTTGTGTAATCATGGTGAATGTCCAGAAAGTCCCCATAATTATTAGGTCCTTCAATATGTTTCTATTTATGAATGAAATAATACTGGTTACACAAAGTTCCCATTTGCTGCAAAACTTTCTAAATGAGATTCACAAGCACTCAAAAGAGTTTGGTCTAACAGACGCGTAGGAAAACGTACATGCGTAAAGAATGCCTGTCATCCCAAAGAATTCTTTTAGATCGTCCATAATGTTAGTCTGTCAGTAAATACCCCACAGATGGGCAATGAATTGGGCTCAGAGTTGAGTAGGAGGAAGAAAGCAGCTTGGTTTACATTTGGGAAATTGTGATACTAGATAGCCGTAAGTGATTATTGGGTCAGACGATCACTGAAGAATCCAAAGTACAGGCCAACCAAAAGGTAGCGGAGAAACGTATGGTAGACATAAATAGGCTGCAACGTTCGTGAACAATGTAAAAAAAACCAGTATAAATGATAAAATCAAGAAATGTATGAACAGAATAGAAGGCAAGTTGGTCAACTGTTGAGAGAGTGGAATAACTGAGAAATAGCCCTTATGCTCCACTGTAATTACAGATAATATTAAAAAACCAAGCCGCCATTTTCAGATGACACGTATATAGGTCATATAGAAGGAATCGATTTTGCATTGCCCAGATACGATTCACAGTCTGCAGCACTGGAGGGAGTACTCACAGTGATGAAATTGCCTCTTCATTCATATACATAGGTGTAAAGTTTTCTATACAGACATGTAAACTTTTATATGTGTAAAGTTTTTTATGCATGTAGACTCAGAGAGATGACATGTTTGTTTAAATTTAGACTTGTCACTTTGTTTTATCCAATATAAGCTGACCTCATTTTGCACATTAAATTCAAATCTAAAAAGTGACGTAAAATACCATGTGTTCTTGATCTTTTTTTGAGAGGCAGTGTGGTAGAGAGGACAGAGGGCTAGTCCTGGTGTTAAGATGACCTGGGTTTAAGACCCCTATCTGTTACATAGTGTCTGTGAACCTGGGCAAGTAACTTATACTCTCAATATTCCAGAAAATTCTTGAAACCAACAAATTACAGGTAAGTTGCCAATTTGTATTGGCAAAGAATGTTTCCTCACCAGGAATTTCTTATATCCATGAAATCACAGATCCCAGAGCAACCCCCCTAAAAATGTATTTGACCATTTGATAAGGTCAATGACATGATGAATGTTGTTTACAACATTATTGACCTCCCCTCCCAGAATCTCAGGATTGAAAGTATCTTCCAGGACATCTAGTCCAACCCATACCAGAATCTTCTACGATAACTCCAAGATGTGGCCATCTAGGCTTTCTGTGAAGTAGATCTTCAGTCATGATAATTTCTATATTATACAATGATAATATCTAATAACATATTTGATATTGTACCAATAACCAGCATTTATATAGTACTTTACAAATACTCTCATTTTATCCTCACAACAACCCTACAGAGTAGGTGCTGTTATGATTGCCATTTTACAGATGAGGAAATTAAAACAAACAGAGGTTAAGTAATTTGCCCAGGGTCACACAGCTAGTAAGTGTCTGAAGCAGGATTTCAACTCAAGTCTTCTGGACATCAGGTTCAGAATTCTATCCACTGAGCCAGCCACCTCACTTTAAGGAGGTGCCCATTTCCTGATGAAGAAGCTCATTCCGTTTCTGGACAGTTCTCGTTGTTCAGAAGTCTTTCCTTACATGAAGCCAAGATCTGGCTCTTTGCAGCTTCCCTTCATCACTCATACTGGTGTCTTCTCTCTGGCGTCAAACAGAACAAATGTAATCCTTCTTCCACAGGGCAACCCTTCAAATACTCGAGGACATCACTCTCGGTCTTCCCATCTGGAAGGCTAATCAATATCCCTCATCAAGTATGGCACCCAAAACTGAACTCGGTATTTCATATGTGGTCTGTGCAAAACAGAGCACACCAGCTCTATCATTTCATTCTTCCTGGACAGGATCTCTTCATGCAGCCTAAAAATCATCTCCGCTTTCCTGACCATCATTCGACTCTTAATAATCTTGCAGTCCACTAAAACAGCCTGCACTTTTCCAGAAAAGCTACTCTCTGGACACGCCTCTTTCTGTATGTGTGAATTAGATTTTTTCTAACACAAGGGTAAGATTTTACATTTCTCTCTATCATATTTCAATTTATTAGATTTGGCCAAAAGTTCTAGTTTGCGAAGATATTTTAGGATCCTGACAATATCATTATCATCTATAAATTTGATAAGAATAACATTGATGACTTGTTCAAAGTCATTAATAAAAACGTGAAGCAACCAAGGACAGACCCATGAGCCATTCTACTGAAAAACTCCTTGGAAATAGGCATTGACAAATTAAGAATAATTTTCATCATAAACCTTTTCAGAGCCTAACCTATCATCTATGTCATAAAGGAGAAGGCATTGCCAAAGTAAGGGAATGAATTCCACCAAAAATAATGTAAAGAGGGGACATTCTGTGCCCTGAGATCACTAGAGTAGCTATGAAGAGCTAGCAGGAACTCTGAGACATCATCACTGACCAGCTGGGCTCTGGGAGTGACATTGATGGGGTTAGCCTTTGCCTAAAAACGGCAAGCTGACATCACAACTTGCAATGATAGTGATGGTCACAGAATGAATAGTGCAAGTTCTTGATCTGGTACCGAAAGAAGGCAGAATAGATTGGCCACAATGATGAAAGACAGAAACAGTCAGTGCTGGAGGGAATGTGGCAAGACAGTTATACAGTCAGTCCACGAGCATTTATCAAGCGCTTTCTATGTGCCAGGCACACTAACATACTATTGGTGGAACTGTGGATTATTCTAACCCACCCGGATGAGAGAAAAGTCAGTGAACTGTACAACTCTCTCCCTCAGGGATCTCACTATTTATCATGTTGCCCTAGAAGGTGAAACACAGAAAGAAAGGGGAAATGCCCAAGGATTTCTACATAGTGTAACTGAATTCTTCCTTGACTCCCAAAGTCAGTTCTTCTCTCTGATAATCTATTCCAGATTCCTCTCAGTTGTGAGTAGAATTCCTTTTTCCCTGTGTTTTTGTTATGCTCTGTTAAGATGCTCTACCCATCTCTTTAGAAGCCAGGCTGCTTAAAGGCAGGGACTGTCTCACCTTCGTCCTTGTATCCTCCTGTCACGTTACATGCTTATTTATTGATTGAGAAATCAATTCTACTCAGCGAGTTTTGACCAATATCCTTCCTTCTTTTTAAATTCCCCTTATTTAAATGTCACATCCTTACACTACACTTTTCATTTCTCGTGTTCACTGAAGCTCCGCGGGGTTTCGCTCATTATAGTGTTAGCAAAGATACTGCTCCTTTTCCACTTCTTGATTTTTATTCTTTCTGTCACTTTTCAACTGTTCCCCTTTCCTATCCCAACTACTGATTCTATGAGACTACACCAAAAGCTTGAGCAGGCAGAGCCATGTCTAACAAATCTGGCACCTAGGGTAAGCTTCAAATAAATACACCCAGGGAAAGCAGCAGAAAATGCACCCTCACATCAACTTTGTGAGCCACCAAGAGAGGAAGACTACATATGATGGCTTCCTCTTTTAACTAATTATTCTTGCTTACTAGGTGCTGAGTTCAATTGTTTCTAATTGCTAGAGTGCAAATAGCATTCTCTAAATTTCTATGCCTTGGGAAACATCTCTTGTCACCCCACCCTAGTTATAGTTCTGAGAACTGAGGTTTTCTGAGCTGAAGGGAAAATAATAGGTGAAAATGAGTATCTCAGGAAATCCCCAAGGTGCCACAGACAGAATCTGGAAAACAAGCCTGCTTTATAACGTGGATATCTGTGGTAGGTATCGGAGGTGTTTTTTCACTAGACCCTGGTTGGTTTTTCTGCCTTTTGATCTTCTCTCAGCCACAGTATTAAGAGAGATGAATTCATGGAGCAAGAAACATTGTTCAAGTGCATAAAATTCTGTTTTATTCTATCTGCTTCCAGTGAAATCAAATTCAAAGGCTACTCAGGAAAATCCTTAGATATTCCCTCCTTGTCATACTCATCCTAAACACATTTCAGACACTCAGGAGTGAGGCTCCAGCTCATTGGATTATTCTGGCTTCAAGTAAATCTCATATGAAGAATCCTTCCTCCTATAGGTGAATTGTTCTGGGGGAGTGGGGGAAGGTGTGGGATGAAAAAGGGGAACAGGCTAAGGCTTCATGTTCAAGTCCAAACTGCTCTCCAGAGTAGTTATTGAAAGGTCAGAATCGTCAGCCTGTTGCTACAAACAGAAGATAGAAGATACAATCTCAAACAAGAAAGGGAACCTTCAAATGCTCTGCTGAACGGGTTTTCTTTTTCTGTGTTTTAGTTCTTTCTGGTTGCATGGACAAGACAGATTCTTTTGCTGCTGCAGCGTTTCCTCATAGGCAGCACCCCCTTCCCCCACCCAAGAAAAACCACAAGCCTGCGGTGCCTGATCTGAGTGTCATCTGTACCACACAATCCAACTTTCTTCAAGGGTTCTCCTTATCAGCTGAAAGCACTTTTTTTAAAGGCAAAGGTAAAGACACAAGAGTGAGAGGCAGGGGTTTGATTTCTTCCTTCCTTCCTTTCTTCCTTTCCTTTCTTTTTCTTTTTTCCCTCTTTTTTCTTCCTTTCTTTTTCTTTCTCTTCCTTTTCCTTTCTTCTTTCTTTTTCTTTTCTTTCCTTCCTTCTTTTCTTCTTTATTTAGAGGTTTGTTGTTGCTAAGATGAGTTTCAGTATAGTCTTTTTTGAGTGTAAGAAACAGAATGGAAGATATTATCAAGGATTATGTATAATCAGGAAAGGAGAGAAGCAACTGTGATGTAGTCATTTACAGTAAATAGAGGTGTTCTTTGTGATTCCTCTTTAGGGTTTTCTTGGCAAAGATACTGCAGTGGTTTGCCATTTCTCCAGCTCTTTTTGCAGATGTGGAAACCGAGGCCAACAGGGTTAAGTGACTTGCCCAGGATTACCCTGCTAGTGTCTGAGGCTAGATTTAAACGCTGGTACTCCTGATTGCTCCACCAAGCTCCTCCTCACCCCTTACATTTCATGTTGCACCCTTCGGGAAACATGTGTGACTCTCATTCAGAGGATCTGAGGCCCACTCTCCACTCTGACTC
Source organism: Potorous gilbertii (assembly GCA_028658325.1). Taxonomy (NCBI): domain Eukaryota; kingdom Metazoa; phylum Chordata; class Mammalia; order Diprotodontia; family Potoroidae; genus Potorous; species Potorous gilbertii. The sequence continues at coordinate 196,816,111 of CM053772.1, forward strand.
TTACCAGCTGGATTACTTAGGACAAATCACCAAGCTTCTCTCCTCCTTGGTTTTCTCATCTGTAAAACTGAGTGCCCTGATTAATTTGTACAGACCAGTCCCCAGGATCAAGTAAGAAAATGTTTGTAAAGGATTTTGTATCAACCAATTAATAAGCATGTATTAAGTACCTACCCTATGCTGCATTGAGCTAGGCATGGTAGATACAAAGACACAAGTGAAAAAGTCCTTTCCCAAACGGAGCTTACAATCTTGCCAGGGGATTAAGTCCAAATGAGGTATCCATGCAAAACAGGTAAAAGATCATTTGAGATGGGAAATTATAAGGAAAAAGCACAAGCATTTACTAAGTATCTACTATGTACCAAGCAGGGCAGTTAGGTGACTCAGGGTCACTTAATTTCTGACTGTCTCAGTTTCTTCAACTGTAAAATGAGGGTGATGATAGCAACTACCTTCCAGGATTGTTGTGTAGATCAGGTGAGTGTGACCTTGGGGAAGTCACTTAACCCCAAATGCCTCATTCTGGGTCATCTCCAGTCATCCTGAGGAATATCTGGTCACTGGATTCAGATGGCTCTGGAGGAGAAGTGAGGCTGGTGACCTGCACAGCCCTCCCTCACTTAAAGTCAAGTGCAAATCATGTCATTATTTCTCTAATGGCATGGTCTTCTTCAGCAACGAAGGATAAATACACATAAATATCAAAAATAGTTATTAAATAAATATCCTCCCTCTTTCCCCTTCCCAAGCCTTGCACACACTCTCCACTTGTACATGCAAGGTCCCTAGGGAGAGTGAACTCAGACTTAGAGAGTTCACATGCCCAAATGGTAAACTCATAGTTCCAGATCACTGTTATTTTTTTTTCCTTTTAGGCAGTCTTCATGACGTTCCCCTTAGATGTAGCTCTCTGCTGGGTTTCAGGGGTCAACATCTTTGTTGAATTTTGAAGCTGACTTTTCTAAATGTACATAGTTTGTCATCAATAGGTCTCTCAAATCACAATTCAGAAGCTGCTTTCAGTCATTGCCCCTAAGGGACATGTTTACTACCTCTGATGGACACTGCTAGGTACACTGATGGGAACTCCAGGTCTTCCAAATTTCAAAGTTCACAAGGTCAGTGGAGGATGAGGAGAAGAGATGAGAGAAAGTCAGTAGTCTTGCCCTAAGAGCAGTTCCCTGTACCACTACTCAACTCACTACTGCTGGAATGCCACTTGATAAACTAGCTTCAAGTGCTTTACAGAGATGTTTCTCATTCTTTCCATCAAATATAAGACACCTTTTGTGTGACATTATCTATCTTCATCCACTGATCAAGGCACTTCACTTTTCTCAAATTGATTCTAACCTAGTTCACACCTTTGGTTGATTCAATCAGATGTTAGGGGACCTTCTGAGTTTTACATTATTTGAGTGAAAGGTTTCTAACTCCACCTTTACCAATGCCAAAAAGAGGAGTTTATATTTTATATACATATATTTTATCCTAGAGTGAAAAGGGAGTCCCTGAAATTTATTGAGTAGAGGGATGAAACTGCCCTCTAGGAAAATAACTTTGGCAGCTATGTGAAAGATGGATGGGACAGGGCTGAGACTTTTAAGTCAGGGTCACTAATTAGGAAGCCATTGATGTAGTCCAGGTAGAAATGATAGAGGTCTGAGCTTGGGTGGATGACTTTGTGGACAGAGAAGAGGACAGATTTGAGAAGTGTTTTGAAGATAGAAACAAAAAGACAGCAACTAATTGTCTATTTCACTCATTTACTGATTGTGACATTCTAGGATGGGGTAAAATGGAGATCTGGCACTACTGCATTTAATAATTACCTACATTGCCATAGTATTTTTTATTTAATGATTTTCAGTAGACATTTTTTTTCTTTCTCTCATTTCTTCCCCATTGGGGGGCAGGAGGGAAGAATAATCAAACCCTTGTAAAAAAAAAATATGCAGCCTCAAGCAAAACAAATTGTCACATTGGCCATGTCCAAAAAATGTAGGTCTTGTTCTGTACTTTGAGTCCGAAATCTCTCTGTCAGGAGGTGGTTAGTACAATTCATTTTTTAGAGGATGGTAAGGCCACTTGCCTCTGTAGTAACCACTGAGGTGAAGAGCAGAACTACTATTGTCCTTATTTTACAGATATGTAAACAGCGTCAGGGACACAAACTAACTTGCCCAACCAGAGGGAGTCTAGGTCTCCTAACTCTGAACTTTATCCTTTTACTCTACATCTTTACTAGATTGTAAACTCCTTGAGGGCATGTTATTTTTGTCTCTCTAGCACCAGCCTAGAGCCTTGCACATAGTGGGCTCTTCACGAAAGTTCATTTAATGTTCCTGAGTATTAGGCAGTCTTGGTCAACAGAACCCCTTATTTAGTAGCCTAACATTCAGGGTCTATTTTTCCTTGGCAAAACATGACCTGAGCTACCCTCTCCTGAGGCTCATTTCTTGGGTTTGTTAGAGGAACTGGCAGGCTTCCCCAGGTCATTCCAAGTGCATGGTGAATCCCCATAGTCAGCACTTTAATTCTTAAACAGTCTCATTTCCTCCTCCCCTAACATATGCCTTAGCTTGAAAACGTCCATTTACCTCTGTACTTCCTATTTCTTTTTAAAGTATGAACTGACAAGAAAGGGTTCTTCCCTTGGTTAACAAAAGCATTGCTAAAAAAGGACATTTGAAGGGGGCACTTCTCCATGGGATGTGGGTGGATGGTTGGTTGGTAATTAATATCCCTTTTATACTGTTAAATCCCTGGAAGCTGCTGAAGGTCTGCTATTATTTACCTAGAAGCTGTAAGTGGCTGCATTTCATCTCTGGTTATTAGCAGGGACCAGAGAGAATGGGGAAACCTAGGGAATGGGCCTTGCCAACATGGAAACTGGTCTGAACCATCACGGGGTTTTTTGGTTTCAGTCCAGCCTCAGATCTACATGGGCCTGCATGAATGTAATGTTCTCTTTGCAAAACCGATCGCTGCTTCAGGGTGGAAAGGGGAACTGTTTAAAAAGCTTAATCAGAGGCGTCTGAAAGAGCTCTTGGGCAGCAAGTAGCTCTTGCAAAGTAACATTTGGTGATTTTAGTGACAGGTAATCAAAAACACATGCATAGCATGCCAGTGAAAGCATACAAGGGATTCACAACCAAGGGAAAAGTGCTGATGCAAAATGCATCTGGAGTTTTAGCAAATGGAATCCATTTGGAAATAGTTAGAGCCTTACTGAGAAGCCCCCAAAATGACTGGGATGGCCCACCCCTGGTTTATTAATATCTTGTAGCCAGCTGGTAGTGCAAAAATAGACGGGAAATTTATTTTCATGTTTGTTCCCCAGAGTTGGGAATGATACCTAACTCTACTGTGTACATCTACAGTGAGCTGATCATGCTATTAGAATATGAGATGGGTCTTTTTTTAATGTTCTTGTTTTCATTTGAGTTTCAGTGTCCAAATTGTATCCAAAGTTCTTTCACTGAGTTCAGAGAATCATAAGATTTTACAGCTGGCAAGGGCCTTAGTCATAATTTAGTCCTGACTCAAGTTGTTCAGACCAGGAAAGTGAATCCCAAGGAGGGTCAGTGACTTAACCGCTTTCTGTTTCTACTTTCCCCCTCATTTTTCATCCATTGCGCTCTATTGAAACGGCTCTCTGTGATGACCTTATCTCTTTCCAGTCCTCATCTCCATGACCTCTCTGGAGTAGTGGACAGAGATGACTTGCTCCTCCTTCATGGTACTCTCTCCTGCCTTGGATTCTAAGCTCCACATTTCTAAGCGCCTGCCTCCATGAACCTCAGAGCTACAACTAAAAATATTTGTGCCTAGGGCATTTACCACAAACTAGTTTTGAGAGGAGGGGAGGAGGTACCCATAGGTTAGAGGGAGGGAAGGAAGGGAAAAGAAATTGACTGACTGGGTGATTGGAGACACTGGCATGAGTCTACTTTTTGGAAGGTGGGGTGGGGGGCACCATGAGGAGAAGCCCACCCTAAACAGAAATCGGCTGGTTCTATTCTAACTTACTAGTCTCGCTGGTCAGGTGATAAGATCTGTGGTTTCTTCCTCCCTTTTCTTCCTAAATTTGGGCATCACCCAAAGCTGTTCTCTTTTCTCTTATATTCTTTCCCTGGGTGATTTTATCTACTCTTATGAGTTTCATTATCACCCCTATTTAGAGCATTTCTATTTCTCTAACAAGAGCTAAGACTTCTCTCCCATGTTGCAAGGCCATATTGTTAGAAGTCTATTGAGAATCACACTTTGGATGTCCTGCTGTCCCTTCAAAATGCAGCACTGTTGCAGCTGAACTAACTTATCTCCTTTTCCTCAAACCCTCCTCCTCCTCTTAATGCCACTCTTTTTATTGATGGCACTAGAATTTTTTCTAAAGCCTTTGACTTTCTCCTCTCCTTCATCTAAGTTAAAATCCTGCCTCATACACTTATTAGATGTATGGCCCTGGGCAAGTCACTTCACCCCTGTCCACTTCAGTTCTCTCATCTATAAAATGGGTATACTATTATAACCTACCTACCACCTTATTAACGTTTATTGACTGAATGTCTCCAGATCTTTGTGCCTACCTTCTCCTGCATTAGGATTCACACACACTCACACACACACACACACCCCAAAAATCACATGCACAAATGCACATCTTTGCCTGATGAAGTCCTTCCCTTCAAGGTTCAGCTCACTTCTCCCAGATGCCAAGCTTTCTCAATTTCATTTACCCATAAATGACTTCTCCCTTCCCAAATATATACTACTATTCTGCTTTTACATATACCATAGCCCTGCATTATGTACTCCCTCCACTCCATACAATTGTAAACTACTTGAGAGGGGATATGCTTTGTTTCATCTTGGTATCCCAATATTCTGTCATTGTTTAATCATGTACAACTCTTTATGACCTCATTTGGGATTTTCTTGGCAGAGATGCTGAAGTGGTTTGCCATTTCCTTCTTTAACTCATTTTACAGATGACGAACTAAGGCAAACAGGGTTAAGTGATTTGCCCAGGGTCATAGGATAACAAGTATCTGAGGCCAGATCCCTGGAATTTAACAAAATGCCTGTTTAATTAATGTTTGTTGACTTCAATAGACTAGAATTACTTACAGACTTTCAGTGAAAGCTTTCACTACAGCATGTGACCCATTACTCAGATTGGGAAGAGATGGTATGGAAGAGGAATAGGGGAGGGAAGAAACAAACGAACAGAGAGACTGAATACAATGTGACTTTATATCCAGAATCTTCCAACTTGTCATTTTAAATATAAAATGTCACATTCCAAAAAACTTCAAGCCTCTATATGATTTTCTAATACAAGGTACCTAATGGGTATGCATTCACCCTGGGAAGGGTGCTCCCTTCCCCCCACACCCCCAAAAAAGAACAGATCCCTTTATGTGTGCCGTGAAGCTAGTTCATGTTTTGAATTTATAAACCTGAGAACTGTGTTCCCATAATCCAATCTAACTAAATTTAGAAATATAAATAGATACTAATTGTTTCTTCAACTCTTTCCATGTTTCCAATGTTTTTCATCTGGCAATGGCCTCTACCACATTCACAATCTGGATTTCAAACTTGAGAAAACAATCCAAAATATTGAAAATACAGAAAACAACCGTTGCAATAATATCCATACTGAGCGCTCAAACACAGGAATATTTTTCTATCTCTCTCTCTCTTTTTTTTTTTTTTTTTTTTTTTTTTTACAAAATTACCACAAATCATTGTAAACTCCCATGAACTGCAATCTCTCATCACCACATGCCTCTTGGACACAACTTGGACTGGCTATCCCTGAAACATTTCAAACGCAACACATCTAGAGTGGAACTCATTATCTGTACCCCTTAAATCCTCCTTTCTTCTGAGTCCCCCGGTTATTGTTGAGAGGCAGCTAGGTGGTGAAATAGATAAAGTGCTGCAGCCATCTTCCTGAGTTCAAATCTGGCCTCAGACACTGACTAGCTGTGTGACCCTAGGCAAGTCACTTAACCCTATTTGCCTCCATTTTCTCGTCTATAAAATGAGCTGGAGAAAGAAATGCCAAACTACTCCAATGTCTTTGCCAAGAAAACCCTGAATGGGGTCTCACAAAGTCAGAAACAACTGAAAACAACTTAACAATTACTATTGAGAGTACCACCACCCTCCCAGTAAAGTAAACTCAAAACCACAGGACTGTCCTCAACTTCTCGGGAGAATTCACTCCACACATCCCTCACTTGTTGCCAAATCTTGTTATTTCTACCTTTACAACATCTTTGAATACATTCCCTTCTCCCTTTACTCCGGTCTTGGCTCAGGCCCTCCTCACTTTACACTATAGGTTACTGCAATCCCTGCCTCTAGTCTCTCCTCCCTCTAATGCATCTTCTACACAATGCCAAAGGAATCTTCCTGAAGTGCAGGTGGGACCATGCCCCTCCCTACTCATTAAACTCCAGAGACTACCTCCCTCTAGCATCAACTTAAAAATCCTCTATTAGACTGTTAAACCCTTTACCCCTTCCTATCTTTCCATTCTTCTTACATTTTAATGTGCACTCTTTGAGTGACAGAGACCATGCTTTTGTATTTTGTATTTCTTTTTGTATGATTTTGTGTGATTAGCTCTCATTGATTGGCCAACAATAGAACCCAGGGCAAGCCCTGATTGGCTCAGAGTGAATGTAAATAGCAGTTGTTTCTGTTTGGGCCAGAAACCATGAGGATCTTCCCCTCCCAGATAGATTTTTTTTTATTAGATAATAGAAGCTATTCTCTGCCTCATTTCTTTTCAAGCCTTGAAGGGGCATTGCTTCAGTGAACTTGAGATCGGATAAAGAGTTTAGCTTGAAAAGGCCAAGGTCCCCCCGCATCCTGAGCTATCTCCAGTTATACTGAGCCTCATATGGCCCCTGGACCCAGATGGCTCCAGAGTGAGGTTGGAGGCTTTGCATAGCCCTGCCTCACTTAAGTTCAATTCACTTTCCTGTCATGACACCACCTCCCTGATGCCCTGGTCCTCTTCGAAAGCAAAGTATAAATAACAATAACACAGTGAGTGCTTACTGACCGACAACTGTCTATATTCACTCTCACTGTACCTCAGCATCGTACTGATTCTCTAACATCTCTTCTTCCACAAAATTGCTTTCATACTTGGAGTCAATTCAATAAGAATTTATTTATTCATTATGGATTTTATTGACAACTTTTTTCTTTATATCACCTAGATTTCTGTCATATCCTTCTTCTTCTCCTCTACCAGAGAACTATCCTTTATAAACATAATTTTTTACAAGGAAAAAAGATAGAAAAAAAGACAAAAAATTCAGCAAAACTAATCAATACATCAAACAAATCTGTCATTATAGGCAGTGTTCTACATCCTGGACCCAAAGGAGCAGGGGCAGTTCAGTGAAGTCTTCTCATATTTCTTCTTTGTGGTCTTTATAATTTCTCAACATTCTATTTTTATTGTGGGGGGGGGTGGCAGTTGTTTCCATTTACATGTAGTACTCATTGTCTATGTAGTTTTCCTGGCTCTGCTGACTTCACTTGGTATCATCAACAAATATTTATTAACTCCCTGTCAGCATTCTTCTAGTCATTGGCATTAAGGCAAAACATTCCTACCCTCAAAGAGCTTGTATTCTCTGAGAATATGCTTCCAATTTATTGGGTTAATCGACAATTCCAAGAACCAGAAACAACTAGTTTTCCAAAACAACTTCTTCAATTGTTTATCTTACTTCCATTGTAAATAAACTAACATTTGCTTTCTCAAAAGGGTCTCTAAGTTCTAGTCCTATATGTTAATTTATCAACTGAAAGGACCTCCATTTTCACTTTTCTCCAGTTTTCCATTAGTTTATTTAATTACCAAAGATTCTTTGATCTTTCCATCACTAAGTACTGTGATAACCAATCTTTATATTCACTGACCTCTCTGTAATATATGATATTGGCAATTACATCCCTTCTGGATCCGCAGTCTTGATATTTTCTTTTCCTTCAGTTTCTATGACACTGTCCTGCCTTTTTTCTCTTTCTTCAGATCTGGTTGTTCTTTTTTGTCTCCTTAACAGCAATACCTTCTACCATCTCCTAAGGACGACTTCCCAAGACTTTGATATGATCTCTCCTTTTCTCTTTCTTGCTTTGCCTTCTCTCCCTTAGTGATCTCATTCACTCCCACAACTTCACATGTATGCAGAGAACTCAAAGATATATAGTTCAAACCTATTCCTCTTTCTCAAATTTAAGACCCACATTTTGAACTGACAGATAGATGCCTTTGCTTGGATACTCCATTGACAAATTCATACTCATGAGCAAACTCATCAAATCCATTATCAACTCAAAATCAAGCTCATTATATTTTCCTCAAAATTTCTATCTCTTCTGACATATGTCAGTTATGTGGCTCTCCCTAAATCGCCTACTCAGTGCCTAAGCAATTCTCTTAAGACTAAAAGTTGCTGAGCAGGTCCTGATTTCCATTGGTAAAGAAAATTTCCTCATTGGAAATTCCCTATACCAATGAAATCACAGGTCTAGTCCAAAAAAAAAAAAATCCATTTACCTCTTGTAACTTCCTATTTCTTTTAATAGCACCATTATTCTGCCAGTTGCTTATGCCCAAAACCGCAAAATAATTTTTGACTGTTCCTCTTATGCTCCCCCATATCTAGTCTATTACCAAGTCATGTAGATTCTACCACCATAATCTCTCTTATATTCAGTACCTCTTCATCTTTCCCATTGTCACTATGCCACTTATCACCTTCTGCCTGGACTATAGCCACAATCTCAAGTATCATTTTTCTCCTCTCCACATTCCAGTGGCAGATTAATTTCCCAAATGTGTAAATGTAATCAAATCATTCCACCACTCAAAAACCTCCTATGGTTCCCTTTTGCTTATTGGATAAAGTTCAAACTCCTTTACAATCATAGAAAACTCTTTACTCTTTTCTTCTCATACTGTCCACATAGACAAACTGAACTCCTCACTATTGCTATTACCCAAACACATCCTTCCATCTCCTACCTCAGGATTTTAGCTCATGACATCCTCTTCTTCCTTGTGTATGCCAGGTATACCTTACCATCACTTTTATCACTGCCTATTGAAGTCCTATCCCTGGACACCTCCCTGATGCTCACATCCCCCATCAAAAGTAATCTTTCCCTTTTCTAAATACATAAAGCAACTTTTACTATTGTTTTTAATTAATTTGTTTTCAGTTTTCAATGATCAACTTTCACTATTCGTTTATATGTATCTTTATATTTTGTATTACATCATGGCTTAATCATAGCCAGGATGTAATTGCCTACTGGCCAACGTACTGGTGATGTCTCTACATACTTGGGTAACCTACTACTCAGACAATGGCATCATTGTGTCTTTGGGGCCATATACAAGCATGGCAAAACCTTTTAGAGCTTATTGGCAGAATTGAAGCAGTAAGGTATGCTGAGGGAGAAATAAGAAGAGTAATCTAAGGAAGTCCAGCCCCCTCCTATCACCATCTCTCCTCAGATTCTGATGGAAATAGTCCAGGAACCTGAGTCCAAGAACCCCAGGAATAGCAACATTCCCCATGCCACCGGTCCAGCCCTCCAGCCCATCCTTTGCAGCCACAATCCATGAAAACAACTCCTGTGGAGAAGGAGCCATGCCCACCAACTGCTGACCAAATGCCACCTACATGGCAGGCAAGACTAATTGAAACAAATCACCAAGCCCATGTGCCAAGTGCTGCAAAACAGATAGAGTAGTCAACAAAGAATTAGTCTTGGAGTCAGGAAAACCTAGGTTCTAGACCTGCCTTTAGCATTCCTATTTATTAGCACAAGGCAATGGAAAGTCACTTCATTACTCAGGACTTCTAGACAACTCCCTAATACCACAGATGAGCTCCCTATCTACCTCAATAAACATTCATTAAGCTCCTACAAGATTCCAAGGACTGTGGTAAGGCACTGGAACATAAAGACCAAAATGAAATAGGATCTGCCTTCAATGAGTTTATTCAATTGTGGGAGATAATATGTACATAATATAATTATACACAACAAGTTCAAAATAAAATGTTTGTGGGAAGCCTTCTTATACCTGGTGAGGGCAGGGGGAGCATCAGGAAAGACTTCACATGGAAGACATTGATTAAACAGTTTTAAAGGAAACGAAACTCTAAAAGGTAGAATGAGGTGGGAGTATTTTCCAAGAAAGCCGATGTCAAGGCATAGAAATGAAAAATGGAACATCATGTGTGAGAAGTGTAAAAAATGTTGGTTGGGCTGGACTGTGGAGTACAGAAAGGGTGAAAGGTATAATCAAGCTGGAAAAGATAGTTATAGACCAGTTGCAAAGACCTTTTATAAAAGCTAAACAAAAGGGCTCATATTTGATCCTAGAGGCAATAAGGATTCACAGGAATTTATTAAATAGGAGAGTAATATGGTCAGATCTGAGCTTTAGGAGGTTGCTTTTTGGCAAGGAGACCAAGTAGGAGATTATTTCAGTAGTCTGGGTGAGATGTGAAGAGGGAGGTTTCCCTATGGAGAGTTCCCGTTACTGATGAAATCTTTGGTCCAGATTCTTTCCAAAAAGAACATCCCTAAATTCCTCTAGCCTAAAATCTAACAGTGATGGTCTAATAGCTGTCAAGTTTATTCATCTGAAGACTACAATAAAAGCCACCTAGCGTGTCCCAGAGATGTCAGCCTTTAGATAATTTACACCAACACGGGGACGCATGAAGTTCATAATAATTAGATGCTTCCCTGGCCATTGCTGGCAGGATCAGTCAGTAACATGGATCTACCTGACCCATAGAGGCAATAGTCTTTGTGAAAATTGTGTGGTCGTTTCTACTTGAGTTTTTTCACTTGGTTGATAGAACTGTAGCTTTTATTACAGGAAGTAAATTGAAATCTCTGCAGGTCTTCCAATGTTCCATCTGACCCACCTCTCATTTTTTTCAAAAGACTTGAGTGCCAAATAAAGTCAATTCATGCTTAGCCTTACCCATAGGAAACAGGGAAAAGGTGGGCAAATTAAAATCCACATACTGCACTGGAGGTGGTTTCCTTTCAGCAAACCTAGAATCAAGTCTCCAACAAGTAGAAAATGAACTGATTGAGCTGCCTGTCGAACTGGTGACACAAATAGATCAGAATCCAGGAAAGAAGAGGCAAAAAAAAAATTAGTTTATCCTCCAAAGAGCTAGCATCATTTGACATAGTTCAGTGACCTGGGTTAGACTTCTGGCTTTGTTAGTTATTACCCTCAAGCCTTTCAGCAAGTTTCTTTATTCCTCTGGTCCATTTTTTCATCTGTAAAATGATGGAGATGGATTAAAGTGCAGTCTCACTGTACTCTGTCCTGGTCAGGACATAGCTCAGTCATTATGTTCAGTTCTGGGTACCATACATTAAAGACATCAATTAGCTCTTATCCGGACAATGATGACCAGGATGGTAAAGGGTCTTGAGATCTTGCCATATGAGTTGTCAGTTTTAAAAAAGTGTAGATTCTTAGTTTGGAGAAAAGAATACATAAGGAGAATATGACAGCAATTTTCAAGTGTTTTAAAGGTTGACCTCTGGAAGACAGGATGTACTTACCTTGCTCGTCTCCAGAGAACAGAATTAGAAACCTTCCTTGGAGAATGAGGTGGGAGTTACAGAAGCAGACTTCAGTCTAATGCTGGAGGAGGAAACCGCCTAGCAATGACAGCTGCCCAAAAGTGAAATGGGCTGCTTTCAGAAGTAATGGGAACCTGTTAATGAGAACTAATTAACTAAAGGTAGGATGTCTATGCACTTGTCAAGAATATTATAGAAGGGACAATCTTGTTCAGGGATGAGTCAGATTGAGAGATTCTGGGACTAAATGATATCTAGGGCCCCTTTCATCGCTAAATCTATGATCCTATCATTATGATCTGTTGGGCACTTATTTTTAAAAAATAATATTTTCCCCAACTTTTAACATTCATTTGTTTTAAAATTTTGAGTTCCAAATTTTCTCCCTTCTTTCCTCACTTCCCTCCTCCCTGAGATGGTAAGCAATTTGATATAGGTTATACCTATATTGGCACACATTTTATTTATTTGATGAAAAAGTAGAAAAATTTAGAAAGGTCAATTGGGCATATGAAGTCAGCACTTTGGCAATGTGCATTTAAACTGAAATGGAAAAAAAAATTTAACGACATCATGCCACACATGAATTAAAGTAGCAGATGCTTTCCTGAGAGCTTAGGCTTGAGAAGAACTTTAGAAGTTATCTAGTCTAATCATCATCTTTTTCTGATAAAGAAACTGAGGCCCAAAGAGGGAGAAATCACCAACAATTCAATAAGTACTTATTCATCAATTTCCATGGCCTGGAACTGTGCTGTCTGTTGAGGATACAAAAACAAAGTCAGTCTCTGCTCTCAAAGAATTTATATTCCACTATAGCCAAAGCTGCTTGACCTGGGGTCCTTAATTTAAAAAAAAAATGTATATTTTGAAAACTATACGTGAATAGAATTAGGATTTCTTAAAAACCATTACTCCAAGAAAGGGTCCACAGTCTTGAACAGACTGTCAAATGGTGCATGACACAGAAGAATTTAAGAGCCCTTATGGTAAGGGAGTATAAGATATACACACATAAATAAATACAAACCATATACATGTGTATAATATTCATTATATATTTAATATATTAAGAAAGACATTGATAAGATGGATGCCATCAAGAAGAGGGTAACAGATGATGGAAGCTCTCAAGTTCATACTTGATGTCAGGATCATTTCAAGGAATGGAGGATGTTTATCCTATAAAATAAATCAGTGTCAAGATCACAAAGGAAGAAAGTGGTGAGGCTGGAATTTGAACTCAGCTCTTCTGGGTTTGAGAAATGGGTTCTTTCCACTCTACCTTGCTGCCTCTTATGCATGGTAGCTATTTAAAATCTGCCTCACCCCTCACCCCCATCCTCTGAAGCCTGGTCTTTCTGCCCTCACAACTGATGACCCTGAAATCTTCAATCAATCAAATCTTCAATCCATTTACATTCAGAGCTCTAATAGCTTACCATATTTCAAACACCAGAATCAACCATTTTGTGCTGCTTGTCAAAAATAAAGTCCTGTGAAACCCAATCAGGGAAAAGGCAGCAGAAACACCAAGTGATGCTGGCACCAGGCACAGCTGCTTCGCAGAGTTCTCATTCCCTAGTGTCTTCTTTGCTCTCTCTCTCTCTTTCAGAAAGTCCTCATTTCCTTCCCCTTTCCTACTGGTTTGCAGGTTCTTCTAGCAACACCCACTCAGCTGAGTAGGAAAGAGCTAGCTGATAGATCTGTGGTAAAATGAACATCTGTTGTGTGAAAGACTCAGGCATATCCAATGGTGCAATTACACAGAAAAAGCATACAAGCAGCTTGGAACGTGTTCTATCATACCCACACTCACCCTGCTCACAGCTTTGGGTTTGCCCAGTTATGACCTATGAACATTAGGAAAGCCACAGATTTTTAATCGCCACTGGTTTATGATATTGCTAAATTTTAAAAATCATCATTATGTTAACCTTGAATCAACTTGAGTTTAAATCCAGTCTTGGGCATTCCCTTGCTGCGTAAACCCAAGCAAGTCACTTAACCCAGTATGCCTCAGTTTCCTCATCTGTAAAACAAATGGGAGGAAATGGCAAACCATTCCAGTATCTTTGCCAAGAAAACTGCCTAGCAATGACAGCTAGGGGGTCAAGGAGAATCAGACAACACTGGAAAGACTGGACTACAACACAACCCTGGGCAAGTCACTAAGTCTCTACCTGCCTCAGTTTCTTCATCTGTCAAGTGAAGACAACGATAACACCTACCTCCCAAGGTTGCTGTGAGGATCAACTGAGATAATATTTGTAAAATGCTTGACAAACCTTAAAGTACTATATAAATCACAGTAACTATAATAAAAAGTAATAATAGCTAGCATTATATAGTGCTTTGAGGTTTGCAAAGTACTTTGCAAATATAAATGGTAGCTATTATTAAAAAAACAAATGGACAATCAGGGCTGGCCCCATGAAAAATCATGAAGTAAGCAAAATTGGCCTTGATCACCATCAAAGTACTTTCAGTCTGTCCCCCTGGTACCTTTCAGTTATATTTATATTGTATAGTACAGTTGTATAGAGCTCCTGAAAGACATCTTAGTCCATGGGCCAACCTTCAGAAAAGAATAAACCTATTTCATTCTGGGTAGCTATAATAGCAAGCACACCCAGGATGACTTGCTAGTACAGGTTCTTGGATCTGTTTTTCTTAAGAGAAAGTCACTTTTAACGGGTCAACAATCTTTTTAAATTACATTTATTACTTCAGGGGAAAAGTCAATACCCTGAACTTCAGAGAAAATACAAGTAGTGAAAATAGAAGCAGAGAAATAAAGACCAACAGACAGGGCTCTGACTGCTGAAATATTGCTATACACTTTACATACATCACTGGATCAAGAGAGTCTTTACACCTGAGCAGTTGAGAGATTGCGGGAGGAGGGGAAGATGGGGGAAAGACTGAACATATGTATACTCAGAGTCTTGATCAGGGAATCACAAGGTCCTTCTCATAAGCAAGCCCCAAAGAAAAATCTCACCTCAGAGTATATACACTTTTCAGAGCCAGAAGGCATCACAAGACAAATACACAACTACTCAAGATTATCCAAGGAACCACATGCTCCCACAGTTACCCTGTAAGATGTTTAATTCTATGTTAACAGATTCTTCTTTAGGACTCACTCACTCACGATCTCACATGAGGCTCTTATTATTTTCAATCAGTAGAGCTTAGTTCATCTATTTTAGTCTCCTGCTCAAGCTGAATTCTTCAGTCACGTCGATTAGGATTTCTAGAAGTTGTTTCCATCTCATACCCATCAGATTAGCAAAGATGACAAAAAAAGAAAAATGACAAATGTTGGAGGGGGTTCATTGATATGGAGGCATATCAATGCATCATTGGGAGATCTGTGAATTAACCCAGCCTTTCTGGAAAACAATTTAGAACTATATCCCCAAAGTTACTAAATTGTGCTGGGAGACCTACAACCCAGGAAGATCATACAGGAAAAATGCTCAGATGAACAAAAATATTTATAGCAACTCTTTTTGGGTATGGCAATGAATTGGACACTAAAGGACTGGCCATCAATTTGGGGAATACATGAACAAACTATGGTACATAACCATTACAGAATACTATTGTAATATAAGAAATGATGAAATGGATTGCTTCAGAGGAAACTGGGAAGACCTGTATGACTGATGTAGAATAAAGTGAACAGAACCAGCAGAACATTTTATACAATTATAACAACACTGTAAAAATGATAAGCTTTGAATAAACTTTGATAAACTTAGGAACTCTGACCAGTTCAATGACTGACCATAATTTTAGTGGACTAAGGAGGAAGCATGTTACTCATCACCTGACAGAGAGGTGATGGATACAGTCTAAAGAATAAGATGAATTTCTAGATATGATGAACAATGGACTTTTATTTTCTAGACTTGTTACAAAGGCTTTATTTTTCTTTGTGACTTTTTTTTCTTTCTCAGTGGGAATGGGGTGAAGTAAAGAAAAGAGAAAATAAGGACTAGTTAATAGAAAAATAAAATTTAAATTAAAATGTTTTTAAAATAAACTTTAAAAAATAATTCCTAAAAGAAATGATAGAAGAGATTTAAAAGATATTGTAAATTAAATAAGTGATCTAGAGGAAAGAATTAGAAGAAAAATAAAAAGTTTACTATGAAAGATAAAAATCTTACCCAAGTAATGGGCTCCCTGAAAATTAGAATAAGCCAAATAGAAATGGATGATTATATGATTGAAAAATTTGAGATCAATTATCAAAAAAAACTTTAAATATAGAAGAAGATAAGATATCTCTTATCAAAAACAACCAATATGGAAAACAGGGCAAATAATGTAAGAATCATTTCACTTCCTGAAAACGTACAACCAAAACAACAAAACACCCTGAGTACCATGTTTCAAGAGATCAGAAATGAAAATGGCTAAAACCTGTTAGAACCAGAAAACAAAGTGGGAAAGAATCCACCAGTCATCTCCTGAAAGAAATCCTAAAATGACAACTCCCAGAAATATCATTGCCACAATCCAGATTAAAAGAAAAGTACAGCAAGCATCCAGAAATAAAGAATTCAATAAGCAAGGGACCACATTAAATTTCACATAAAATTGGCAACTACTACTATGAAGAACAAAATGGTTTGGAATACAATATTCCAAAAGGTAAAAGCTGAAGACTTACAATCTAGAATAACTTACCTAGCAAAACTGAGTAAAATCCTAAATTGGTGGAGAGGGGGAGCGCAAAAGGAAGACACACAACCATTCCTGATAAAAAGACCTCAACTGAATAGAATCTTTGAAATGCAAACATGGTAATGAAGGGAAACCCTTAGAGTGTTTTCCAAGAACTCAGAAGAGTCTCTACAATGAGGACTTGTTTAGATTATAATGGGGGAGAAGAAACAAGTGACCACTTACAATCCTAATATCTTAAAGGGTCATAGATTGAGTTAAAAAAAATCAAACAGAGGATCTGAGTGGGAGTAGTATTGTTTTATTTTGATGATCTTAAGTAATGGAAGGGAAGGAAAGGGAAGAGAAGGGAAAAGGAATATACTAGGGAAGGAAGAAGGTGTTGTCACATAATTAGGATGGCTCTAGAGAAGTGCAAGAGTGGGTAAGAAAAAGACTACATAAACACTGTAGGAAGACTGGCTGCAAAACACAGCATGGACTCAATTCCCAGACTTGTGGACTTAGGGTGACTTACTCTCTGAACTTCTCAAAATTCTTTATAAATTATAAGTTTATAATTTCTAAGTTTATAATATATTCTTTACCTAATACAGTAAAACATCAAGGTAAAGAGTTGAAGCCATATTCACAGGGTCACATAGGCCTGGAATGGGGAGAATAGGGGAGCCCATGGTGTGTCTCCTCAAAGCTGTGCCTCTCACCAAGTGTCACTAGACCTGAAGAAATCAACCAAAAAGGAGGCTGGGTCAAACAGTACCTTTGAAATGCATCTCAATTTCAAGTAAACTGTTGCTATCATCACATAGTTAATAGAGCAGAACCAGTTAGTGAGAGAAATTATTAATAACCAATGATTTGAGGAAATCTAGAGTTCCCCCTTTTTCTAAGTTCTTACTCCAAAATTCAGTCTCTTGAAGGATATTACTTATAATGAGATATGAACTCTCCTTAGTCTTGATAAGAACCCACCCAACTTTACAAGGAATTTAATCTAAAATGAAGGAGCCATGGTGTTCTACTCAGGTTTGGATAAGGATAAATTCTTTGATGAGATTGCTCAAAGCTGGGGGTGGTCTGGGTGTAGAGGCAGTCTCTTTGTCCAAGGGTGACATGATGTCACTCTCTCCACCCCTCATTGGAATGAGCCTACTTCTCATTATAATATTCATTCTCTCATTAGCTGTTAACCAATCAGAGTTTATTGGCACCCTCTGGAAGACAAACTTTCCCAATACCATATAAGCTGAGAGCCTGCCATGATGAGGGCCTTTGGAATTCAAGAGTGCCACTGACCTCTTTTATTAAAATGCTAGTATTGTTAATAAATGACTAATTACCCAGGAATGATGTCTCTCAAACCTTGTAAACATCACATTATGGAATGTCTACACATGCTCCTGATCTCTTTTAGGCACTTCCATTACATGTCATCAAGATTCTCCCAAAAGCAGGCACCTCAGCCAATTCCATGTAGAAAATCATGTAAGTAGTATACTGAACATACTCATAAGAGCTGAGCTTAATGGCTAGTTCTCCTTTACACCAGAAATGCACTTGACACAGGAAGATTCAAATTAAAATATGGGACAGAAGCAGAATTTATTATGCTTCAAGTGAACTTTAAAAAGATTCATAATCTCAGAAAATGTGACAGGAAAAATAAAAATAATTAGATAAGCAGGAAAAATACCATTATAATAACAATACTTAATGAATATACACTTATTAATAATTTGTTATCTACATATTTGAGGAAAAGTAAATTGATTTATAGGGAGAAATAGGCAATAAAACTGTAATAGTTAAAGTCTTCAATCTACCTTTTTCAGACTTAAATCTAACAAAAATGAAAGCAAGGAAGAAGTTAAAAATCCAAAGAAACTTTTTTAGAAAAGTTAGATATAAAATATCTCCAGTAGTTACTAAATAGGAATAGAATATACTATACGTAATTCTCAGCTGAGAATAATACTTCTTTTTAAAATTGGCTATCTACTAGCATATACAAAGCTAAAAAAATAAATGGAGAAAAATTCAATGTATGTTTGCTGACCACAATATGACAATTATTTGATAAAGTCCTTTGAATAAAAAGTTAATAATTTATTGAAAACTAAATCATTTAACTCAAAAGAAATGGTGGTTTGAGAAATAAAAGATAATATCATCAAAGACAATGACAATAGTAAAACTGTATTCTGAAACTTTTTGGATGCCGTCAAAGCAGTCTGAGGTCAAGTTTCATGTTACTAAACACCTTCATCAACCAAAGAAAAAATAGAGAAATTTTTTGAGCATGCAACTAAAAATACTAGAAAAGCAGCACACACAAAAAAACTAATACCAAAACAGAAATTTTGAAAATTGAAGAATTAATGAAACTCCAAACAAAAATACAATTGATAAATAAAAGTAGGAGCTTGTTTTCTTTCTTTTGAAGAAAACTAATAAAATGGATAAATGGTTAGCTAATCTGATGTTAGTATCAAATATGAAAAGAACTCACAGAAAATAACAATTAAGAAAGGAAATTTTAGAAATTTTGCTGTTCAATTCTATGTTAACAAAATGGAAAACTTCAATAAAATGATAAATACTTAAAAAATATAAAATATTTAGATTAACAAATCAGGAAATAAAGAATTTAAATAAGCCAATTTCAGAAAAAGGAAGTGGACTAGCAATAAATGTAATTCCAGAAGGAAAAGTTTCAGGAAAAGATGGTTTACAAGTGACTTACATCAAACGTTCAAGGAATAATTAATGCCATTATTACATAAACTGCAAAAGTAAGAAAAGAATGGATCTTACTATCCTCTTTCCATTATATAGATAGATCTTGATACCTGAACTAGGGAGAGACAAAGGAGAGAATGAAAACTGCTGATCAATATCCCTAGTGAATATTAATATAAAAATTTAAAATAAAATATTGGCACAGAGGCTTTAATAGCTTGTTAAAAAAAAAACCATACTCTATGGGCAGGTTAGATTTATACCAGGAATACAAGATCATCTTAATGTAAGAAAAATTAGCAAAATTCATCTGAAGGAACAAAAAGTCAATAATCCCTAGAGAAATAAAGAAAAGTGGAAAGGAAGAAAACTTAGCAATATCAAATCTCAAATGATATTAATTGATGATCTTCAAGGTTATTTGGTACTGGTTAAAAAAATTAGTACTAAATATTTGATCAGTGGAATAGATTAGGTACACAACACACAGAAACAAATAATCTTAGTAGCATAATTTTCAGTAAATCCAAAGACTCCAAACTATTGGAGTGCAAAACTCACTATTTGTTGAAAAAAAAAAGCCTGCTCAGAAAACTAGAAAGTCTGGAAGAAATTAGGTTTAGGCTAAAATCTCAAACTATATACCATGATAACTTCAAAATTCATATTTAGAAGTTATAAAATTACTTCTATATAAATGTTATATAAAATACAAAATGTTACCTAATATATAAAATATTACCTAATAAATAAACTGGAGAAGCAGAGGAGCAAATACCTTTTTAAAAAATATTTTATTTTTTCCCCAATTACATGTAAAGATAATTTCTAGAATTTTGGGGGGGAGATTTTTAGTTCCAAGTTTTTTCTCCTTTCCTTACCTCCCCCATCTTTGAGACAGTAAGCAATTTGATATAGGTTATACATTTGTGAGTTTTCTGACCCAGATAAGCAAATGCAGTGCTGTATACCAAATCTTTGAAAGCTTCCCACTCCTTTTCTGCTCCACTGTTGCTAATTGTGTGTTGGCTCAATTTTCCCTCCAAGTTAGCAACAAACTATTCACTCTCAGAGAAGAGCTCTAATTTGTTGACATTAATTCTTCTGGTAGTCATTTAGCCTTGGGGGTGGTGATTTTGATGAATGCGAATAGTTAGCTTGGAAAGGATAAGTCTATGATCAGTCCAGCACTCTGCACCACACATAGCCTTTGTCACTCACATCTTGTCTGTCTCTTCTCCTTACAATCACATAGTCTATTAGATGCCAAAGTTTGCTGTGAGGGTACATCCATGAAGTTTTATTGCATTTAGGTAAATGGAAGGCAGTGTTAGTGATAAGAAGGTCATGCGATACACAAGTCTTCAGCAGTAAATGACCATTGCTGTTGCTGTTTCCAACTCCATTCCTCCCTAGGACTCCCTGCCAAGTCTGTAGTCTGAGCCTACTCCAGTATTAAATCACCCAGAATTATAAGCTTGTCCTCTTTTGGCACTTTGATGATAAGGGTCTCTAGGTCTTCACAAAAATTTTCTTTGACCTCATCAGGGTTTGTCATGGTGAGAAAATTGGCACTGATGATGGTGGCATGGTGTTTTCCTGCAAGTGACAATCGCATTGTCATAAACCTGTCATTCACTCCGTTTAGCAGGCATACCAACTTGCTAACTAGATTAGTTTTGATTGCAAAACCCACACCAGCTTCACAGTGCTCTCCTTCACTGCAGCCACTCCAGAAAAATATGTATTCAGCTCCAACTTCAGTAAGCTGGCCTTCATCTACCAGCCTTGTTTCCCACTCAGGGCTGCTGTTCAGATGCAATACCTGTTGAGTTCTCTTGCAACAAGCACTGTTCATCTTTCAGGTCTCTGGACTTTGTGTTATCCATAAGTATATGTGCATTCCATGTGCTCAGGATGAATGGAATCATCTTGGCAGATGTTTCTGTACATTTTGTACATTTCTTTGTGTTTTGACCGCAGAATGGAATTCCTTGCCTGCCATGGTGATCAGGCCAGGTAAGCAGGGAATGTTTAGGGCACCTTTTCTAGACCCCTTTCTCACACTAGTAGGTAAGCACTGCAATCCTTTAAAGGCTGCTCAGACACCCTGGGGGATGCAGTGTCCCACTGATGCTTCCAGTGAGAAACGACCCTATGGCCTGGGCCACGTGTGTGCAGGGCTGCGACTACAGTTCCCATTGTATCCATGCCTGCTGCTTCATCACTTGGCTGTCACTGCAGGGCTTTGAGGTATAGTAGTAAAATGGTATGGGTGATATCTTTTGATTTGTATGTAATTGGGTTTAAGTGAGACAGAGTTGCATGAAGTCATCAGCCTCACTCTCTCCTCCAGAGTCATCATAATTCAGTTGCAGGACAGAGTCAAGACAACTGGAGATGGCTCAGGATGCAGGACTACAAGCCAAGACCAAAGTGGAGGGAGAGTTGGTGCATGATTTTTTGTTTGCAGATGATTGTGCACTCAATGCAGCCTCTGAAGCTGAGATGCAACAAAGTATGGGTCTTCTCTGCTGCCTGTGCTAATTTTGGCCTAATAATTAAGACCAAAGAAACAGGTGCTCCATCAGCCACCACCACACCATCCATACGTGGAGCCACCAGTTACAACAAATGGAGAAGTTTTGAATGCTGTGGATAAATTCACTTACCTTGGTAGGGTACTTTCCAGGGATGTACACATTGACAATGAGGTTGATGCATGCATTGTCAGAGCTAGTTCAGTGTTTGGGAGGCTCATAAAAAAAGTTTGGGAGAGAAGAGGAACTGGACTGACCACCAAGCTGAAGGTCTACAGAGCCGTTTTGCTGACCTCATTGTTGTACGCCTGTGAAACATGGACAGTCTACCAGTGCCATGCCAGGAAACTGAATCGTTTCCATTTGAACTGTCTTTGGAAGATTCTGAGGATCATTTGGCAGGATAAGGTACCAGACACAGAAGTCTTTGCTTGAGCTGAACTATCAAGAATTCAAACTATGCTTCAGAGAGTGCAACTCTGACGGACTGGCCATGTTGTTCAAATGCAAAATATACACTTGCCAAAAAGACTATTTTATGGAGAACTCCCATGGGGCAGGCGATCACAGGGTGGTCACAAGAAGCAATACAAGGATATTCTCAAGGTCTCTCTCAGGAACTTTGGATTTGATTGTGGAATATGGGAGACATTGACATAGGACTGCTCAGCATGGTGTGCCCACATCAGAAAGGGTGCTGTGCTCTATGAGCAAAGCAGAATTGAGACAGCCCAAAGTAAATGTATAATGTGCAAATTTGGAGTATCTACCCCAAATGTTCACAAGGACTTCTGTGCCCAACCTGTAGTGGAGGACTCTAAGCTCCTATCGGTCTGATCAACCACAGTCGGACACACTGAAGCTTGAATTTATTATTGTGATATCATTTTGGTCCTCTTTGAGAATGAAGGACAACAACCAACCATAGGTTACACATATTCAATCATGCAAAATATATTACCATATTGGTCATGTTGTGAAAGAAGACACAGGATCAAAGAGGGGGAAAAGGATGAAAAAATGACAAAGTGAAAAATAGTATGTTTTGATCTGCATTCAGACTTCATCAGTCCTTCTGGAAGTGAATAGCATTTTTCATAACAAATCCTTTGGAATTGTCTTGTATCATTATATTGCAGAGAACAGATAAGTCATTCACAGTTGATCATTGTACAGCTGTTACTGTGTACAGCATTCTCCTGGTTCTACTCATTTCACTTAGTGTCAGTTCATGTGAGCTTTTCCAGGTTTTTCTGAAATCAGCTTGCTCATTATTTCTTATAGCACAGTGGTATTACACTACAATCATATCACATTTTGTTCAGCCATTCCCCAATTGATGGACATACCTTCAATTTCCAGTTATTTGCCACCACTAAAAGATCTGCTGTAAGTATATTTGTACAAAGATGTCCTTTCCTTCCCCGCTCCCTACCTGTTTTTCCTTTTTAATGTCTTAGGATGCAGACCTAGTCGTGATATTGCTGAATCAAAGGGCATGTACAGTTTTATAGCTCTTTGGGCACAGTTCCAAACTGCACTCCAGAATGGTTGGATCCATTCACAGCTCCACTAATAGTATATTAATGTCCCAATTTTCCCACATCCTCTCCAATATTTGTCACTTCCTTTTCTGTCACATGAGCCAATTTGACAAGTGTGAGACAGTACTTTAAAATTGTTTTAATGTGCATTTCTCTAACAATAGTGAGTTAGAGCATTTTTTCATATGACTATAGATAGCTTCGATTTCTTCTTCTGAAAACTGCCTATTCATATCTTTTGACCATTTGATGTGTATTTTTATAAATTTGAATCAGTTCTCTATATATTTGAAAAATGAGGTCTTTATCAGAGAAACTTGTAAAAAAAATGTTCCCAGTTTTCTGCTTTCCTTCTAATCTTGGCTGCATTGGTTTTGTTTATGCAAAATCTTTTCAATTTAACATAATCAACATTGTCCATTTTACATCTCATAATCCTCTCTGTCTCTTGTTTGGTCATAAATTCTTCACTTATCCATAAATCTGATAGGTAAACTATTAGTTGCTCCCTATATTTGCTTAGGTATCACCCTTTATGAAAATGTGAGTTTCTTGAGGGCAAGGACTGTGTTTACCTTTCTTTATATGCCCCATACTTAGCATAGTGCCTGGTACAGAGTAGGCAATTAACAAATGATTGAGTAGCAGGGAATTAAGACAAAAACTAAAAGAAAAGTAGGTACCAAAAGAAACATGCTACTGGTAGATATAAAAAGGCATCTGTCTATCCTTCCTGAATTTGTCTGGCGTTTTCCAGGGAAATGGTCATCTATCCGATAATTTGTTCACTATCATTATATTTCAAGGATATGGTAATAATAGACAATTTCCATCTATGGAGAGAGGAGTCCTTTCATCACAAAGGCCACGACCAGTCTAAAGAAAGAGATTGCTTCAAGGATGGATGTTGCCCTGTGCACATCAAATGACATTTGTCACTGATGGGTGTGATACACAGGAAACTGGCTTAGGAGGGAGGTGTGACAGAATGTTTTGCTACTGTTTCTTATTATGCTGTTAGCATTTTTAGAACAAGTGCCATGGACAGGAAACATAGGGGCTCTTTTTGTCAGATCCACTCCTCTGCTAGGTATAAAAACAACAACAACTTCTGTGGGATATCAGAATTCAGGCAGAAATGCTTGCCCCTCCTTTGTCAGACTCCAGAAAATATCAGATAGATATATACATGATAGATTCATAGATAGATCATAAATATAGGTGTTGACAACCTTGAAACAGGTAGATCTGGAATCAGCTGAATTCAAAATGGTAATAGTATTGTCATTTATTTAGACTTTAAAATCTACAGAGATCTACCTTTTCTGGCTTATATCCCCAACTTGCATTCATTCTCAAGAGTGGGATCCCCAGAAAGTAGTTGTTTTCTTGGGTTTTAGGAAACACTCTTCATGGTTGCACTCCTAACATAATAGCCCACAAGCCCACATTGGTGGGCTTCCCATTATTGATCAGTTAGTAGATACAATTAGCTCTTAGCAAAGGCATTTACTGGGATTGGAAAGTAACAATAGTAGCCACAAAACATTCCTCCCATAAATCTGGGATACATTCCCCCACATATACACAGCACTCATGGGATGGGCAGACTCAAATTTAGAGTATATTGGTAGTGAGGTGCACATGTGGCAAAAGCAATTCACAGATCCTGGGACTATAGACCCTAGAAAGTAAGTTTTCTATTTGTATCAAGCTTCCCTTGAGTAGATTGGGTAGATTGCTCAACTGAGTTTTCAGGGTCTGCTTTTCTCCAAAGCTGGATCCTCTCCTTACTTCCAGGGTTCATGCTCTTTAAATCTGCTTGTTCCCTTGGATGAATGGTCTTTTTCTTTATCTATATCTATCTGCACTGTTTGAGAGTCCGTCCGTAATGGATGCAGCGTCTCCTACTAGTCCAGTAGCTTCCTTCACCCTTACATGAACTGATTGAGGAGAGGGGTGAGAAAAATACCTCCCTTTCTCCCTACCCTCTGGCTCAGTATCTCCTTAGGAAATCCGTAACTTAAAATCTCTCCCATTCTTGAACTCTGGATAGGGCATCTCCCAATCCTCTGCTAGATGCCACAAGTTAGTTAAAGTAGAGGGAAGATAGTGAAATTTACTAATCTTCTTCCTCTTTCCTCACAGAGGGTCTCACTCCCTAACTACTCCAGCCTAGATTATTTCAAGTTCCTTATGCTTTAGCTATTTAAAGCCCTTATAAGTGCACAGAATTTTTTTTAAACCAATCCCTCTTTCCCTTTTTTACTTAGAGAGGCATTCATACTCCATAAAGGGATCAGGGTATAGATTCCTCTTTATAGTTGGGTTAACATCTCATTAGCACCTCGTGATTACATCCTGTGCCTTCTGTGATGGTATCAACTAAGAGGGTTGGAGAAAATCACTTCCCCCTCCCTTATACTACTTTATCTCATTTAAGTCTCATAACAAGTCAGCTATTGCAGCTATTTAATTCAATTCAATAAGCATGTATTAAGTACCTACCATGGGCAGGCACTGTGCTAAACCTGAAAATACAAAAATAAAAAAATTACAACATTCTCTGTCTTATTATTGGCCCCATTGTACAAATGAGGAAACTGAGTATCGGAGAATTTAAGTTACTTAGGACTATAGATCTAGGCCTAGAAGGAACTCTCAGTGTTCTATTTTATTTATTCTCACCACTTCCACCCCTCTTTAGAGAGGAACCTAAGAAGCTGGAGCCTATAGAGGTTAAATAACTCCTCCAAAATCATCCACATAGAGTCAGAAAAGAATTCACACCCAGAACCTCTGGTTCCAAAGCCAGAGAAATCCCTGTCCACTCTACCATACTGCCTTCTTCCTGTCTCCATTTAACTAATAAATTTCAGAGGCAGAATATGAAATCATAATCTTCTGACTCTAAATAGAACCCATTATCCACTTTACCAGTCTGCCTTTCATTTCATCCTCACCGCTGATCAACAAATCTGCTGTACTTTGGGAGCCTGGCAGGACCTGAGGTAGACTGCACTCTGCTAGTACAACCTTTCTTAGAATCCAGGGTCCCCTTCACAACATGGTGAGGCACAGGGTAGCCATAACTTATTCAGCAGATATTTGTTGATTGATTGCCTGACCTGGCATCACCTTTCTCCTTTGGGATTCTGTGAAATGGTTTAATCTGAAATCCAATTATGAAATCAGATTACCCTATTGTTGGAAGCCTTTCATCTTCCTATAATCTCACTTTCAGTACCCATTAACCTAGGGAAGGTTCAAAGTCAAACAGACATACACTTTCATTCATTCACTCCTTCAATCAATATTTACCAAGTGTCTAGTATTTGCAAGGCACTGTGGATAAGACATGGAGGAGTTTATGATTATAAAAGAACAAGCATGGGAAAAAAAAAAACCTTGCAGTACAAGGAAGTATGTGGTAGGTGCAAATGTGTGCTACAGACAAATAAACACTATGGGAATTCAGGGGCAGCAGAGGTTCAGAGATCATTTCCATGTGAGGTGAGCAGAGAAGCTTTTGGGAAGATAAGACTGAATTTGGCTTTGAAGCATGAGGAGGGATTCAAGAGGCAGAGAAGAGGGAAGAGAACATTCTATCTAGAATGACTTGAGCAAAGAGAAGAGAACCCAAGGTGTTGTCAGCAGACAGCAAGTAAGTTAGCTTCCAGAAAGAGCAAAAAACACTTTCCATCATTCTACCTCACTTGCTTTTAGCTACACCCATTCATCCCATCATTCTTTATTTTCTCCATCTTTTTCATCTTTGATCTGAGCTACAGATACATGACGTTTCCTTCTACATTTCCTACTCTTGTAATCACCATCACCCAGAAGACTGATCAGATTTGTTCTGCTTGGCCCCAGAGGGCAGAACAAGGAATGATAGGTGGCATGTTCAGATTTCAGTACTTCCCAAGAGTCAGAGCTTTCATAAAGAAGAATGGGCTATTTGGAAGACAATAAATTCTCCATCAATGGACACACCAGCCTAGAGACAAATAAATCCTCTCCTCCAACTTCCTCCCTTCATACCTAGCAAGCTAGGTGGTACAATGGATGGAGCACTGGGTCTGGAGTCAGAATGACCTGAGTTCAAATCCCACCTGATATTAAGTGAGTGACATTTGGCCTCTATTTGCCTCAATTTCCTCAACTGTAAAATGAAGATAAAGTAGTATTTACCTCACAAGTTTACTGTGAGGATCAAATGAGATATTATCTGTAAAACACTTAGCAAGGTACCTGGCACATAGTGGGTTCTGTATATATGCTTATTCCCTTTCCCTTTGTATATCTCAGGTCTAATCATACTAACCCTACATCTTCCGAGTCTATCATCACAGTCTGTATTAACTTTTTCCAAGTCTCACCTACATTCTAAGAGTGTTTAGCACAGTGTCTGGCACGTAGGAGGCACTGTATACAAATGTTTATTCCCTCCTCTTCCCCATTCCCTATTCCCATACAGTCATAGAATCTTAGTGTTGAAAGGGACTCACAAAATGTTCACCTCCATTAATGTCCCATGTATCATCCCTGGTAGGTGGTCATCCAACCTCCCCTTTAGGACCTCCTGTTAAGGGCAACTCTCTACCTTCAAAATAGCCCTTTTTATTATATCAGAAGTAGTGAATGAATGATATCAATCAAATGAATGAATGATACCAAGCCCTGTGGTAAGCATTAGGGGTACAAATGTAAAAGTGAAACAGTTCTTATACTCAAGAAGCTTTTATTTTAATAGGGAGTGACCATACATAGGAGAGTGGTAGTCAGAAAAGGAGTATTTTGTTTTTGGAAGTCACAGAGATGGTGAATGGTCAGGAACTGGGAAACACAGAAAGTGGAAATCTAATTTGAAAGAAGATAGGGTTCCAATCTCCTTCCAGAAGGTTAGAAATGAGACAAGTAGGTCTAAGACATCAGCAAGAAGATCTTAAAATAGAGAAAACTCACGGCTCAAACAGGAATTTTTTTATATACTCTCTACAGGGAGAGGAGTCAACCTTGGGACCTGGCTAGCTGGGTACCCATAAAGAACAAGTTAGTTATGTTAAAGGGTTAACGAATTGGTTAACCCAACTAATGTAGGAATTGTGTGTACTTAATGATATAGGAAGCTCTTTCCCTCAAGGCTGGAAGACTTGAGCCAGGTATGGACGTGACAAACGGATAGAAGCATCCAGAACCAAGAACTCGCTAAATAGAACATTTCTTACGCTGGCTGTTTGGTTTACATAGACTTGCCTGATAATGTATAATTTGTACCCTAATAAATCACTCTGTTAGACTATGGGAAAATAGTAATATTGAAGTGAATTTATGATTTTGCCAAGTTAGCCCTTCAGAAGAGGCAATTTCAGAGTTAAAAACAGAAATACAGTTGTGTCCGTTGGTTTACTACTGAGAAAATCTTCAAGGCGCAGCCTAGGAACGCAACTAAATACACAGGGATGGGGGTTGCTGAGAATGTCAGGAAATCTACGAATAGACTTCATGAGTAGCAGAAACTTATAATGAACATGTTCTTGTGATAAAGAATGAAGGTAGTGGTGTATCGCTGATTCAGGGCTAATGTTCCTTGTGTTGAGTCACATTCAATGAACCATCATTTGCTGAGGACTTTACAAATTTATTCTTCCCCTCAAATGTAGCCTCCCTGCAATGTCTACTACTTGGCTTCTCTCCCCACTCTAGGAGTCAAAAATGTTCAAAAAAAAATTTTGTTTTATGACCCCTAACATTTTAAAGGCTACTGGCTCTAGAACAACTTTTGACTCCCACCACATGGCCACTTGGCTGACTGAGCGAAGTGGATTAAATACCTTTGCATTTCATTGTGTTCCCAGTCACCAAGGTTCCTAAATTCTTTCCTCACTCTCCTCATCTATATTATGTCAGCTGGCAATTCCTGTGTATTTGTTGTAGCCCTGGGATATTTCTCTCATCTGTCCCCTCCTTCTCCTATTGCTACTACCCTAGTGTAGACCCTGCTATATTCTTACCTATCGCATTGAAATAGCCCTCTAACTGGTCTTCCTGCCTCAAATCTGCCACCTCTCCAGTTAAATTCATCCTTCACATTCCATCTATGGTTTATTACTCTTCTTTTGGATACTTTTGGATACCATCATCCTTCTGTTCAAAAGGGTCCAGTGGCTCTGTGTTGCCTACCAAGAAAACATAAACGCTTCCTCATATCATTCAAGGCTCTCCAAAATTTGATTGCCCTATCCCATACTCCTTCTCTTGACATTGGTGTTGTTTCTGGGGGGTGGGGGTGGGTGTAGTTTTTTATATTATGTTCCAGACTGGACTACTTATCTTTTCTCTTTTTGCTGTGTGCCTTTGCTCATAATATTCCGTATAGCTAGAGTGGCCTCCCCCAATTTCCCATCTCCATCTGTTGAAGTCGCTCCCTTCCTTCAGAACTCCAATTAGGTACCCACTTCTCCATGAAGTCTTCTCTAATCTCCAGATAGAAATGATTTCCTTCTCTTCTCCTTCCTCAAATATCTTGTGCCTAGGTCTCTCTCCTTTGCAGGTATCTCACTCTCCTTCGTAACATGGCTATTTCTTTGCAGATCTTGCCTCCTATTAAATCACAAGTTCCTTGAGAATAACATCTGTTTCATCTGTTCTTATGATTTCTACTACCTGTCACCGTGCCTTGTACACAGCAAGTACAAAAGAAATGTTTCTTGAATTGAATGAGGGAGCATGGAGGGCAGAGAGCTAGCCGATCTATCATGAAATCGTTTCCCTGCCTCCTTCTGTAGGAGCCCCTCCTTCCCCTGCTTCTCCACTGAAAGCCCCCTGAAGCCAAGAGGAGAATGCCAACAATGCTCCCACAGCCTGGGCCCCAAATGGATTTGTGAGCCAGCCCCACCCCGCTGAAACAGTTTAAGTAAATACCTCTGAGGAAATTGGAGCCTTTCTGGGTCACTGGGGGTGGGGGGGAATGCAACACCCTCTAGCTATTGCCTAATTACCCCCTAACTGGCTAGGAGCAAAATTGTCCCCAGAGTAGAAACGAATCAAATGAACTTTTTAAAAAAATTTGAAGGGTGGAGTACAGACTGTCTTTTTCTATCCAAGTCACACCCTGCCTCCATCTATTTACAATTCTGAAATACTGAGTGCAAACTGCCATGGTGATATGAAGGGTTCGCCAAATAAAAAAAACAGCCAGACACAGGCCTGAGGGTATCACTCAGGAGGCAGGAGGACAAGCCGAATCTCTATCTACGCCAGGGTCCAGCCTACAGCAGGCCTCACAAAGGAGAGACTGATTCTTTTTTCCTTTTCAATTTAGCTCCATAAACAAGTATTAAATGCCTACTTGTGTGGAAGGTACCGTGCAAGGCTAAGGTGGATGGGGTCTAACTGGAGATGAAGGAACAGAGTTGGAAAAGGAGACAGACTACTTTATATTTCTTTCATGATACCCAAGGTGCCTAGCACAGTGAAGTCTCATTTGTGAAATGAGGGTGCATTGGACCACATGGCCCTCATCTATCACCCTTCAAGTTCTAAATACTCTGAAGTAAAGAAAAATACACTCAGGTATCACTCTCTCCATCAGATGGAGAGGTTTATCACTCAGAGTTTTTGCTAGGATTGAGGGGAGAGTGTGTGCTTCCAAATCATGTAGGAAAAAAAGGCTTGTTATTGTCTGGCACTGGGGATATAGGAAAATGTTGGGAGAAGGGCAACAGATAGAGGAGGTTTGGAAATGTTTTCCTTCAACATTCCGGACAGATTAGAGTTTTCTATTTTCAGGGAGGCCATTTTCCAGTAGCACATGGTTCCAGACAGTGGTCTTAGATATCTCACTGCTTTCAAGCAGACCAATATTTACATCATTACTTGTAAAACAAGAGATTGAAATAACTGACCAGAGAAGTGTCTTTCAGCTTTAAGTCCTAAGATTTTTATCTTCTGAGTGGAGTAGTGGGTAGGGTGCTGAATGTAGAGTCAGAAAGGTCTTGGTTCAGATCTTACCACGGACCCTTACTAGCTGTGTGATGCAGGGGTGGTCATTTTCCCTCTTTTGGTTCTAGCTTCTTCATCTGTAAGATGAAGGTTAGACTTCATGGTCTTCAGAGACCATTTAGAGGATCTTTTCCTTGTCCAGATTCGTGTCCCCATGAGCCTTTTCTAGATTTGTCATTGATTGGCAACAGATTACCTGAAGTTAAAGAAAGGAGGGAAAGACAGTATGGTGGAAAGGAAGTGGGTTGAGGAAAAATAACAGAAGAGGAAAAGAAAGAACATAGGGAAAGCAAAGAATGTAAGATCCTTAAGAGTTGTTTTTTCTTGCTACATCACTAAGTTGGATTATATTCCTTGATTTCCAAAGTGCCTGCAATATTTTTAGGCTTGTGGCATTTGAAGTCTAAGTTGGCCCCCATATTTCAGTGATAAAAAGTTTCCAGATTGAATAATGTTTTCTTTTAGAGCTAAGAGAACCTGAACTTGTTAGATCTGGTTCCTTCAGGGATTAAGAAGGAGCTCCCTGAGGGGAAGCGTTCCTTGGGAAGGGCAAGGTCAGGAGTTAATGCTCACCCTTATCAGGTCCCAGAGATGATTTGGTCAGGGAATTCTAGGATGTTTCCACATCTTTCCCCAGCCTTAGTATCTCCTGATACTAAATGGGTAAAGATTTGCCTTTGCAACAGATGCTGGGTAATTTTTGAGCTGTGGACATTTTAAATGGTTTAGCACATGCAGGCAATCAAGCTGCTTCCTGCCTCACTATAGCATTTGGGGTCTCAAGCTCTCTACCAAGTGCTGAGTTCCATTAGGGGATTGGAAAAGATATAGGATCCCACGTTTCAGCAAAAATTGCAATTCTTGCCCTCAAGGAACTTGCTGAGGCCAGCCTGGACCTTAAGGGCCAGTGGGAGATGTAGAGAGTGACAAGCCTCCTAGCCTCAGGTGCTACCAGCTGGCCTGTAACTGACCGAGGCTTAGGATCAATGAGTCGGGGATGCTGGAAGACCCAGGGGCCCGGTTTAGTTTCTCTCATTTTTGCAGTTTTGCTGTTGTTCTGCAGATATATTCTCCAGGAAGCCACAATTGTCTAAAGAGAGTCCTTTGGAGGAGGGGGAAAATAGTTCTCTCTTCCTGCTATGGTAAAATCTTGAAAACCAGAGCACTCGGGTTATAAACTTATTCTGATATTTCTCCCATGATACCAAAACAACACTTTTTGTTTCAGTTTGTTATTAAACATATTTTTTTCTTTGCTTACTTGAGGTAAGCCAAGTATTTTGAACCTAACAGTCTTAGAAG